>CM062811.1:963187302-964387302 GCA_031772625.1 Pinus tabuliformis
ACTACTGCATGAAATTTTTGTTATCAGTCTTATCCACACCTTTTCCAAAATTTTATTGACAATTCTACTTAGTTCCAATGCTTTGTTGGAATCATCTTCTCCTTTGTACCATGTTCTCTGTGCTCTATCTCCTTACTCAATATCCATAACTTCTTTCTTATCACCTCTCAACACATACTCATATTTATAATCAAACAAAATAAATCTATTACCTTTGTTCTTCCTTTAATGTTTCCATGCCTACATATTTCCATTCATTGCATGAGATGTTTCATTCATATCTTCTACAACTTAGGTATTTTGTGCTTATCTTCTTTGAGTGTTGACATTGAATTCAACAATTCTCTATAATAGTTAGTAAGCATTTTGAATGTACTTTGATACCAAAAATTAATGTTGAGTGCATCCAATTCACCCACATTTATCAATGGGAATAGTCGATATCCCATTTAATCAATCTAACTGATCATGATTTAGAATCATTTTAAGGAAGACAATAACAAAATCCGTGAATCATATCTATGGATCAATTCCCAACTTTTTCAAATTGTATTAAGCACTTTCATTAACTCTGATCGTAAACACAATCAAATAATGCA
Source organism: Pinus tabuliformis (assembly GCA_031772625.1). Taxonomy (NCBI): domain Eukaryota; kingdom Viridiplantae; phylum Streptophyta; class Pinopsida; order Pinales; family Pinaceae; genus Pinus; species Pinus tabuliformis. The sequence goes on from CM062811.1 coordinate 963,187,902, forward strand.
CAATCCCACAAAATCCCCGAATTCATAGCCCTTAGCAATAGGATTTACACAAACCAAATTCATATGACCATGTTTAAAATATAAGTACCTAAACTAAACATTCTTAGCCTATCTAGACCCTATGAACACCAACATTATTTCTTAGCCTGATGACGATTGACCAAACATGTTGTGATGGTATCAATTTCCATGAAAATGTCATATTCATTTGGTATGTTAAATGACAGGACCATCCGCAACTCATTGATGCTTCCTTAGCTTTGGTACTTTCGTGGTAGGGTGGTGATGATATTAAAAAACAACAATTAACATGAATTATCACATTTTTGGGGATCTTTAGTTGAGGGGGCCACTTAACTCCATGTCGACACTTATAACTTCTACACTTCCATGTTAGGATAATGGGAGTAGAAAAAACTTGAATTATCGCGAAAGAGATGTATGTGTTGATTCATTAGTTAACGAAACTTCAAATACCTTGGGTTTTGGTTAAGTACCCACATTATAGAAATATTCTCTAGTAAAGATTGAGCTCTGATATTTGCCACTATTAACAAAAATTACAACTAGAAATCTTGATATCAATCCCCTACAAATTCTTCATTGATAGCTGTGGTCGCCTAGGGGAATTTACTATGTCCACTTGTAGTCTTCTTTGTCAACCTCATATATTAAACATTAAAAAAGCACAAACATATCCCATGAGATACAAAGATCAACCAAAAAATTGGAGGATAATTGACTAACACACATACTGCCAACATTCCTCATACATATATTATAAATACATGCATTCAATATCAGAGCAATGAAACACAAAGATCAACCAAAAAAATGGAGGATAATTAACTAACACAAATAATGTCAACATTCCTCATATATATACCATAAATACATTCATTCAATATTAGATACATTGATAGGCGATCCAAACTTATTTAATTTAGAATGCTACAAAGTAACCATTAACACAAAATCTAGCCGATTTTGGCATGATTATATGATAGTTGGTCCTTTCCATTCTCTTTGAGACATTTCTCGGTCCTTCCACTTCTCTTTGTTATTTCACATTTATTTCACTTTATCCCTCCTATATAAAATATCTATCCATTAACTAAAAGTTTCCTATTTTCTCTACACATGTTCTCCTTTAAAGAAACTACAAAACTCTCCAACCTAATTATTTCTCTTTTACAAAGTGCCACATCACCAAGAATGCTAACTTGTCATAACTCCCATAAAAAACCTAGATTCCTTTCTAGAACTAGGACACTTGTATTTACATTAGAAATTCACTTTTCTAATTTATATAAATTTTAAATCACGGAATCTACTCCCTTTAAAAAATTCCAAAACCCCTTAGTTCTAGGCAAGAGATGATTGAATTCAGTTTATGCTACTGCATCATTACCACAATGTTTGTGAAGGTATTGTCATATGCCTTTGTAAAGTTTTGTCGTGAGTTTTATTTTAAGAAACTAGCTTCATGTTGTCATTCACAAGTCACTTCAATAGTCATTCCATGAAGCACACAACCTTAGGAAGTAGTGAGAAAGTCATAACATTTATGACCACTCTAATGAAATAATTTTTTTTATTTCCGAGGATATATATTTTCTAGATTGTTTTTTATAGAAATTTTGAAAATTGTAAGAACAAATTAAATCATATTTTAAAGTATTAAATACTTTTTTACATTTAAAAATACAATGTAATCCAAAAAAAATTATGCCATCAAATTCCTTAAAAAAAAAATCTAGTTAAACTACTCTTGACATTTATTTCTCAATTCTATTATGATTAGATATACAATATCATCTATTTTGATTTTTATCTATACTTTAGAACCATACATACTTTTAACCTTAAAAACTAATCAAAATTTACATGTTTTATGCAATAAAAATCTTCCAAATCTCTGACTAAACCAATCTAAATCCAATCTATATATACCAGCATAGATCCACCTTAACTCTGGATTTGTCAATCGTCGAGAGGGATCAAATCTATCGAGGTGCAAACCTCTTTTTTGAGTGAAGAACTTGAGGAGAAGTTTCACATCGAGATATTTGATCCCTCTCAAACCTTGATACATCCAGACATAAGATGGATCTAGGCTGGTTTTAGTCATGTGTGGCCAAATAAAATCTAAAAAGCATATGATTAATTTTATCAATAATATGTAAATTGTTTAAATAATCTTCGGCAAAATCACATAATCAATCGTTTGTCGACGCGTTTCGAACCAACAAGTGTGGTTCATCGTCAGGACAAGATGAAGATCGAATCAGGCTTAGCTCGATTAAATAGGGTGTGCAGAGACTCCAACGGCTATAGGATAACGGCTAGTTTGACCTAATGAACCTGGTCAAACTACTCAAATAACAATTCATATTTCAAGAGATAGTTAAAATAGGTAAATGAAGGATTTTATTTGTTAATTCAAGGATAATATTAATATTTTAATTCTAATGGTCATTATATAATATATATTCAATAGCCGTTATCCTATAGCCGTTGGAGTCTCTGCACACCCTATTTAATCGAGCTAAGCCTGATTCGATCTTCATCTTGTCCTGACGATGAACCACACTTGTTGGTTCGAAACGCGTCGACAAACGATTGATTATGTGATTTTGCCGAAGATTATTTAAACAAGTTATGGATCACAGAAGTCTAAATTCCTTAATATGTAAATTAATCTAATATTAATATAATCATTTTGAATATGTTAAATATGTCTCAAATTAATTTGGTCAGTTCAATTTAATTTTTCCTAGCTACACCAGTTTGTTTAGATGATAAATATTGTTAATAACTTTAATGATGAAAAATGATGAAGCAAAAATTTTGAATGTAAAGTGAGAATTTAATAGTGTTGAATGATAGATAATGCAACTAATAAAAATATAGTCAATTACAAATAGTATTCATTGTGATTAATCTAAAAATATTTTCTTCTATTATTCTTATTGTCACCCTTGTCACTTTTGTGATATTTCCATATATTGATTATATGAAAAGGACAGGTTAAATCGTAAACCATTTAAATATTTAGCTCGAGGTATTGTAATAAAAATCATACATTGTATCTCTTTCTCTCCAATATTAATAGGTTGAATTACTATAACACAAAAATCAACGTACATTGTCGATAATGTTTTGTCATTACAGTCAAATCAATGCACAATTTTAATCCAATCACTTCAAAATTAATTTACCATCATACATCCAATTACATCAAATTAGAAATCAACATCTACACTGAAATGAATGCAATAAATCAAATAAGATTAGAAATCAACATTTACACTTAAATCAATGCGTCTATTGAAAGCTATCAAATAGGATTAGAAATCAACATTTACACTCAAATCAATGCATTAAAAAATTGGGATTATAAACCAACACCCACATTGTAATCAATCCATCTAGTGAAAGTAAGCAAATAGGGTTAGAAACCATCATTTACGCTCAAATCAATGCATCTAGTGCAATAAATCAAATAGGATTAGAAATCACCATCTACACTGAAATCAATGCGTTTAGTGCAAGATATCAAATAGGATTAGAAATCATATACATTGAAATCAAAGCATCTAGTGAAAGCAATTAAATATTATTAGAAATCAACTTCTACATCGAAATCAATGCATCTAGTGAAAGCATTCAAATATGATTCAAAATCACCATCTACAATTAAATCAATTCATGTAGTGAAAGAAATCAAATATGATTATAAATAATCGACATTGAAATCAATGATTATAGTGCAAGCAATCAAATATCATTAGAAATCAACATCTACACTAAAATCATTGCATCTAGTTGAAACAATCAAATAGGATAAGAAATAATCATCCACACTGAAATCAATGCATCTAGTGCAGGAAATCTTCTTCGCTCTCTCCCCCTCCATATATATCAATATCTCCCTCCATATCTCCTTATTTGTCTCTCTATGTCAACCCCCAAAACACACATGCTCTCTCACTCCATATCTATCAATCTCTCTATACCTCCCTCTCTCTCTCCATCTCTCTCTTCTTCCCTCTCTTAACTTTCCATCTATATCTCTATCTCCTTTTGTATCTCTATATCACCCCCAAAACATACACTCTATTTCTCCAATCTATCTATTTATACCTCTCTCCTCCTCTCCCTCTCTCACTTTCTATCTTCCCCTTCTATCCTTCTCCTTCGCTTCTATCTCTCTTCCCTGCTGCTATGCTCTCTCCCTCTCTCTCCAATTTCCTTATCACTCCCTCTCTCTCTCTCTCTCTTCACCTTTCTTTATATATTTCTTTCTTCTTACCTTCCTTTCTCTCCCCCTCCAACACCCTCTCTCTCTCTCTCTCTCCCTCCAAATCTATTACTATAACCCTCCCTCTCTCCTCTCTCCTTCTCTCCCCCATTCTCTCCATGTCCCATTATTTATCTCTTTATCTCACCCAAAAACATACACACTCTCTCTCCATCTCTCCCTTGTCACTCCCTCTCTCTCTCCTCCTCTGACTCTCTATGTATTTATTCTTCCTTCCCTCTCTCTACTTCCAACACCATCTACCTATGCCTCCCTCTCTCCTCCCCTCTCTCAAGTTTGCTCTCTCGTACTTTCTCTATCTCCCTTTCTCTCTTGCCTCCCTCTTTCTCTCTCTCTTTCTATCTATTTCCCCTACAATCATCTCTCTTCCACCATTATTATCCTCCTCTTTCTCAAGTATTGTCTCTTGTCTTCCTCTTTCTTCCTTTCTATCATAACTCCTTTCTCTTCCCCCATTTCCCTCTCTCTCTCTCTCTATGTTATTATATCCCTCCCCTCTCCTTCTCTCTCCTTCTCTCCCTGCTTCTCTCTATCTCTCCTTCTTTGTCTCTTTATATCACCCATAAACATACACACTCTCTCTCCATCTCTCTCTTGTCACTCCCTCTCTCTCTCCACTTCTCACTCTCTATTTCTTCTTTCCTCCCTCTCCCTCCCTCCAACTCCATCTCTCTATCCATTCCTCTCTCCTCTCTCACAAGTCCACTCTCTCATCCTTCCTCTCGCTCCCTTTCTCTCCTACCTTCCTCTGTCTTCCCCCATCTCTCTCTCTCTTTCTGCCCTTCAATCCTCTCACTATCTCTCTCCCTCACTCCTTCTCTCTCTCCCCCTCCATATTTTTGTCTCCCTCTCCTTTGTTACCCTTCTCTACATCTCTCACTCCTCTCCCTCTCTCTTTCGTTCCTCCTCTCCCTTTCACTCCCCTATCTCTCCACCTCTATCACTCTATGTCTTTGCTCTTCCCTCCCATATATATATACATATATAGAGAGAGAGAGAGAGAGAAAGAGAATTAATATATATCATGATATATTAATATATATTATAATATAACAGATTTAATATTGTATTAATCCAAAGTTATTAGATTTAATAATATTAATATTGTAATATATTAATATGAATATTAGGTTAAATAATAATAATAATAATAATCTTTTAATATTAATATTAGCGTTAATAATCTTTTTTTTTTTGCATGGAATTCATAATAATTTGGCCCATGGTATTGGACACATAGGCTCCACTTAAATAATACCTCTTTTTTGAGTGTTAGTAAGTATAAAGAGGTTTTATTTATTTACAATACTTTTGAAGTAAATATAAAAAAAAAATTATTTATTTACCATACCTTTGTATTAATTATATTTTTTAATTATTTATCATACGTGTTGTTTAAGTATTTGTAAACCTCTTTATATGTTAAATTTATATGATAATAGAATTGTCTTTTGGATTAATGACATTCTTGAGATTTTGGTCGAAGTTTCAAACAAACTATTGTGGTTCATCCAATGTGGTTTAATCTTTGTCCTCAGGATGAACCAAATTAGTTAGCTCGAAATGTCAACCAAATTTCAAGAATGTGATTAATCCGAAAGACAATTCTATTATCAATATGGATCACAAAAGTCTAAGATCTAACAATTTATATGATTTTTATAAATAATAAATAATTAGATTGATTTTTAAATAAGCTCAACGTTGAATTAAAAATCTTAAATGTTAAATTTACGCTTACATGTTCATGTATTTACATTTTTACATGAAATCTACCTACCCTACCAAAATGTAAAACACCTCTCAACACAACAATAACATTAATTTTTGCTTAACATCTTCACGATCTTTTTACCACATTCATAGTATTTATCTAATTAATGTGCTTTAGATGCCCAGAATAAATTTTTACCGGATTTTCCAGCCTCTTAATATTTTTACCGCACATTATCATTACTTCACTAATAGTGAATACAGAGTGAAAATTAAAATTCCCGTCGACGAGTTTACCTAATATAGACTCGTTCGTAAATTTTATTGTTTATCGCCATTTGAACGGCAAAATACCCAAGAACACCATCATTATCTTTTGTTCGTTTCTGGCCATTGTTTTCCTGGAACAAATAATTAGCTTTTGTTTTTAATTTTTCCAGATGATTAGGAAACACGACAGACCAAAATCACTGAGACTGCTTCAATGGTTGAAACCTCGTTACAAGTTTCTATTACGTCCGAAATTTATACACCAGCCTCCAGGACGGGCTGTGAAGAATCAATGAGTTGCAAAAAGAAGACTCCATTTCTAGATGGTAGATGGTTTGTTTGAGATTATGAATTCAGTAGATAATCCAAAAGGAGGCTCCTCACCGTCTTAGAATGATGTGAATGGGTATTATATTCAGTGGGCTGTAGTACCGATCTGGCAACTTGGGCTTAATTTAAGGAAGGATGATGTTTCTGCAGATGATTAGATATGTCTGACATGGTACAATAGCGGTCCGTGAAGGAATAAACATGAAAGTTTAAGCAACTTTAAAGTGCATAGTTCTCTTGAAAATACTCACAAATTGTCTCCTTTGTAATATATATTACCAAATTGATGTTTCTGCAAAAGAGAATTGACAGTGCCAAATGCAAAGGAGTTATTGTGAGTTATATAACTTTATGATGCGTCACTCACTACCTATTACGGTTGGGCTTGAAGAATGAAAGCCAGATAAAATCAGTTATGCGTGGAAGATTTATGAAGCTTGACCCTCGCAGGCTTTAGACGTGTCTAAAACATTGAAACCACAGGTTCCCCATAAGGATCCGGACAAGGAACGAAAAACCGCTATATTCTAATCGAAATTTCTCAAAAGTATATGACTTTCACTCATTATCCATAATTTACCAAAGATTTTTAATTGTTTCCCTAACTCATCAAATCAAATTATGTGCAATTAAAGCTTAGAATATCATTGATGTTATAAAGTAGATATACAGGTGAGGATATATTATCTTTGCATACAATTATCAATGATCAAATTTGAAGTGTCTTAGCTTTTTCTTTTTTTACGAGTTTATATATTCACTAAACTCTTCCCTGTTAGAAACATTGTATATTTAAATGTACTTTAATGGAAAAGAAAAAAATAATTATACACTTCAATAAAAAAGTAGTAAAATAGTGTCTTTTTCAATATTAATAAGATCTTAATTAAAAAATTGTAATTTCAATTCAGCCTAATAAAATAGTTCATCTTTATTTTATATAAAATTATTCACAAAATTATCATTTTACATAATTAATATTATCCAAAAAAATAACAATGAACCATTTTTTTCTATTCCATTTGTTTTTCAAAACTAATTAAGTTTTCATGATGAAACTATTTTCCCAATGGAAATGACTTTCAAGTTTCTATTAGTTTCCATAAATCATAAATGACATTCCACTCTACCTCAATTAGTGCATGAGGTGCACAGAGAAAGAGAAACTTTAACACATCTAATATATCCAAAGAAAGCCTTGATCTGTAACACCTTTTATCCTATTTAATTTTGGGAAGCCTCTTTAACCCATTGTTGTACTAGATGGAATAATAAGAATAGTTTTCCATGGTCATATTAGACATGGAAAACTTTCAAACCATCAAGGTTAGTTTGCAAAGATCTCATTCTCCATGAATATGTTTTTGTTTCTATGATTTGCAAATAGTACACACAAAATCATCAATCTAACTTCCAAACAATTCTCATTCATTTCCACATATCCCAAGGTCCATGGATACATTTTTTTTTTTGTATGATTTGTAAATAGTACAAACAAACCTATCTATCTCACCCACACATCTAGGGGCATCCAGAATAGATAAGACTCCAATTTTTTAAATAAGCATTATCTATCTCCTCATTATAATGGCAAGGACTAATAAAGTAATTTGCATTAAATATTGCAAATTGTGAACCTCATATTTAGAGAATGAGTCAATTTCATTACAAAAATGTGGCCAAAAGAATGCAATTTTCTTGTGACCTTGATCTAATTGTATTGTATTGGGATAGCTTGGGAACCCCAATGGATGTTCTTGATTTCTTCAAAAAGCATGATGCGTATGCCTCCTAAAAACTTCTTATTAAGAGTGCTAATTGTAATTTCTAAAGTAGTGTCAATAGAAGTAATATCCACTTGATCCTCTTTGAAATTTTGATTCAAATTATTTAACTCAATAAGTACATCTGGAAGTAAATGGATACAAAATTGTAGTTGAGATATTGTTTCCAATTCATACATTTTTTTCTCCCGTAGCTCCCAATAATTTAACAAAGCAAGCATGAGCTTGAAAATTCTTATCATGACCCTTCCTCTAGAAAACCACCTAATTTGGTGAATTAGTAACACCTGTAACTTCTTGATTTCAAATGTTTCCATTAGTTCTTTCATTTCTCCATGTCTTTTATCAAATTTTCAAAGTCAATAATAAACTTTATTTCCGAATTTATTAATAAATTGCAACTATAGAAAAAGAATTGAAACATCATTTACTACTAATTCTTCTCATTAATCTATGCAATGGATATATAATAAATGTGGAGAATTTCAACATATTTTAGTTCATAAATCTTCTTGTATACTACTCATGGCAAAAGTCCCACTAGAACCAAATCCAACTCATCAAGGATATATCCATATCTACTAAAAGAGTTGTTATTACATCATACATAGACTAAGTTGTTACATCGTTAATTTGAGGTAAGTGTATGATTCTTATCCTACATTGGCCACTTTTTTATTGGTCTAATGAGATGCAGCTCCATAGTTTCATTTGTACTTTCATCAAGTAAAATTGAGTAGGATGGATTGTGACAAATCTCATCTTTTAACCTGCTAATATACCTTTTTGGTAGTTTGTAGAAACTCTTTTCTAGATGTTCTATTTTTAAATGATGAATATACATCTATTAAATGCATGCTTGGAGTGCATTTATACCTGTTCAAGTCACAAATCAACTTATACACTTCTCATGGTAATTTATGTATGGAATCATAATACATAGTTCGATTGTTAAATTAATTATCTCCTTCTCATAATCTACCCTTAGCTCTACATGGGTTTTTATTTGTGTGTGAATTTATACCTATTCAATTCACAAATTGACTTACACACTTCTAACGGTAAGTTATGTATGGAAAAAAATACATACATTTCAATTATTGATTTACTTCTCTCCTTTACATAGTCTAACAATGACTGTAACATTGACTGTAGATGTTTTGTTTTGGTTTATCCCTACAAAAGTTGTAATGAAAGTTTATAAGCCTTTGATTTACGATGGGCATTTAGACTAGAAACTTCAAGAGTGGTGCTTCCATCTTTAGTAAATTGAGTTTCCCTTTAATATTTAACATGCAAAAATAATTTTATCTTTTCAATCCCATTACAATCTTTTATAGTCCATGGAAATCTTGTCTTCTATTCTGATTTAAATGTCCTTTTAAGTTTCCTTGATGTTTTCTCCTATTCAAGAATTTATAGTCCATGTAAATCTTGTCTTCTATTCTGATTTGAATGTTATTTTAAGTTTCCTTGATGTTTTCTCCTATTCATGAAGGGCGATGCTATCTTAGTCATGGACTTCAAGTGGATGACCATGAAAATCCTTTGGGAAATTATATGGTTGAACAAAATCTTGATTGATTCAAAATCCATCCAAAAGTGATAATTTTTATTTATCCATTTTAGGGTGACGAATGGGACTCATTTTCCTAGAATAAATACAGATTTAATCAATTAAATTAATGAAAAATATAAATATGGAAACAAATCAATAACTATGTGCAATTATGAAAACAAAAAAATCTAACAAAATTAGAAACATCACTAAAAATAATTTCAACTTTATTTGAGTGGTGAAAGGTGAAATTTATGAGGCTAAATAACAATACTTTAATTTGGATTCATATCAAATCTAGGTAAAATAAATAATCAATGCATCATTTGCATTCAACAACTTCTTTGGATGCATATTAAATCTAGGTAAAATAAAGAATCAAATGCATCATCTACATTCAACAACTTATGTTACTGAAACACATTCATTTTTAGTTCAAGCCATATCTAAACTGTTGCATGTGTCCTTAAGATTTAAATTTCATTTCGCCCTCATTAATTCTTCCTGCTCTCTTTTAGTTGCCTTATAAGCCATTTAATCATACCATTATAGAAAAACAATGTCTATTGATCCCTCTCCTCATTGATCTATTACATAGATAAAATATGTGTACATCCTAATTTGTTTACCAAGTTCTTATCCATTTTGGTATGATACTGGAGTGATTTCAAAATGAGGTTTTCTAAAATTAAGTTGTTAATCTTCATTTTGTAATTACAGATATAATCTTTCTGACCAAGGTAAGAATTTACTCTATAAAATAGTTTCTCAATACTTAAACTTACACTGCTTAATATATATATATATATATATATAATTTTATTAACATATCTATTATAAATAGAATTGAAAATATATATCATCTACTCTCAAAATCTTAGAGGTTTTCTAAAATTAAGTTATTCATCTTCATTTTTTAATTAGAGATATAATCTTTCTGACCAAGATAAGTATTTACTTTATAAAATAATTTCTCAATACTTAAACTTACACTACTTAATACATATAAAATTCTATTAATATATCTATTATAAATAGCATTGAAAATATATATCATCTACTCTCAAAATCTTCTAACTATATTCTATCTACTTAAACTTCTAAGTAGATAAAATAACTTCTAAGTAGACTACAGAATAACTTCTTACACGAGACTTAAAAATTATATGCATTATAATAATTTATTTTACATTTTTAATAAAAATATTTATCAATCTAATTGAAAATATTTTATCAACATGTTTTCTCCACCTTTTATTTCAGCCATTTAAATCGGATCATGTTGTTATAATCTATAAATATTTACTTCAATAAAAACTATATAAAGAAAGTCACAATAAATAATAACATTTTTTTTTCCATTAATCACTTGCGACACAAGTAAAATCAAAACAATAAATATTTATTTTATTAGAAATTATAAAAGAAATTCATTAAAACATATAAATATTTATTTTATTAGAAATTATAAAAAAAATTCAATTAATAAATAATAATAATAAAAAATCTTTTTCCATAGTCCTTTGTTCACTAATAAAAACATAAAAAAAAAAAAAAAAATCAAATTGTATACCACATTCCAATTTTCAAAGGTTAAATTTAAAGGTTCTACTAATCAAAATATATACCACATCCAATGAATTACTATGTCTATAACATTGGCATAATCTCAATGCGAGGAAAAAAAAAAAAAAACTCAACAAATAATAAAGAACATATCGATAAAATTTTACATAGAATTGAAAGCAAGTCAATTCTTAGAACAAGAAAACCTTATTAATGATGATAGCTACAAAAATAATTTAAATGTTAATATATAATTTTACTCCCAAATGAAAAATATTTAAATACATAATTTCATGTAAGAACATATCGATAAAATTTTACATAGAATTGAAAGCAAGTCAATTCTTAGAACAAGAAAACAGTATTAACGATGATAGCTACAAAAATAATTTAAATGTTAATATATAATTTTACTCCCAAATGAAAATTATTTAAATACATAATTTCATGTAAATATTTAATTGTATTATTAATTTTATGAAATTTATTGAACTACCTCTATTGTTTAGGAAGGCATACGTTGTTTTTTTTAACCAAGGCATATGTTATTTGTTAACTAAATTATGGTTTGGAGAGGGTTTTTATGTTAGTATTGTACTAAACAGATAATAGTTTCAAAATTGTAGAGTAAGCTATTTAAAATTGTAAGCTAATCATTTTTCATAGTTATTAAATTTGTTTTAAATTGAAAAAGTAAAATAACGAACAAGAATAAATAATTGAGTTAATAGATAACCATATAAACATGAGTACATTGCCAACAAATGTTTATTGACCTAACATCTTGGAATTCCCAACTTCCCAAAATTGATAAAAAAATTCTCAAAAAAATGATCAAACTATTTCTGAGCTCTTCCAATTTCAATCACTTTCTAAAATATACAAAATAAACGTGATTACCAATATCGGCCAAGATGATATCATGAAATCTAAAAATAATAATATCATAATAGAATTACCAAATATTTAAAAAATTATTATTTGTATAATACTTTTTTCAAAGTAATCGAAACAATAAGAAGCAATAAGTTTCCTGGTTGCAAGGGCCTCTGCAAATTCGAATTCCACTACTCTCTACAAATATTTTTTCTGGATAGATCCATATTCCATGTGTTAGGTAGACTCAGACATGTGAATATGTTATACTTATTTTACAAAGGCATATTACACTTGATATGAAAATTCATATACTAACAGGTGTGGAGCTTGAAATCTCTTCACTATTACTTAAAAGACATAAACTAAAACACACAACAAAATAAGCTATATCTCATGCTATTCTTTTTCACTTATACTTATTTCTATAAGATCTCTCACACACAAAATATCTTATTTTGACCATGTCAAGATCTAACAACTCTATAATGATGTCAATCTAGTTTTTCAACCACTAACTTGACTAAATCAAACCACTAACTATTAATAACTTATTTCTTCATCATATTTCTAAAAATAATTATATAAAAAAATTCACTTTATTTACTAATACCTAATTACCATTACAATTAAATGATAGATGTAAATTTGTGATGTCCGTAGAAAAATCCAAGTTAATAACATATTAATATTTTAATTTATTCATTGATGTAAATCATGTAATATCTATAGATAGAAAAATTCATGTTATTACATTATGATTATATTATCATTATAATTTCCAAATAAGGTGTAACAAATCATTTTCATTCATTTTGATTTTTAAGATAACACAATTTTGAGTTGTTTTAATTAAGTAAATTCAAATTTTCAATTATTTAGATTAAGATTTTTGGATCTATTTTTATTTTTCCAATTAGGTAGTTTTAAAATAACTATATTTTTGGAATTAGGTATTTCTAAATAATTAGATTTTTGGAATTAGATATTTCCAAATAATTAGTTTTTAAAAGTTAAACAATTTTAAGTAATTATTTTTTATTTTTTAAATAATATAATTAAGTAATTTTAAATATTTGTTAGATACTGAATAGTTTTTTAGAAATTCACTTTTAGATTTAAAGTTATAAATATATATTTTCCTTCTAAAATGATGGGTAAATTCAAAATATAAATATACTTCTGGGAAAGACTCAACCCCTTTGGAAGGGCTAGGAAAGATTCAATATTCATCATTGTATTCATATATGTTTGTGCTTTTATTGTTTTTATATATGTGTGTGTTTTTAATATTATTGTAAATTTATTTAGACTCGGGATATGTCATATTTTAATATATATCATTTTTTTTTAGAGATACAAGTTTTTCTTTAAACTTTTATTCTTCTTAATATATGATAAATTTAAAATTAATATAGATTAATGATAGCTCTTAACATGTCATGCTTCTACTCCATGTTAAACAAAGAAGAAATATCAACACACTATCGGAATATTTCAACTATCATTTATAAAGCATGATAATATACCTATGGTCCAATCATTTGCTAATATTTTTATCTCTTTCTTCTCATGATATACTAGGAGTTAATATGGATTTTAAGTTGGTGCTTAATGCTACATGTGGGTCCTTGGACATGCATCTAATAATTGTGTAGAAATTTACGCCCCCTTGCAAGGTATTAAGCTAAAAAAAAAATTGAAGGCTCGCTTCCACATCATCCTTTGCAACTCTCACATTGTTATCATGCATATTACATTGGGAAACCATCCCTCAATCCTATGCCAAATTCCTTTTCTAAAGAATTCAAGTAGAGCTTGGAGCTCTCTAAGGTTTTGAAGCCCACCTTGGGCTCAAAGCACTAATCTTGAGGGATATTGAAATGGAAAAACGAGGTGCATTTATACGATCATACACTTTGCATTAACCAAACATGTTAAGGTGTCAATTCATCCCATGAGCTATCACTTTTTAACATGTCAACCCATCCCATTGTTGTTGGGAAAAGTATCCAATACGGAATGACCCTATCCCACTCTAAGGGTGATAGTACCTCACCAACAACCGAATGCAAAGATATTCAAGATTACTTCTTTATGAGATGTAAGAGAGAGGAGAAAGAGATCCACTAACCGTTATCTTCCGCTAATGATTGATCCAATCTTCCCTCTTTGCTGCTTGTTCCCAGCTCCTTGCTCTTTCACTGGCCCAGCTAAACCAAAATCCTGCAAAATGACAAGAGAGGGAAACTACAAGCAACATACATTCATAATTGATTCAAGGATTAGAATAAATCAAATATACAAGCATCAATACGCCATTGAGACACATGCATATAGAAGAACCTCAAATGCTTTATTAATGGAAGAAGTAAAGTTCTGAGAGTGTTACAACCATGAGAGGCCCAATCCAGCAACACCTCCCAGCAGAAAGAAATCTCCTCTTCACCTCCTTCAAGCAAATCACCCAATAGTTCTATACTCAAACCAACAGCAATTCCTTACAGTCACAAGATTCCAACCACCCTAGACCTCATGAGAGAGATCTATATATAGGATATTTGGAGAAAGGATGAGTCAGCTTGAGCTTGGCATGAAGCTGACTAGTGTCCTCTCCCACTTCAGTTATTCTTCAGTTCTTGAGTCCACTTGGAGTTTCTTGCTTCCACTTGGAGATCTAGATCCTCTTACTCATCACAAGGCGAAATCCCTAATCCAAGTGTCATTTTGGAAGCTTCCTGGGCATTTGACACCTTGAGGAATGATTGTGCCACTTGGCCAATCTCGCCCAGCGTAGGTAGCCTTCATTGCTTTTGACATTCAGCGTAGGTATAGAGTGGAGCAGTTGACATTCAGCGCAGATGCTCAGTGGAGCAGTTGACATGATCCAGAATTAGCTTGTTTTTGAGTGTTTTCAGGTGGAGAACTGACATTTAGTGCTGTGGTTTTCTGACCTTGTTCCTCTAGGGGTAGGAACAACATGTTTAGGGACTTTGGATCCCTCAGATTATCGACATTTCATGCTTCATTCTGTAAGGCACAAAAATGTCTATAACAGTTGCCCCCTAAAGTATGAGGTCGTTTATCGGGTGAAATGCCTTATCAGGAGGATCCGAAGTTCATTCAATCGCTTTGAGGAGCCCTGTAATAAAATACAATACAATACATTATTTTTCATTCTGCTTTCATGATCTAGCTGAGGTGGGCATTCCCATGCTCAGCTTTATAAATTCATTTTGGTACATATAACAGACGATCGTCTGATGTTAGACTGATAATTCTCTGCCGAAATTATCATCCTTTGAATAGGATGATCATCTGCTACAATAATGTACATATCAAATGTCTTTATTTTTCCTGAATATATATCGCAGCCCAGATGGATGAAACTAGATCCGGGGTCTTCAAACTCGTTTGATCTTTACTCTAAGTACAAGTCGATCCATGTGAGAATTGCACTGAAGTCGAACATGGAAAGACATCGCTTGATTATCGGTCAATAATGTAAACCGTTAACAAGCGCGAGAGGAATCACTGATAATGATAATTACCCTCAAGGTACTACAGCACAATTCACGTGGTGTGAATATAGGACTTGGCGTCGAACACCACGCAAAATCTTCTGGTCGAAGGTCATTGACGTATACCTGCCGCCGAAAGTGAGAAACTTGCCATTGAGGCATGCAAACTTCAAAGTACTGAGGGGGGTGTTCCTAGATCAACTTCTTGGATAATGAGCTGAAGTCGACAAGAAGCGATCCGTCAAAGGAGGGCCTTAATGAATCCCATATCAATGACGCGGAACGGAGCTAATGATTTTAGTGGAGGTGAAAACAATCTGTGAGATATGATTCAGGGTGGCGATCATGGGTGGATGAAGGATAATGTATGGCAGTGGATGGGACACGGTTGACTCTTTCTGAACAACATCTCTTGAACATATAACGACACTGATGGGATGGATCGGTAGCATTACCCCAAATGTGGATGGTTTAGCGAGGACCATGGTGATGAGACCGGTGAATGAAACAACCCAACCCGATGTGATATGGAGGAAAAGTGTCATGTTCAAGAGCGACTTGCTACCATTAAAGATTTGAGGTTCTCCCAATTTTTCCCCAGTCATTTCTGACCAGTACCTCTTTATTTTTGTCAAGCTTGAGGAGGATAACATATGCTTGTTCTATAACCTGCCCTTCGGGCAAGCCCATCGCTATGTTTTAACGAGCCTAGCGATAGGGAAACTCGTTCTCGTCTAAAGACAAGTTTTTCGCTATTTAATTATTTTAACGAGTCTAGCGACAAAGACAACTCGGTCCTTTTCATTTTTAGAGAGTCTGAAAAGGTACAGAAAGTTAACTCCAAAATTCCTTTTTCGTCATCTAATCCCTTAAGTCCGAAAAAGTATAAAACAATACAGAAGGGATGAGTTTTCGATAACTTTAACGAGCCGAATAAAACAAGCGCTCGACCTTTTTGTGTAATAATCCCTCAGGTCCAAAAAGATTAAAATCTAGAGGAGGGATAGCTCTTCCGGTCACTTTAACGAGCTGGAAGGCCAAAACTCGGCAAACTTTTCATATTTTACGAGTCAGGAGAAAAGAGCTCAAAGAAGACTCGTCTTTTGAGTAACGAGTGATAAACAAGGATAGCAGCAGATTCCAGGTACAGGTTGGAATTTTCCAATCACAGCAGTGTCACAAGGATGGCTAAGCGAAATCACTCTTCGCAGCTGTTCCTCAAAATGGGTAAACAATCATATGGGGGTGAACGATCGGCCAAATGGAATGGAGGCGGCAGGTGCAAACACGACCAAGGCTTTTTATGGCTAATAAATTTACGATCACAATGGTTATTTACCGGGATAGGTTCATTTTTCAATGAGCTTAAACTCTGGAGGAAACTCTTGCTCACGCTTTTCTATTTTTTAACGAGCATAAATTCCACGGTAAAACTGCTCGATCTTATGTTTATTTTTTAACGAGCATGAACTATGTGTTAAAACTGCTCAGATCTTCGCTTTTCTATTTTTTAACGAGCATAAATTCCGCGGTAAAACTGCTCGAATATATGGTCAAATTTTGATTTTTTACCATTACTAGCTTTTCTCTTTTCAAATATAGTACTGTATTTTCAATTGCTGCAACAAACTTTGATAGAAATGAATAATATTTGTATGAAAATGAGATTATAACCCTAATATTTCACTTTGAACTACGTAAAAAGATATTTAAAAGGTGTTTTTACCTCTCATTTACCATTTCATTTGCATTTGGTTTGTTGGAGCTCTCGAGGTGCCTCTTCCCCCTTGATTTTCATCAGCTGATTCCGGGAGATTCTGCGGACGATTTTCGGCGCCGTCTGGACCAGGTAGGAGCTAAACCCTAGCTCTTTCTTTTTATGGTTTCATTTTCCAGTTTTAGGCCTGTTTTTCAGTGTTTCTGAGCCCCAGGGGTTTTGCAAAATCGCCCTAGCTTCAGCGCAGGTTACCCATTCGAAACCTGTGCTGAAGGTCAAGCTGCCTTAAGGCAGACTGACCCTCAGCGCAGGTGGGAGACCCTCTGCCTGCGCTAGGCTCAGAAAACTGGGTTTTCAGGTCATTTTTTGATGAATTTTTGCTAGTTTTTCATCGAAATCAGGAACTTACTCCTTCTCTTATTTGCTTTGCATGGAACTTTGAACAAAATGTCCCTTACATGGCGAGAACGAGAACATAAAGAGGAGGACATGATTTCCCTCCATGACCCGGTGACGGTGAACGCGCTGCGGAACTGTGGCCTGCTGAAGTTTTTCCATATCTCTAGTATGAGGGCACATATTACTTTGCTGCAGTATATGCTTAATGCTTGGGATCCTGTGAACCAAGTATTCCAGTCAAGAAGTACATGTCCTCTATGGTCAAGGGGATGGACTTCCCCAGTGGAGTCGCCAATTTGTTGTTAGGAAAAGTATCCAATACGGAATGACCCTATCCCACTCTAAGGGTGATAGTACCTCACCAACAACTGAATGCAAAGCTATTCAAGATTACTTCTTTATGAGATGTAAGAGAGAGGAGAAAGAGATCCACTAACCGTTATCTTCCGCTAATGATTGATCCAATCTTCCCTCTTTGCTGCTTGTTCCCAGCTCCTTGCTCTTTCACTGGCCCAGCTACACCAAAATCCTGCAAAATGAGAAGAGAGGGAAACTACAAGCAACATACATTCATAATTGATTCAAGGATTAGAATAAATCAAATATACAAGCATCAATACGCCATTGAGACACATGCATATAGAAGAACCTCAAATGCTTTATTAATGGAAGAAGTAAAGTTCTGAGAGTGTTACAACCATGAGAGGCCCAATCCAGCAACACCTCCCAGCAGAAAGAAATCTCCTCTTCACCTCCTTCAAGCAAGTCACCCAATAGTTCTATACTCAAACCAACAGCACTTCCTTACAGTCACAAGATTCCAGCCTCCCTAGACCTCATGAGAGAGATCTATATATAGGATATTTGGAGAAAGGATGAGTCAGCTTGAGCTTGGCATGAAGCTGACTAGTGTCCTCTCCCACTTCAGTTATTCTTCAGTTCTTGAGTCCACTTGGAGTTTCTTGCTTCCACTTGGAGATCTAGATCCTCTTACTCATCACAAGGCGAATTCCCTGATCCAAGTGTCATTTTGGAAGCTTCCTGGGCATTTGACACCTTGAGGAATGACTGTGCCACTTGGCCAATCTCGCCCAGCGCAGGTAGCCTTCATTGCTTTTGACATTCAGCGCAGGTACAGAGTGGAGCAGTTGACATTCAGCGCAGATGCTCAGTGGAGCAGTTGACATGATCCAGAATTAGCTTGTTTTTGAGTGTTTTCAGGTGGAGAACTGACATTTAGTGCTGTGGTTTGTTGACCTTGTTCCTCTAGGGGTAGGAACAACATGTTTAGGGACTTTGGATCCCTCAGATTATCGACATTTCATGCTTCATGCTGTAAGGCACAAAAATGTCTATGACACCCATGAGCTAGAATTTTCTACAATGATTAGGTATTGCCAATAACAAATGTAGACTAGCCATCATTATTCTGTTTTGCATGCATAGGTTGTAGTGCTCATATCCTCAACATGATTATACAATCAAGTATAATTATACCACCCAATGTGGAGAAATGTATGAAGTCGAAGTTCGTTTTGTAGATATCTAGTTGGAAACCTTCATTATGCTGAATGTGCATTTTCTCTACCACGCTCTACTTCTCCTCCTTCATAGTCTATTATCCTATCTTTGTCTCCTATCATTATGGCTCCTATACCTTCCTCCTCTACATAGTCCCACTAACATTACGTATCCTTCACCTTCATCTCCTGGAGAAAGCTTCCTCCTTGGTCTACAATTCGTTCTTGATGACACACATGACTTTCTGTGTCATGTTCAAATCAGACTTATCTTAGTCAAATCATAGTTTCTCAATTCACAACATAGGTCACCTCCTCATTAGACATATGGATAAAAAATAAACAAAAATTCCAACAATCATAAGATAAAACCCATTAGGTAAGTAGAAAAATGGATGTTCCCACATCTTAATTGTATTCAATGTAATATGGGATCTCCCCTTATCTAGTCATTTGGCTTGGTCTGGTATGTGCATCCCACTTATCTCATTTCAAAGGAGAGTATGTACAATTTTGGGAGTTTTTCTTCCAATCTATAGCTATTGAAACTTAAGAGAAATATATAGATGGATTTATTTTGTGCTTATAGTCTTTTTTCATGTCCAATATATCCAAATTCTTTTATTTGCAATAGGGCATGATAAAAGTATACTTAAGCGAGCTTGAGATATTGAATTTCAGTAATGAAATTATGTAATTGTAGGTTAAATGTATGCCAAAAGTTAAATATATGATGAACATAAAAGAATTACGCATCTCCGACATATTCATTAACACACCATTCAAATGGTTAAACCATAATTCTTTATATATATATATATATATAGATAAAGATAGATATATAATTTTTAAATTTCTTGTTAAAGTTGACATTGCATTCAAATATATTATATATAGGTTACATTGGAATATATTTTTGTTATTAATATATTTTGAAATGGTACATGTCAATTCCATATGAATAATTGAATGAATTACACATCTCATTCATTGGGAATTAAAAAGTTATAACATTTTTACTTAAATTGGGCATTGAAATAGTCCACATGGGGTAGCTCAAGCGGCAAGGGCAGTGGAAATGAAGTCTCACCGAACCGGAAGTCTTGGGTTCAAATCTTGGGCTACCCTTCCCCCGTAGAGGGGTTCATAATGGACATGTAAATCGGAGAGTCCCACCCCAGCTTACCAAAAAAAAAAAAAATTGGGCATTGAAATATTTTATTTGTAGCTAACATGGAAGTATTTTTTTTATTTATATTTCTGCCAAATGTTAAAAGATGAGATGTTTAAAAAAAAAAATTTGAGGAAATGTTTTAACCTCTACAGATTTGAGTCCTCTTAGTACATGATAAATCCAAAGATAAAATGTATCTATACTAATTCTTGATATAACATATGTTGAAAAAAATGTAATGCTATGAAAAGAGCTAGAATTTTGTTATTACAAGATTAGCTGTTTTCATACATTTCCTCATATATATATATATATATATATATATATATATATATCACTTTTGGCTTTAAAAAAATATACATATTTCTCAACAAAACACGTTTGACCAAAACTTCCTTAACATAATAAAAGATGAAAAAACACTTATGCTTGCAACTTTCATACATAAATAGTTTATGTATGTATCTTTATTTTATAAAAAAATTGAAAACCTAAATTATTACCCTAATATTTATGTTAAGTGTGAAGCCAAATTCATGGAGGATTCTAGATCCTTCTACATCGCCAGTAGTTTCTAGAATCACATGTAGGATTCTAGATCCTTGTACACTGCCATTAGTTTCTAGATGTACATGCAGGATTCTAGATTCTTCTTCAGCCTTTATAAATTTGTAATTTCTCTAGCCAAGGAAAGTAAGCCAAGGCCCAAGCTTTGTGTGTTATGTATGATCTGATCAAACAACTAGTGTCAGAGCTAGGGTCAAATATCCACTATGCAAGCCACTTAGTGTCATCGCCTTACTCTGGCAGCATTCACTAGAACGTTGGTTGTTACCCTTGGAGCTGTTGAAGGATCTGTCCAAGAAATAGCTGAGGAATGGTGGAAGTAAAAGACAGTTGCTGCAAGAAAAACAAGGTCGTGGACCTATGTTGAAAAGTGTTGTTGGAGTTTGAAATGTGGAGATCCGTGGATATTGGAGTTGAAACGTCGTGTTCGTAAGTATTTTTTTCAAGATTGCACGTATACGTCACGTTTTTTTCTCAAACGAACATATGTATTACAGATATGGAGAAGTTGAGCGGGGACAATTTTGCCCTATGGAAATCACAGATGGAGGATATACTGATTTTAAAGGATCAGTACTTGCCGATTGAGGGCACAACAAAGAAACTCTCATTGATGAAAAATGAAGAGTGGAATAAGCTAGATAGAAAGGCGATTGCAACAATCCGCCAATATTTAGCAAAGAACGTTTATTTCAATGTGTCCCGAGAAAAGACAGCTGAAGGATTATGGAAGAAGCTCCAAGATCTATATGAGAAGAACACGGCATCAAACAAAGTGTTCTTGACGAAGAAGCTTTATAATCTCAAAATGAAGGAGGGTAATTCAGTTGTTGAGCACTTGAATGCCTTTAATATTATTACTACTCACTCTATTAAAATCATTTTAGATGATGAAATTAGAGCCATATTGCTTATGTGTTCTATGCAAGACAGTTAGGAAAATTTAATTTTAGCTATGAGCACTTCAACAACTATAGGGACCTAGAAGTTTGATGATGTCAGTAGAAGTTTAATGAATGAGGAGCTACGACACAAGTTAATTGTGGAAAACTAGGGAGGAGAGGATCTAGCTCTAGTTGATCATCGTAGGAGAAGGGATCGAGGCCAGCAAGGGCAATCAAGATCGAGAGGCCGATAAAAATCAAGGAGAGGCAGAATCATCTACTTTGATTGTCGAAAACCCGGGCACATGAAGAAAGAATGTCGATTCTGGAAGAAAGGACAAAAGGATCAGAGAGAGTCTAGTACAAATCACAAGTCATCCAGCACAAATGAAGGTGAGACTATTGCTGTAGCCATAGATGGTGATGTGTTGTTTACTGTTTCAATAGAGGATGAATGTGTATATACATCTAGCAACAACTTTGATTGGATCCTTGACTCTTGGGCATCTCACCATGTAACCCCATGCAAACATAGTTTTGTTTCATATAATCCTGGTGATTATGGTAGAGTGCATTTGGGGAATAATCATTTTTGTAGTATTATTGTAGTGGGAGATGTCTAGATCAAGATGAAAGATGGACAAGATATATTGTTGAAACAGGTCAAGCATGTACCAGAAATGTGCATGAGTTTAATCTCTATGGGACGACTAGATGATGAAGGCTATTCGACAAGCTTTGGAAAAGGAGGTGGGAAAATTAGCAAAGGTACATTGATCGTGGCCAAAGGACCGAAGACAGGAACATTATACACAATGAGGACACTGATAGGAAAATCAGATTTGGCTGCTGTCACAAAAGAAGGAAATTCAACAGATCTTTGGCATACGCGTTTGGGTCACATGAACGAGAAGGGCTTAAAAATCCTTGTTCAAAAAAATTTATTGTGAGGTTTGAAATCCTACAATATTGATCTTTGTGAGCATTATATATATGGTAGAAAAAGAAGGGTTTCATTCCTTAGAGGTGGCCATGATAGAAAGAAAAAGTGTTAGAATTGGCACACTCAGATGTGTTTGGGCCTGTTAACATCAAATCATTAGGAGAAGCATCATATTTTGTAACATTTATAGATGATGCATCCAGGAAGGTTTGGGCATATCCTATGAAAAATAAAAGTGAAGTGTTTGGAATATTTCAAAAATTCCATGTTGTTGTTGAAAGAGAGACTAACAAATTGTTGAAGTGTTTAAGAACAGATAACAATGGAGAATATTGCTCAAATGCATTTAAGGAATATTGTAACAGGTTTGGCATAAAGCATGAGAAGACTGTGCCTGGTACTCCTCAATAGAATGGTGTTGTAGAAAGGATGAATCGCACCATTATGGAAAAGGTGTGAAGTATGTTGTCTAATTTCGGTTTGGAGAAGAATTTTTGGGTTGAGGTAGTCAGGACCACTTTCTACCTCATAAATAGATCTCCAACTATGTCCTTGGATGGTAGTATCCCTGAAGAAGTCTGGACTGGTAAGAATTTGAATTATTCTCACTTGAAAATCTTTGGATGTGAAGCATTCGTACATATTCCCAAAGAAAATAGAACTAATCTAGATGGTAAATCTATGAAATGCATTCTTTTGGGATATGCAGATGAATATTTTGGTTATCGTCTATGGGATCCAGTCAAACACAAATTATTAGAAGCAGGGATGTTATATTTAATGAGTTAGAAATGTTCAAGAGAACTATAGGTGAGTTGGAGGTCAAGAATGTTATTGATAGGTTTGAAGAGGAGTAGGAAAACATACCACCAATACAAGAAAATGAACAACAAATTGAGGAGCATGAAGAACATCAAGTGGAAAATGATGAACAACAAAAAGAAGGAATCTCACAGGAACCTTTACAGGAGATTCAACCTGATAATCCACCACCACAGTTAGTTCATAGATCTTCTAGGCCTCATAAGCCTTCACAAAGGTATACTCCTTCAAACTGTATTTTGTTGACTGATGAAGGTGAACCTAATTGTTTTCAAGAAGCTTGTAAAGTCGAGCATAGTAAAATATGGAAGAAGAAATGAACTCTTTGCTGGAAAATAAAACTTGGGAGTTGGTAAACCTCCCAAAAGGTAGAAAGGCTCTACAAAACAAATGGGTGTACAGGATTAAGCATGAAGTTGACGAAAAGAAGGAGAGGTATAAAGAAAGGTTGGTGGTGAAAGGTTTTGCCCGAAGAGAAGGTATTGACTTCACTGAAATTTTCTTACCTGTTGTTAAAATGCCATCCATTAGAGTCATTCCAGGTCTAGTTGCTACTTTAGACTTAGAATGTGAATAGTTAGATGTAAAAACTGCTTTCCTTCATGGTGAATTGGAGGAAGAAATTTATATGGAGCATCCAGAAGGCTTCATAGAAAAGGCAAAGGAGGCCTTGTTTGTAGGTTGAAGAAGAGTGTCTATGGGTTGAAACAGGCACCTCGATAATGGTACAAGAAATTTGATTCATTCATTTTGGAACATGGTTTTTAGAGGTTGGAAGCTAAATCAAGAGGTATGATTAAGGAAATCATATCATATTATTGTTATATGTGGATGACATGTTGATTGTTGGGCATGCTAAGAATAAGATCAATAGATTGAAGAAAGATTTGGGTAGAAAATTTGTAATGAAGGATTTGGGACCATCACAACAGATATTGGGCATGAAGATTATGCGTGACAGGAAAAACAAAAGGTTGTGGCTATCAAAAAAAATATATATATCAAGAAGGTGCTTGACAAGTTTAATATGAATGATTCCAAGCCAGTTGGTACACCCCTTGCAGTGCACTTCAAGCTGAGTATTGAATTATGTCCTAGTGATGACAAGCAGAAAGAAGAGATGAGAAAGATTCCTTATGCTTCATCAATTGGTAGTTTTATGTATGCCATGGTATGCACACGACCAAACATTGCATATTCAGTGGGAGTAGTGAGTAGGTTCCTTACCAATCCAGACAAAAAACATTGGCAAGCAAAAAAATGGATTTTAAGGTATCTCCAGGGTACTAGTAATTATTGTTTATGTTTTGGTCATGATGAGACTATGCTTGAAGGATTTACAGATGCAGATATGGTTGGAGATATGGATACTAGAGAGTCCATTACAGGTTATTTGTATACATTTGTAGGTGCAACAGTATCTTGGGTGTCAAGGCTACAAAGAATAGTATCCCTCTCTACAACAGAAGCAAAGTACATAGCTACAATAGAAACTTGTGAAAAGATGTTGTGGATGTAGTGATTCCTAGGAGAGATATGAATAAAACAGGACAAGTATCTGCTATATTGTGATAGTCAAAGTGCCATTCACTTGGCAAAAAACCCACCATTTCATTCGAAAACCAAGCACATTGACTTACGGTACCATTGGATCTGACATGTGTTGGAGGGAGAACAATTATCTTTGGTAAAGATCCATACATATAGGAACCCTGCTGATATGCTCACTAAGATTCTACCACGAAATAAACATGAGTTATGTAGAGGCATGGTAGGACTCAGTGTGACTTGATTCATATTTGGCTTCAAGTGGGAGAATGTTAAGTGTGAAGCCAAATTCATGCAGGATTCTAGATCCTTCCTCAGCCTCTATAAATTTTTAATTTCTCTGAACAAGGAAAGTAAGCCAATGCCCAAGTCTGTTATGTAATGAAAAGTGATTTATGTTCTCGAGTGATTATTTTATCTATTCTGTTGTTTCTAACTGAGTGATCTTGTTGTTTCTCCATTTGTTTGTCTCTGTGAATTATTCTCTACTTTTATTGTCTAAGTCTCTGAGTATGAATCCGGTGTGTGTTATGTATGCTCTAATCTAACAATTTATAATTTATCACATTGCAATTGTTACCCTAATATTTATAATTTATCACCCTAATATTTATAATTTATCACATTGTAAACTTTATCTATCACTAACTTAACTAGAAAATTATTGAACGCAAAAAAATTGGTTTCACATCCATATATATAGATAAATTTATGACTAAAGATTACATGAAACCGTAGATTTCAATTTCAAGTGATTTATCTACTGATTTTCATTACACAAATTAATCACCTTGCTTGATATATTAATATTACGTTAATTCATATGTTTTTCTCGATATAATAAAATTTTGTTATTTTCGTAGGTCTTAATTATTTTGTAATTTAAGATATTAATAATATTTTTTAATTCATCTTTAATTTATCTTATTGATAATGCATAAGATTGGCTAATCTTAATGTTATACTTGTATGCGTTTAATGAAGATGGTATATACCAAAGTCTTCGTTGAGAAAAAATACGAACCATAGGTACAACTTCTAAGTAGCGTAGAAGGCATGATAACATATACAAATTTAGAAATGATGCAAACTCGTAATGATCCCATCCGCAATGTACAAAGCTTTTACTTATAAAAGAAAAGAATTTTAAAAATGGGGACATTTGTGACAAGGTTTCTACTAATAGATTAATTAATTTGAAATTAAAGCAAATCAACTGCCACGGCAATGAATTTAAATTAAGTCTTTTCTTATTAACCTAGGATCGAACTTGCTCATCCATGTTTGGAAACATGTTTCTTCCACGTTTAATTTACAAAAGAGTACCGATGGATGCTCTTCCTTCCTTCACCACCACCGGGCATGATCGTCCGTTCAACGCAACGAATATTTTGTCAGGTTTGCAGACTTGTAAATATTCAAGTGCAGTAACAAGTATCTGTAAATTAAAGTTAAGCTTCACAATTTGAGCCTGCAACTCCCCGACAGATAAGCCAATAACGAAGAAAAGGCGCTGACGACAAAGTTTCCCTTCTGTTCGTACAACGCAGGGCTGCAACCAGAAGAACTACGATATCAGGGCTTTATGGGGATGCTTTCATGGCAGACGTAGGGTTCTGCAATTTTTAATATTGATGGTGGTGATGATGCATGTAATTGTGGACAGTGGCAACTGTCATTTTGAAATAAAGCCCACAAGAGATAGAACAAGTCCAGGGACATCAAGAAGAAGGGCGTTGATTGGATCTTCACCTCCTGATTGGAAATTAAAATGCGGCAGATGCACTCCCTGTTTAAGCGTACTAGTTCCCATCCATCCAGGCACTGTCAATCCACAGAATTCAGAGAACTACTGCTCTCAGGATTGGAGATGTAAATGTAGAAGCAGGCTATACAATCCATGATTTCTCATTCTGATGTTATGTTGTTGAGTTATTCTAGTATTGATCCATTTCGACCATCATATGAAATTTTCTATATGGAAATCTCAATGTGCGGACAAGATATGAAGTCCTCCTAGCTAGCATTCTCAATTTTCGCAGAATGTTGTTTTACCAGTTCTATAAGAGGTAAATGGGTTTACCAAAGGTATATAAAATAATCTACTTTAAAATATTACCAGACGAGATGAAGTTCTTCTATATAGCATTCTCAAAGTTGATGGAATGTCGTTCTACCAGTTGAGATAGTACACAGAGTTTTACCTACTCATGGATACACTCATAAGGAACATATAATATTCTTTTGCAATTACACGTATAAGGAACATATAATATTCTTTTGCAATTACACGTATAAGGAACACATAACTCTCAATGTAGCAAGCACAAACAGGAAAGAACTATTCATTGATTCACATACTTGGTCGACAACTGTAAATATGGAGAAAAGGTGATCCTCTTGGTATTACTAATATGGAGAAAAGGTGATCATATTTTCATAATCCAGCTTCTCCCTGTCCAGTGGAGGTTATTCCAACTATTCTCCCATAGCTGAATTTATCCAATGTGTATGATTTATGATTTCCAGTTTGATTATCTTTATAACCTAACACAACTCTGTCTATTCCTTTGTTTTTATAACAATTCCAACAAGTTGTTCATCATCTTTAATGCCTACTAAACCTGCTATTAAATGTAAATATTTATATTTAAAAACATTAGGCTCTCCAACCTCCATTGTTGTCTCTATTATCAGATATTCATGTTGATCTGAACATTTGAAACGATCTGTAAGACTCTCATGAAATCTCTCATCCTCATCATCATCTTCCACAAGGAATTATCATTGCTTTAGTTCAAATTCATAAACTCCCTCTTCCTCGTACTCGGTTGCTATGAGTTCCTGTTACTTCAATCAAACTCACACTATGTGTCTTAGTTCTTCCCTTAATTTTATTCCAAATGGTTTCTTATTAGCTATCTAACCTACTTCTTCATTCTCCAACCACATGTCTGGTATTTTTCACTTTCTTGCAGCATTATCATAAATATACAGAGTTGTTCCTTCATCTCAACAATTTATCTATTGAATTCCTCTGGACTCATCCTTTTCATCTCTATGTTATTTTCTTTAGCATCTTCCTTTACTTAGTTGTGGCTTTCACTTGAACCCTTGTACTCTTAGCCATCAATAGTCATCTTCACACTTTTCACACTTTGTAAAATTTTCCTTTGTTCACCTATGAATTGTGCTAAGCCTCTACTATACCCATTATTTTCATCCTGATACAGTAACTCACCAAGCTTCAACTAAACTTGGTCTTTTCATGTTTATGGTTCTCTAATCTAGAGCCTTTGGAGCTTCGTTTTTTCCTCTTATGCTCCTACACTCTACTTATCTTTAAGAGCTTCACTTGGTCGGCCCCTACACGCTACTGATCTTCAAGAGCTTCACTTGGTCTTCCATTAGGACAATTCTAACCACAATTACGACCGTGTATTTCCCTATACAACTTCTACCCGACCTCACATGGAAGTCATTCTCCTCCCTATTATGCAATATTTGTTGCAAGGGTTACAACAAATTTCCTTCCCTCCCCGCTACTGTTTGCACATTAATTAATGGAAAAACAATTAAGACCAAATAGGGTCTACAATTCAAAAAACTATGTAAGTTCTTGCTTCACACTGCTGCAGGAAACTTTTGTTACCGGTCTTCTCTAAGCTTTTTGGAAAAATATTTTGACAATTCTCCTTAGTTCTACTCCTTCATTGGAATTTTCTTCTCCTTTGTACCATATTCTTTGTGCTCTGTCTCCTTACTCAATATCCATCACTCCTTTCTCTATCACCTCTCAACACATACTCATACTCATACTTATAATCAAACAAAATAAATATATTACCTTTTTTCTTCTTTTAATGTTTCCATGCCTACATATTTTCATTCAATGCTTCAGATGTTTTGTCCATATCTTCCACAACTCTGATATTTTGTTCTTATCTTGTTTTGTTTTAGTGCTGCCATTGGCTTCAACACTTATCTATAATAATTAATAATCAATTTAAATGTACTATGATACCAAAAATTGATGTTGAATACATCCAATTCACCCACATTTACCGATGGGCAAGCTTGATTTGCCATTTAATCAATCTACCTTATCATGCTTCAGTAACATTGTATAAGACCTTAATAAAATCCCTGAATCATATCTATGGATAAATTCTCAACTTTCGAAAATGCTATTAAGAACTTTCGTTAACTCTGTTGTCAAACACAACCAAATAATGCACAATCTCACAAAATCCCTGAATTCGTAGCCCTTAGCACTAGGATTTACACAAATCTAAACCATATGACCATGGTTAAGAATTAAGTACTTAAACTAATGGTGCTTAGCCTGTCGAGACCCTATGAACACGAACACTCTTTCTTAACTCGATGACAATTGACTGAACAAGCAGTGATAGTATCAATTTCCATGAAAATGTCTCGTTCATTGGGTTTGTTAACTGACAGTACCATCCGCCACTCATTGGCGCTTCCTTGGCATTAGTACTTTCATGGTAGGGTGGTGGTGGTATAAAAAAATAATAATTAACATGGATTATCACATTTGTCGGGATCGTTAGTTGACGGGACCGCTCAAGTGCGTTTCGACACTTATAACTTCTACACTCCATGTCAAGCTAATGGGAGCAGGAAAAAATTGAAACATCATGAAACAGATGTGTTTGTTGGTTCGTTAACTAACGAAACTTCAAATAGCTTGGGTTTTGGTTAAGCCTCCCCATCACAGAAATTTTCTCTGGTAAAAACTGAGCTCTGACATTTGCCAGTGTTAACACAACTTACAACTACGAAGCGTGATATCAATCCCCTCCCAATTATTCATTGATACGTGTGGTCACCTATGAGGATTTACTATCTCCACTTATAGTCTTCTTCCTCGACCTCACAGATTCAACATTCACAAAGCTCAAACATATCACATGAAACTTAAAGATTAAAAAAATGGAGGATAATTACCTAACCCACATAATCTCAACATTCCTCATACATATGCTATAAACACATTCATTCATTATTAGAGACATTGATAGGCCATCCAAGCGAATTTAGAAAGCTACAAAGTAATGATCAACACAAATTCTATTGAAGGTTGGCCTGATTACATGATAGTTGGCCCTTTACATTTTTTTTTATACCATGGTGGGTACTTCCATTTCTCCGAGCTATCTCCTCTCCATTCCTTTTATTTAAAATATTTAGTCATTAACTAAAATTTTTCTAATCTTGATACAATTTTTTCCTTTATAAAAACTACAGGAACACTCGAGCGTAATTATTTATCTCTTTTACAAAGTCCCACATCACCAAAAATACTAACTCATCTTAACTCCCATAACGAACCTGGATTCCCTTCTAAGACTAAGACACTCGTATTTGCATGAGAAATTCAGTTTTCTAATTTATATAAATTTTAATCGAGAGAATCTACTCTAGAAAATTGGAAGACCCCTTAGTTCTAGACAAGAGATGATTAACTTGGCTTTATGCTCCTGCATCAATGGCATAATGTCTGTCAAGGTATTGTCCTATGCCTTTGCAAATTGACTGTATGAGTTTTCTTTTAAGAACCTAACTTCATGTTGTCATTTACAAGCCACTTCAATAGTTGTTCCATGAAGGACACAACTTCATGAAGTAGTGAGAAAGTCATACATTTATGACTACTGTAATGAAATATTTTTTTTATTTTCAAAAATGGATTTTCCAGATGTTTTTTAAGAAATCTTGAATCTGCAAAATTTTAAATATATTTTACATTTTAACATACCATGTACAAAAAAAGTTATATGATCAAATTAAAAAAAAGAAAAACCAGTTAAAATACACTTAGCATTTATTTCTTAATACTATTATCATTACATATTCAATAATATCCATTTTTCTCTTTTATCTATTTAGTCTAATAAATTTTATTCCCATGCATACTTTTAACCATAAAATCTAATCAAATTGTACATCTTTTGTCTAACAAACATGTTCCAAACCCTCTACTTAACCAATCAAAATCCAATCCATGTATCTAACATTAAATCTCACTTAACATCTTCAAAGTCTTTTTACTACATTCATAGGGTATATATTTATCTAATTAATGCGCTTTAAATACCCTAAATGATTTTTTATGGGATTTTCCACTCTTCTAATATTTTAAACGGCCATTATCATTACATCACTAATAGTCAATACAGAGTGGGATTGAAAATCCCATCGAAGAGTTTACCGAATGTACACCCGTTCGTAAATTTTATTTTTCAACACCATTCAAAGGCCAAAATACCCAAGAACGCCGTCGTGATCCTTTTTTCGTTCTTGGCCATCGTTTTCCTAAATCAAATAATTAGGTTTTGTTTTTAATTTTTCGGGCTTATTAAGAACCACACCAGACCAAAAGCTCTGAGTCTGTTTCAATGGTTGAAACCTCCTTACAAGTTTCTATTACGTCCGAAATTTATACAGCAGCCTCCAGGGCGGGCTATGAAGAATCAACGAGTTGAAAAAAAAAGTCTCCATTTCTAGATGGTTTGTTTGAGATTATGAATTCAGTACATAATCCAAAAGAAGGCTCTTCACCGTCTTAGAATGATGTGAATGGGTATTATATTCTGTAAGCTATAGTACGATCTGGCAACTTGGCCTTAATTTAAGGAAGGATGATGCTACTACATATGATTAGATATGTCTCTGACATGGTACAACATCCGTCCGTGAAGGAATAAACATGAAAGTTTATGCAACTTTAAAGTGCATAGTTCTCTTGAAAATACTCACAAAATGTCTCCTGTATAATATATATATTACCAAATTCACGTTGCTGCAAAAGCATATTGATTAGTGATAATTAAATAGTAAAAGGGAAATGTTATGAGTTCTCTTGGTACCTGTAGATATTTGTTTATTCCTTCGATAGAGATTATGCTCGATTCTTCTACAAGCCCACTCCATTCTTTTGTTGAACATATCTGCATATTCTTCTTGCTTCTGGGTTAATTATTCATTTTCTGTCATTGGGTAAATGAATTTAATTAAGTTAGGAAGAAAATAACTTTAAGTTGCGATACATGGATTCATACTTTCTTGTTCTATTTTCAAAATGTTTGGATGCTTGCTTCTATTCAATACTATGATGATAATTACAGTGGCCTTTTCCCTTTTTTCTTAATGATCATTGTACAGTTATTTGAACTCCTAGTAGTTACATTTTAGTTACTCTTTGATAACTGCTCATCCTTGTTTGTATTCTAAAAGTAGATTTTAAACAAAAAATAAAAAGAAACTTAAACAAAAACAAACATCGGGCTGAGACAGCCTTAAACTTAACATAAGGTCCTAAATGCTGTTATGGAGAAATTTAAATGGAAATAAAAAAACTAACTGAAACTCCATCTGTCTACAAAGACAAATACTCTGGCCATGACCTCCCTTAGCTACATGCTCTTGCATCAGTTTTTCTAAAATTAAGTTGTTGATCTTCATTTTGTCATTAGAGATAGTTTATAAATTTGTTTCGCAATACTTAGACTTACACTACTTAATACATGTAAAAATTTATTAACATATCTATTATAAATAGCATTGAACATATATCCATATATTCTCAAAATATTCTAAATATCTTTTGTGAATTGAAACTAACCAATAATTCCATACATAAGAAAATTTCCCATTATTAAGACAACAATATATTCTAAATAGACTTGAGAATAACTTAACTTAAAAATTATATACATCATAATAATTTATTTTACATTTTTTATAAAAATATTATCAAATTTACTATCATTATAATCGAAAAAAAATTATCAAAATCTTTTCTCTACATTTTATTTCAACAACTTAAATCTCATCGTATTCTCATACTCTATAAATATTTATTTCATTAAAAATTATAAAAAAAAATTTATCAACATCTTTTCTCTACATTTTATTTCCACAACTTAAATCTCACATTTTATTTCCACAACTTAAATCTCATCGTATAGTCATAGTCTATAAATATTTATTTCATTAAAAATTATAAAAAGAAAGTGACAATAAATAAATAACAAAAACCCTTACCCTTTTTTCCTTTGAGCACTTTCTTACCAGAAAAATCAAAACCCATAAATATTTATTTTATTAGAAATTATAAAACAATTCAATAAATAATAACCAAAAAAAACCTTTTTCCATTAGTCATTTGTTCGCTCATAAAAATATAAAAAAATTAAATTGTATACCACATTCAATTTTCAAATTTTAAATTTAAAGATTCTACCCATGCTTCTAGAATCACTATTTCTATAACGTGAATCAATATTTCTATAACGTTGGCATAATCTCAATGCGTGAAAAAAAAGTCAGCCAGTAATGAAGAAAATATCACTTACATTTTATATATAATTGAAAGCAAGCAAATTTTTAGAACAAGAAAAGAGTATTAATGATGATCATTACAAAAATAATTTGAAGGTTAATATATAATTTTATTACCAATTTGATGAATATTATTTAAAAAAATAATTTGGATGTAAATATTTAATTTTATTATCAATTTTATGAAATTAATTAAATTTAGTATATTTCTTACGATGGCATAGGTTTTCTTCTCTAAATTAAAGTATACGTTAATTGTAATGTAAGCTATTCAAAGTTGTAACCTAACCATTTTTCTGTTAATTTATTCAAATTATTAAATTTGTTTTTTAGACAAAAAAAAAATAAAATAATCAACAAAAATAAATAATTAGTTGTTAATGTATTTAAATTATCAAACTCGTTGTTTTAGACTACAAAAAAATAAAATAATCAACAAAAATAAATAATTGAGTTAATAGATAACCACATAACCATGAGTTTATTTCCATAAAAGTCTATCCAGTTATGATCTTGGAATTCCCAACTTTTTATAAAAAATTGATGAAAAACTCTCCAAAGAAAATGAGCAAGCTATTTATTTTCTTAGCTCTCCTTATTTCAATTACATTCTATAATATACAAAACAAACATGATTACCAATATGAGCCAAGATTATGCCATGAAATCTAAACATAATAATATCATAAAAAAAAAATATTTAAAAAATAATTATATTCATATTACTTTTTTCAAGAGAATCAAAACATGAAGAAGCAATAACATCCATGGTTGCAAGGAGATCTACAAATTCAAATTTCACTACTCTCTGAAAATATATCTTTTGGGTAGATCCATAATCTGTGTGTTACATAAACTAAGGCATGTGAAAATGTTATACTTCACAGTATTTTTACTTTTACAGAGGCATATTACACATGGATATGAAAATTCACCTACAAAAGCATGTGGAGCTTGAAATCTCTCCACTATTAGTCAAAAGACATAAACTAGAAATACATAACAAAATAAACTATATCTCACGCTATTCTTTTCCACTCATACTTCTTTCTATTAGATCACACACACATACACACATATATAAAATATCTTATTTTCACTATGTCAAGATCTAACAACTCTATAAAGATGTTAATCTATTTTTTCAACCACTTACTTGTCTATATCAAAGCACTAACTATTAATGAGTTATTTCTTCAACATATGTATTGATGAAGTCAATAATTATTTCCATGTAAGAAACCTGAATTTATTAACTAATACCTTACTACCACTACAATTCAATGATACATGTGAATATGTGTTGCTCATCAATTCAATGATACATGTGAATATGTGTTGCTCATAGAAAAATCCATCTGAATAACTTATTAACATTTTAATTTATGGATTGATGTGAATCATGTAATATTTATAGAGAGAAAAATTCAAGTTATTACATTATCGATATATTATCATTCCAATTTCCAATTAACATGTAACAATCATTTTTGTTCATTTTGATTTTTAAGATAAGACAATTTTTAGTAGTTTTAATTAAGTAACTTCCAATTTTTAAATAACTAGATTATGATTTTTGAATATTTTTTAATTTCTGCAATTAAGTAGTTTTAAAATAACTAGATTTTAGATTATGATTTTTGGATTTTTTTTATTTTTGCAATTAAGTAGTTTTAAAATAACTAGATTTTTGGAATTAAGTAATTCCAAATTTTCAAATAATTAGACTTTGATTTTTGGATATATTTTTATTTTTTCAATTAAGTAGTTTTAAAATAACTAGATTTTTGGAATTAGGTATTTTCAAATAATTAGATTTTTTGAATTAGATCTTTCTAAATAATTAGCTTTTAAGTAATTTAATTAAATAATTAGTTTTTATTTTTTAAATAATATAATTAAGTAATTTTAAATAATTAGCTTTATATAATTTTTAGATATTGAAGGGTTGTTTAAAGACTCAACTTTCATTTTATAGTTATAAATATTTATTTTCATTTTAAAATGATCGATAAATTCAAAATATATTTATTAAGGATAATTTAGATAATATATTTCTGGGTAGAACTCGACCCCTTTGGAAGGTCTATAAAATATTAAATTCCCATCATTGTTTGCATACATGTCTGTTTTTAATATTAATGTAAATTTATTTAGACTTCGTATTTTCCATATTTTAAGATATATCGAATTTTTAGAGATGCAAAATTTTCTTTAAACTTTTATTTTTCTAAATATATGATAAATTTAAAATTAATATAGATTAATGATAGTTGTTAATAATCCATGCTTCTACTCCATGTTAAATAAACAAATAAGAAATAGCAACACACTATTGAAATATTTTAACCATATTTTATAAAGAATGATCATATACTTATGGTCCAATCATTTGCTAATAATTTTATCTATTTATCCTCATGATAGAATAGGAGTTAAAATGGATTTAAAGTCGGTTCTTAATGCCACATGTGGGCCCCTGGACATGAATCTAATAATTTTTTAGAATTCTACACCCTCTTGCAAGGTATTAAGCCAATAATCTCTTTAAAGGCTCACTTCCTCACCATCCTTTGCAACTCTCACATTTTTATCATGCATATTCTAATGGGAAACCATCCCTCAATCCTATGAAAAAATCAATTTTTAAAGAATTCAAGTAGAGCTTGGATCTCTCTCAAGGTTTGAAGCGAACCTTGTGCTGAGAGATCTAATCTTGAGGGACAATGAAATGGAAGAACGATGTACATTTATATGAGAATACGCTTTGCATCAACCACACATGTTAAGATGTCAACCCATCCCATGAGCTAGCACTTGTCCATAATCATTAGGCATTGTTGATAACAAATGCGAAATAGCCATCATTAATCTAGTTTGCATGCATAGGTTGTAGTGCTCACATCCTCTACATCATTTTTACAATCAAGTCTATGTATATCACCCAAAGTGGGAAAATGTATGAAGTCAAAGTTCATTTTGTAGATATTTAGTTCGCAACCTTCATTATGTTGAATGTGTATTTTCTCTATCATGCGCTGCTTCTCCTCCTTCTTAGTCTATTCTCCTCGTTTTATCCCCCTTATCATTATCACTTCTATACCTTCCTCCTCTACCTAGTCCCACTAATATTATGTATCCTTCAACTTCCTCCTCACCTTCCTTCTCTTGGAGGAATGTTCCTCTATCTACAATTTGACCTTGATGACACACATGACTTTGTGTGTCATGTTCAAATGAGACTTATCTTATTCAAATCATAGTTACTCAATTCACAGCATAGGTCACCTCCTCATTAGACGTATATAGACAAAACATAAACAATAATTCCAACAATTAGAACATAAAATCCATTGGATGAGTAGAAAAATGGATGTTACCACATCTCAATTCTTTTTGATGTATTACGGCCTCTTCCCTTATCTAGCCATTTGGCCTCGTCTGGTATGTGTGTCCCACTTATCTCATTTCAAAGAAGAGTATGTACAATTTTGGGAGTTTTTCTTCCAATCTATAGCTCTTGAAACTTAAATAAAATAGATAGATGGTTTTCTTTTGTGCCTATAGTCTTTTTCATGTCCAATACAACCAAAATCTTATATTTGTAATAGGGTAAGATATAAATCTACTCAAGCTGTGACGTTTAGACATAGAATTTTATTAATGAAATTATGTAATTGTAGGTTAAATGTATGCTACAAATTAAATCCAAGATGAACATGAAGGAATTAGACATCTCCCGCATCTTCATTAACACACCATTCAAATGGTTAAACCATATATATGTGTGTGTGTGTGTAATTTTTAAATCTCTTAGTTAAGTTGAAATTGCATTCAAATATCTTATATATAGGTCGCATTGGAATATTTTTTTTCTATTAATATATTTTTAAACGGCACATGTCAATTCCATGTGAATAATTGAATGAATTACGCATCTCACTCATTGCAAAGAAAAAAGTTATAACATTATTTTATGTAAGTTGGGCATTGAAATATTTTATTTTGAGCCAACATAAAAGTAGTTTTTGTTATTTATATTTTTGTTAAATGTGACAAAATGAGATGTTTTAAAAAAAAAATTAAAAAAATATTTCCACCTCTATAAATTTGAGTTCTCTTGGTACATAATAAATCCAAAAATAAAATGTATCTATAATAATTCTTAATATACCATATTTTAAATTGTTAAAACAATATAATGTTATAGAGATATTTTAAATCTTATTCTTCCAAAATTTTCTTTTTCATACATTTCCTCTCATTTATATATCACTTTCAACCTTAATAAAATATACGTCTTAATCTGCAAAATTTTCTTTTCCATACATTTCCTCTCCTTTATATATCACTTTCAACCTTAAAAAGATATAAATCATAATCAACAAAACACGTCTAACCAAAACTACCTTAGCATGATAAAAAAATGAAAAAACACTTATGCGTACGATTGGCTAATCTTAATGTTATACTTTTATGCGTATAATGAAGATGGGATATATCAAACTCTTCGTTGAGAAAAAGCACGAACCATAGGTACGACTCCTAACTAGGTTGTAAACATGCCTTGTAATAGACAAAGCAAAGCATGAGTATATATACAAATTTAGAAATGAAGCAAATTCATAACTATCCCATCTGTAAGGTACAAAGCTTTCACTTATAAAATAAAAGAACTTGAAAAATGGGGACATTTGTGAAAAGGTATCTACTAATAAATTAATTAATTTAAAATTAAAGTCAGTCAACTGCAACGACATTCAAATTAAAGTAAGTCTTTGCTTATTAATCTAGAATCGAACTTGTTCATCCATGTTTGAAAACACGTTTCTTCCACGTTTTAATTTACTAAAGAGTACCGACGGATGTTTTTCCTTCCTTCACCGCCATCGGGCATGATTGTCCGTTCAAACACAACGAATATTTTGTCAAGTTTGCAGACTTATAAATATTCAACTCTAACAAGAGACATCTGTAAATTAAACTCACCAACAGCCTAGCCTATAGCAAAAATCATGATGAACCAGCCTGGATCTGTTTCTTCAACTTGTCATGACGATGAACCACACTGGTTGGTTCGAAACGCGTCGACAAATGATGTCTCATGTGATCTTCGCCGAAAAATCCTTTATAAACTTGATATTTCATTTGTCGACACATTTCGAACCAACTAGTGTGGTTCATTGACAGGAAAAGTTGAAGAATCAGATCTAGCTATACATGTTAAATAGTCAGAGTAGAGCATCAAACGACTAAATTCTAGACCAGGAAGCAATTATATTGACTAATGGCTAAATTTGACTCGGAAACGGCTAGTTGGACCGGACTAGAGGCATAACCTTATTAAGTTAATATTAAAATTGATAGTAAGTTATATTCTTATTAAATTAAAAGTTAAAGGGATATATGAATATAGAAGTTTTAACCATATATATTAAATATATATATTATACTTTTAAATATATATTAAAATAAATTGTAAATTAAAAGTTAGTTAGAAAGGTTGTTAACTAAATATATAAATATATAAGGAACGTGAAGTAGATAGTTGCCTCCCATTCCTTGATATTCTTATTTCTAAAAATTATGATGGCTCCCTCTCCCACCGAGTGTTTCGTAAGAAAACACATACGGAGCAGTATCTTCATGCTAGTTCCCATCATTTCCCAGTGCAGAAGTTGGGGGTCCTCAACACCCCTGCTACTCATGCCAAAAGGATCTCTAATGAAAAGAGCTTCGATGAGGAGAAATCCCATCTCCTGAATGTATTTATGGAGAATGGTTATAGTAGACACATGGGATAGAAGGCTTTCCTCAAAGCAACCAAGAATTCTTTATCTAAAAGAGAACCGAAAGAACAGATTCTAGGTGTCCATCTTCTGTATGTTCAGGGAACCACTGATAGGATTGCAAGGATTCTGAAGAAGCATAATTTCCCCTTGACATTTAGACCCCTTAACACCATTCGTAGGTCCCTCATATCTGTGAAGGATCCTATCAACCCTAAGGACATGAAAGAAGTATATATTATTCCTTGTTCTTGTGGGACCCCCTATATTGGTGAGACTGGTCACTCCATTAATCAAAGGATTAGTGAACACGCAACTGACCTTAAGCATAGGAGAACCAAGTCTTCCGCTTTAGTAGAGCATGTGGAGAAAATGAATCATCATGATTGTATTGAGGAGGCTAGTGTTATTGCTATGGTTTTGCATTTCCGTCACCGAAAATTTAGGGAGACCCTTGAGATTGAAAAAAGGCCGAGCAATCTCAATAGAGAGGATGGTTAGAACATCAGTAGTTGTTGTATCCCAGCCCTCCCTTCCTAGTCATTTTCTTCCCTTCCCCCCTGCCCCCATGTTATAGCCTGTTCTTGTTTTCTTCTTGGTACATTCCCCTTCTTTCTCGTATCTGGTAGGCTTTGTTCTTTAATGAGTAGTTGATTTAGTTTGAGGTTTTAATAACATTTTGTTCAAGCGATTAGTTATATTCTAATAATTTTAACTTAATTAAAAAAGAAAATAATCGTGAAATCAATCTATGATAATTTGCTAAATAAATAATAATAATAATAATAATAATTTCTTTCTAACCCTTAAATCACTCTAATACCTATATTTTTATATTTTTAGTTAACGACCTTTGTAACTAACTTCTAATTTATAATTTACTTTAATATATATTCAAAAGTATAATATATATGGTTAAAACTTCTATATTCATATGTCCCTTTAACTTCTAATTTAATAAGAATATAACTAACTCTCAATTTTAATATTAACTTAATAAGGTTATGCCCCTAGTCCGGTCCAAATAGCCATTTCCCAGTCAAATTTAGTCGTTACCTAGTCTAGAATTTAGCCGTTACCTAGTCTAGAATTTAGTCGTTGGATGCTCTACTCTGACTATTTAACATGCATAGCTAGATTTGATTCTTCAGCTTGTCCTGACGATGAACCACACTAGTTGGTTCAAAATGCGTCGACAAATGAAATATCATGTGATTTATGCCGAAAAATCTCTCATAAAATTGATATGGATCACAAAAGCCTCAACTCAATAATAATTGTGGTAAAAAATTTCACATATTTGTCATAAAGGAAAAAACAAAATGACCAATAATTATATTTAAATTTTTCATATATTTATCATAAGAAAAAAAATGACCAATGTTCTTTTTATTTATGTGGCATCATTACAATTACTTAGTATTGATCAACCATGTTGTTTTTCACTTGGAACAAGGATAAGACCTTGTAAAATTACAATAGTAATTCAAAAAATAAATTTAAAGACATCATAATAGATTAGATTTAATAAACATTGTCGAAACGTTATATGTTATGAAATTTTTCTAGGTATATTTTCTAAAATATAGTTAAAATTTACTATACTTACAAAAATAATTGATAAATTTAAAGTATTCAAATTCTCCAAAAAAAATTCAAAACTTTAAATTTATTTCATATTAAAAAAATGATTTTAATTTTAAAAAATTACAAATCTTAATAAAAAATTATATTGTTAAATTTCAAATAGAAGTTGTAAACGATAAAATGACAACATAAATGATTAAATAACATGAAACGCTATTATTTAATCTGATATTTTTTCATCTAGTTAATTTTCTTCTTGTTAACTAGTATGTGACCCTTTCTATTTAGTGTTCATACTTTATAGTGAGAAAATGCCTTGAAATTATTTTACATGTTGCATAATTTTCTAGATGTTTTTATCCTTAGATGAGGGAGTGATTGTGTCTTCATATTTTCTTTAAAAATATGTGTTATTTTTAAATCTTATTTGCAATATGTAAAAGAAAAGAGAATATCTAGAACACTAAAAGGAAACTATGGGTCTTTCTTAGCTTGTGGAAAGACACGTACACACAGATACACACCAAACCTGCTTTCTTGTTATCTTAAGCTTTTGAGAATTCTTTCTTGTTTTTGCAAAGGCGATCGCACACACATACACACCAAAGTTGTTTTCGTGTTATCTTAAGCTTTTTGGAATTCGTGCTTAGGAGTTTTATTGGTTTGAAAAATATTTTGCATCCCTATTTCATCCAACCTCAATTTAGCTTACGAAAGTTGTTTGCACGCTCCTCGTATGTGCACTTCTAGTTGGTCTATAAATATCTATGTTTTT
Source organism: Pinus tabuliformis (assembly GCA_031772625.1). NCBI lineage: Eukaryota > Viridiplantae > Streptophyta > Pinopsida > Pinales > Pinaceae > Pinus > Pinus tabuliformis. The sequence goes on from CM062811.1 coordinate 963,229,939, forward strand.
GAATTGTTAGTGCCTTGTGTTTTTCTGACCCTCTAGAGATTAGTTATTATTAATTTTCAAACGGAATTTGTGAAAGGATAAAATGACAACAAACACCAAATTAAAACAAAGTGGCCTTGCAATAAAAGGCAAAGCCTACTCCACTGAACCTCAACGTAATAAAATGAGGCACATTACTGCAACACACACAAATTCATAACAATTAAAAGGGATAAACATATATGATTCTAATTAGAAACTTCTCCCCAAGTGTCATAGTTGAAAAAAAAAGCAAAAGCTAATGAATGCAATGCTACATCCATAAATTATCGGACATTGTGAGTCTCTTAAAGGGGTTAATAAGAGGAGAATAGGTAACAACAAAAACACATTAAATCACATCACCTACAACTATTGTTTACAGATAAGTAAAGAATGCAACTGAATAGTAAAAATATTAAAATTTCTAGGTAACACATTCATAAAAATAAACTCAATAATAAAGACCAATTTCAAAAAATTTAAATTCATTTAAAGCATTCAAACTAAGTCAATAAAAAAAATGACTCTCCTTATTAATGTTCACTTCCCTTACTTATAAAAAAATATAATCAATATAAAAGTCACCACCGATATATAATACTCGACGATATTATAATTTGTGTTTTCTTAATGAGTTAAAAAAATAATAAATATAAAACTCACTGCCAACATCCAATCTTCACCATATATTACAATTTGTGTTTTATTAATGTGTTTCAGGGTCTCATTTTCAGAAACAAATATTGAAATTCAATTAATGAATTTGAAGGGGAATGCTAACCTGGTGTGCTCGTAAGCTTTGAGTAGTGTTGTGTATGCAAATTGAGAGACTGGTAGTTTTCTAGTGAACAATAAATTGATGGATGGAGGGAGGTGAATTACTCTTAACTCTTCGAGTCTGGAGGGCCCTAAAATCTGATATTTATCACAGGTGTTCACCCTACAAGTGGAATATAGATCCCTATAATCTTATCTGTAGTTTTATATGTGTGCATTCAACTCAACTACCCCTACCTCCAAGCTTCATTTCGGATTATTTATTTTTTATTTCTTGTTGTGTATACAGAAATAACCTACAGGCTGTGACCTATTTTCCTTGCAAGTAACACCACTCAATGATGGGAAGTATGTCATAATTCCATTAAAGGAGCACTTTATACACATTTAATGACACTACATGCTCATTATATATAATTTAAAGTAAGTGAATATATACGTCAGATCAACTCTGCTAAGTCGAAATGAGTTGGAGAGTGGCCATTATCGAGCCTCATTGGGTAATGGGTAGTGGTAGGTAGATAATAAAGTGGAGATAAACAATAATTAATAATGTTTTCAAATATTTGTTTCCCATAAGTAAACATTTTCCCCAATTTCAAGCACATCTTTAAAACTAGGCATAATTTTTTTTTTTGTCATCAAATACATGCAAAATGCCTCGTGACTGGAAAGCTTCCAGCCAATTCCACCCCTGTGTGTTACACACATAAAAGGTAAATTTCATATTTATTTTTCGATGCAAATTAGTTGTGATAACGATGGATTTATTCTCATTTATCAATTTTCACTTGGACAACTTTTACAGAAGAATTGGTAGCACATTATAGGGATCCAAAAAGAAATACCTTCTTTAACCAAATGAAAAATATGAAACTAAAGTGTTGAATGGCATAGAGCATTGAGGACTTCCAAATATTTAATATCAAGGTAAATGATATTCTATAGTAGCATAGGATTCATGTTTTCATAGGGACTTTAAATGATAACATCCAACATGAGGTTCGCCTTTGGGAACGTAATTCAGTGGAGAAGTAATTCAAGGTGGAAATAAAAGTTGAAAGCAAAATTAAGGAAACAAAGAAGTACACCACTCACAACTACAAAGGTAGAAGTGTTACTTCTCCTAGCCTCCCACAACCTACAAGGGTGACACCACAACAATTGGAGGGAAATAGAGCAAAAGGGCTTTGTTATAATTTTGATAAAAAATACACTAAGGGTCATAAGTGTGCGAAGAATAAATTATTTTACATACATTGTGAAGAGGAGGATGAAAATGAACAAGAAACATCAAGAGAAGAGGATATACACTAAGAACTAACCTCAAAGAAATAAAAAATGAATCCCATCATATCTTATAATGCAATGGCAGGAATTACTACTCCTCAAGGACTCAAGACAAAAGAGTATATCAAGAAAAAAAGGTGATAGTATTGATCGATTCTAGTAGCACCCATAATTTTATTAATTGCAAGATAGCCAAGGAATTGAATGGATTTCTATACCCAGCACCAGAGTTTCAAGTGATGCTTGCAAATGGACGAAGTATTAATTCCTCAGGGAAGTGTCATAATATGAATATGACCATGGGGGGAATATCTATTGAATATACAATGATTTCCATTCGAATGGGTAGTGATGATGTTGTATTAGGAGTCTAGCAATTACAATCTTTGGGGATGATACATTTTAATTTTCAAGAACTTCTTTTGAAATTTTCCTAGGAAGGAAACAAAATTTAATTAAAGGGAATTGTGGAAGATAATCAACTCTAATGAAATTTCAAAGCTTTTGAAGAAATAACAATGAGGCATAATTGCATAATTATGCTCACCACATGTTCAAACATCAAAATCATGTATTTCCCCAAATCTCCAAATAATATTTGACAATCCTTTCAAGATATTTGAGACTCCCAAAGGCCTCCCACCTATTCATGGTCATCATCATGTGATTCACTTGACTCGTGGAAGTGTTCCTCCAAACATTAGACCTTACAGATATCCCTAAGTCCAAAAGAGTGAAATTGAATGTATGGTTGCATAAATTATAGAGGTAGGTATAATTCAACCTCATCAAATTTCTTTCTCTACTCCAGTAGTATTGGCACAAAATAAATATGGATCATGATGTATGTGTCTAGATTATAGGGATCTCAACAAGCTCGTTGTTAAAGATAAATTTCCCTATCTAGTAATTGATGAATTTTTGAATGAAATACATGGAGAAATTTACTCCACCAATATGGATATTTGTTTAGCATATCATCAAAATAGAATGAAGACTAAAGACATTATGAAAACAACATTCATATTTCATGAAGGTCTTTATGAATTTTTGGTCATGCCTTTTGGCCTTACTAATGCACCTTCCACATTTCAAGGTTTAATGAATTCCATTTCCAAACCATTCCTTAGAAAATTTGTGTTAGTATTTTTTGATGATATACTACTCTACATCAAGCCTTGAAAGGATCATGATCATCATGTTTACAGGGTGCTCAAACATTTCGAGGAGAAACAATTATATGAAAAAAATTCTAAATGTTTCCTTGGGGTACAAGAGATGGAATATTAGAGTCATATTATATCTAAAGAGGGGGTCAAGGTATATCCTAAAGAAATTAAAGCCATAAAGGAAAGTAAAATTCCCACAACCCTAAAGCATACTCGAGGATTTCCTAGGTTGACAGGGTATTATCGAAAGTTTGTTAAGAATTATGGGAAAATAGTAGCACCTATAAGAACATTACTAAACAAAGATGCGATTTTTTGGATTTCGGAATCATCTAAGTCCTTTGAACATCTTAAAGAGGTAATGTGCCAAGTTGCGGTTTTAGCTACTCCATACTTCAAAAACACCTTTATGGTGGAATGTGATGCGTCATGATATGGAATTGGTGTTTTCTTAATGTAAGAAGGGAGAGTCATTTCTTTTGAAAGTGATCTAATAAAGGGAAAATATTTAAACAAACCTATTTATGAGAAGGAAAGGTTGGAAATACTACATGCCCTAAAGCACTGATACCCTTACCTAATGGGAAGAATCTTCAAGGTAAAAACATATAATAATAGTCTTAAATAATTTTTGTCACAACTATTATATTAATAAGAGAAGCAAAAATGAGTCACTAAGATGTTGGGTTAGGACTTTGAAACCATCTACAAGAAAGGGAAGAAAAATGTTTTTACTAATGCATTCTCAAGAAGGGATAAGTGTGTGGAAGCATTGATATTTACAATTTGTATTATCCAAACTTACTGGTTAGATGAAAGAAGGTAGGAATCGAAGAATGATGAAGAGGTGTGGACACCCATTTCAAAGTTGCAGTAAGATCCTAGTACATATGATACATTCTTTTGGAAAAATGACTTATTATCGTAAAAAGATCACCTATAGTTATGTAAGAATTACCAACTCAAACAAAATATTCTTTTGGAATTGCTCACCTGTCTCATAGGAAGGCACTTAGGATTTTCAAAAACTTACTGTAGGGTCAAGAAGGATTTTTTTGGGGATGGCCTTAAATCTAATATTCATAAATTTGTTGCAGAATGTTTAGTTTTGCAACATGATAAAGTTAAGACAATTGAAATGTCACGTATATTACAACTTTTAGCCATTCGAAGTTAGCGTTGGGAGGAGGTCTGAATGGATGTTATCATAGGTTTACCCAAGTCCAAAGGAAATAGTGTCGTCATGCTAGTAGTTGATAGACTTACCAAGTATGCACACTTTTGTGCATTATGTCATACTTTTATGGACAATACACTTGATACAACATTCATGGAAATAATTAAAAAACTACATGGAAACCCAAAGATTATTGTAAGTGACAAAGATCCCATTTTCACTGGAAACTTTTGGAAAAATTTATTTTCTTGCCTTGCTAATCAATTAACTCATAACTCATCTTATCATCCTCAATCTGACAAGAATAATATGATAGTGAACAAATTTTTGGAAGGATATCTTCGTTGATTTGTATGTGATAAACAAACACAATGCCTGAGGTGGTTACCTCCGACTGAATTGTGGTATAACACTTTCTTCCATACTGTAGCAAAAGTAACCCTATTTATGGCACTTTATGAATATTTTCCTCCATCTATCACATCATATTTAAGAGGAAACTATAAGGTTCAATTAGTTGAATATCACATTGAGCATCAATAACAAGTTCTTCAACTCTGAAAGGACAACCTCAATCTGGTTCAAAATTGAATGAAACAACAGGAAAATGAGTATCACAATGAAATAATTTTTAATGTAGGAAACTAGTTATCTTTAATGACTACAACCATACAAAAAATTTCCCTCAAGTGAGATAATAAGGATAATAAATTATCACCCAACCATTATGTTCCTTAGAAGGTGTTGCAAAAGATTGGTACTATGGCATAAAAATTGGAGTTGCATGCATCTTCCTGAGTACACCTAGTTTTCCATGTTTCATGCTTAAAGAAGGTTATCAGCGACAAGCTCCCAACCCAAACAATACCTCCCTAACTTGAAGAGGAACGAAAAATCAGAGTAGAACCTAAAGCCATCGTAGAAACAAAAACGCAATAGCTACGAAATTGATTAATTTAGTGTATCTCATTAAGTAGAGGAACTTACCTACTAAGGATTCTACATGGAAGGATGAGAATTTTATATAGAAGCATCCATAACTATACAAGAGTTGAGAACAACAATTTTTTTAAAGGAGAGGGGCATGTTATGCCCCTAAAACATTGGTGTATTCCCTTTATTGTTATTGTTAGCGTAACCCCCTTATTGTTATTGTTGTGTCCATGTAGCCACCATATTTTTATTGTTTACACCCCATAGAAGCCTAGTATTGTTATTGTTGTTCCCTTAAATTATTATTTTTATGTAGGCTCTGATTATTTTGTGACCCTTTAGGCTCCTATATATACAAAGGAGGTGTTTTCATTTGTATCATCCAATAATTGTTCATTTATTTAACGTAAAAGAGGTCTCCTCCTCCAAGAGGCTAATGTTCAAGTCGTTGATCTATATTTTCTTATGTTTAATGATTTGGTTGCATAACATTCCTCGTGGATGGCATGTCCACCAAAGAATTTTTATTTTTAATATGTTGTGGAAGTGTGAAGCACACAAAAAATTAAAAATATTGTTGATTTATTTAATAAAAAATGAACTTCGGCATATAATAAATTTCTAAAATAAAACTGCTGTACACTAAAATGCTTAAAAAGTATAATTTACAACACATACCCTCTCACACATTTAATATTTTTATCTTTAAGAAGATATACATCATAACCAAGAAAGAAAAAAGTCAAACGATAACCACCATATAGTAATGAAAAACCAATTATGCATACATATTTCATTAATAAATCATTCATGCGTTATCTTTAATTTATAAAAATTTGAAACATAAATTTTTAACACAAAACTGATAAACTATACAACTACATGTTTATCAATCAAACCAACTAGTAAATCTTTAAACATAAAGAATCTTTTCTGAAACTTGGAATATTCTCATCTATGTACGCACATATATACTTAGGGTAGTGGATTACATTCAAGCACACATCTTTTACAAATATTTCCATTGTAGGAAAGCATAATGGAAGTCCATTAAATTTTCTTGATAACGATATTTATAAGGACCATTATAAAATTTGATAACAAGTTTTTATTTTCATACATGTGTTACAATGTGTTTATGACTATGACCTAATATATCATAATGAAGAAAAAAAAATTGAAAATGATTTACTGAGGATTTAACTATAGTTATATGCGGTCATATGCCTAGGTTGAGAACCTTTGAAACCAAGTATAGTAACAACTTTGCCAATTATTTCTTCTACTAACAACCCTCAAGCTAGTATATTATAGGACCAATGTGAAAATCTACAACACTAAGTTTTTTGAGTATTAGAATGATCACAATTTCTCTAGTTATGTTATACTTGGGATTTCTTCTTACTAACTACAGGATTTCCAAAATCTGATGTTCTTAATTTTGGCTTGCATCACACCAACGTGAGGACATTCTCTATTCGTCAAAACAGATCTAGTAATATTATATTAGAAATCTAAAAATTCTACACTATTATAGTTTATTTAAACTTTAATATATGTATATTTGACTGTAATTTGTGCATGCTTGCAAAAGAAAATTGTGAATAAAAATAGAGGATGAGAAAATAATCTCACACACCCACATAAGACACAAAATATGCTATGGGAAACCATTTCAGGAGAAACCCCAGCTAGAAGGTGAGGTTGCTCCACTCTCTTTCTCTATCTAGAAAATAAGGCTGCAAGTACAAATAAGTAATGTTTGTTGCCCATGGAATTCTACAATGCACATATCCTCTATGTGTGATCTACCTCCTATCTCTTGTGCCTCTCTTTGCATAGATATGGAGTAAGATGCTCTTGAAATAATGGAATGTCTCTTCCTCTTAGTGGTCTCATTAAATAGAGCCTGATAGCCTACAAGTGGTTAATTTTGACTACATCAACTCTTATCTAGAATTACAATATAGAATATTCTAGAGTATTTTACATCATAAACACATGGTTGTCTCCATTTCCATGAGTAATTGGGTATGACACGACATCCTTGTGAAATATAGGTGTGAAAACATGAAGGTCAACTTCTGAGTGACATATATTTTTCATACAGACTCCGATTGATGTACTCCTTAAGTTGTTGGAAATATATCTATGTGTATAATAACATGAAATGGTGTGGTCCTATAGAGATAATTTTTTACCCCAAAGAAACGTCTTTTGAGGCCTCCGAACACTCCCAAAAGGTTTCGGACCCTATTTTGCCAAACTAGGTTCTGCTGATAAAATGGTCCCTTGAGCTAATTCCTCCACCTTTTCCACTCCAAATGCATCGATATAGATGACAAACAATATAATTATCCAATTTAGATTAGTTAGGAAATAGAAGGATCACAATTTCTCTAGTTATGTTCTACTTGGGAATTCTTCTTACTAACTACAAGATTTCCACAATTTGATGTTCTTCATTTTGGCTCACATCACACCAATGTGAGAAACTTCTCTACTATGTAGTCCCTCAACCAATAATGTCCCTTATGAATATTATTCTTGAACAACTATTGCACTGGCTACAACCTTCACACTCTACAAGATGCAATCACACTCTACAATCTTAGAAAATGTCCCACATTGATTCATTGCCCCCAAACATGCTTGTAAAATTAGATAAATGAAAACTTACAAATTCAAACTTGTGGATGCACTACCTTCTTTTCTCTCCTTTCTAGACATTATTTCTCCCTTTGAAATATTTTCTTCTCCCGCATGAGTTAAATATTAGTTTTCACATAGTAATCTTAAGCATATTAATTTAAAGAAGTTGCAAACAAATCTCCATGTATATATGAGGGACTTTATGAAAAATTTCATTGTTTCTTTTAAATAATTTCTTAACTTGACAGTTGTAACTCAAATAATTGAAGATAAATAAAAATACTAAGTGAGGTAAAAGTTAAGTGGCTCTACTCATAAGATTGTTAGATGTTTTGATAAGATTGTGAACTGTTTTTAATGATCAACATAAAATGCATTTACTTTTTTCTTTACGTTAACCATTTTACATTACCATGATACTAAAGTATTTAGCCCAATGATAAACACACCAAACACAATACATATCTACAATTTTTTATAAATTTCTCAAAACGGAGATATTACATCTACCATATAGTCAATTTATATTCCGAAAAAGGTTGGGGATAATGGAGAATCTCATTTTAATCCTATGTTATACTTAATTTCTTCTAAATTTTCCTAAGAATGGCAATATCATGCTTTGAACTCTTATAACCTAGTCCAAATATTAGTTCGAAGGACAATGTCATAAGATTTTATAAACTAAATGAAACAAGGATATTGGTTAGATTATTGAAACATTCTTTCATAATGATTCTTCATAATGGAATGATATGCCATGAATCTAGCTTGGAATTTAACTCTTTATTAGATTTATAACCAAATGTTGATCTTCCTTTCAAAAATATTCTAGTATAGCTTGGATAAAATACTATTATTATGATAGTAATTAGAGGAATTCTTTTTATCTCCATTTTTAGAAATAGGCACAATAAGAGTTTGAGTGTAGTGTTTAGGGAAAATCTATTTCATTGCTAAATTGAATAGATTTGTATATATGAGGAATGAGAATAAACATTCCAAGTTTGAAGATTTTATGTTAAGATATTCCGACACATAGGAAATAGTTAAGTATAACTTGGTCTAGTGTAGAGTTAGGTAAAGCGTGTTTCTTTACTTTGTACTTTTGTCACTTACAATTCGACAGTAAAAATATGTTCTAGACATGAAGTGATACGACAGTTCATTCTCTCCTTAGTATTACCGATACTTGATTTGTGGCCTAATACCTGATTGGTCCGTGATCTCTAATTAAAGAGTATGGAGGGTCATTTTTAGGGGGGGCATTCACGAGAGAAGCTTATGTAAATTTTATTTCCTTCATTAATAAACTGCGTGAATTGGCTGTGTTTTCTTAGGTTGTGGACTCTTTCCATCTTTGATGGTTTTAACCATGTCAAGAATATTAGTGTGTTGATTTGTGATCTTTTTGTGAGTGGTGTCTGTTGTGGGGAAAAGTATCCAACACGGAATGACCCTATCCCACTCTAAGGGTGACAGTTCCTTAGCAACAGCTGAAAGCAAAGCTATCTAAAGTTTCTTCTTTATGACATGCAAGAGATAAAAGGAAGAGATCCACTTACCGATGTCTTGTGCAAATGGTCGATCCAATCTCCTTTGATTGCCACTTGCTCCCAGCTCCAAGTCTTTTCACGGGCCCAGCTACACGAGATCCTGCAAACAAGACAAAGAAAGGAAACTACAAGAAGCATACATTCATAACTGATTCAAGGATTAGCATAAATCAAAGACGCAAGTAAGACAATACACCATTGAAACACATGCGAATAGAAGAACCTCAAATGCTTTATTAATATATGGAAGTAAGGTTCAGGCGGTGATACAACCATGAGAGGTCCAATCCAGCATCACCTTCCCGACGGAGGGAAATCTCTTCTTCACCTCCCTCAAGCAATCACCCAATGCTCACAACTGTAAACCAACAACAATTCTTTGCACAAAATTCCGGCCTCCAGATCCCATGGGATGAGATCCTTATATAGAGTTTTGGAGTGAAGATAAGTCAGCTTGATGTGTGACTTGTTGTCCTCTTCAACTCCAGTTGTTCCTTAGTTCTTCACTCGGAGTTTCTGTCTTCCACTTGGAGTTTTAGAAGCTCTTAACTCATCATTAGGCGAATCTTATCATCAAGTGTCTTTTTAGAAGCTTCCTGGGCACTGGCACTTTGAGAAAAAGATTCCTCCACATGTCCAAGTACGCCCAACGCAGGTAGCCTTTGTTCTACTTGCTATGCAACGCAGGTAGCCTTTGTGGTACCTGCTATGCAGCGCAGATGCCTAGTGGAGCAGCTGCAATGATCCAAAACTGGCCTGTTTTTGAGTGTTTTTCAGTGGAGAACTGTTTTGCAGTGCTGTGGTTTGCTGACCTTGTTCCTCTAAGGGTAAGAACAACTTGTTTAGGGACTTTGGATCCCTCAGATTATTGACATTTCATGCTCTATGCTGTAAGGCACAAAAATGTCTATAACAGTTGCCCCCTAAAGTATGAGGTCGTTTATCAGGTGAAATGATTTATTAGGAGGATCCGAAGTTCATTCAATCGCCGGGAGGTGACCTGTAACAAGATACAATACAATACATTATCTTTTCATACTTTCTTTTCATGATCTAGATGAGGCGGGCATTTCCCACGCTCAGCTTTATAAATACATTTGTTGTACATAAACAGACGATCGTCTGATAATAGATGGATAATTCTCTGCTTTTAATTATCATCCTTTTAGTAGGATGATCATCTGCTGCACATGTCTATGTCTTTATCTCCTGAATATATATCGCAGCCCGGATGGATGAAACTAGATCCGGGGTCTTCAAACTTGTCCGATCTTCACATTAGTACAAGTCGATCCATGTGAGAATTTCTTGAAGTCGAACATGGAAAGACATCGCTTGATTACCAGTCAATAATGTAAACTGTTAACAAGCACGAGAGGAATCACCGATAATGATGATGACCCTCAAGGTACTGCAGCACAATTCACGTGGTGTGAATATAGGATCTGACGTCGAACACCACGCAAAGTCTCCTGGTCGAAGGTCATTAATGTATACCGATCGCCGAGAGTGAGAAACTTGCCATTGAGGCATGCAAGCTTCAAAGTACTGAGGGGGTGTTCCTAGATCAACTTCTTGGATAATAAGCTGATGTCGACAGGAAGTGATCCGTCAAAGGAGGGCCCTAATGAATCCCACATCAGTGACATGGAACGGAGCTAGTGATGATTGGTGAAAACAATTTGTGAAATATGATTCAGGGTGGCGGTCATGGAAGGATGAAAGATGATGTATGGTAGTGGATGGGACCCGGTTGACACATTCTGAATGACATCTCTTGAACATATAACGACACTGATGTGATGGATCGGTAGCATTACCCCATGTATGGATGGTATGGCGAGACCATGGTGAAGGGACCGGTGAATGATAATAACCCAACCCGATATTTACGGAGGCAAAAGTGTCATGTTCAAGAGCGACTTGCTACCATTAAGCTTTGAGGTTCTTCCCAATTTTTTCCCAGTCATTTCTGACCAGTACCTCTTTATTTTCTGACAAGCTTGAGGAGGATAACATATGCTTGATCTATAACCTGCCCTTCGGGCAAGCCCATCGCTATGTTTTTAATGAGCCTAGCGATAGGGACACTCGTTCTTGTCTAAGGACAAGTTTGTCGCTATCTAATATTTTTAACGAGCCCAGCGACAAAGACAACTCGGTCCTTTTCATTTTTAGAGAGTCTGAAAAGGGTACATAAAGTGGACTCCAGGGGTCCTTTTTCGTCATCTAATCCCTTAAGTCCGAAAAAGTATAAAACAATACAGAAGGGATGAATGTTCGATATCTTTATCGAGCCGAACTAGACAAGCGCTCGATCTTTTTGTGCAATAATCCCTCAGGTCCAAAAAGATTAAAATCTAGAGGAGGGATAGCTCTTCCGGTCCTTTTAACGAGCTGGAAGGCCAAAACTCGGCAAACTTTTCATATTTTACGCGTTAGTGAAAAGAGCTCAAAGAAGACTCGTCTTTTGAGGAACGAGTGATAAAACAGGGATAGCAGCAGATTCCAGGTACAGGTTGGAATTTTCCAATCACGACAGTATTACAAGGATGGCTAGGTGGAATCACTCTTCGCAGCTGTTCCTCAAAATAGGTAAACAATCAAGTGGATGTGAATGATCGGCCAAATGAAAAGTGGAGGTGACGGTGCACAAACACGACCAAGGCTTTTATGGCTGATGAATCTACGGTCTCAGATGTTTATTTACCGGTACTGGGTTCATTTTTTTTTAAAGAGCTTGAATGCGCCAAAACACTGCTCAATCTTATGTTTATTTTTCAACGAGCATGAACTATGCGCTAAAACTGCTCGGTTCTTGCGTTTATTTTTTAACGAGCATGAACTTTGCCAAAACTGCTCGTTTGTACCAGTCATAAAGTAGTAAGGTCTCATGGAAGATTCCTATTTTTTAAGGAGCTTCATCTCCCTACGCTTTGCTCCATATCCTCTCTTTATGCAAGCTGGGTATCGGCCCATCCTACAGGTTCATACCTAAAACTAAAAAGCCACCCGCGCTTGCATTCCAAGAGGTTTGCATGCCCCCAGGTGTAAGTTGAATTTCAAGGTTACCCCTCAATTTGCAGGTAAAACATTTGTTTTACCGGGAGAGGCCTACCTCTTTCAGGTTACCCAAAGATTGTTTTGCTTCTTTTTTCAAACAAAACTTTCTTCGGCGATGTCTATCATTAGGTTATCCAAAGATGGTTACAATCTGTGGCAACAACAGCGTCTCTATCTTTGGGGGCTGCCCCTACTTATCCTTTAAAACATTTGTTTTAATGGGTGAGGCTGGCCTTTTACCCAAAGCCGGTACCTACTTGCTGCCACAAACGGATCCCCTCCTTTGGTAGAGCCTACCTATTTAGACAAAGGTGAATGACGGACTCTCCCGTCCCCCACATAACTTTGACAAAAGAATCTTATTCTAGAACAACCCCAGTCCCAATTACCCCTTCTGAGATGCCCAGTCTCTCTTTGTCTTCTTGGCCTTCTTCTCTATTGAAGATGGCTCAAAGGAAGCTCACAAAGATGAAGGAGGGGACGGGGTACGGACTAGTCATATTCTCCCGCGGAAATTCTACTTTACACCCAAGGTTTTTTCTGCCTCCAGAGCAGACCAGGATGCATGCCCCCTGGGCTCCTGCGTTCCTTTCCCGAATCACTCGCATTCATCAGGAAGAAGAACCGGGGGAAGAGACCGTTCTTGATCAAATAGATCATTTAGGGTATGTATGCGACTACTTGCGATGTGTGATCCCGGAAGTGAAAGTTGGTCTACAAGCTTGACCATTCTTCCTTCGTATGGAAAACACATTATTCGAAAGAGTGAGGAGACTATTGCTTCCATGCAATATATGTAGTCTCGTCCAAGGAGTAGGTTATAATCCAAGGGTCCTTGGACGACCATCAAATTCATCTTGACGGCCTTCCCTTTCAAGGTAATAGGCACATTAGGCAGAATCCCTAATGGTCGACTGGTTCCTCTGTCAAAACCCGAGAGACGCCTTGTCTCGGGCAAAAGCGCCGGGCAACCCAGTGCTTTCCAAGCAATAGAGGACAGGATACTCACAGATGCCCCTTCATCAATGATAGTTCCAGCCATCACCATTTTGTATATTTGGACTATAATTCTAAATGGTATGCTGGCTGGTAACCGGGGTCTGCCTAGTTGGTTCCAATCAAAGGACGCAACTAGGTTGCTTGGTGGTGGGACCGAATATACGGCCGGATATGATCCTGACGATGCTCCTTCCTGCGATAAAGGAGTGGGCGCTTTGCCCAGATGCTCATCAGAATCGGAGTTGACGAAAAGAATATGGACGGTGTCATCCTTATTCTCTTCGGTAGGGGTGTCAACTGAAGATGAATCCTCAGCAACTGTGGTATGTGAAGATGAAACTTCTGAAGGGAGAACCGGGTCAACTGCCGTTTCGACCTTTGGACTTTCGTCCGGTCCGGATTCAGTAGGTTCACTTTCAGCGACTGACACTTCAGCTGGCCTTATGAGCGGGGCAGCTGTATTTTCGACCAACGAAGGACTTGGCGCGAGTTTTTGATATACAGGAGGAAGTAGCACCGGTGCCACCGGTTGATCTTCCAAAACTCTCTTGGCTTTGTCTAAAAAGGGACAACGGCGAAGGGTGTGATTGCCCTCACACAGTTCGCAGGGGAATCTCATTCCCCTTCGTCGTCTAGGACCTTCACTTTCGCTGGTCGACGGTAAGCATTCAACTTGGTTGTCAGAGGTTGACGCTTCCGAACTGTGCAAACGAGGGGACCAGTCCCTTAGTATCCGGGGAATACTGGGACAATCACGGTGGAGGTGGTTCCCTCTACATATGACACATGGCGATTTGGGCCCGGTCCGTTCTATGTGTGGGTTTTCGTTAGATACCAGTTGCTTGCCCCCAGCGTCTTTGGCTCCTTCTGCTTCTTTTCTTTCTTCTTTCTTTCCTTCTTCTTTTCTATGGGAGCTGCACTTTTGGCGGCTTGACCTTTCGAAGAAGAAGGATCGGAGGAAGGCTCATAAGAAGTGGAAGGCTGGAGGGTAGCTCTAGACTGGTCTAACTGTCGACTCGACTGTTCAGGAACCGTGGTGGTCCGAACTACAGCGGTTGAGAATAGCCAAACTGGCAGGCCAATTGTCAGTCCTGGAAGCGACAATGTGGCCATGTGGGGCGCACCAACTTCTCCCCAAGAGGAGCAAGGGCTAGGGGTACCATCATGTGGAATCCCTCGGTTGGTGTGCTCCATGTTCTCAACTTTAAGATCAACGTAGGAATAAAGGGGTGATTATGTTCCGTTTAGAATGAATTTTATATGACGACGCTTTTTAAGACACAACTTGCTTTTTCATGTTTTAAGAGTCGAGAAAAAGCTAAAGATGACTCTAGTCTCCTTCGATGTATTAACGAGCCCGAAGTGACAAATGCTCGGATGGACTTTTTCAGTTATAGAGTTTGAAAAAGGCCAAAAGAAACTACTCTGGAGTTCTAGGCAAGGGTGTGCCAAACCTTTCGCGAAACCACAGAATACGTTTTACGGTACGAGTGGTCGATCTTCGTGAATGCTGTGTTCACTGCATCGCGATCAGTAGGGCGGCCGACACGGCTTCCTATGGATAAAGGCTTTGTTCCTATAGGGGTCCCCCAATATACGCGACGATACGCGGGGGCACAAGTCCGTATTAGTGCTATCGTCCCTCAGGAGGAATCAACCACCTTCGTAGAGATCGACAGTCACTATGTTTAACGACGCCGGTTCACGTCTCTACCTAGACCTCTACTGTGTTTCATTATGTTTCAAAGCGTTGTTAGATAAATTCAGTTCTTTTTAGGTTGATCTTGCTTAGCAGTTTGCCTTTATGGATCACCACGTGATGTATGAGACAACTCCTAAATGCAGTCTAAGAATGATAAGCAAGCTTTTTCAATTCTTTCAACTTATGAAAACCTTAACTACTGAAGGAAAAGAAAGACATCATCTTTTCAAACAGATCATAGAGCACACACTGATGCACTTTCCTAAATCGACATGCAAACTGTCAAAATGCACATGCACAATGCAAGTATTTCTTTTCTTCTCTCTTAATGTTTAGTGTATGACAAAAAGAAAGCTGTTGTACGATTTCGAATTCAATTTCAAGCGAAAACAAACAAGTATTGTCCAATAATCAAAAGAACACCTTAAGATTCACTCGTTTCAAACACAAGAAATACTGAAATTCGAACCATATAACGAAAGAAAATGCTCAAGTAGCTATGAATAGCAATAAACTAGCTCTTAGAATCACAATGACACTTTCTCACAGGTCTAGATCCAAGAGGTCACAGCAAGACTAGTTCACTTTTGCTATGGGAAACTGTGAATGAAAGCAAGAAATACAATAAGAACAATCACGGTTTCAACATACAACTGAGGCGGAATGAGGGCAAAGAGAAGTGGTTTCAGCTGGGTATACAGGTTGACAACAGGCTGCAAAAACAATACTGAAAACTGGGCAACAGACAGTGGAGAATCCCAGCTGCACAAGGCAAGACTGGATCAGCGCAGGTGCTGCACTGTCAATCTGAGATGCAGCACAGGTAGCCCCTTCGGGACCTGCGTTGCAGTGCAGGTAGCCTTTGTTGCAGCTGCACTGAACGAGACAACTCTCGTCTCTCTCAGATTCCGGCTCACAGTTTGCTAAAAAATGAGCGGTTTTTGGCCAAATCAGTTGCTATCAGTCAAGTATACTCTAGAGGATGATTAAAGGAAAATGAACACTATCACAAAGAGCTAAAAAGAGTCCTTGTGGATCAGCTCTTCAAATCATAAACATGCCCAGCACTGGGCTAGAGTAGCTGCCCTCTACTTTGCATTCGAAGAACTCGAATGCAGTTTTCGATTCGGTACTCTTTTGTTTAAGAAAAGAATAGCAAGAAACACAAGCTACCAATAAGACACGATCCCCAGTGGAGTCGCCAGTCTGTTGTGGGGAAAAGTATCCAACACGGAATGACCCTATCCCACTCTAAGGGTGACAGTTCCTTAGCAACAACTGAAAGCAAAGCTATCTAAAGTTTCTTCTTTATGACATGCAAGAGATAAAAGGAAGAGATCCACTTACCGATGTCTTGCGCAAATGGTCGATCCAATCTCCTTTGATTGCCGCTTGCTCCCAGCTCCAAGTCTTTTCACGGGCCCAGCTACACGAGATCCTGCAAACAAGACAAAGAAAGGAAACTACAAGAAGCATACATTCATAACTGATTCAAGGATTAGCATAAATCAAAGACGCAAGTAAGACAATACACCATTGAAACACATGCGAATAGAAGAACCTCAAATGCTTTATTAATATATGGAAGTAAGGTTCAGGCGGTGATACAACCATGAGAGGTCCAATCCAGCATCACCTTCCCGACGGAGAGAAATCTCTTCTTCACCTCCCTTAAGCAATCACCCAATGCTCACAACTGTAAACCAACAACAATTCTTTGCACAAAATTCCGGCCTCCAGATCCCATGGGATGAGATCCTTATATAAAGTTTTGGAGTGAAGATAAGTCAGCTTGATGTGTGACTTGTTGTCCTCTTCAACTCCAGTTGTTCTTCAGTTCTTCACTTGGAGTTTCTGTCTTCCACTTGGAGTTTTAGAAGCTCTTAACTCATCATTAGGCGAATCTTATCATCAAGTGTCTTTTTAGAAGCTTCCTGGGCACTGGCACTTTGAGAAAAAAATTCCTCCACATGTCCAAGTACGCCCAACGCAGGTAGCCTTTGTTCTACTTGCTATGCAACGCAGGTAGCCTTTGTTGTTCCTGTTATGCAGCGCAGATGCCTAGTGGAGCAGCTGCAATGATCCAAAACTGACCTGTTTTTGAGTGTTTTTCAGTGGAGAACTGTTTTGCAGTGCTGTGGTTTGTTGACCTTGTTCCTCTAAGGGTAAGAACAACTTGTTTAGGGACTTTGGATCCCTCAGATTATTGACATTTCATGCTCTATGCTGTAAGGCACAAAAATGTCTATAACAGTGTCCTTTGGTGTTCTATCTGAGGAAATTACCCTGTAAATTCCTACATGGTATTAGAGCTATTTGAGGACCACATCCATTGGTGGTCCAAATCCAAAGCCGTTACAACTGCATCCGACTGTCGTTTCATATATCTACTATTCCTGACTACTTTTGGGAGAGGAATACTTTATTGTGTTAGGAGCATTTGTTCCAGTGAGGAACCCCTTTCGTTTCACGAAAAAAGGTTTCTGATAACCTTAGCTATGTCATTTGTAAGATATGGAGGTATACAATCTTTATTTTTGGTTTTAGTTATTCAACTCTCTATTTATTTAACTCTCTGTTTTTATTACCGGATCTATACCTTTCATTTCTGCACATGCTCTTTGCCACACGACTTTATACAATCTGGGAAAATCAGAAACAGAAACGAAGGATTTTTCTCATGCGTATGCTCTTTTCCGTCATGCCTTAGTGTTATCTTGAAAAATCTGAAACATTGAGGAAAATATTTAGTTTCTGGCAAAAGCCAACTTCAAGCCATAAGGTTTGGATGTTTTGGTATTTCCATGTTGGGTTGTGTGATTTTTGTTTTGCAGGAAAAAAGAGTTTTTCATATAAGCACGCACCCCAAAGCTTTAGTGACTAAAAAAGAAAAAAGAAAAAACCCTTCCTCTTTTCCAAAAATTACTAACCTTTTAAACTAGCTCACTTGGCCCAAAGTTACTTTATGAGAATAGAGGTCTTGAGTTCAAGCCTTTCTTTTTGTTGAGCTACTTTTTCAAAAATCACATGTAACTTATGTTTTAAATTTACTTTATGTAAAAGTGTTCTCACACAATATAAAAAGTGAGTCACTTATAATTCTAAAGTCCCTTTATCTTTTATTTAAGTTAGAATTTAGTGGGTAGCTCATAAAGTACCATTGTAAAAATGACTTTCAATTATTTATAAAAGTGGATCACATAATTTTATTTTAAAAGTGAGCTAATTAGATTATGTTTTGAAAGTGGGGGCGGGGGGGTTTTTTTAAATATAAGATTATCATTCACTTCCGCACATTCATGCACTTCATCAGCATCATCAACAACTTTTCTTCAAAAATACATAACTTCTTCATCCGAAAGCCGTTTACAGAGCTATTTTTTTTAATCGGCCTAATTTTTCGAGATATTTCTATTAGAACACTTAGCTTCAACATCTATATCTTCATTTTCTATTAAAATGGAAATTCCATGCCATGTTATTCTTGACAGCACCAACTACTTCCAATGGTGGTCGTACATTGTGGATTTACTTAGAAGTAAAGGTCTTTACAGAATGGTCTCAAGCCAAGAAACTAAACCTAAAGATGAAGGTAAGGCATCCAAATGGGAAAATAGGAAACATAAATCACGTGGATTGATAGGGATGTCTATTTCTCCAGACCTTAGATTCTGTATCGCAGAACTTGATACCCCTAATCAAGCAATGAAAAAACTCACTAAAGTTTTTGGAATTAAAAATGAAATTAGAGCCCATCAACTCGAAAATGAGTTGCTTACGTTGAACCCAAAGAATTTTTCTTCCATTGAAGACTTTTTGTCCAAGTTTAAGACCCTTAGACTTCTCTTGGAAGATGTTAAGGTTAGGAAAGAAGATGGTAGCCTTATCTATTCCATTCTGAATAAGTTGGGACCAACCTACTCTATATTTGTTTCTGCCTTGCATTCTACCAGAGAGACCTTCATTTCTCAAGGACGAGACTACAAATCCCCCTCTTTTGATGCCTTTTGTGAGTCTTTAATATGAGAACAAGAAAAACACTTACATCTTGGTCTTCTTAATCTTGGAAACTCTTCTAAGAAAGTGTTATCCACCCAACATCAACCAAATTCAAAGAATCCTCAGAAGCAGTATCCTAAAAAGAATGATCCTAAACCAAACAAGGGTCCTAAGCAATTTGAGTCTCAAAATGAAAAATCAATTCAACAAAGTGATAAGGCAAATAAAAACAAAGGGTCTTAGAATCAAAATTCTTTAAGAAGATGGAAGCCTTGGAAGTAGCAATGAAGAATCATAACATCCATTTGGAGCACTCTTCAACTTCAACTTCATTTTCAGGAATAACACTTTCTACATGTGGTTGTCAAGCATCTCGGTCTGGTTATGCACTAAATGTATCTTATTCTTCTCATTATTATGTGTGTCTCACTGATTCTGGAGCTTCTTATCACATGGCCAAAAACAAAGCCATTTTTCTTCTTTAAATGATTGTAACACCAAAAATATACATGTTGGTGATGATATATCTCTTAGTGTTGTAGGGATTGGAACTGTTGATATAGAAAATGGTTACTTTAATGATGTATTATGTGTTCCAACCTTATCCTGCAACCTTCTATCTATATATCAGACAACCCATTCAGGAAAAAAGTAAAACCGTTTAATTTTCACCTCACGATTTTGTAATTAAGGACCTAAGAGATTGTTAGGCCCCTATACTACTAGTGTAACCCCTCATTGTTATTAGTAAAATCCCCTTATTATATTTTTGTATCCATGTAATCCCCATATTGTTACTATTGTGCCCCATAGAAGCCCACTATTGTTATTATTGTGACCTTACATTATTATTATTATGTCAACTCTGATTATATGACGACCCCTTACACTCCTATATATAGAAAGGAGGTATTTTCATTTGTATCATCCAAGAATTGTTCATTTGTGTAATGTAAATAAGGTTGCCCCCTCGAAGAGGCTGAATTCTAAGGCGTTTAACTATCTTTTCTATCTTTTTGTGAGCTAGTTTAATAACATTTGGTCTTAGAGCTTTGGATTCTAGGGTTTCACTGCTCCAAATAGACCATCATGGAATTTTCACTATAACATTTTTCCTGCGATGTTTCAGAAGCAAAAAAAAAAACCCATTTGAGACGCAATCACGCTGAACCTCGAGTCCAAATTTCAGAACTTTTCGCGCTATATCTACGGAGATATAATCTAAGGAAGTTGGTATTTTTGCAGACTCTTGAATTACATTCCAAACAGGTGACATTGGGAAAATCGTCATAACTTTGGTTTTGTGCATCCGATTGAAATTTTGTAAGAAGTTACAGAAAGAAGACGGATTCTAGTTTCCTGTGTATATCTTTTAGATCCTAAGGTCAAAACAGTGACACGTGGCACTTACTACAAGTTCACTCTTCTGAAAAGGTATATAATCAGGTCATCTTAGGAGATTGTGCCTAACTCTTTCTTGTAGAATCTAAATTTGATCAGACTGGTGGCATTGGAAAGAGGACACAGAGGGCTACTGCGGGTCGTAATTTCAGAACTGGAAGAACTGAAATTACAGAGTTATAGTCATTTCAATATCGAGCTCCTAAAATCAAGAAAAGGCAATATGAGGAAGTTTGATGGCAAGGATCTGGTAAATTGGATGCTCTAGGTGGAGCAATATTTTGATCTACATGGTGTACCACTATTACAAAAGGTATGTATTGCATCTTCATATTTAGAACCAGATCAATTTTTATGGTATAAAGGGCTTTGTTCTCGTAAACAACTTGTTATGTGGTCAATTTTCACAGAGGAAATGATAGCACATTATGAGGATACAAAGAAAAACACCTTCTTTAGAGCAACACCACAAAAATTGGAAAGAGTAAAAGGGCTTCGTTACATAGTAGAAAGTAAAATTATGGCAACAAGGAATTCTACCCCTCACAACTATAAGGATGGAAGTGTTGTTTCTCCTAGCCTTCCACAACCTACACGGGTTACACCACAACAATTGGAAGAGAAAAGAGAAAAGGGGCTTTGTTACAATTGTGATAGAAAATGCACTAAAGGTCATAAGTGTGCTGAGAAGAAATTATTCTACATAGAGTATGAAGAGGAGGAAGAAAAGGATCAAGAAACATCAAAATAAGAGGATATACGCCAGGACCCAACCACGTTGAAAGAAGAAACGAATCAGACCATATCTTGTAAAGTATTGGAAAGAATTACCACTCCTCAAACTCTCAAGATAGAAGGGCATATCAAGAAGAAAAAGGTGCAAGAAGTGAAATATCACATCGAGAAAGAAGAAATGAATCCAACTGTATCTTGTAATTCATTAGTCGTAATTACCACTCCTCAAACTAACAAGATAGAAGGACATATCAAGAAGAAAAATGTTCAAGAAGCGAAAGATCACATCGAGCATCAAGAAATGAATCCGACCATATCTTGTAAAGGATTGGAAGAAATTACCACTCCTCAAACTCTAAAAATAGAAGGACATATCAAGAAGGAAAAAGTTCAAGTAGTGAAAGATCACATGGAGCATCAAAAACAAGTTCTCCAACTTTTAAAGGATAACGCCACTTTGGTGCAAAATCGAATGAAACAATAGGTAGATCAACATCGTAGTGAAAAATGTTTTGATGTAGGTGATTGGGTATTTTTACTGTTACATCTCAAGCAAGTTATTTATGAGAAGGAAATGTTGGAAATACTAAATGCACTTAAGAAATGGTGACCTTACCGAATGGGAAGACACTTCAAGGTAAAAATGGATCATGATAGTCTTAAATACTTTTTAGAACAACTATTTTCTTTATAAGAATAGAAAAAATGTGTCACAAATATGTTGGGTCATGACTTTGACATCATCTATAGAAAATGGAAGCAAAATTTTGTTGCAGATGCACTATCAGGAAAGGATGAGGATGTGGAAGCATTGTTTTGTGTTATTTCTATTATCCAACCAGATTGGATAAATGAAGCAAGGGATGAATGGAAGAAGGACGAAGAAATATGGCCACTTATTCAAAAGTTGCAAAAGATCCAAATTCAAACAATATTGCCATAAATTGAAGAGGAAGGAAAAATCATAATGGAACCTCGAGCAGTCACAGAAAAAAGAACCCAACAACTATAAAATTAATCAATTTCAGAGTATCTCCTCAAGTGGAAGAACTTACCCACTGAAGATTCCACATGGGAGGACAATAATTTTAGACAGAAGCATCAATGACTACTAAAGCATTGAGGACAACACTTTTTGAAGGAGAGGAGCATGTTAGGCCCCTATACTACTAGTGTAACCCCTTATTGTTATTAGTACAACCCCCTTATTATATTGTTGTACCCATGTAGTCTCCATATTGTTACTATTGTGCCCCATAGAAGCCCACTACTATTATTATTGTGCCCTTACATTATTATTGTTATGTCGGCTCTGATTATATGATGACCCCTTAGACTCCTATATATAGAAAGGAGGTATTTTCATTTGTATCGTCCAATAATTGTTCATTTTTGTAATGTAAAGGAGGTTGCCCCCTCGAAGAGGTTGAATTCTAAGGCATTCAACTATCTTTTCTATCTTTTTGTGAGATGGTTTGATAACAGAGATCCTAGACATATTTTAGCTATTGGCGTTACTGATGATTCTACAAGGTTGTATAAGTTTAACAACTTTGGGTCATCAGCTCTTCCCTCAGTATTTGCTGCTCATAACGATGAAGTGAGCAAACTTTGGCATGAGTGATTTGGGCACTTAAATTATCGCTCCCTTCAAAATCTATGTAAAGAAAATATGGTGACAGGTCTTCCTATGGTATCTTGCAGAGATGGTGTTTGTTCCAGATGTGTACTCGAAAAACATCATTGACATAGTTTTGAAAAATGTGCCTCTTCGCACGCCCCAGCCCCTTTATAGCTTGTGCATAGTGATTTATGTGGTCAATTTCCAGTTGTTTCATTCTCTAGATACAATTATTTCTTAACTTTCATTAATGATTTCTCCAGGTGCTCTTGGGTATACTTCTTGAAACTCAAGAGTGAAGTATTTAACATTTTCTTGGACTTTAAGGCCTTGGTTGAGAAACAATTCGGACATCAAATTCTTAAGCTAAGATCTAATAGTGGCGGTGAATATGTTAAAAAAAAATTCATCAAATTTTGTACTGAGCATGGAATTAAAATGCAACATAATGTTCCATATACTCCACAACAAAATGGTGTAGCTGAATGGAAGAATCACACCTTAAAGGAAATGACTAATTGTATGCTTCAATCTAAAGGACATAGTCTTAATTTTTGGGCACAAGCAATCAACTGTGCAAATTACATAGTAAATTGCACTCCTACTAAGGTTTTAAAGAATATCACTCCAGAAGAAGCATGGAGCTCAATTAAACCAAATGTAAGTCACTTTCATGTTTTTGGAAGTGAAGCATGGGCCCATATTCTAGATGAGAAACATAAAGATTTAGAACCTAAGAGTGAAAAATTTATTTTTATTAGATATTCTAAAGATGTAAAAGGATATAGAATTATTCCACTTAATTCCAAAAACGATATCATTAGAAGAGATGTAAATTTTACTAAACATGTATCAGCCTACAAGCCTAGTTTGGCAGATGTGCCACCTCTCTCTATCACTTCTACTTCTGAAACTATGTCTTCCTCAGATGATGACAATGAGGATGACAATCCTCCCCCACCTTCTCAGGATCCTCCTTCAGCTCCTCATCTTCAAAATGGGTCCGTTATACTTGGGATGCAGCAGGTTCTCTTGCAGGTGATCCTACAGATCATTGACATACATGTTCTCAATTCGATAGAGCCTCTTCTTTACTGCCTCAAGATTCAACGAATTATGATCATGACACCTTTGAATAAGCTTTAGGCTATCTAGATTGGGATGTAGCTATGAATGAAGAATATCGTTCATTATTGGAAAATGATACATGGGATCTTGTTCCTCTTCCAAAGGGACGAAAACTTGTTAGATGCAAATGGGTTTTCAGAACCAAGTTTGGACCAGATGGGAAAGTTGATAAACATAAAGCTCCTCTTGTTGCTTGATCAAGAGCTTAGGACCAAGTGTCGTAAAATGGTCAAAAAATGAAAGTGCTCAAAACTAGTTTGAACCTGAACGACCGGATAGAGAGCGTCCTCCTGATTCCGGCACTACGAACAGTTCAAAAAAAGGTCTCTATATGAAGAAGTTATGCCAAAAAGAAAAAAATGCCCAATAACATTGAAATTTTGAATTTTTTCAAAAAAATTTAAAATAGAATTTTCCTGGAATATTATAGAGAATATTCTTTTTCGAGCAGCAAATGGCAGGCTGCCACATGGCAAGCCCGGAGGCAGCAATGTGGCCTGGATGATGTCAGCATATGTATGGGCGTTGGTTTATAATATTGTGACAACGAAGAGTTTGATCCTGCTACCTCCACGTCCATAATCAACTGCCTTACCATTAAGCCAAACAGAAGTTCTTGTTGGCTAATGGAAAAAGTTATATTTTACAGCTGTGTTGGGTGGGGCCCGAAGGTGGCCAGGCTCCCCATACATGTGACCTCCACCATTGAACCATGGGCTCTAAACCCTTAACCGCCGGCACGAACCCTAATGCAAACCACCAGCCCGAGATTCCCTGTCACATGCGGTATTTACTGGCTGTTAACTGACAGCCAAGTTGGCATATTTTTTACGGAGCACTCCAAAAATGGGGGAATTGCCTATTTGTCGGGATTATCTGGCAGTTAGCTAGTTTTATCTGGAGTTTTTCTAGGGCAAACTGGAGAAACTTTAATGAGCCATAACTTTGGCTAGGAAAGTCCTTTTTGGACGATTTTTTTTCTTTTGGGTCTCTTCAACCTTCTAAAGCCATTGGCATAGGTTTCAAAGCCATCTGAGGTCATGTTCAGGTGTTTTTGCTTCATGGAAGTTCTAGGAGCCACGAGAGCCAAATCAGTTTGGGAGCTGCATTGGGAACTGTGCAGCCAGTGAATGTGAAAAGAAGGTCATTCTTAAAGGATTTTAGTGTTCTGAATCCATATATACATCTCGTTTTTCCTTTTGAGGCATTATTCTCACTGTTTAGCTTCAGGGAAGCTGTCAGGGCCACAAGGGCCATTTCAGTGATTGGGATGTGCTGGGCTAGGTTCATCTCTTTGAGGTGAAAAAAAGCCTATTTCTACTGTAAGGAACCTTCTAAATTCAATGAAGGTGTTTTCAGAAGAATTTAGAGACTTCTAAAGGCCAACATGCTGAAGAGAAGTTTCAGGCAGCCCAGAGTCATCCATGTGAGAGGGCCTAGATTAGGGATGCAGTGCTCATTTTGAGAAAATGAATAGTAAGTTGTTTATGCCAGATATGTGTTGGAGATAGTAGCAGAGGTTTCAAAGACATTTGAAGCATTCTGAAGGAGTTTTTTCCATTAATAAGCTCAGGTAAGCTTAGTGCACCTACTGAAGGAATCAAGTCCAAGGGAGCCTAGATCTGCCTGCACAAAGTGGACAAGCATGACAGGGATGTATATGGTTTTTCTAAACCCATAGGTTCAGTCAGTAACCTTTTGGAGTTGAGTGTGGAACTTGTAAAATAATTCAAGCCATAATCTCAAAGAGCCAAATCTAGTTGACTAGAGCTCACAGGAGACGTAGCCCACAAGATTGGGGTGAACTCCTTATTAAATTTGCTGTTATGTATGATGTTTATTTGTTGCCTTATATGTCTGATATATATGTTTAATATCAACAGAAACAAATCAAGTTAAAAAACATAAACAGAAGGAAAGACATACATCTCTTTCAAGCTAAGATTCTGCATAATGTTAAGTTCAAGCAAGGTCTTGTTTTTAATTGAATCTGAGTGTTTACATTTTATTTCTTTAGGTAGAGTCTGTAGAGGGCCAAGTAGCTTCTGGATCTCATCCTCTCTTTAGAGGTGACATATCCAGTAAATGCCCCTACAGTCAATCTCTGTATTAGAAATAAGAAGTGCACATATTTGCAGATTTAAACTTGGAGTATTTGTGCACTCATTTACATAATTGAAAATGGATACCTTGCACCCTTAAACAAGTATATTGCACTTTCAGATCAGGTTTGTATCAGAGCACCTGGTTTGCTTGATTGACATCACAGTAGCTTGATTGTATAGCTTGAAGGGTGTTTTAAAGCAGTGTTGAAGATTGACTGCTTTATTATTTTGCAAACTACTTGTTGTTTGAGTTTGCTGAATCTCTTTTGCTCATTTTTATAATGACAACTTCCATAAGTGAGTTCTCAAAATCTTCCTCCTTCACAAGATTTCTTGATGAAGGCTTGAAGCAAGAATTTTTCATCATGATGAATATGGTGAGAGAAATGTATGAGGATGAAAGAAAGATCTCTAGATGTCAAGAGGATTGGAATTCCATGAGGGAAGAGAAGTAGTTTCTTTCTGACCATTTGCAGGAAATGGAAGGCCAACTTCATATTGCAAACATGAATCTGCAAAGGATGCATGAGTTGGAGACACAACTCCTTGTTGCCAAAGAAGCCTTAGCCAAGTATTAGCTTGAAAAAGAGGTAAACAATTCTAGTTTGTCTTCAAATTCTTATAAGAATGTTTATGTTGGTTCTTTTGAGAAACATACAAGAGGCATAGGGTCCAAGTTGATATCCAAAATGGGATATGAAGGAAAAGGATTGGGCAAACATGCACAGGGTATAGCTGAGCCAATAATGGTTGAGGTAAGGTCTAAGTATTTGGGTCTTGGTTATGGACAATATTATGAAGAAAGTTCCAAAGCAGCCATGAAGGAAGAAGGTGTGCATAAGCATGCACTTGAACAAGAAAGTGGTGAAAGCTCTAAAACCGTTGATGGGATCGATAATGTTCCAAAGGGAGCTTCTTTTTCTTTCGATTCACCTCCTTATGAAGGTAATGAAGGTGAAAGAGAAAGGTATAAATCTGATTTCCATCACACTTCCTTTGATCATGTAAAGCATGGAAAATTTCCACACAAGCATTGGAAACTAATTGCATGTTCTTTTTGTGGTTTGGTTAACCATAGTGTTTCTAGATGTTGGAGAAGAATGGCAACATACAAGAAACTTTTGAAGGAAAGGAGGCAAGAAGCCAAAGTTCCATTGAACAATGCAAATGATGTTGTCAAGAAGATGAACATGTGTTGCACTTATTTCCATAAGCATGGACATACTGTTGAAAGGTGTTGGACTTTAAATCCAACAATGCTTCCACGAAAGTTGAAGAAATTGGAGAAAGAGTATGGCAAGAATGGGAAGGAAGTTTCCATCATTGATATGTGTCAGGATAATACACATGTTGATATCAATGTGTAGTTAAAGGAAGCGCCTTTGAAATGGATTGGTAATAAATGGTTAGAACTATTATCCAATTAAAGTTGCATGTCTTTTGATTGAATGCATTTCTTTGTCAAGGGAATGCAAGTTGCAGGATGAAAAGTTGAGTATGAGACTCACTCTATCGAAGCGAAAGTTATATTCATTTCAGCTTTGAAATTACATGTACAAGTGATCGAGGATCTTGTACTTATGATTGTACTTAAGATAAAGTTGAAGGATAAACTACATGCATGAGAATGATATGCATGAGCACAGGGATCATGATGATTTCCTTGTATTTTAAACATGTATGTGTGATTAACTTGAAGGGTTGATTTTTTTTTTTTTAACCATGCATGTAATGTAATATTGACTTGGAAAAAGTTAATCTGATCTCCAAGATTGTAAAGAGGAGAAATGATGAAGTGTTTCATCTTTGTAAAAGCATCGTTTAAATTCTTTTTGTACATTCTTGACTTGAAGGGTCAAATGTTTGAAGGGCTGAAGAGAAGAGGATGTTCATTCTCTCATTGTCTATACTATAGTTCATTCCAGCATTTCAGTAAGCTTTTGGGGACCAAAAGCCTTCTTATTTGGGAGGTGTGATTGGGAGCTCAGGACCAAGTGTCGTAAAATGGTCAAAAAATGAAAGTGCTCAGAACTGGTTTGAACCTAAATGAATGGATAGAGCTCATCTTCCTGATTCTGGCACTATGAACGGTTCAAAAAACGGTCTCCGTATGAGGAAGTTATGCCAAAAAGAAAAATTGCCCAATAACATTGAAATTTTGAATTTAAAAAAAAAAAATTAAAATAGAATATTCCCGAAATATTCCAGAGAATATTCTTTTTCGGGCAGCGAATGGAAAGTTGCCACGTGGCAGGCCTGGAGGCAACAACGTGGCCTGGATGACGTCAGCATATGTATGGGCGTTGGTTTAAAATATTGTGGCAACGGTGAGGTTTGATCCCGCGACCTCCGGGTCAATAACCAACCACCTTACCATTAAGCCAAACGGAAGTTCTTGTTGGTTGGTGGAACAAGTTATATTTTCTGGTTGTGTTGGGCGGGGCCCGAAGGTGGCCAGCCCCCCCATACATGTGACCTCCGCCATTGAACCATGGGCTCTAAACCCTTAATCGTGGGAACGAACTCCAATGCAAACCACCAGCCGCAGATTTTCGGCCACACGCGGGATTTACTGGCCATTAACTAACAGTGAAGTTGCCAGATTTTTGGCGGAGCACTCCAAAAATGGCAGAATTTCCTATTTGTAAGGGTTATCTAGTAGTAAGCCAGTTTTATCTAGAGTTTTTCCATAGCAGACTGGAGAAACATTAATGAGACATAACTTTGGCTAGGAAAGTCCTTTTTGAATGATTTTATTTTTTATTTTGGGTCTCTTCGACCTTCTGAAGCCATTGGCATAGGTTTCACAGCCATCTGAGATCATTTACAAGTGTTTTTGCTTCGTGGAAGTTCTAGGAGCCACGAGAGCCAAATGAGTTTGGGAGCTGCATTAGGAAGTGTGCAACCAGTGAATGTGAAACAAAGGTCATTCCTAAAGTATTTCATTGTTCCGAATCCATATATATAACTCTTTTTTCCTTTTGACGCATTTTTCTCACTGTTTAGCTTCGGGGAAGTTGTCAGTGCCAACAGGGCCATTTCAGTGATTGAGTTGTGATGGGCTAGGTTCATCTGTTTGAGGTGAAAAAAAACCCTATTTCTGCTGTAAGGAACCTTCTGTATTCAATGAAGGTGTTTTTAGAATAATTTGGAGACTTCTAAAGGCTGAGATGTTGAAGAGAAGTTTCAGACAGCCCAGAGTCATCCATGGTAGAAGGCCTAGATTGGGGATGCAGTGCTCATTTTGAGAAAACAAACAATAATTTGTTTATGTCATGTATGTGCTGGAGATAGTAGCAGAGGTTTCAAATACATTTGAAGCATTATGAAGGAGTTTGTGTGATTAAGAAGCTCGGGGAAGCTTAGTCCACCTACTGAAGGAATCAAGTCTAAGGGAGCCTAGATCTGCCTGCACAAAGTCGACAGCCATGACAGGGATGTATATGGTTTTTATAAACCCATAGGTTCAGTCAGTAACCTTTTGGAGTTGAGTGTGGAACTTGTAAAAGAATTCAAGCCATAATCCCAAAGGGCCAAGTCTAGTTGACTAGAGCTCACAGGAGACGTAGACCACGAGATTAGGGTGAACTCCTTATGAAATTTGTTGTTATGTGTGATGTTTATTTGCTGCCTTATACGTCTGATATATATGTTTAATATCAGTTGAAACAAATCAAGTTAAAAGACATAAACGGAAGAAAAGACATACATATCTTTCAAGCTAAGATTCCGCATAATGTTAAGTTCAAGCAAGGTCTTGTTTTTAATTGAATCTGAGTGTTTACTTTTTATTTCTTTAGGTAGAGTCTGTAGAGGGCCAGGCAGCTTCTGGATCTCATCCTCTCTTTAGAGGTGACATATCTAGTAATTGCCCCTACAATCAATCTCTGTATTAGAAATAATAAGTGCACATATTTGTAGATTTAAACTTGGAGTATTTGTGCACTCATTTACATAATTGAAAATGGATACCTTGCACCCTTAAACAAATACATTCCATTTTTAGAGCATTGCTAAGGGTTTTTCACAAGTTGAAGGCATTGACTATAATGAAACCTTCTCCCATGTTTCCAGAATGAACTCTATTCGCCTTTTTATTTCCCTTGCTGCCTCTTTCAAATGGGAAGTCCATTAGATGGATATTAAATCTGCCTTGTTGCATGGGGACTTGCATGAATAAATATCTATGGAATAACCTCCTAGATTTATAGAAATAGAATCCAGCCTTGTATGTCGGCTTAAGAAATCCCTTTATGGTCTCAAGTAAGCCCCCTCGGGCTTGGTATGCCAAAATGGATAGCTTTCTTTTAGATACTGAATTTTCTAGGTGTCCTCACAATACTGTCTACACCAAGAAAGTAGGGAAGTCTCCTATAATTCGTTTTCTTTATGTTGATGATCTTATCCTTACTAGTAGTGATCCCAACCTTATAAACCATGTGAAGTCCAGCCTTAAAAAGAAGTTTGAAGAGACAGAATTAGGACACTTGCATTATTTTCTTGGTCTTCAAGTCTTGCAATCCAAGGAAGGTATTTCCCTTTCCCACTCCAAGTATGCCTGTGATATTCTATGCCACTTTCCCATGGAGGACTCTAAGCTAACCCCTTCTCCATTTCAATCTAGAGTCAAACTTTTAGTCACTTGTACTTCCCCTGAAGTTGATGCTACCTTATACTGTCCACTTGTAGGAAAACTTTTGCATCTGACCCATGCCCATCCTGACCTTTCCTTTGCTATTGGCCTTATTGCTCGGTTTATGCAAAACCCACATGAAAGTAATTGGAAAGCAGCTAAAAGAACACTTCATTATGTTCAAGGAACAACTCAATTTGGGATTCATTACACTGCACAAGCATCTCTTCTATTTGTTGGTTTCACTGGTTCTGATTGAGCTAGTGATCCTAATGATTAGAAGTCTATTGTAGGTTGTGTTCACTCTTGGTTCTGGAGCTATTACATGGGTTTGCAAGAAACAAAGTGCCATTTCTCTTTCTTCAGTAGAAGCAGAGTATCATGGCATTATAGAAGCTATTAAGGAAGCCCTCTAGCTTCGTCAAATCTTGTCAGAGTTTGGCTTTCAGCAGCAGGACCCGACTACAGCTTGGTGTGATAATCAAAGTGCCATTCAACTCTGGAAAGATCTAGTCCAACATCAGCGCAGCAAACACATTGAACTACACATGCACATCATCAGAAAGCTCATTCATGACCATGTTCTTTAAGTGCAATATCGTTCGACCGATGATCAAAGTTGCAGACATCTTCACAAAGGCTCTCATAGAGGCGAAGTTTACTAAACTTTGATTTATGGTTGGAGTTCATGAAGTTGTCACTAATGGGGGATAGGCTCTAATGATTCCTTCCTTCTCCTATTGTGTCATATTTGTACATCCTTCAATCTTGTCCCAAGTTGTTCTTAAGGTGGGATGTTAGGATATTCCGACATGTAGGAAATAGTTAAGCATAACTTGGTCTAGTGTAGAGTTAGGTAAAGTGCATTTCTTTACTATGTACTTTTGTAACTTACAACCCGACGCTCATGATATGTTATAGACATGAATTGATCTGATAGTTCATTCTCTCCTCGGTATTACCGACACTTGACCTGTGGCTTAACACCCAATTGGTCCATGATCTCTATTTAAAGAGCATGGAGGGTCATTTGTAGGGGGACTGTTCATGAGAGAAGCTTATGTAACTTTTATTTCTCTTATTAATAAATTGTGTGAAGTGGCTGCGTTGGATCAGGCCGTGCACTGTTTCCCTCTTTGAAGGTTTTAACCAGATCAAGAATACTAGTGTATTGATCTGTAATCTATTTGTGAACGGTGTCCTTTGGTGTTCTATCTGAGGAACTTACCCTATAAATTAATACATTTTTGAAGGAAAAATTTTAAGGGTGGAAGATTATCTTAAAATGAAAAAACATGAATCAATCTTGTTAATTCTAGCATTTAAATTGTGAAATGTTTAGCATTACTTTTACTATTCTCCAAGTTATTAAAAAATTTATAAAATATTTTTTTTTTTAAATTGACATTATTAAAATTAAATTATTTTATCATATAAACTTTAGATGAAATATTTTTCAGAAAATCATTTTTTTTTGGGGAAAACAGGAAAATAATGAAAAACTAATCTAATGGTTAAATTTAGACCTATAGAAAGAATAAAAAAGTAAGGATTAACTAAATTTAAAACTAAAGTTCAAGGTCATTAGCTCTTTCTCAACTTCAAGTTCATTAGCTCTTTCTCATAGAAAATGCTTAACCCAAACTTTATGTCTTTTACAAAAACAACTTTATAATATCTAAAATTTTTGGAATGTTATCTTGACTATTAAGAGACACATAAAAATGTTTATAGGAAATCCAATACCTTGATAGAACTAAAATTCCAACCTTTAGTATTTTATTTTTAATATTAATAATATATATATAAATATTATTTTAATTTATATATTTTGATTATTATAACAGATTTTTTTATTATTGTAGTAAATTTTTATTATTTTGATAGATCTCAATTCTTTTCTAGTTTAATTTATTATTATTAATTTTTATCCAAACTAAATTAATTTAAAATTTAGCTTACTAACAGTGCATACGATTGAGGATTATCCCCAAGGACGAGAAGCAGGACAGGATGCTGAGGAAACTAGATCTCAAGGACAAAACAAGAGTTATCAAAGCTGATCGGAGGATGCATGTCACTACGGATGCGCGCTTCAGATGGACATGATATGGAATGGGACAGCCGAAAATGCCCAGGAAGGTAAAAAAACCCTCAGATCTATTACCGATCTAATAGATCTGGTACACAGAGGACTGAATCTGGGTGTAAATAACCGTCGATCTTATGGACTCTTTGACGGAGAAGATACCAGATATAACGGACATTAGTCAAGCCAAAAGACATCATAGACATTATTTTTCAGACCATTCAGACTCAGACAAAGACAATCCTCATCCTGTGCACAACACTTCTCTAGTATTTTTTTGGTCCTCACCCACTCAAGGGGATTGGTGAAAGATTGAGAAGAAAAAAGAGAAAAAATCATAAAATTTCCCAATTATATATTCATTTCTACTTTCTGACTTTTCTTTTGATAGCAGTCTCTTGATCTGCTTTTGCATACGTGATTTGACATCTATAAAATGTAATTTTGTTATCATCAATAAAAATATGACTTTTCTTATGGGAAAAAAACACTGGATACGATTGACAAATTTTAATATTATTCGTTTATGTCTTTAATCAAGACGGGATGTAATCATAGCCTTCATTGAGAAAAAACAAGAACGATAGGTATAAGCTCTGGGTAGGTGAAAAAAGTGCCAAATAATTCTCTCTTCACAAAAGCACAGCATTATAGTATGCAACGTGTGGATTTTTAATTCGACTAAGGTATTACTATGTAAAAAAATTTTAAATAATGCAACTTCCGAATTATGACAATCCGTACGGTACATGGCTTATATTTAGAAAAAATAAAAGTTTGAAAAATGGGGACATGTATGACAAGGTTTGTAATAATAAATAAAGAAATTTACCTTGTCATAATAAATAAAGAAATTTGAAAAAGGAGGACATATGTGACAATGCGGACTTTGAAATCAAAGTCAGTCTTTACTTATTTACTTGAAGTCGAACTTGCTCAGCCATGATTGAAACCAGTTTCATCCACGTTTAGTTTGAAGATTCCACGCCATTTTCTACTACTGATACTGTAAAAGAAAAGACCAAACTAGCATCTTGAATAATGGATGGGACCCGTTCTGACACAACAGGGCACATGGACTTTCTCCTTTCCTTCGACCACCACCAGCCATGATATTCCGGTTAAACACAACAAATAATTGGTCAGGTTTGCAGGTTTATAGAATATAAGTATAGCAAAAAGTATCTGAAAATTAAAAATCAGGACCACAATTTGACCCTGCAAGTCACCGACAGTCCATGCAGAAACAAAGATCAGACCCTCACGACAAAGCTTCCATTCTGTCCATCCAATGCAGGGCTACAGCCAGAAGAATCAAAGAAAGGACTACGATATCAGGCCTTTATGGGGTTGCTTTCATGGCAGGCGTAGGGTTCTGCTGTTTTTAATATTGATTGTGGTGATTACGCATGCATTTATGGACAGTGGGAACTGTGATTTCGAGATACAGTCCAGAAGAGATCAAGCAAGTCCAGGGACATCAAGCAGAAGGGTGTTGGTTGGATCTTCACCACCTGACTGCAGATTGAAGTGCAGTGGATGCACTCCCTGTGTGAGCGTACTAGTTCCCATTCATCCACAGAATTACTATCCTCAGGTTTGGAGATGTAAATGTAGAAACAGGCTATATAATCCATGACTTCTGTCTTTCTGGTGTTATATTGTTAAGTTCTTCTAGCATTGATCCATTTGGACCATGATATAGAAATATCGGTGTTGGTGGCGAAGATATGAAGTTGTTCTAGATAGCATTCTCTATGATGGTAGGCTGTTGTTCTACCAGTAGAGATAGTAGAGATTTTACGAGTTCTATAAGAGACATGGATTTATAGCATATGATGTGAAGTTCTTCTATATAGCTTCTGATATATGATAGAATGTTGTTCAAACTTCTACGAGTTGAGATGGTAGGAAGAGTGTTACCAATTATATTAAAAATAGATTGATTACGAAGGTATATACCATAATCTGTTGTAAAATATTGCCATGTTATTGCATGAGGAACATATAGCTAGAATCAGGATGTAACTTTCAAATTTGAGTCCAGTAAAAGTACGGTACATTGTATTTTTAATTTTTATAAATAACAAAGATATATTTTTTCTGTAAATAATTTTAGCTTTTACAAATACAAATAGGAAGGAAATAACTGTTTGGCATGTGTTTGTAGCACAATTGTAAAAATGGAGAAAAGGTGATATTCTTGCTATTATTAATATGAATTGAATTGTTCAAAAAGTTTTGGATAAATGGTGAATTGTTCAAAAAGTTTTGCATACATGATGATTGGGTGGTTGTTAAGATGCTGGTTTAATTCTCCGTTCAATATTTTTGAACAGGACAATGATATAGCATCACCAACGCCAAACTTACTTAAAAATAAATATATAACATAGTGTGATTACTAGATTATAACATTCATTAATGTGATGGATAACCTGAAACGGTTGTTTCAGATTGAGGAAGTGCTCTTCGCTGCATGGTTTATATGGTATTTCGAACATTGCTTCCTAGTAATTACTTGCCTCAAAACCTATGAGGCCATCCTCAATATGGAATGTTAAAAGTATGAATCCTACTAGTGCCCACCCACTCCTCCTTCAGGTACTGCCTTCTTGGAAGATTTGTTTGTCACTACGGGTCCGGGAGTACGCCCCCTTCTCTCTCTACTGTTTAGGTATGCTGATTAATCCTAGCAAAGCATCAGACATCCTAGAAGTGGAACGCTAGTAGCTATCAATCTTATATGGCAGGTGTCCCAGTGAACCACTGTAGTCAAGTTCATGTAAATCCTCAGTAACCTGTACATCCATCAGTATTATCCCTATCCATAAATAGACCAACCATCGGCCGAGATTTTCAGACAAGGAAATTACCCTACTCATATTCCAAATAAGTTTATTTAATTCGTATCGGTTGCCGAGATAGCTCAATCAGTATTCACTAAATAGTTCATTTTCCAATGAGCTTTTTGAGAACGGTGGGGTGTCGGATAACGTTGGTGTTCATAATTGGTGTTCCAGAGCTCTTCATTGCAATTGTTCCAGAGCCCTTTATTGTAATTGGCCAGTTCTCAGCCTCACAAGTTGCACCTCTCCTACTTTCACTGCTGGTGCTTTAATCTGGCTTTTGATTCTACACCTCTAGGGGTTTGAATTCCAGTTGTTTGCACACTCGAGGATAGTTTTAAAACCATTAAATTTGACTGGTTGTTTTATTTTCGAATCCCAGTTCTGCTTCTACCACTCCCAGAGTTTGAATCTAGGCTGCTGGGTCTACGCCCATAGAGATTTGAATTCCAACTGTTTACATGGTTATGGTTACATTCTGACACAACCACAACATATAAGGTTAGGGTTAGTTTAAAAGTCTGTTTTTATGTCTATGATAAAGGTTAGTGTTATATATTACCACTCCCAGAGTTTGAATCTAGGCTGCTGGGTTTACGCCCATAGAGATTTGAATTCCAATTGTTTACATGGTTATGGTTACATTCTGACACAACCACAATATATAAGGTTGGGGTTACTTTAAAAGTCTGTTTTTATGTCTATGATTAAGGTTAGTGTCATATATTACCATTCCCAGAGTTTGAATCTAGGCTGCTGGGTTTACGGCCAAAGAGATTTGAATTACAATTGTTTACATGGTTATGGTTACATTCTGACACAACCACAATATATAAGGTTAGGATTAGTTTAAAAGGCTGTTTTTATGCCTATGATAGAGGTTAGTGTTATATTATTATTCAGGATTTGAATCTGAGTTGTTGGTTTTTCATTAGGGAGAGGTTGTTCTTATAGCTGCACCCTGTCCCAACCACCATATAGGCTAGTTTAAGTTCTTGTTCTTTATTTTTATGTGTTTGAACTTTGAACTTAGACTGTTGGTTTTTTTAAAAGAAGATTTTGAACGATACTTATTTATATAATTACACTTTCCAATCACAATATAGATTAGTTTAAACATAGATTAGGTTAAAACGCTCCATGAAGCCCCCACACCAGCGAACGGCCAAATTCCGGGTATTGACATCATTACACTCTACTAAGCGACAGGACGACCTTAAACATCTCCACCATTCGAACTATAGAATGGCCATTTTGAAGTAATAACAACATTTCGAGAATGAATATATATGGATATCTATTTAAAACACTTCTTGCAAATATCTTTTATTCAACTTGTATCAGTGAATGATGAGTTGCTGCAGATAAGAAGTGACAGCTTCAAGGAGCGATCAATTGTCATGCTTCGCGATGCTTTATTGACCGCTGGTTTACTATCTTTAACGACATATGGGATTTGAGGAATGGAAATCATATAGTGTAGTGGGTCGGATTGGTTAGGACTAAATGCAAGTTAATAGTTCCTTCCCACATCGATTCAAATTTTATCACCACGAGGATAATGGCTTTGAAGCTCAATGATCACTGTTTTCCATGTGAAAGTAAATGTGGCATGCGTTATTGATAGTTATCCCGATAAAGTAACATCCGTTATTTTCGGGACAAGACAGAGGTTTACAGTATATATACTTATTTTAGAGTATTGCATAGTTACATTATTTTAGAGTTCACAATGTTAATCTAGAGAAACTTAGATGTATATGGAAACTTAGATGTATATGGTTACTTTATTTCATAGTTGAAATATATCGGCTTATAAAATTTAAATCAAAAGCAGAATGATTACAATTCCATGGAGTCAATCAATATACATTATATTGATAATATGGTTTTTTCCATATTAAAATCAATTTTTATTTTTTTCTAAAAAATGAGAGATCTAATATATATATGCGCTCTCTCAATCATTTTCTCTTAAATCTTATCTAAAACATAAAAAATAATCCATGTATAAAGCTATTTTATTTATTTGTTAGTATGTTACCTTATTAATTCATGACCTTCGAAGTGAAAAATTGTTTCTTAGGCATAGTCTATCCATTCATAAATATGGTATTTAATAAATAAATTATAATTAAATGTTTAACATTTTCCAGCTTTAAAATTTATGAATTTATGGGGTTTTTTTGTCTTTACTTTCTAAACATTAGTTTTTATCCATGATTTAAATGGATTCATATATAAGTCTTGAGATTTGAATTTTTCACTAAAAATGGAAGTGTGAATGTTTAGAAGCTATGAGGTGATATAGATGCCTAAGATCTGAAAATAATGACAATTTTTTCCAAGATAATACGAGTATGAGTGCAAAGAAAGCATGTCCTTAAGATAGCATATGGGGATAATAAGAAAGTGAACATAGCTAAGCCTAAAACTCTAACATAAACATTGAAACCTTAAATATGGGGGTAGCAAACATTTATTAGTTCATGACTAGAGTGATGGGAGTTGTAAATCAACTCACTATTCATGGAGAGAAGATTGAAGATAATAAAATTGTTGAAAATGATCTCAAAATGAAATGGTTTTAATTACCATAGAAGTGTCCAAAGATCTATTTAAACTAACAATAGAATAATTGATGGTTTCTCCCTTATCCCGTGAATCAAGAATTAACATGAAAGAGGAGTCCTCAGAACATGCCTCCAATCCTTTCATTGATTAGTGGAGGTAGAGGTAGACAAAAAAGAAGCAGAGGTCAAAGAGATAGAGGTAATAATTAAGTTAAGAAAATAACAACATGAGAATATTGAGGAAAACCAAATCAATGTATACACTTTTAGAATCAAAGGGAGAGAGGCAAAAAAATGGATAGAAAAATCTAAAGTCCAATTTTAGTACTATAAAAATAGTATGGACCTTATGAAAGTGAATATAGAAAGAAATAGTTATATTTGAGTGGGGACAGTTAAATATGAACAAGAACATATTTAATTTCTCCAACATTAAAAAAGTAATATATGAGAAAATGTTTAGTTCATGTCAAATCATTGATGAAGATCACAACAAGAATGTTTGGTTGATAGATAAGACCTCAAATCCTATGATAGGTAACAAAGGAGGAATTTCTAGTATTGATAGCTCTATTCTCTTTGAAATTAATTTAGGAGATGACTATCAAGTCAAGGCATTAGCTAACATTTTTGTGCTTTTCTTAACTAAGCAAGATAACAAGAAAGACAATGTTGATGTCTTCAGTGTATGTAATCATAGAGAAAACCTAATAAGTGTAAGATAATTGAGAAAAATAGTTATGATGTTAGATCCAAGGACTCCACATGCAAAATATTACATAAGCCACCTAGTGGAAAACTTATTACAAAGGTTCAAATGACCAAGAACAAAATTCTTCCATTAAATCTAAGAAGCGAAACTTCGTCATGACCATATGAAAAAAAATTCCAAGCACATATGAGACTTGTGGCATTTTAGGTATAATATCCTTCCTTTTAGGAGTCTTAGTCCATCAAAAAAAAATTGGTTAAGGGACTTGTTAAATTGAATAAACAAACTAGCCCTTGTAAGGACTACATCCTTGGGAAACATCAAAGAGACAACTTTCAAATAGTATTATCCAAAGAACATCTAGAAGTAGTCTACATAGATGTATGTGAACCAATGCAAACATAGTCCATTGTTGGAAGTTTAATTTTTCTAATGTTTATTGATGATTTTAAAAGGAAATTTTAGGTATATTTCCTCAGAAAACAAATATAAAAAATTTACAAAGTTCAAATAATTCAAATTTGTAGTAGAAGAAAAAAGTGGAAAATATATCAAAGTGCTCATACTAAAGATGCAAGAGAGTATAACTCAAATGATTTTAAAATTTTGGTACACAACAAGGGATTAACAGGACATTCACGACCAATTTCACTCTATAACATAATGGAGTGGCTAAAGGGAAGAATCATACCATTATGAAAATGCCGAGGAGTCTGATAAAATCCAAAACTCTCACTAGAAGTTGTTTCTTTATCAAAGTTACATGTATCTCGCATTAACACTTTTGGTTGTATTGCATATGCAAATGTTCTAAAAAATCTAGGAAAGAAACTTGAAAGTAGGTGAGAAACATATATCATCATTAGGTATATTGAATATTCCAAATACTACACATTGTATAATAGTCACCAAGAAATTTGTGGTGAGTAGAGATGTAAAATTACTGGAGGAAAAAACTTGGAGTGACCAAGTAAATGAAATAATGGGAAACTAATATCCATTTCTCCAGATAGATGAACATGTGAAAAGTGTAAGACATAACATGCACTCAAACCTTCACTTTAAGGTTACAGATGCAAAGATAATAAGAAGACCTTTCAAATAGTTCTTCTTTAGTGAGAAATTAAAGAAATAGTATTTCTTGAAGCAATGAGTTAGTAAATTTAGTGAGAGACAAGGATCTTGAGGGAAATATATGAGCATTGTGATGACATGGATCAACAATCTCACTTTTCCTTATTCTCCTATCAACCTACTTATTCAAATAATATCATTGGGTACAAGTCATGAATCAAGACATTAAACCCATTGAAAGGAACAAGACATGGGATCTTGTTGATTTCCAAGTAGATAAACCCAACATTTTCCTTAAGTGGGCTTATAAGAAGAAACCAAATGACAGAGGAAAGATGAAGAAACATAAAGCAAGGCT
The DNA here is from genome assembly GCA_031772625.1 of Pinus tabuliformis. NCBI lineage: Eukaryota > Viridiplantae > Streptophyta > Pinopsida > Pinales > Pinaceae > Pinus > Pinus tabuliformis. Next base: position 963,270,555 of record CM062811.1, read on the forward strand.
AGTTGTGGAAGGGTTTTCTGAACAATGAGGTATTATCTATCGTGAAAACATTAATCAGATAGTAAGGTTAGATATTGTTAAAGATATTAGCTATAATCACCCATAAAAAAATGGATATTTTACTAGATGGATGTGAAGTAATCTATTTTGAGTGGAAACTTAAAAGAAGAGGTGTATGTTAGTAAGCCATGAGGATTTGAAGTAAAATTCTAAGAGTAGAAAGGATACAAGCTAAGAAAACCTAGTGTGGCTTGAAACAAGATTTAAGAGATTGGTATAGTTGAATTAACTCTTATTTTCTCAATAATTGGTTCATCATGAGATCAACAAGGTAAGGTTCTTATACTTTGTATTTTTGTTGATATGATATATACTATAAATATGATGTTAGATGACTCCAAAGTTGCAATGGAAACATAGTTTGAGATGAAAAATAGGCGTCTCGACATACTTCTTTGGAATTGAATTTAAACATTATTATCAAGACTTTTTGATATCTTAACAAAAATATGTTACAAATATATTAAATATTTCTAGGATGAAAAATGCAAATAGAGAAAAAACACCTATTGCAAAAGCAACAAAATTGAGCAAGTGGGATAAGGGACCAAAAGTTGATTCAACATATATAATATGCATGTAGACAACCTCATGTACCTTACTACAACTAGACCTAATATCATGGATGTAAGTAATTTCATTCGACTCTCACTAGAGAATTAGAAAAAGAATTTTAAGGTATATTGCAAGCATAACTGATTATGGATTGTGGTACACAACTTGTGAACAAAACAAAATTATGCGATACATAAACATCAACCTTGTGGTAGGATTGATGATAAAGATATAACCTATGCTTTTCATGTAGGAACAAATTTGATTTCATTTGCAAGTAGCATTTGTCTGAAGATCTTCTACATAACAACAATATGTAGGAGCTAATACATCATAATTCCATGAAATATGGGTAAGAAGACAATCCCTATTACATTCAAAGTACGTATCACTCCATTCACCATGTTGTGAGAAATCGTCACATTTTCATTAAAAATGGTTTGTTATTCTGAATTTCAAAGACAACACTTAGCAATATGAATTGTGCTACACTTAGCAATATGCACTGCGCTAAAGAATATAAAGTGAGATGAAAGAGGAACTATAAAATGTAATTGTTTCTATGAATATAGATAGTTAGATAATTGTTATAGAAATGTATTGGAAGTTAATTATTTATTTAAACTAGTGCCTAACAACTTCATACAAGGTTGTTATCTATTTAATGGTTGGAAGCACCAACTAAGCCCTAGTAGTTTCTAATTTTTTGGTTAATATATCTATGTTCACAGTAATAAGACACCTCCCATGAATGCGGATGAAGGTTATTTACTAGCCTATTAATATACCTACAACAAAATTGAAGTTGGCTAGGCACGATTGCTTAAACAGTTAGGTTAGAATCCTCTCCTCTTCTTAAATCTATAAGAAGATATTTTGGTGAGATAATTAAGCAAGCAATCAATGTATTCTATGTTCTTAACCTTTGTTTATTGTTTTTTATTTTATACATCATTGATTGGCTTAACACAATGTATTGAGCACCATTCTAACGTTGAAAACAGTAATTCTGATTCTATTAATAGATTGGGAAAGGTTATTTTGCTTTATGGTTTATATACACTGTTAAAAATTATGAAAAATGTGAAGTTATTATGCCTAGTTAAACAATAACAGATGCTAGATAACCTATGAGAATTCTGAAGCTATTATGCCAAGTGAAACAATAACAGATGCGAGAAATCATCGCTCTTCTTTAAAATAATTGATAATGGCTTGCATATTCAGGACACTGTACTGATCTAACAACTGGGTCATAATTGAATACAGGCAACTAAGTCATAATTGAACACAGGCTTTGTTTGTAGAGATGAGTAGATATGCCCAGCATGACACTAAAAGCTCCACCTTAAATTTATTTAGTGAATGTGGAACACACCTCAAATAAAGGTCTTTTATGAAAGAGTAGCAGGGATAATTCCTTAACTTGGGTTTTTTATTTTTTTTTGTCAATTAAATCCAGAGAAATCCAACAGAACTAATCCTGAAACTAGGTAAGTTATTACCAACTGAGATATCCCTGGAACTAAGTAAGTTATCTAAATGCTAAAGAGAAAATTACAAGAAATATTTTTGTCATTCATTTGGTCAAAAGACTATAAGTATGTCATATTTCAACTCATCAATTTGTTGTTATTGTCCACATTTTACATCGTTGTCTGTCAGTTTCAGAACAGAAAGACATAGATATGGCGGGATGCTTTATTTTACATGACAGATGAAGGGCATTTGAGTCACATTAATTTAAAGTCAATGCCATTAAAATCAAATTTCCCAAAGCTTTTAAGAAACAACGAAACATGTATCAAGACGTTGCGAAGGTTTACCATTTTGTGTAAATATTTCTTTTTGGTTTCCAACATCAGGATTAGAATGTTATTTTTATGAGATTAATCTCATAGATTTCTACATTGTGTTATAATGTTTAAAATTTCTATGATCTACGGGCCTTTGTTAATATTGTTTTGTCCTAGAAATCTTTTAAAAGTCCACAGAGAAAAACATCAATTCTTTTCCCTTCTGTATCGCTTACTCCAAACTGGCTATTAAATGTAAACTGTCGAGATTAATGGTGAAACTGTTCAAGTCGAACCCTAGATTAGGATTATGTTCCTAATTTATAGGATTAAGCTCAACTTCCCTAAATATGCGATTGCAATTGCAATGAATGAAGTACAGAGCGTGTACTGCAGAGGGTAGTGTTTCACACCTGTAAGCTGCTCGTTGTTTAATAAATATTGATTCGTTGTATTTTCGGACATGGTACCAGAGCTACAGGGCTAAGGACATCTGTACCTTGAGTGGAGAGAGACCGACGTGTTGCGAAATCAGCGTGGACTTCGGCGATAAAATTGCGGTGATTTCACTTCTGCCCTTTCGCCATTTTTCATCTTGAGAACAGCGCGAGTGCTTGGAGGAAAATTGCGCTGACCTTTTAGGTGAAAAAAAAATCTGCATGTTTGGTTTGTGGTGTGCTGCCGCCTGAGTACATATTTGCGAGAAATTGAAGCCTGCGCGATCCATGGAGGAGGTCGGCCGTCAACGGATTTCCCTGCGGCGGAAGGAGAGGGCAAGGATTTATGCAGCAATGTGAAGATTTTGAGTTTCAATCCTGATCTACGGTGATACTTTTTGACAGGAGAGGGCGAGGATTTATCAACAATGCGAAGCGTTCGAGGTTCGATCCCAATGTGCGGTGATATTGTTTGACATGGTATCTGAATCCACGTGGAGGAGGGAGATAAATGCGTGGAGAAGCACAGAGAAATAGCTCACCGCGTAGTTGAGGCCACGGTTGAGGCTGTTAAATCCATGGAGGATTGCGTTTTGGGTGAACGCCATACGAAATATGCTCCTGGGTTGCTCTCGTGAGGCCATGCGAAATTTTCTCCCGGTTTGTAAATCGACTTAGGATCCGTGAGGATGCTTTCTCCCTCGGAGCTGTCAATTGGGCTAGATTGCGATTTACAAAGAAGTCGCGGATTCTATTTATGCCGACTTGAATTCGGTGGGGTGAGTCCTCTACAGGCCGTAGGAAGCATGCCAGAGGTTGGCATATAGTTATCAGTTGACAATGTGCCTGGAGGCCGTGTGGAGGAGGCCGTGTGGATATGTTGGATGCCTGGAGGTGTGCGTCTATTGAAGGCTGCGGGAAGGCCTGTAGCGATCTACGCTGCTGTTTTGACGGGATAATCACTGTAATTCGTATATTTTTACAGCTGATTCATGTGATGCCTATGTTGTTTTTTAAAGGAATAATTATCGTTTTGATAATTAAAGTGTTTTTCAATTCTTTAATTAAAAAAAAAATTATGGAGGCTCTTACTATTTGATAAAAAGAGGGCATATTTTTTTTTCCTTGAGGGAATTGAAGAAAAAAAGGGCGATTGAAAAGAAGGTGGATTTGCGCTCTTTTTGTTTTGAATCTGGGCTCAATTTTTTGTTGTGGATTTGGCGTTGGAAAAGTTTATTTTAAGAAGATCGTGGTTGTTTTTCTTCGATTATTGGGGTTGAAGTTTTTTATTCATTCAAAATGAATAACCAGTTACTAGAAGCTTACCTCAATGAAAACAACAAGCTGGATGGATCCAATTATTTTGGTTGTAAATTCAAGCTACACACCCTACTTGAGGGACCTAATGCATGGATGATTATGAACAATGATAAGGTGAAGCCAAACCTCACTGTAGGAGGAACAGTAGCAACAATCTAAGACTGGGACAAGAGGGAGACTAAGGTGAGAGTACTCCTGAAATTGTCAGTCAAAGATTGCATTATTCCCCATATCTGTGATTACAAGACTGCACCAAAGATCTTGAAGACGCTCAAGGATCTCTATGAGGTCAAGAGCACCAATCGATTGCTATTCTTGAAGAGCAAGATTCTCTCCATCAAGATGGAGGAGAATGAGACAGTTGTAGCATTCATTTCGTGGATCAAGGATCTCAAGAACACGCTCGTTGATATCGGTGAAGTTATCAGATACAGATCTAGTCACGATTACCATGAATGGTATGATTGACGTGTATCAGATGATTGAATGCAAGAGAAAAAGCCCCTTTATTTGAAGAATTGGCGGGGATCCTCATGGAAGAGGAGGAAAGGCGATTGAATCATAAACCTCAGAGTTTAAATCTAGCCTTAATGGCGAAGAAGAAGCGCTTCAAAGGAAAGCCAAATGTAGCATAGAAGCGCAGCGCGGCCCCGCAAAGAAATATTCCCTCACCCCAAGGTATGTCTTTCAATAAAAATGATTTTGCGACCAAATGTTTTTATTGTGGTAGAACCAGTCATATAGCCATATATTGCATGAAAAATAAGTTTGATGAAGGTAAGAAGAAACATAAGTAGCATGCAGGTCATTTTTTTTATGACGAACATAGTGAGCACATCAAACTATTCATATCTAACTTTGCACTTTCGGCTAAGGAGGATGAAGTAGATACCTGGTTTGTAGACTCAAATGCATCCATCCACATGATAGGGAATAGACAATGGTTTGAAGACTTCATAGAAACCAGCAGTGGAGCAAACATCTATCTTGGTGATGATAGAGGGTACGAAATCAAAGGTTATGGTAATATTCCTGCTGTTTTTCTCGATGAAAATATTAGACATATCCATAATGTGATGTATGTACTAGGGATAAAAAGGAATCTGATCTTTGTTTCTACTATAACTGATCAGACTCTCAAGGTAGAGTTTTATAAATCATATTGTGTCATTAGAGACATGTTGGATTGTATGAAGCCTATTGCATCAAGTATTCGTGTCAGAGGATTGTACAAGCTCAATGTCAAAAGCGCACCACATCAGGCATTCACATCATCTACCATGACCGTAGTGGACTTATGCCACTAGAGGTTTAGCCATATTAACTTCAATGATCTGCTTCCTTTACAGAAAAGAGGTATGGTCGAAGGTCTTCCTGTTTTAGAATCTACTGATATCGATTGTGATGCATGTGCACTGGGAAAGATGCACATAGATGAATTTCCTGTTAATCTTGATAGAAAGAAGAGAGATATATTTGAGCTGGTACACACAGACTCATGTGAGCCTATGCAGACAAGATAATTATGCAGTGCATACTATTTTTTACTGTTTATTGATGATTGTACTACATTTACTTGGCTGTATTTCTTGAGGAAGAAGAGCAACACTTTTGAATACTTCAAGGAGTTCAAAAGTATGGTTGAAAGGCAGACAGGTAAATGCATCAAGATTCTCCACTCGGATCAAGGGGGAGAGTACAAGAAAGCTTGTGTACTCAAATATTGCAAAGGTAATGGGATACAACAGCAATTTACAAAACCCCACACTCCTCAACAAAATGGGGTTGCAGAGAGGAAAAACATAACCCTTGTGGAGTGTGCTCGCAGTATGTTAAAAGGTAAGAATCTTTCTGACGGCTTTGGGGTTGAAGCGATTAATACTACAGTATATCTAAAGAACAGGAGTCCAATAAGAAGTTTAGATTTTAAAACTCCTTTTGAAGCTTTATTTGGTTATAAGCCTACAGTTAAGCATTTGAGAGCTTTTGGCTACAAATCCTTTTCCCATATCCCAATGGAAGATAGAAAGAAACTTGACTCAAAGGCCATAAAATGTATTTTTGTTGGGTATTGTATAGAATTTAAGGCTTACAAACTGTTTAATCCCTCTACTCATAAAGTGTTTGTGAGCAGAGATGTAATGTTTCATGAGAAGGTTACTGATGGAAGGCATGAGAGTGCTAATGAAGAATGACACGTGCCCTTGTTGGTGGAAGAAGGAAGTGATGAATTAGGCAATAGCATATGAGAAGCAACAACAAGAGGAATGGAAAGAAGATGATGTAGGTGTCAAGCCAAGTCCAAAAAATGATGATCATACAAGGTTTGAAGCTGCCCCACCACTCAAGAGATGAGGTAGGAAAGCTCAGTTTCCAGTGAGATATAGGTAAAATTCTTTTATAACTTGTATGATGAATGTTGTTGAACTCTCTAGTTATAAAGAAGCTAGTCAGTATAGTGAATGGAGGGCTGCTATGGAAGAGGAATATGAACCAATTCTCAGAAAGAAAACTTGGCATTTAGTTAGAATACCTAAATGAAAAGAACCCATAGGATGAAAATGGTTGTATAAGCCTAAATTTAAAGCAGATTGGAGCATAGATAAGTATAAATCTAGGCTAGTTGCAAAGGGGTATTCATAGCAAGAAGGAATAGACTATGATGAAACATTTTCCCCTGTAGCTAAATTAAACACAATCAGAATGATAATTTCTTTAGCTACCAAACACCATTGGATGATTCACCAGCTAGATGTTGAATCTGCATTTTTAAATGGTGACTTAAAAGAAGAAGTCTACTTATTGCAACCTGAGGGGTTTGTCAAACAAGGTGAAGAACATTTAGTTCGCAGGTTTAGGAAAGAGTTGTATGGACTAAAACAGGAACCTAGGTCATGGTGTGACAAAATTGATTCATTTTTTTTGTAGCATGGTTATAAAAGGAGAAAAAATGACCCTAATTTTTATAATGTGTTTGATAAAGAGGGGAGGATTGTTTTGATTTCTTTATATATAGATGATCTATTCATTACTGGGAATGTTGATGATATAATTAAAGAAATCAAAGAGCATATGTCACAAGTTTTTGCGATGAATGACCTTGGAGAGACACACTACTGTTCGGGTTTGAAAGTCTAGAGGGATTCTGGAAAAAAAAAAAAATTGTCACAAAGTAAGTATGTAAGGAGCTTACTGGAAAAGCTCTGAATGGATGAGTGCAAAGATGCAATAGTACCTTTACAATAGAACTTAAAGCTTCAGAATGATGATGGATCTAAGGAGGCAGATGCTACATTGTATATGCAGTTGGTTGGGAGCCTAATCTACTTGACTAAAACTATGCCTGATTTGGCTTATGCAGTCAGTGCATTGAGCCAATTTATGTCAAATCCACTTGGGAGCCATTGGGTTGCAGCTAAAGGTGTTTTAAGGTATCTCCAAGGAACCTTAGATATTGTTATTGTTTATACTGATTCGTGTGATGTTAGATTGACAGGTTTTTCAGACTCTCATTGGGCTGGAAATGTAGAAGACAGACGATCCATAACAACCTATGCATTCATCGTTGAATCCAGGGTCATTACATGGAGTAGAAAAAAGCACAACATGGTATTCTTGTCCTCTACCGAAGCTGAATATCAAGCTATGTGTGCAGCATCATGTGAAGCAGTTTGGTTGAAGAGACTTCTCCTTGATGCCGGAGAAGTACAAAAGGTTGCAATAGTGATCAAATGCGACAACCAAATTGTTGAAAAGTGTGCAACAAGAAATGCTTGTTGAGAGTGCAACAAGATGATGGAGCTTAGTGAAAAGAGTCGCCTTCACTAAGTGGGCCCGCAGGCTATTTTTGGCGCAAGTCTATTTTTAGACTATGTCTATTTTTAGACATATGGATCATGTCTCTGGATTGCAAGTTGTTGTTTATGGATGATTGGTCAAGTTGAGAAAAATAGATGGACTTCTATTTTTGATCAAAGTGTGAGTGATCACAGTGTGAGTGATCAAAGTCTATTTTTAGACTGGCTGTCAAAAATAGAAAAGTCAAATATTATTGTCTCATAATAATATTTGGACTATAAACTTGATCTTATTCTCTTGGAGCACTTCAGTTTGAGCTACAGAGGTGGCACATGCAGCTGTCAGAAGGAAATACGCTTTTCTTATGAGTCAGTTGAGTTGTTGCATGCATGACTTCAGTTAGAACTCAATCAGTTGAGTTTGGTGGAGTTGATTGTGCAGTTGATGGAGTTGTGTTCAGTTTAGCCTTGTTAAACTAGTTGTATTTAGTCTAACTGATCAATAGACTAGAGATGAGTTGGGTGAATTAGTTATTAATTAATTCACAAGTTATTAACTCATAATGCAACTATAGAATACATCAGTTAACTCAGTTGCATGTCAGTGCATGTTCAGTTCAACAGGGACAGGTGGTAGAGAATCAGATTGCTATCAGTTGTGACTATAGTTGTGCACCAGATCTTGCACAATCAAGGGATTGAGGATGCCAATGAGTTTGCTCAGGTATTTGCCCAGTATTGTAGCCTTTTCTCACGTCCAACAAAGAGTGAGTGATTATTTTGAGGTGAAATACGAGTTTGGCAAGCCATTCTCATCAGTTCTTGAGCAGGTATTGAGCAGTGGAGGCAGGCAAGCAGTGGAATAGATTTTGAGATCAGATCTGAGCTGTATTGTGTGTAACAGGAGGAGCTGGTACTCGATTACTTGTGATAAGCATTGTACCTTGTAATGTTACATGATTCAATCAATATAATATACAGATAGTGTGGGGTTTTTAGCGAGATGCTTTCCCCGGGATACATACTGTGTTTATGAGTTTGATTGATGCTTCTATGTGTGCCTGTGAATGTTTCTGCTTCTGTAAATTGATGATCAACGTAGAGGAGATTATGTGTTATACATATTCCGCTTATAATTGTATGATCAGGATAATCTCTGTGAATATGTGTTAAATTATTCAAAATTTCTACATGGTATCAGAGCTAGATGATTTGTAGAAAACGTTTCTACATGGTATCAGAGCTCCTTGATTTGTAGAAGAGATTTCTACAGGATATCAAGCGAGGATTGATCATTAGATCTATTATTCAGGAAGTGTTTACATTTTATTTGTTCAGGCAGAGTCTATAATCGGGCCAGGTAGCCTCTGGATTCATTCTTCTTTTGGAAGGTGAGATATTCGGTGAATGCCCAAACAGTCAATCTCTGTACAAGAAATACTTTGTTCTCACGAATTCTAGATCAGAAGCAGTTGAGTTTTGAGCTGGTGGAATTCGAATTTACTTCCAAAGCAAGAGTGAAACTCAGAAACATTCAGTGTGAGAATGGAGACAGTATGCCCAGGTATCTCACGAAGTTCACCCAATGCCAGGATGAGCTGGGAAGTGTGGGGGTCACTGTCGGATGAGGATGGTGAGTCTAGCACTCCTTGACCTTCCTAAGAGTTGGCATAACTACCAGGACTCGGTGAATGGAAGGGAGAAACTGCCAAATTGGCAACGACTATGGTCGGATTTGATGCAGGAGGAGATTAGACGGCACACCAGAGGTAGTTCTTCATCTATGCATGATGAGGAGAACTGTGCTTTAGCGAGTAAGGCGAAGAAGAGGAAGGGGAAGGTTTCTTTTTCTGAATCCAGTTCTTCCAATGATGGGAAGAAGGTTGACAAGGCGAAGGTGAGATGCTTTCGTTGTCATGAGTTGGGTCATTATGCTACTAATTGCCCAAAGAAGAAGTCCAAGAAGGGATTCGGGGAAGGATCTGAAGGTGAGGCACTTGCTTCACAGTTTGAGTTGGATTTCACACTCTTCGCATGCATGGTTTCATCCATGATGGGAAGTGGTTGGTTTCTTGACAGTGGAGCTTCTTTCCACATGACCGGTGACAAAAGTTTGTTCAGTACTTTGGAGGAGAAAGATCTCCAGATACTCATAGGGATGGGTAATGATGAGAAGTATAGTGTCTCAGGTGTAGGCACGGTTATTTTTCAGAGGGAGCATGGAGCTCGCCTTACCTTGACCGATGCGAAGTATGTACCAGGACTGAAGAGAAACTTGGTGTCGATCGCGATGTTGGAAGACAGAGGCTATGATGTGGTCTTTAGTAAGGGAAATGTTTTCCTTAGACACATCATCACTAGACAGGTGAAGCAGATTGGTTCACGGGTCAAGAACCTGTATGCTCTTGAGGTTCAAGATGCATGCAAAGCCTTGAGCAGCGAGGCAACTGATGGAGACTTGGTGGGTGAGAGGGAGCGTATATTACCTCTCAACATGCAGAGCCAGAAGAAGTCTCAGATGATTGTGGAGGAGCCACGAGTGGTGCAGCAGCTTCAAGAGGTTGTGGAGCAGCCACAACAAGGGAAGCTGAGAGGAGATCAAGTAGAGACATCTACTCATGCAGAGACCTCCAGTAGGGGGAAACTTCGAGCCAGGTGGGCTAAGGGATGGCATGCAACCATACCTCCAGGTAGGAGGTGGGGTGATGTGGATTGATTGTCCCAAGGAGGAGGGGCAGGATCCTTGAGGTACCCAACCTCTTGGATGAGACCTTGCTACGAGAGCCCCAGATGTGTAGTAGCAGGAACTGACTGATTGGGTAGAGACAGATGCAGATGGAGCGGCAGAGAGAGTGACAGTGCAGGGAATCCCAGGACAGCGCATAGCTAGCAGGCTGTAGCAATGCGAGAGGCACAAGTGTTTTGCACAGCGATAGGTGGCACAGAGAGGTGTGCAATGGTGCGAGATGCATGGAGATGTTGCAGTAGTGCAGATGTCAGAGAGGGAGCACTTGTCATCAGCAGGTAGAGCTTCAGCATCAGAGGATGTTTCTATCCCAACAGGGAGGTCAGTTGGGAGGTGTAGTGCGGATGCAATGCTGGGAGATAGAACCAACAGCAACATGGATGTAGTCAGAGATCAAAGTGACAGAGGCTAGAGCAGTCAGGTATTGAAGAGCACAAAGATGCAGAGTTTCAGTCGACAGAGGCAATAGCAGTGAGAGACTTTGATGACAGAGCAAGTGGACCGACCAGATGTGTTGCATGGAGAACATTCCAGAGTTACATGATCGGGTTTGAGAGGAAACCTTTCTTGTTGAGAGGGAGTGTTGAAAAGTGTGCAACAAGAAATGCTTGTTGAGAGTGCAACAAGATGATGGAGCTTAGTGAAAAGAGTCGCCTTCACTAAGTGGGCCCGCAGGCTATTTTTGGCGCAAGTCTATTTTTAGACTATGTCTATTTTTAGACATATGGATCATGTCTATGGATTGCAAGTTGTTGTTTATGGATGATTGGTCAAGTTGAGAAAAATAGATGGACTTCTATTTTTGATCAAAGTGTGAGTGATCACAGTGTGAGTGATCAAAGTCTATTTTTAGACTGGTTGTCAAAAATAGAAAAGTCAAATATTATTGTCTCATAATAATATTTGGACTATAAACTTGATCTTATTCTCTTGGAGCACTTCAGTTTGAGCTACAGAGGTGGCACATGCAGCTGTCAGAAGGAAATACGCTTTTCTTATGAGTCAGTTGAGTTTTTGCATGCATGACTTCAGTTAGAACTCAATCAGTTGAGTTTGGTGGAGTTGATTGTGCAGTTGATGGAGTTGTGTTCAGTTTAGCCTTGTTAAACTAGTTGTATTTAGTCTAACTGATCAATAGACTAGAGATGAGTTGGGTGAATTAGTTATTAATTAATTCACAAGTTATTAACTCATAATGCAACTATAGAATACATCAGTTAACTCAGTTGCATGTCAGTGCATGTTCAGTTCAACAGGGACAGGTGGTAGAGAATCAGATTGCTATCAGTTGTGACTATAGTTGTGCACCAGATCTTGCACAATCAAGGGATTGAGGATGCCAATGAGTTTTCTCAGGTATTTTCCCAGTATTGTAGCCTTTTCTCACGTCCAACAAAGAGTGAGTGATTATTTTTAGGTGAAATACGAGTTTGGCAAGCCATTCTCATCAGTTCTTGAGGAGGTATTGAGGAGTGGAGGCAAGCAAGCAGTGGAATAGATTTTGAGATCAGATCTGAGCTGTATTGTGTGTAACAGGTGGAGCTGGTACTCGATTGCTTGTGATAAGCATTGTACCTTGTAATGTTACATGATTCAATCAATATAATATACAGATAGTGTGGGGTTTTTAGCGAGATGCTTTCCCCGGGATACATACTGTGTTTATGAGTTTGATTGATGCTTCTATGTGTGCCTGTGAATGTTTCTGCTTCTGTAAATTGATGATCAACGTAGAGGAGATTATGTGTTATACATGTTCCGCTTATAATTGTATGATCAGGATAATCTCTGTGAATATGTGTTAAATTATTCAAAATTTCTACACAAATCTCAATCAAACTTGCAAATAATCTAATATTTCGTAAGAACACAAAACATATCGATACACAGTTTCATTTTGTCACGGAGAAAGTTCAGTCAAAAGAAATCCATATTGAGTATTCTAATAGTTGTGACATTTCCGCTAATATTTTTACCAAAGCTCTTTGTCAAATAAAATTTGAGTTGTTTAGGGAAGTGTTAGGTATATCTGTGAATCCAATTGTCCATTAAGGGGGAGTGTTGAGATTAATGTAGAAATTGTTCAAACAGAACCCTAGATTAGGATTCCATTCTTGATTTATAGGATTCATTTCAAATTCCCTAAATGTGTGATTTTTATATATATTCCTCTTGTAATGAATGAAGGACATAGCATGTAATGCAGAGACAGTCTTACAGGTGGTGTTTCACACCTGTAAGCTGCTCAATTGTTTAATAAAGATTGATTCATTGTATTTTGACACAAACATTAATATTTAACATAATAACAAGCATTTTCATTTTCCAAAATCCCAACAACTTCAAACATACTCTAGGTATCTAATAAAAACCTCAAAAATACAAAAGTGCGGACTCTAGCAACTAACATAAAATTACGACGAAGAGACTAGAAACTCACATAAAATTACGATGGTAGATAAGTTGTGAAATCCTCAGCAAGTAAATCTCAGAATTCTTATTTATACACATTAAATTTACATCAATGCCATTAAAAATTTTATCTTCTTCCAATTTTACTATGCGACCAGTGTGGCAAACAAATTGGAATACGAATTTTGTACCACGGAAGGAGTATACATTTTATAATTTAAATGTTACAGAGGCAAGTAGAAAGAGTGATGATACACAAACAAAATTTAAAAAATATAATCATATAATGAGATTGAAAAAGGGCATGTTTCTAGACTATATTTAAATTATAAAATTTATTTATGTAATAATAAATATATGATTGTGAAACAGTTGTTTGAGCTAGAGAATGTGATACCTGCTCGCTAGTTTTTATTTTTGAAACTGATCGACCATGTGTACTGATGTTATGTTTATGAATACATGACCTATTTATGCCAGGTTAAAAAAGTATCAATCCTATTAGGTGCGATGAAAAATCACTAAATTTCGATAATAAGAAATTTAAAATGTACATATATAATAAATTTGTCTAAAGTTGTTTTTGAAAGAGTGAGTAGGACACAATGGAATAAGTAGTTGCAACTGCCAACTCACAAACATATATTGAATATCCACACAAAAGCTATATATATTGGCTACATATAAATAAAAATAAAAATAAAATCAACAATTAATTTAACCTATTTAACGAATACAATACTCTTTTCATAGCAACAAGCTACAAACAGTATGAAAATCCAAAATCCAATGGAGTTGCAATGATGATAAGAAACAAAAATACAAAATGCATACAATAATTTTTTTATTGATAAAATAATGTTACATATAAATACATGAAGTTTTGTCTAAATATAGACAAAATAACTTGGATTTCCTTGAGATAATATATCAAACATATAATAATATAGGATTACTAATTGGAGACAATATCTCAAGTGTCCAAGTAGGCCTAAACAAACTCATAGATAATAAGAACAAATTCATATTGAGACAAGTGAGATATTATTTTAACACTCCGCCTTAATGACTACTCATCTTAATCTCAATTAGAATAAAATATACATCTAATACACCCTTGTGTTTACAAAAAATATCATAGTGTTGACATACATATAAAGAAACAACTATCTACCAAAATGCATGGGTGCACAATTAGTACAATCTTGAGTTTGTTAGGATGTCCATTGATACACATAGTTCATTAAACATACATGTATTTATACACGTACCTCCCCCTTCATCATCATAATCATCATCTTAGGTTCTGTAACCATTTTTGTGGTTTTCTATCCTCAACCATGATTAGGATCTTCTCATCAAGTGGTTTCTAGGTAACCACAAACCTACAATACAAAGTCATTTATGTGGGTATTTTACGCAGGAAAAACCCTGGAGTACCCACAGTATGCATATAAAATGCAGAATCTCATCTCTCCCAGGAATTTTAATGACCTGACTTGTCAAACCTTCATAAATTAAGGTTTAATGCCCCTTAATTGGACTCATGCAGAACGAGTTACTAACTAACCACAGTCTGACCCTTTGTTAATCCTTTGATGTGGAACCTTATAACTCAACCCTTCAACCTTTATAACAACCTTTGGTTAATTCTATAACTGCGCATATTAACCAAACCCTACTCTACGTGCTAGCTCATCGTTTATCGCAATCACGAAGTTTCAAAGGACTCAATAGAACATGCATTCAGAACTCTTGATTTGTGATATGCGATTTCCCTTTTAAACTGTTGATTTTGTCCACCAGATCAACGACTATCGCAATATTGCATCACACCAACATGTGACTTCACATTCCTCTCCTCTCGCATGTGGTATGCGATAACGCAAGCTGACTTCAAATAAAATAAAACCGTGCCTATCACCTTCTTAGGTCTGCTCTGGCTAAAGACTTATCGCTCAATATCCACATTCGATATTACGTTTAATCCAAAGGTTGATGTCTTTCCCAATCAACAGAGTCGCTTGGTAATCCCGCGTCGTAGACCAAAACCCATTTGATCTGACGGTCTGTAGTGAAATTGCATCGGGAACTTGCGCGACACTTACCTGCCTCACAGAGCCAATAAGGATTATAAACCTTAACCTATAAATTTCTGGGTTTTCCCTTGAATTTAAAGTTCGATCTCTTTATGGCCCGATATCTGTTGGATGACGAAGGCCCTCAAATCCTATGGTCTGTGACCCTTCAACTAGCGTGCGAGTTAATTACAGGCCTAATACCATAGTTGACTGTGATGTAAGCATTGACTTTTGTGATTGACGACTAAGATCAATTGTGGTACTTCAACTGTGATCAAGGTCCTTATACACTCCTATCCCCTGCATAGTTATTGATCACCATCGATCTACCAGATCTGTCGATCTGATGGTCCAAATCGATTCCCGCCTTTCACCTGCCGCAAGTACTTGCATTTAATCTCCACCATTCATTTCTTTCTCTTATGTTGTACGACTTAATATTGGTTTCCCATCACCTTCAGCCTCATTCATTGATCTATAGATCCAACGAATCGTGTGCATTGTTACCTCATTTATCGTCCTTCTCTTTACTTTGTTTATATGCCATTTCTTCAATATTCTTCTGTGGTGTTGGCTTTCTTCAGGGTTTTTTTCCTTCGCTGTTCTACCACATAACTCTCTCCTAAGCTTAACTCTGCGTATTCCTTAACCATTGTCTCTCTGAACTTTACTTTGATCCTTCAATCAGATTCAGCGATCCGACATGATCCTTAATCCTCACTTCTTCCTCTATTCTGTCGAACTCCAACTGCATACATATACTATGTAGAACCTCTAATTCACACATAATTTATCATTCAATACTCAAACCACACACTTACATAGTTTAGGAATTGAACCTCTACATATATATATATATATATATATATATATATATATATATATATATATATATAAACAAATGATTATATAATGAGACTTTCTGTCTCTCTGGTCTGATTTTCTCATCAGTGGGCTTTGTTTTCCTACTTGTCGTAGGCTTGCAATCAAACCTATCTAACTCTCGACCTATCTGACTAACTAGTTAACCCCTGACTATGCCTTTTAGGCTTATATTTATACAAAAGGATTCTACAACCAATTCCTGGTTTAGATCCATAATCTTCTCAACAATATCCTAAAATCTCTTCCTTATCTCTAAGGATCCTCTATAATCCACAAAATCATGAACTAACCCCTAATCTAAGTTTTATAATTAATTCTCAACTTTCTCAATCTCTCAACTATCCTGATTCTGTCATCTTCTCCTAAATTCGAGAATATTTATAATATGCCTCACTATACTTAATTAAATCCCTATTCTAGCTTATCTCATTAAAATCACTCAAAACCTCAATAATTACATTAATTCAAAACATAGGAAACCAACCTCCTTGAAAACAGAAAACCCCCTATGTCTACTAAAATACAATGATATTATTGAGCTGAATGCTCTTGCATCAGACTCTCAAGGTGGAAATTAATCATGATCTCGTAATCATGTGCTTCTCATTTGTGTCCTTCTAGATCCCATACTTTGTTCTGTAATCTGTCCTTGGCTGTTGTAGTTGGTTTTTGTTCTCTAGGTCTCCACACTTTATGCTACATTTCCCCACTAGCTATGCTCTCACATTCTGCTGCTGTATTTTTCTTATTGCCACTTTGCTTTCTTTCTATTTTCTTCTCCTTTTGAGACTCTTTTCTCATCAAATCCATCATCAATTCAATTTATATGTCCAACTCATTTCTTTGTTGGACACTTTCTTCTTCCTCTCTTGCATATCCTTTGCCATCTTCATCACGTTTTTTCTTCCCTACTGGTGCTTTCAACCATTTCTCCAGTAGCTCCAATTCTGTCTCCCATTCACTGATCCTTTGACGAGAGTTTAGTCCTTCTTCTTTGTTGACTTCCTCAACAGCTTCCCTAGTTATCTCCATTGTGCCTATCATCACAATGGAATCATGATCCTTTACTATGTTTTCAGCTAACATAGTCTCCTCCTTAAATTTTCCTTTAATCTTCTGCTAGTTGCTTTCACTTTGTAGTTGTTAGTTCCTTACTGCCACCTTTACATTCTTACCCTCTTGTTGCTTCTGAACTTCCATTTCATCCCCAAATAACTTATGTTCAATTTCTTCGATCACAACATCACACTCATTCATTCTATTCAGTGTTCCCGCAAACAAACTATTGGTTTGTGAATCAAAACACTCTTCTGTCTCCATGTCTTTTAAAGATGTTTTTCTACTGTTAAGTACTATTCTAACCACTTTTTTACTATTGCCATTCCCTCCTATCAACTTCTCCAACAATTCAATTTCCTCCTTGCATTTAGCAAGTGTCTTATTACAATGCTCTTCATTTCTAGCTTCATCCTTTACACAGTCACTATTGCCCAACGATTCAATCAGACTACCTTCCATAGACAATTTTGTCTCACTCATCTCCACATAAATAAGTTCCTTTTCAACACTTATAATCCATGTATTCACACAACAATTGTCAGTTTGAAAAACGTATGGCTCAATAGCCTTAACTAACATTTCACATATTAGCATTTTAGGCTGATCTTCATCTCCTTCATCCACAAGGAATTGTCCTTGTTGTTTAACAGTCCCAAATATCAATTCATCAATAATTCCTTTATGCTGCAACAATTCAATATTTTCCTCATTCAAGAGGCATTATTCATCATACTCTGCTCTCGAATACTTATCCTCTGAAAGGTAATTTTCATCCTCTATCAGTACATCAGTATGTTGATCTATGTTCTCCTCTGAACTCTGGTAATTTTTATCAAGTTTCATGAAAATTTCATAAGGCTACCAATCCTCTACAAAACCTGCACTCACAAAACAATCATTATAATTAAAGACATAAGACCTCAGTGTCTCTTCTTCCTTTGGCAACACTTCAATATGCCGCTCTGGACTATCCCAATAGTTCATTGATCTCAATTCTTTATCTTCACCCAAAATTTCATCTTGTTCTACTTTATAAATGGAAACTTCCATTTCCAACTGAGCTTCTATGAGCTTTCCCATCAGCCACTTTACTTGCCTCTACTGTATCCTTCTCTGTAGCTTATGCCACTTTACTACCTTTTTCCTCAAGACCCAACCTTGTCTCTTGTTTTCCTCCAGTATTCTCCTTAATGCATCGAGTTGTTCTTTCATATATGCAATTTCCTTGTCAACCTCCTCTTGACTCATTCTCTTGCCATTTGCCTTGGCATCTTCCTTCTTAAATTTTCTTCTACTGTGGTCTTCCTCAGAACTTCTACTATGACTATCAGTATTTATTTTATCCTCCATCTCTATGAGTTCCTCACTCACTCACTATGAGTTGCATTAAAGCCTCTGTAACAGCAAGTCCTCCCTGCTACCCCTTACCTCACCAAGATTTCCTTGGTACTTAGTATTTTTCTGAGACCTTGGTTCTCTATATCTAGAACCTCTTTTGAGCACTTCTCTTTGCTCTTTCTAGGCTTCAAATCATCTACATTGTCTAAGAACACAACTTCCCTGTTCTATTTCAATTACAATGAAATACTTGGTTCTGACCACCTCCTCTTTCACTTAGAAAGTCTTATCAGCTTCCTTCATTACTTAGCAATTCTGCCAACATCCTCTGTGGAATTTCCCTTATGATCTTCTTGTGAGTTGCAACTACACCTCTACAGTAACAAGTCTCCTTCTTGCTACATATTCCTTACTAAGATTCTCTTCTCTGAGCTCAAGCTTTTAGCATCTCTCTAGTACTTTCCTCTGGAATCAGTTGAGCACACCTAGCTCTAGGTTGCCACAATATTCTCACCTTCTTTCACTATTACCTGTTTATCAATACAAATACCACACACTCTCCAGTTCTCAAATCAAATTAAAACAAAAACATATCATCTCACCTTCAAGATCTCGACATGATCTTGTTCTACCATTCACCTGCACTTTGAATGGATTGTCCTATGTTACCTTACATCTGCAATTCTCCCAATATTCTGCTATACTTTATCTATGTGTCCTTACTGTTTGTCAGATTAGAATCTGATCTCCTCTTGCCTACTTTCATCATTATTCACTTGTATACACACCTTCAAAACCTAAATCTGTTCTAAATTCTTTTCAAATGAATTTTCACACATAATTTCTTTGTGCTTTAATATCAAATGTTTCAGCCGCAATTCTGGTGTGTAGCAAAATGACACAGGGAAAAACCCTGGAATACCCACAATATGCATATAAAATACCGAATCTCATCTCTCCTAGGAATTTCAATGACTTGCCTAGTCAAACCTTCATAAATTAAGGTTTAAGGCCCGTTAATTGGTCTCATGCGGAACGAGTTAATAACTAACCCCAGTCTGACCCTTTGTTAATACTTTGATGTGGAACCTTATAACTCAACCCTTCAACCTTTATAACAACCTTTGGTTAATTCTATAACCACACATATTAACCAAACCCCACTCTACGTGCTAGTTTATCCTTTATCACAATCGTGGAATTTCAAATGACTCAATAGAACATGCATTCATAACTCCCGATTTGAGATATGCGATTGCCTTTTTCCACCATTGATTTCATCAACTAGATCAATGGTTGTTGCAATATCGCATCACACCAACATGTGACTTCATCGCATTCCTCTCCTTTCGCATGTGATACGCGATAACACAACTGGAATTAAAATAAAATAAAACTACACCTATAACCTTCTCAAGTCCGCTCTAGCCCAAGGCTTATCACTCAATCTCCATCGTTGATATTACCTTTAATCTGATGGTTAATGTCTTTCCTGATTAACAGAGTTGGTTGGTAATCCTGTGTCGTAGATGAAAATGCATTTGATCCGATAGTCTGTAGTGAGATCACATTAGGAACTTGTGCAACACTTACTCGCCTCATGGAGACAATAAGGATTATAAAACTTAACCTATAAATGTTCAGGTATGCCCTTGAAGTTAAAGTGTGATCTCTTTATGACCCGATATCTGTTGGATGATGGAGGCCCTCAAATCCTATGCTTTGCGGCCCTTCAACTAGCACGCGGGTTAATCACAGGCCTAATATTGTAGTTTATTGTGACGTAAGCATTGACATTGTGATTGATGGCTAATATTAATTGCAGTCCTTCAACCGTGATCAAGGCACCCGTACACTCCTATGCCCCACGTAGTTGTTGATCACCGCCGATCTACTAGATGTGTTGATCTGATGATCCAGATCGATTCACGCCATTCACTTGCTGCAAGTACATGGATTTAATCTCCATTGTTCATTTCTTTCTCTTATGTTGTACGAATTAATCTTGGTCACCCATTGCCTTCAGCCTCATTCATTGATCTATAGATACAACGACTCCTGTGCATCGTTACCTCATTTCTCGTCCTTCTCTTTCGCTTATTTATATTTCGTTTCTTCAATATTGGTCTATGGTGTCAACTTTCTTCAAGGTTATAGTCCTTTGTTGTTTTGCCAAATAACTTTCTCCTGAGCTTAACTATGCGGACTCCTTAACCACTATCTCTCCGAACATTACTTTGATACTTCAATTGGATTCAGTGATCCGAAACGATCCTTTATCCTCACTTCTTCATGTATTCTATCGAACTTCGACTGCATAGATATACTGTGCAGAACCTATAATTAACACATAATTTATCATTCAATACTCAAAGCACACACTTACACAATTTACGAATAGAATCTTTATATCTATATATATATATATATATATATATATATATATATATATATATATATATATATATATAAACAAATGAATACATAATGAGACTTTCTGTCTTTCTGGCCTAATTTTCTCATCAACGGACTCTATTTTCCTACCTACCGTAGGTTTACAATCAAACCTATCTAACTCTTGACCTAGCTGACTAAGTAGCTAACCCCTAACTATGCCTTTTAGGCTTACATTTATACAAAAATATTCTACAACCAATTCCTGGTTTACGACCATAATCTTCTAAACAAAATCCTAAAATCTCTCCCTTATCTCTAAGGATCGTTTCTAATCCACAAAATCATGAACTAACCCCTAATCTAAGTTTTACAATTAATTCTCAAATATCTCAATCTCTCAACTGTCTTGATTCTCTCATGTTCTCCTACATTCGAGAATATTTACTGATGTACCTCACTATACTTAATTAAATCCCATTCTAGATTCTCTCATTAAGATAACTCAAAACCTCAATAATTACATTAATTCAAAATATAGGAAACCAAATTCCTTGAAAACAATAGACCCCCTATGTCTACTAAAATACAATGATATTATTGAGTTCAATGCTGCTGCATCAATATTACTCATGTACAATTACAATATCCATTAATGGAGATACTAGGTACTCCTTCAACTCAAACATAACTCTGTAAAATTGTTTATAAACATATGATATTGAGTCGACAATTATTCAACACATGCTTACCTACATTTGTCCATCATTAAATCTTAGCTACCACTCCATCCTCTATTATTATAATGCCTCCAAAAGAATTTCCCTTGAATTGTTCTTCTATTCCCTCAAGCTTTCTTCACAATGGGCATTCTTCTTTTCTCTCTTGTACTTGCATACAATTGATTATCGATGTCCATATAGAAAGAAATTCATTTGTCGAGGTACATGGGTACTATCTATGTACTCATTAGTTCTCTAGGAATCATTTTCATTTACATGGTTCATCAATCATGTTAAACTCTCTCTAACTTGGTACCTTACATTCTTAATACATTTCAGATTTTAACTTCCTCAATTACACATCAATCTTAGATGCGAGTACACCTACCACCTTGTACCTACATAATGGTTAATTCCACAATATGATGGCACATCCTTTCTCTACCTAAAAGAGATAAACACTACATTCTTGACTCGAGAAGGATTACAACACAGCTAGGAACCTATGCAAATTAAGTTGGACCAATGATTTGGGATGTTATATAATACTGATCATGCACCCCTTATAACACCTATGCAGCATTACAATATTCTCAATTCAAGTATAACAATCACTGAACAACACAAAGGTTTAACATCATTCCCATACAACAATCATCAACCAAAAGAAGATTGAGACCATTTACACTTCATCACAATTCATCACTTTCTACTGCTTATATACGTCTCTTTTTTTTTCCATAAATTTATGCACAAATTTGGTGCCTCAAACTTCTCTATCTTCAACATTTATGTTTAGTCTCTACACATGTGATTTGTTAGAGCAATCAATTCTAATTAAACCACTATAATTCATTGTAAATTGGCTAGGCTCAATACAACGATTATCTCTATTAATTTCCAAAACATGAGATAAAGAGAAACTCTAACAATTGCAAGAAATTCAGACTTTTTATCGGCAAAAGGATACCATTTCTTCAAGCTTTGAGTAAACTATAGATTTTCCATTCTCAGAGTCCAAATTTTTCTTTAGCTTCATTGATTACTTTGCAGCAGCTACCAAATTTGTCAGTTGTTGAACACTTATATTGGCCACTGAACATATCGACTCCACTTTCACTATGCATACTCGTCATCACACATTTTTTGCAAAAACAACTCAACCACACTATCTCTCAGCACCGTCCGTAGTAGAATAAAGGGAAATAATCAATTAATGGGTTGTGAGCTGCATTATGATGACCATTCAAAACATTCCCTTCTCTTGCATTGATCATTCACCAAAAAGCTATGTGACCTCCACTCAAGGATTGCATAGCTCTCGTATACTTGGATACTGCACTCATTAGACTACTCATGCTCTCCATGTTCACTATCAAGACCTCCGATGCACACATATTTTCCATCCACAATGATCCTTGTACACAATTGTTGTCCTCTTAAACATGCCAACACTCCAAAATTATTGTAATAGTTTCCAGATGATATATAATTTATTATTAAATTCATATTCATCAATATAAATTAGAACATGGTAGAATGCCTTAATAAAAGCTCACATAATTTCTTAATGGGCTCCAATGCAAAAATTATTAATTCTTTACACAACAAATTCATAATACTTCACAAAAATCACAACCACTGTCTCATATGTAATGTTCCAAAACTTAAAATTTTTGTAATTTTTTTTTACATGAGTTCACGACACCTTCAAATCGGGCATACCACACAATACATACAACTATTCTACACTTCTTGTGCCTCCTCACAGCCCATCCACTCTATAAAACTTGCAACAACTTTCCATAGTAATATAGGAGGCCTCCTAATATTTATGTAGCTCGACAAACTCCTTGTATATAAGGCAAGAAACACCATCATCTAATCGAGGTCCCATGCGCTCGTGTTGTTGTGGTAAATAAATTAATTTATGTCGTTGGGTGATCCTACAAAAACACCTCATGAGATCCATCACATGCAATTAAGACAATGTTCAATAAGTAGCATGATAACCAATCCACAACTCACACCAGAATCATGACACACCCCAACTCAATCCTTCTTCAATCAACTCCATAGGCACTTAAGAATCTATCGACAAACAAAAAAATAAAATCACATAAGACTATTTCTCATAAGCACTTGAGCCCTTCCATAAGGGAGTCAGCCTAAGTTAGTCTCTGATACCGACACATAAATACAGAATACACACAATACACTTCTTGTTTATTAAATGAGGCTACATATAAAGAAGTGTGGTCTAAATATATACAAACTAACCTAGACTTGGTTGGGATAATATCTCAACCACACAATTTTATACTACTACTAGTTGGAGAGAATCCCTCACCTGTCCAACTACTGTTAAACAAACTCCTACATAATAGTAAATAACTCACATTGAGACAAGTGGGAACTATTATTCTAACAATAAGTACAACTCATGGGCTTGCAACAATAATAATAGCTATAGCCAATAAAGTTTCAATAACAATAGCAACGAACAAAGTTGAAACCACAACATGTTATAATAGAGTTACAATAGCAATTTTCTACAAGAGATTTTTAGCAATAATAAATAGAGTTACAACAATGATTTGGTATCGATGTGTTGGCGGCTTATAGAGATAATCTCAATAAACTCACTCGACAAGCATTAAAACTAGGCCTACCTGTTGATATGTGCC
The DNA here is from genome assembly GCA_031772625.1 of Pinus tabuliformis. Lineage (NCBI taxonomy): Eukaryota > Viridiplantae > Streptophyta > Pinopsida > Pinales > Pinaceae > Pinus > Pinus tabuliformis. Next base: position 963,294,844 of record CM062811.1, read on the forward strand.
CAAGTGTCAGGGTTTTAATGTTGGTTTCTAACGATTCACCATCATGCAGTTTCCAACGTGGCCCAACTATGTATATTCTGGCACACAACATATAAAAAATATTTCTTTTGACATGGATGATAAGATGTTAACAAAATATGCTAGATTATGAGTTATCATTTTTACAACACTATGAATGTAGTTCTACTCCAACTCAGAAATCACTACATTCCGAAATCTTTGGATACTCAATTTCTTTTGAGAGTAGTCATGGTTTGTTGTGATGCAAGAAACACTTGAAAGACCTTTGGAGGGGAAGTTACAAGAAGTAGGAGCTCTCGAAACTATCACAACTAGATCATTGTTACATCAAAATAATGGAAATAAGGTATGGATTTTATGTAATTCACTTTTATGGAATCTAAGTGAATAATTTTGTGTCGGGCTTCCTTTGAATGTATATAAGGTGACCCCATATCCTCCACAACTTCTATATTATGAATATTTTTGAAATCTATACACTTTAGTTCCACAAGTTAGGTGTACCATAGTTAAGTTTTACAAAATAAAAATATTAAATTGATAAATCCATAACCTTGTTGTAATACTCTCATTCTCTTAGTTTTCCATTTTCTTCGTTTTTCTAGAACATTTGTCACTAGGAACCATTAATTTTTTTGTCCACATTGATATGGATTGAATCATTATATATTTGCTGATCCATATCGATGCATTCATATTGGAAATATTGGAGGAATCATCTCATGAGACTGTTTATACTATAGGGAACGAGTTTGGCAAGACATGATCAGAAACATTTTGATAACATTTTGAGGCATCAACTGAAATTTTTTGGGGGTAAAAAGTCATTTATTTAGTTTTGTGACTTTTCATGATGTTCAACACACAGATAGATTTTGAAAAACGCAAGAATCACATCTATCAGATCCCATATGAAAAACTTATGCCATTCAAAAGTTGACCTTCGTGTTTTCACACCTATAATTCGGGAGGATGTCACATCAGCCCCCATTTTTCATGGAAAAAGGGGGTAGCCATGTGATTATGGTGTAAAAGGATCTAAAAGATTCTATATAGTAACCTTAGTTAAAAGTTGATGTAGTCAAACTTAACCACTAGCATTCTATCAGGTTGTGTTATAACTAGACCATTCGGAGGAAGAGACATTCCATTTTTTTGAATACATTTGTTCTTGACTAAAAATAAGCAAGAGAGATAGAAGGTATAGCATAGAAAGAGTATTTTTTTCATTGTAGCAACCCCAGTAGAACATTCCATATTTCCAGACAGAGGAAGGGAGTGAAGTGACCTCACCTTTTAGCTGGGCTTTCCCTCAAAAGAGTTTCCTAGGGAAAATCTTGTGTTTTATGTGTATGAGATATTTTTAGCTTATCATTATATATTTTTTTAATTTTCATTCATATGCATGTGTTAACCACAGTAAAATCTACAGATCTAGTAACTTAATAAAATTGTAATAGTGTAGAATTTCATATTTCTAATTAATATTATCAGACCTATTCTGATGAAATGTCCAGTGGAATATCAATGACATTTTATAGATCATATTTTTATGAGAGCAGGTTCCCTTGGGTATTTTGTGGATATTTATAAGTCATCTAGATTGATCATCCTAAAAATCATAAAACCCTAGTCATGATTGACAAATTTGTAAATGGCCCTCATGATCCTGTAAAGGTGAGGTTTTCATGGCTAGAACAACAAGTCACAGATATAAATCACAATGTAAACCTCCCCATAGTGGCCTTGAGGAATAAGATTTGGATATTTGAAGAATATGGGGGTTCAAATGTAGAGGAAAAATCAGAGATGGGATCGAGAGATCAAGAAGAAACAAATAACTAGTCAAACAAATGAATTGGAAAACATCAACCCGATTTGAGTGGCATGAATCAATCCATGTTTAAAGATGAAGGAAATTTCGATATCAATCCATACTAAAATGATATTGAAAATTCGAAACATAACCAATTGTTGCAGTAACTGAAAGTTTACATCAACATCCACCAAATTGAGGAAGGGAAAAATATTTCATTTGCACTACAAAAATTAGAGGTCCATGCACTAACTTGCTGGGAGAGCCACATGGAGAATATAAGGTTGGAGGGAGATCCTCTAGTGACTAATTTGGAGGAATTCAAGAGCCTCATTAAGACATAGTTTTATCCCATTGGGTGCATAGAGGACTAGTTGATTTAGTGGCACTACTTCAGGAAAAATATGGGCCAAAGCATGCAAGAGTACACTACAGAGTTTAGAAAGATTTCTATAATAATGGGTACCTCTCCAAAGAACCAAAATGTATTCCTCAATGATTTTGGGGGTTTTCAGTATTATTTGCATGAGCAAGAGATGTTTTCCTGCCTAAATCGGTGGGCATGGCTTCTTTGTAGGCACAATACCTGAAGAAAATAGGTCTGAAGAGAGCATAACCAAGTGGATCGAAGCAGAATGAGAAACATAATGATTATAAGGAGGGAAAGAAGAAGAAAAAAGGGGGAAAATATAAAAAGATGGAAGAAACAACACACCAGTGAAAATATCCTACCAACCACTACAATATCGATGGCGATATATAGGAAAAATGTTCGAAGTTGCATCTAGAGCTAAACCCGAAAAACAAGAAGAAGAATATCATGGCCACTGATTTGAGAGACCAAGTTTAAATAACCTCGAATGTGAATGAGAAGATCGTTTTTATATTAATGTAGAAGGAGGCGAATATGAATAGCCTTCAGCAATAGGAGGAGAGAGAAATGACCAAACTCTTCCATATAAATATATAGGTCAAGAATACAAATATTGATGCTTGGTTTGACTCAGGATCGTAGAAGAATCTCATTGCAATAGAGCTAGTCAAGAAGTTGGTAATGGAAGTTTATGGTCATCCAAACTCATATCGACAGGGATGGGTAAGCAACAATAAAGAGTTGGACGTAACTAAATAGTGCAAAATTAGATCTGATATCAATGTTGATTTTATCCATGAAGTAAATCTAGATGTGGTTCCCCTTTACATATGTGGATTCATGTTTGGGAGTCCATACATGTACATGTGTGATGCAATATTCATGAGGAGAGCCAACTAATAGCATCTCATCAAGGATGGAAAATCATTCATCATCAACACACACGAATGCAAGTCAAAAATTTCACTAATAAGTGCCAACCAAGCAAAGAAATTAGTCAATTCTAACAAGAAGTATGTTTTATTATTTTTAATAGAAAGCCAATATGTAGAGGAGTCAATAGGAGGCAAGGCATCCTTGGAGGTGTGTACTAAGAAACATGAAAAACAATATTGGGATTTGTTACAGGCATACAGGGATGTGTTATGAAAGCCTAAAGGGTTACCACCTAAGATAGAAGTGGAGCATGAGATCCAACTATTGCTAGACTTCCCATTTCTAAATATTGGGTTGTATAGGCAATATGTTATAGAAGAAAGTGAGGTGCCAAAATAGTTGCAACAGCTTCTCAAACAGGGTGTTATGTAACCGAGTATATCATCATGTGGTTAACCCATCATTATTGCCCCAAAGAAGGATGGAACTTGGTGGATGTGTATAGATTATAGGGCATTGTAAAAAACCACACTCAAGAATAGATGCCCCCTGCATACGATATATGATCTGTTGGATCAGTTACAAGAAGATAACTACTTCACCAATCTATAATTTAATTCTGGATATCATCAGGTTTGAGCCAAATAGGAAGATACCTTAAAGACTTCATTCAAAACTAGGAAAGGTTTGCATGAGTGGTTAGTCATTGCATTGGGCTGATGCAATGCACCAACTATAGTTATACAATTAATGAATGATGTATTGTGCCCTTGTATAGATTCATTTGTTATTGTATATTTGGATGATATACTAGTATATAGTGCTACCTGGAAAGAACACATTGCACATTTGACGCATGTGTTCAAAACATTAAATAAAAACCCGTTCACAAGGTATTTACTTAGGGAGAAATACCATACCATGTGTATTCATATTAGGGGATATTTATTGAGGAAAAATTTACATAATATATTGAGCATATATTAGGGGGTAAATGGTTTTTGTATTGGCGGGTATAAAAAATGGAGATCAAAGTTAATGAAAAAATATAAGGGGGTATAAAAAATGTTAAGGAAAAATGGATACCTATAATACCTAATGAAAGTATGGGTTTTTAAAATTAGGAATGTGTATTAGATTCATTTTTTTACGGGGTTAAATAATGTGATTTTTAGATATATTTTCTAATATGTACTAAAATCATGGGTGTTGTTTAGTATGCCACGAACACACCTAGTATGTCAGATGTTCGTTAAGTGAAGCCATCGTGCACCAACTGCTTGCAAATCTCAAGAAGTGTGATTTTACGCAACAATATTTGGTGTATATGGAGCATGTTATCGATGGAGGAGAGTTGAAGATAAATCCTTCTGATATGGAGGCCATAATTAAATGTTCAGTGCTTACTAATATTAGAAAGGTTAGGATTTTCATTAGGGAAACACAGTACCCAAGGAAATTCATAACCTCATTTTCAGTGGTAGCAACACCGATCCATCCCATAAAAACAAGTGGAAATAGTTTCTAGTGGGGAAAAGATTAGAAGAAGGGGTTTGAGGAGATAAAGAGGAAGATCATTCAAGCACAAGTTTTGGAATTACCAAACTTGTAATGACCCTTTGAAGTGGAGACAGATGTGAGTGTGTATGCTATGGGAGTTGTCTTGATGTAGGGAGGAAGGCTTGTATGCTACAATTATGAAGTATTTCATGGGGAGGTTATTAAATACCTGTTGATGGTGATGGACCCACCAAAATTCAAGTGATCAACCTGATATGTAGTCCCAACTTTACCTCACACCATTTGGGGCAGGATTCCCAGCAGTGGGTGGTAATGTTATACCTTGACTGTGGAAATGCGCAGAGGAATGTATGATAACTTTGGGTAAGGGAAAGTGTGTGACCCAGCGGAACGTTAAGTATGATGCATGAATGTTCCAACACATGAAGGGAAAAGGGAGTGCATGCCTTGGAAGCCTGTAATAGTACACAGCTTGAAAGGAACAAAGGAGTGAAATGGTATCACAAGATAAGATGTAGAATAGTCAACAAGTTAATGTGATGAGTTAATAAAACAACACACGTTCAATAATATTCATACAAATGGAAACAAAATAGTTCATAATCATATTCGTAAGTTAAATAAAATAAATTTCCAATACAACAAGAATAGTAGTACTATACTAAAAACATATACATGAAAGCATGTTGGTTGTGATTCTATCATTATAAGTGAAAGTTCCCCCCATACATAGACCATTGACGACCACTTGCCCCAATAGTGGAACATTACACTCAAGAACACCCACTCCTCCATAGAATTATACTCGCTCTATGCTACAGAGAAGCTAAGGCTCTTCACAATACTCCCAAAATTTTTCTAAGCCTAAGCCTAGCCGAAATATTGGCTCGCAAAATCCCTTTACATGAGTTATGAGGTTCTATTTATAATAAGAGGGGGTGACTCTTCAACTCCCCTTTGTGGCCTTTGGACTTCCCTCATGACTATTCAAGTTCTTCTAGAAATAACACATTGTATTACATGATGATCTTGTATATTCCAATATTTACACTTGGAATTTCACTTACAACATAATTATAAGTAATATTACATTTTCCACTTGTACCCATATAAGATAAAATAAGGTAGAGAGAGCCTAAAGAGGCACAACACTATGATGTTGGAGTTTGGGAGAAATCCAAGTCAACAACTTCCACTTGCTTCTTCTCGGACACATAGTGGTGCTAACCTTGGTACTATGTGATGGTGCCCTCAAACTTCTTAATGATGTATTGCTAGAAGCAGACTCTAGCCTCCATGGCATCCAAGTACACTATCTTGAAACCCGTTTCCAACTCTTTCAGAAGCATGAGTAGAATTGTTTTGACTTTTACAAGACCACCAAGGAACTTCTACATATTTTGTGTGCTCAATTCTAAGTCTTTCTTGGTGGAATCCTATCTTAGCTGCTCCAAGTACTCTTCGACCTCGTACCAGACTTGGTTCTTAGGTTTAGCTTTGGTGACAGAACCAAGTGATAGGTCTAGTGTGTTATTACTAAGACATCTAGAATATTGTACAATCGTACATATGAGGCTTGAATCCTGCCAATGTATTAGGCGAGCTTCTTATGGTTCTAAATCAACATTCGAACCTTGGATTTCTCCAACTTTTGTTGTGGCTTCATTTTCTTCAATAAGTCAAGTGGCAACCCTTTGTAATGCATTTTCCACTCTTGCACATAAGAAATGGCAGCTTGTATGTTTTTGTGAGTCTGAACAAACCCTTTCCTTTGCTTCTGTAAGCTATGGAAATGAAAAACTTCTTTATGTACAGTGACAAACCTGTCATAGAGATTTCACATAGTTGCTTCAAGTGTATATACTTGTTGTGGTGGCTACAACGACCCTCTAAAATTTTTCGTTAGCTTCATTTTGGAGCCTCCCTACCAATCACCCTCAGCACCATGTCTTGCATTGTCAAGTACATGAGCTTCAATGGTTTTCTAATAGATTGCCAGCCTGTGCATGATAGATTATTTCACTCCCCTCATAGGTTGTTTCTCCAGACTTGGTCCAGCTGTAGGTTGAGCAACTCCCTCAATAAATCGTGCAATTTTGGAGGGGAACTTGTCTTACCTCCAAAAATGTGCAATCTTGACTCGCAGCCTGCTGGGCTCAGAAACTGCGTAATCCTGTCATTCAATCTTCCGAGAGAAAACTGCACTACATAGCCCAATAAGACTACTCAGCCAAAAAATTCACAATTCTAGGTAGCAGTCAGCTACTTAGCCTAGAAATTGCTCAATCCCCTTGTGCAGTGAGCCCAACTCCTTCCTAGAAATGCACAAATTTCTCTCTCAGGCAAGCAAAATGTTGCATCTGCCATTGGATTAACCGGTTCCACGGGGACCAAAAAAACTTGACTTGCATGGGTGGGCTGCTTTTTCTCGAAAAGGAAAAAAAGAAACATGCAAAAAGCATCCGTAGATTTTAGGGAGCTATTTTTAGTAGTTGGAGGTTACATGCAAAGATCGTTTCCGAGTCTTTCCTCCAAGTGTCAGTTTTTCCTAGATTTGTGGCATGCGCGTCATGAAACTCAAACTTATTTATTCAACACTTCAGAGCTCACTTCCTCACATCGATCTTGGAGCTTTGACATCCCACAACACATCCAGGAGTCTTTGTCACATCTAGATCATCTATTTCCGGGTAAGCTCGCTTAAGTTGTCTTTTGCAACATTTCTATTGCTTTATGTGTTTTGGCTTGTGTGAGTGTCATCTTCTTGATTTCTGTGAACACTTGCTATTGCTTGTGTGCATATTAGCTTGTATTAGAACTATTTCAGTTCTTGTTAGCATCTCACTGCTGTTGCATGCATGACATTGTTTTGCATGGATAGTTGTCGATTTGGCGACTCACTTCACACACATGCATATTGTTCTATTTTATGAATCTTGCATTCACTTTTTGCATACATGATCATTTACTCCTACTTACACTCTGTATCACCATGCATTCACGTCCCCATTCACTTTCAGTTGCCCGTCGGCAGGTCTGGGAAAACTTGGCCAGGACTCTACCTCACCAAGACAACATTGCGAAATCATGAGAGGGAAGGCTTTGCCTTCATCGTAGAAAATGTGCATTTCTACCCAGTAACTTTCCTCCAATCTTGCATTGTGCAATGCTAAGGGGTAGTGACTGCTGGCCCAAAAAATTGCGCAATGTAGTCATTGGGCCTGCAACCCTTGCTAGTTGAATTGTGCATTGTGCAATCCTAGCAATGAATAGGCCAATATGGATTGAACATTGTGCAATTCCAACATCCCACCAGCCTCCCAGCAATCCAGACATCCTTTTTGTAGTTCTGGAAAAATTGCGTAATCCTTTCCAGTCAATCCCCATGTATGTTGCATGTCTTTCCTCAAGTTTGCTTTGGTTTTAGCTAACATATTTCTTGCCATGCATCTCCCCAGGTATCCCGAAGTAGCAGGTGTTCTTCTCCCTCTTAGTAGTTTAGGATCAATGGCCTCCAAGAGAGGAGGATCAAAGGACACTGACAGAAGTGCAACTACATTAGCAGTTGAGCGAGTGTCTACAAGTTTGTTGAACTATGAAGACACCAAGTTGATTGTAGACAAGGACACCAAGCTAAAATGGCAAGAGGTCAGTGATGCATTTGAAGGCACATTTGAGGAATAAATTGAAGACTGCAAAGTATATGTGAACATTCACAAGTCCGGCTTGTACAGAATTACATGTAGGTGTCCCATGTTCCCATGCGCGGACATGATACATTGGATCATCTCGCACACTGATCCCGAGACAATGACATTGAGAATTTTCAGGGGAACATAGATTGCTACCTTTAGGGTATCAGATCATGAAAAAATGTACCATATGTCGAAGCCAGTGATCACCATGGAGGCACCTTTTAGCATACCTAGCAGCAATGCCGACTCGAGGGATATCTTGAATAACTGGGTAAAGGAGCCGACCAAATTTAGGATGACACCCAACCAGGTTTACAACACAAAGATACTACGAAAGGCGTATCAATACATACTCATGTTTACATGTCACTTGTATGGCCAAGAGAGCAAGGAAACCTTCCCGTAGAGTTGGGTGATCACATTGGACCAGCTAGCTAGTGAAGGAAAAACATGGAACTGGTCTCACATGTTGGTTCCTAGGCTAAAGGAACAAGTAACAAGAGCTCGACAACCACCGAACAGTGAAAAAGATGAAATCTACATGTTCACTTACATCGTGGATGCAATTTGTGCCCGTTAGGAGTTCCCAGGCTTGAAGTGGGCATGGACATCGGTGTAGACCTCTGTAAACACTTATTATAAAGAAATTTCAAAATGCAGCTTCAGATGAGCTATCACACAATTGTCAGACCATTTTTTCACTTTGGTGTAAAAGATGATATTTGAGGAGGATCCAACATGGATGTCAAAGGAAACAATGGAGGCACTAATCGATATAGAGAATTGGTATCGCTCACCGTCCAACACCTTCATACATATGTAAAGCGTGGAGAATCCTCTACATGTTTTTCCAAATTTTTCCATGGACAAGCTCATCAGGCAATAAGTTTCATACCACATCTCGACAAGATTATCAGCTAGGTTGCATTGGAAGATGAAGGCACCTTGTCCCTCTCTTCGATTGCGGATTGGGTTATACAAGATATGGAATTTAAAGCACACAGATGTCGAAGCAGAGGAGATCAAGAAATATACTTTCGATGCCCATAGCTACAATCTGTATCACCTACATTGTTTTGTAAAATATCACTATGTGAGAGTACAACTTCAATGGATCCACGGGGCATCTCATTAGGTGGAGGAAGACCCATGGAGATATTGTTTCAGCTTCTCCAAGCCCAATGAACTTGTCGGAATCACTATGGAATGGTTAACAAAGCAACGTGAAGTGGGATCAAGGAGAGAAACAACAACAACAACAACATAGGTAAACATACTGACCCGTGACAAAGGCAAGAGGAAGATTATCGACAATGTGGAGGCAGAACGAAGTTGCAAGCTTAGAGTAGACCCACTTCTGAAGAAAGAAACTCTGGTAGTAGAGGCGAAGAGGCAACAACGTGATAGGAGGAATGCGCAAAGGCAGAGAGAGAAAAAGAATATGGAGGAAACTGTCAAGGAGTTACATGAGTTGAAGGAGAAACTCCAGAAGGAACAACAGCTACGTGGACAGGAGAATGAAGTGCAACAATAACAAGTGCAACAGGGGGTGTAACATGTACAAATAGATGAAACTGTGCCTGTAAAGGTAGTGAACTCATCCGAACAGCTAGCACCAAGTAGACAGGGTGAGAAATCGCAGGAGCAAAACTTCACTCAAGAGATTGAACAAACACTTGAGCAGATGGATATAGATATGGAGTAGCAAGAGTTAGAGCAAGACATCGAGATCATGCACTACCACCAAGAGGTTGACCTACCAGCATCACTGGATCGAGAAGCAGAGCAAGTTCAAAGTGATCAAGGAGACACTGAGATCCTTGGAGATAATCCAGAAGAATAGATGCACAACATATCATTCGACAAGTCACAACATAGAGTTGTTCAATCGTGAAGAGTTTCTACTCCGGATGATCACAAATCTATTGTGCAGTTTGAGTAACAAGTGTTCGTGTCTGATGTGCGCCAGAATCTAGCAACATTGGTTGATGATACTAGAGAATATGCCTAAGACACTACCTCGAGTGTTCACTTCTTGATAGCTGAGAACGAGTGAATGGCTAAGGATCTATAGATGGCCATGCAAGGAGGAGAACTAGTTACAACATCTACCCGAGTAGAGTTGAAGGAGGAAATACTATATGAAGTATTTTCCCTTGAGATAGTCATGTGGGAATTGTATTCCAAGTTTGGCACCATTCATAAGGCAGTTGTCCATCTCAACGGTTGGCAACAATAATGTGATAGGAGAGCACGTACCTTGTCAAATGTGCATACTGTTGTTGACTACATGCAAACATGGACAATGAGATAAAAGGGAGCCTTGTTACACTGTCCCAAGATGATGAAGCGTAGAGCGGTCGAGCTGAAGGCACGAATCCAAAGTCAGATCTAGAACTATGAAGAGATTTTGGAGATCATCACTAGTTTGCAAGCTTCCCATGCATGTGTATTCAGGAGTATGGATGTTGTTGTGTGTTGACATGCGATCCCATCTATTGGGACACTCACCGAGGCGAAGACAAGGCACATGTCAGACTGGAGCTTGACTCGTACTTTGACGAGTTGATGCAAATAGCCACCAACGTAGACTTAGTGATCAGTGCAGACACCATGCATCAGTATGTCCCTGGTCTAGCCGCATTTAAGATAATGATGTGCATGTTATCAGATGAGTTGCACATAGGAGCTAGAGCAGTGTACCTGGATGCTACAGAGGCAAGATTTCATTTTGAGAAAGGTGTCACCATAGAGTACACGGACACCATCATGGACTACCAAACTTCGCATCAGTTTGCTACTATCGAACACGATGATGATGTTGAAGACTTGTTCTTCTCCCAGTTTTCCGAGTCATAGTGATGCCTTGCATGGATTTCTCAACCATATTTTGTCTGACATGGGTACATGTGCAGATTGTATGTAACGTTTTGTCGAGTGGAAGTTCAAGTGTTGATATTTGGATGTAACAGTCATAGAGTAGACAAAGAGTCATGAGGGTAGATGAACTATCACAAAGGGGAATGTCAAGGACCACCCCACCCTTTGCTATATATAGGCCCTCATAACTCATTGTATGGGCTTCTGGTCAGCCAAGCTTCTGATTGGAGTATCTTAGAGAAAGCTTAGAGAGTATTGTAACGAGCCTTAGCTTCTCCACTGTGTAAGGCTAGTATATCACTTTGGAGGAGCAAGCAACAGTGATTGTAACATTCTCCTGTCAGAACTAGTGGTTCATCATGGTTGTATTGTATGACTGGAAGTTACACTTCTTAATATAATAGAGCCAACACATTTCATGAATATGTCTTATTGTATTTCAGCTATATTGTTTAATCTAAATGATATATGTATCTATTTGCTTATGCATGCATGTGTAGCTATTTTATGTATATGTATGTATGAATCTTACTCAAATCTACTATTGGTTTAACCATCACGTTGGATTGCTAGCTTACTTTCCTTCCATGTTGTGATGCATCTTTTCTCGTGTGTTCCCTTCTTAACTTTGTTCCTTCATAGTTTTCCAAGGGGCGCACTCACCTCACCCTCTGTGTTTTAGAACCGCTCATGCACCTTCGTTGACTTGCCACATATGTCACACCCTTGCTACCAATAGGGACATCTTACTTTCCTCTGTGTGAAACCACGATCAAGGTGATAACGTACGACCCACAACTCTGACTCCTACATGGAGCAGTCTGAGGCTTAGTCGCAACTTCTTACTAGGGAGATCCCCTAACATGTTGGCCAGTCCAGCACCGTCAACATTTATGGCACTAGAAGGAGGGCCAGATGATAAGCTATGCCCTCTCATCCTATTTTTGAACCTATTCACATCCATCATGGATTTTGTTATAGTCAACCCTCCATAATATTTTTTGCATGGGAGACCTCTCAACATCACGAGGGAGTTTTTTGATCTCTTGTCCAAATTCACGTATGATGGTGAAGGCAAAGAGGCCTGGCCTAAGTACATAGAAGACTTCTATGCATTCCTTGAGAATGTAGATAAGTTCCATGCAAAAGAGGTTAGTCTGTTGTTTGCATACACACTTCAAAAATCCCCACAATGGTGGTGTTGCAGCCTATCGGCTGATAGCGTCGACTCACTCGAGCAATTCTGTGGTCTCATTTAATCTACCTTCCATATTTTTGATCCAAAACCTCTTGACCAAAACTGTTACAACAACGGAAGGTACAACATGAATCACATATGGATTGTTGGCAGCACTTCTGTGTTTTGCAGTTTGAAGCTCTAAAAATCCAAATGAAATTTCCTTATCTTTGGGATAGATTTGAGTAATATCTTAACAAATACATCCATCCCAAGAAGAAGTTTGAGCCCAAGCCTCACTCAACATACTTAAGTGATGGATATTTCGCAATCATAGATGGATACGGCCACTGTCACTAGTGACTGTCTGATGTCCCCTCATCAGACAACTGCACCACTACCGAGTGATGTGGGAGAGAAAATACACACATGTGTTCAACTGTCACATCGTCCCAACATCACTTCGCTTAATTTTCACACAGATTTCATTGTGGTTCCATCGAGTTGTCACATGAATTTTGTACCTCAACCTCCAGTCTTCATACTCGGATAATCCTACGGATGATACTGTCTTGTGTTCTTCCATTCTGGACTATACACATGTTGTAAATGAGGATCAAGCCATTGACAGAGTTGGTGTTGCATAACCAACATGCACTGTCAATCATGAAGAGTATGACTGGGAGCTTGAGAATAAACACTCAGAGAAGGATGACTCCCTTTTGTCTGAGCCTCCTTCATTCTTTCCTGACATCTTTGTTGAACATACCATTTATGGTTTCACATGTGTATCTCCATCTATAGATGCACCCATCAGTCCATCATTCAATAGTAGAGAGGACCGACTATTCATTGAAAATCCACTTGAATTTTCATCTTCTTTTTCCAAAAACACAAAGGGTGATTTTTTCCGCTTCTCATCTACCCCTCTGTTTCATTTATCAGATCATGAGGATGTCAAGGAAATCATTGATTTCATTGATATTAGCTGTCATGATCTATTTACTCTCGTATTCGATCATGATGATGATTCTATCACATTTTATTTTTCAAAGACACCTGTTTATGATGATATATCTGTTGACGAAGTTGAAACCCCCCAGACTGTCGAGGCACTTCAGCCTGAGTTGATGGTTATGTCACGCCCTTGCTATCCAGAGGTTGCTTTCACTTCTGATCAAGAAATCGTTTGAAGACCCAAGGCTCCTCATCAATCATCTGTATTTATTAAAGATCAATATCACACATAAATCATACTTCACATGAACTACATGATCCCATCGCTCATGCATTGGAGGAATCTTACATAGAAAGAAAACGTTCACGATGCAAGTTGTATTTATTTCTTTCGTTTACCTGCATGTCACAGTCAAGAGTATGCATATGCTTCACAGCTGAATGTAGTGTCACACATCGCTATGACGAATCCACAGTCTGTATCTCATGCACTTGCACTCACTTATGCTCTATGGACACATTGAAACATGGAATGTGTTTGTCTTCATTGTTATATCTTTCATGTTTGCTGGTTCACACAACTATGCTTTTCACAAACCATGCCTTCACCAACATGGGTCAACCAATGCACCAATGGCTGCATTGGAAGTATCACTTCACATGATCAGGCCCATCCACTGTAAGCTTAGGAGTAGGAGTAGTGCTTGCTTTTAGTTGTTTTTTCATTCTTGTTTGCTTACTTCCCTCGCATGTCTGTTTGCTTGCTTGCTTGTTTGCTGCTTGCTTTGATTTCGCATTTACTTCTACTTTCGCTTTGTTTTTTTATTTCTTTGCTTGTTTTGTGCTCGTAGGTTAGTTTCACATGAAACTGCATGTGACCCTTTAAACAAGCTGGGTAAAGTACAAGAGGACTTGTTTAGTTATTAATACTTGGTTAGTTGTCATCCCGCCTCTGTATGAAGAACTTGTTATCTTTAGTCCATCATATGTCAATGGAAAATACGTATTGTTTGAAGTGAACCTTGGTGAAAACACAACGCTTGCATGCTACATAGTTTCACCTACTCTAGTCAATTGTTTTTGGGTTAATCCTTGTCAACTCAGTCAAGTAGAGTAAGATGAGGGGGAAAACCTTAACATGCACGTCAGAGGTATATATAAACTACTTCTCTAAAGGAACATCTATTCTACTCTCAATAAGTAGGGACCCATCTTCCACCTCTAAAACGAATTAGTGCTATGCACAATTACGAAAATGAAAAAAGAAAAAGGTGAAAAGTGAACATTTTCAAAAAGAAAATGAATAAGGCGAAAGAAGAGAAAGGCTTCCTACGTAGAGAGGTGATGCAAGTAACTCTACCAGGGTACTGACCAGGTTTGTTGGTAGCAGAGTGATGCTTTTGTTTCTGCGTGACTCTGTCTGGGTACTGTCTAGGCTTGGTGGCAGCTAAGCAACACCAGAGATGAAACTAAGACTCTAATGACTATACTTCTTGTGCAACAATATACCCCTCATCCCCAATCGAAACAACTGTGTTGTCTTGGCTTGGAATGTGTGTCAACTGACCAAGATCTTGGTAGACACTACATCTTACAGTCAAGCAAGTGTGGAAACCAAGATTAAGAAAGAACTGAAAAATACTTCTGTAGATGTTAGACTTGTTTTTCACAAACAAGTCCATTTAGAGAGCTGGAGTTCTATCCAAGAATTGCCAAGTGTTGTAGCGGTTAAAACCACCCTCCAATTTCTTTCCTTAGATTTGTTTTAGAGCCTCCGTAACAACCATCCTCAGCACCATGTCTTGCACTATCAAGTAGATGAGCTTTAGTGGTTTTCTAGAAAATTTCCAATTCTGGAGGGGAACTAGTCTTCCCTCCAGAAATTGCGCAGTCTTGACTAGTAGCCAGTTGGGCTCAAAAACAACTTAATTATGTCAATCAACCTTCCTAGATAAAACTGTGCAATCTGGACCAGTAGGACTACTTAGCCCATAAATTACACAATTCTAGGCAGCAATAACTTGTTCAAACCAGAAATTGTGCAATCCCTCTAGGCAGCTAGCTCAACGCCATCTTAGAAATGTGCAAATTTCTCCCTCAGGAAAGCAAGTTGTTGCATGTGCCATTGGGTTGACCGGTTCAACCCGGGACCGAGAAAACTTGACTTGCATGAATGGCCTGATTTTTCTCGAAAGAGAAAAAAGAAACATGCAAAAAGCATCCCTAGATTTTAGGGAGCTATTTTTAGCAGTTGGAGGTTACATGCAAAGATCGTTTCAGAATTTTTCCTCCAAGTGTCACGTTTTCCTATATTTGTGGCATGCACGTCATGAGCCTCAAACTTATCTATTAGATGCTTCAAACCTCGCTTCATCACATCGATCTTGGAGCTCTGACATCCCACAACACATCCAGGAGTCTTCAGCACATCCAACTTAGCTATTTTTGAGTAAGCCTGCTTAACTTGCCTTTTACAGGATTTCTGTCGCTTTTTGCATTTTGGTTTGTGTGAGTGTCATCTGCTTGATTTATGTGAAATATTGTTGTCATTTTCATGAATATTAGCATGTACTAGCATTGTTTCAATGTTCATTAGCATCTCACTGCTGTCCCATGCATGAAAATATTTTGCACGAATAGTCTTTGATTCAATGACTCACTTCACACATGCATGTTGCTCTGTTTTCTCAATCTTGCATTCACTATTTTTATGCATGATCATTCACTCCTACTTACATTGAATATCACCATGCATTCACATCCCCATTTGCTTTCTGTTGCCCGTCAGTGGGTCTAGGCAACCTTGGCCTGGACTCTACCTCACCAAGACATCATTGCACAATCGTGAGAGGAAAGGCTCTGCCTTCCTCCAAGAAAATGTGCATTTCTGCCCAGCGACTATGCTCCACTCTTGGATTGCACAATTCTCAGTGCTGGTTCCCGTTGGCCTAGAAAATTGCACAATGTAGTCATTGGGCCAGCAACCCTTGTGAGCTAAAATTGCGCATTGCTCAATCCCAATGCCCAACGGGCTAGTCTATATAGAACATTATGCAATTCCAGTAGCCCTCCAATCTCTCATCAGTCTTAACTACCATTGCATAGTTTCAGGAGCCAGTTTCCTGGCCTCCCATGAAAAATTACACAATCCATTCCAGTCAATCCCCAGGTATGTTGCATGTTGTTCCTCAAGTTTGCTTTGGTTTTAACTGACAAATTTCTTACCATGTATGTTGACATGTCTCTAGATCTAGTAGGTGTTCGTTCGCCTCTCAGTAGTTCAGGATCAATGGCCTCCAATAGAGGAGGATCAAAGGACCTCGACTGAAGTGCAACTGGAGCAACATTTGAGTGAGTGTCTACAAGTTTGTGGACCTATGAAGACACCAAGCTAATTGTAGCCAAAGACATCAAGCTGAAATGGCAAGAGGTCAGTGATGCATTTGCATGAACATTTAGGGAAGACCTCAAAGACTGCCAAGTCTATTTAAACATTGACATGTCCAGCTTGTACCGAATTATATGCAGGTATCCAGTGTCCCCATGCGTGGACATGATACATTGGATCATCTCAAACATTGATCCCAAGATTATGACATTGAGCATTGTCAGAGAGATGGATATTGGTACCTTCAGGGCATACGATTATGATCAGATGTACCATATGTCAAAGCCAGTGATCACCATTGAGGCACCCTTCAGCATAACCAGGAACAATGCCAACTCCAGGGATATATTGAAGAACTAGGTAAAGGAGCCAACCAAATTTAGGATGACACCCAACCAAGTTTATAAGAAAAAGATACAATGAAAGGTGTATCAATACTTGGTCATCTTTGCATGTCTCTTGTATGGCCAAGAGAGCACATAAACCTTCCCACAAAGTTGGGTGATCGCGTCGAACCAACTGGCCAGTGAAGGAAAAGAATGCAATTGGTCTGACATGTTGGCTCATGGGCTGAAGGAATAGGTAACAAGAGCTCGATACCCGCCCAGAGGTCAACAAGTTGAAACCTACATGTCTTCTTACATATTGGATGCAAACTATGCCCGTCAGGAGTTCCTAGGCTTGAAGTGGACATGGACATTGGTGGAGACCTCTGTGAACACTTATTGTAAATTTTTTTCTAAATACAGCTTCATAGGAGTTATCACATAACTGTCAAATCATTTTTCCACCCCGGTGTACAAGATGATATTTGGGAAGGATCCACCTTGCATGTCGAAGGCAACAATGGAGGCACTGATCGACATAATGGATTAGTATGCCTCGCCATCCAACACCTTCATATGGACATACAGTGTAGAGAAGCCTTCGCATGTTTTGCCGAAGTTTCCCATGGACAAGATCATCATGCAAGAAGTATCATACCACATCTCAGAAGGTTTATCAGTTAGGCTACACCGAAAGAAGAAGGCACCTTGGCCCACTCTTCCATTGCGGATCAAATTATATGAGATATGAAATTTCAAGCATGCGGATGTTAAAGCAGAGGAGATCAAGAAATATCCATTTGACACCCAAAGCTATAATCAGTATTACCTACAATGTTTTGTAAAATATCACTCTGCGAGAGTACAATTTCAGTGGATCCATGGGTTGTGTCATTGGGTGTAGGAAGACCCATGGAGATATTCTTACAACTTCTCTAGGCCCAATGAACTCATAGGCATCACTGTGGAATGGTTAACAAAACAACATGAAGCAACATCCAAGAGAGCACCAGGAGCATAGGTAAACATACCAGTGTGCAACAAAGGCAAGAGGAATATTATCAACAACACGGAGGAAGAACAAAGCTACAAGTTTAGAGAAGACTCACTTGTGCATAAAGCATATTTGGAAATAGAGGTGAAGAGGCAACAACACAATAAAACAAATGTGCAAAGGTAGAGAGAAAAACAAAGGATGGAGGAAACATTAAAGGAGCTGCATCAGTTGAATGAGCAACTACGGAGGGAACAACAACTACAGAGATAGTAGAAGGAAGCGCAACAAGAACATGTACAACATGGGACGCAACATGTATAGATAGATGAAACTGCGCCCTTATTGATAGTGGACTCATCCCAACAACTAACACCAAGGAGATAGGGTGAGCAGTTGCAGGAGCAGGACATCGCTCAAGAGATTGAACAAGCACTCAAGCAGATAGATATTAAAATGGAGTAGAAATAGTTAGTGCAAGACATCGACCTCATGCCTTACCACCAAGAGGTTGACCTACTAGCTTCACTAGATCCGAAAGTGGAGCAAGTCCCAACCAACCAAGGAGACACTAGGATCCTTGGAGACAATCCAGAAGGAGAGATGCACAACAAATCATTCGACGAGTCACAACATAGAGTTGTGTAATCACGAAGAGTATCTACTTTGGATGATCACACATCTCCTATGGAGTTCGAGGAATGGGTGATCGTGTTTGACATGCATAAGCATCTAGCAGCATTGGTTGATGATATTAGAGCATATGACGAAGCCATTAGCTTGAGTGTTCACTTCTTGATAGTTGAGAATGAGTGAATGTCTAAGGAGTTACAGATGGCCAAGCAAGGAGGAGAACTTGTTACAACATCTCCCTAGCAGAGTTGAAGAAGGCAATACTAGATGAAGTATTGTCCCTTGAGATTGTCATGTGGGCATTGTATTCCAAGTTTGGCACTATGAATAATGCAGTTGTCCATCTCAATGGTTGGTAGCAATGATGTGCATACTATTGTTGCCTACATGCAAACACGGAAAATGAGATACAAGGGAGCCCCATTACACTAGCCGAAGATGATGAAGCCCAGAATGGTCGAGCTGAAAGCATGCATCTGGAGTCAAATCCGGATCTGTGAAGAGCTCCCGCAACTCATCACTATTTTTTAGGCTTCCCATGCACGAGTATTCAAGAGTATGGATGTTTTTGTGTGCACACATATGATCTGATCTATTAGGACACTCACTGAGGAAAAGACAAAGGCATAGGTCTGCATAGAGCTTGACTCTTACATTTACGAGTTGATGCGCATAGCCACCAGTGCAGACTTGGTGATTAGTGCAGACACCGTGTATGAGTATGTCATTGTCCAACTGCACTCAAGAAAATGAGGCACATGTTATCATATGAATTGGACAGAGAAGCTAGACTAGTGTATCGAGATGCTACAGAGGAAAGCGTTTGTTTCTAGAAAGAAGCCACCATAGAGTAAATGGACACCATCGTGGACTACCGATCTTGGCATCAGTTCGCTACTCTTGACCACCATGAGGATATCGAAGAGCTCGTCTTCCCCCAGTTGTCTGAGTCATAGTGATGTCTTGCATGGATTTCTCAAGCCTATTTTGTCACACATGGGTACATGTGCATATTGTATGTAATGTCTTGTCAAGTGGAAGTTCAAGAGTCGATAGTTTGATGTAACAGTCTTAGAGTAGACGAGGGTAGATGAACTGTCACAAAGGGGAATGTTGAGGGCCACCACAACCTTTTTTATATAGAGTCCCTCATAGGTCATTGTATGGGCTTTTGGTCAACCAAACTTCCGATAGGAGTATCTTAGAGGAATCTTGGAGAGTATTGTAACGAGCCATGGCTTCTCCACTATGCAGAACTAGTATATCTCTTTGGAGGAGTAGGTGACAGTGACTGTAACGTTTCACTGTCGGAACTAGTGGTTGGTCATGGTTGTATTGTTTCACTGGAACTTACACTTCTTAATATAACAAAGTTGATACGTTTCATGCATGTGTCGTATTGTATTTTAGCTGTCTTCTACACTTTAAATGATATATACATATTTGTTTTCTTATGCATGAATGTGTAGATATTTTTTGTATATGTATGTATGAATCTTACTAAAATGTGTTGTTGGTTTAACCATCACTTTGGATTGCTAGCTTACTTTCCTTCCATGTTGTGATGCATCTTTTCTCATGTGTTCCCTTCTTAACTCCATGCTTTCACAGGTTTCTAAGGGATGCACTCACCTCACCCTCCATGTGTTGGAACCGCTCATGCACCTTCCTTGACTTTCTACATGTGTCACACCCTTGCTACCAACAGGGACATCTTACTTGCCTTTGTGTGAGACTGCAGGAAAGCCAATACCGTATGACTCACTGTTGGGACTCTTACAGCAAATGGTCTGAGGTCTAGTTGGGACTTCTTATCGAGGAGATCCATTGACATGTTGGCAAATGTAGCACCGTCAAAAATACTTTAGCATCACTACTCTCATATCCCCTAATGGAGAAACTTCATTTTGTGCTACTACTCGGAGTTTTTCTACCTCTTGCTTGGCAACCTACAAGTTTTGTGCCATTTTCTCATTCTCAACCATCAAATACTGAAGATTTGATCTTGTTTCTCTTGAATAGGCTAATTTGGCTTTGTCAATAACATTTGGATGCTTCCTGGTGTCTAACATTATCACCCTTTCTCTAATGAATGTAGGCGATGAACGATCATCTGGAATTTTATTCCTCCATGCTTGTGCAATTCTCTTTTGAAACTAATTAAATGACAGATTATATACATCCATGACTGGATCATCATCAAGGTGAACAATATATCCTTGCTCACTTGGTGTTGGCTTTGCTTCTTGAATTGGTAGAGACCGAGGGATGACTTGTGGTTCTCTCAGAATCAGGTTAACATCTTCATGTTGTGGCTCTTTTTCTAACTCCATGTCTGTTACTTCAATCAATTGCTCAATTTTTTGAGCAAGCTCTTGATCCTACATCTATTTACCTTCTTCCTTAGTTATTAGTTGTTCCTCTTCTTCAACCTATATCACCGTTGTTTCCTTTGTCATCACACACTTCGTTTGTTCTTCTTCTTGCTTTTGTTTCTTCGCATTCTCTCCTCCTCAACCCCTGTTGTTCCTTTAGCTTCTTCTATATCTCCTACAACTTCAGTTCTACTTCGTGCGACCTTTTCATTCATGCCTTCCTTCCCTTTGCTCTCTAGACCATTTTCTTACTCTTTCCTTTTGCTGCCAAATATGCTTTCTCGATAAGAGGATCGACTTTCATTTTGTAACCTTTCTCCCCCTCTCGACTATCAACAATCTTCCTCTTTCCCTTGTCTTGCATGGGATTGCTACCTTCTGTTTTTGTTCCTTCTAGAGTTGTCATTGTCTATGGAGTAGCCTATGAAGTCCTTTCTATATTGACCTGCCCACTGAGCCTTGAGGCATTGCAGCAGTACCTCCAAGGATCCTCCCTTGGCAAATGAAATGTCACGCCAATCCATGGAAAGTAAACTCTCATACAGTGGTCGTTGCAAATACTGTAGGGATCATAGATCAAACCCTTATAATTAAACTTCTTTGAGGGGGAAACCTCCTTTACATTACACGAATGAACAATTCTTTGATGATACAAATGACAAGACCTCCTTTCTATATATAGGAGTCTAAGGGGTCATAATATAATCAGAGCCGACATAACAATAATAATGTAAGGGCACAATAATAACAATTATGGGCTTCTATGGGGCACAATAATAACAATATGGGGATTACATGGGCACAACAATATAATAATGGGGTTGTACTAATAAAAATAATGGGTTAAACTAGTAATATAGGCACCTAACATGCCCCTCTCCTTAAAAAAGTGTTGTCCTCAACTATTGTGTAGTTCTTGATGCTTCTGTACAAATTCTTGTCCTCCCATGTGGAATCTTCAGTAGGTAGGTTCTTCCAATTGATGAGATACTCTGAAATTGATCGATTTCGTAGCTGTCGGGTTCCTGTTTCTGTGAATGCTCCAGGTTCCAATATCATTTTTCCTTGCTTGTAAAATTATCACAATTTTGTTTGAACTAGGATCTTCTGCAACTTTTGAATGAGTGGCCACACTTCATCATCCTTCTTCCATTCATCCTTTGATTGATGTATCCAATCTGGTTGGATAATAGAAATAACACAAAACAATGCTTCCACATCCTCATCCTTTCTTGAGAGTGCATCTGAAACAACATTTTGCTTCCCTTTTTTGTAGATGATTTCAAAGTCCTAACCCAACATATTTGTGAACCATTTTTTCTATTCTTCAAAAGATAATATTTGTTATAAAAAGTATTTAAGACTATCATGATACATTTTTACCTTGAAGTGTCTTTCCATTAGGTAGGGTTGCCATTTCTTAAGTGCATGTAGTATTGCCAACATTTCCTTCTCATAAACTTCTTGCTTGAGATGTAGCCATAAAAATACCTAATCGCCTACATCAAAACTTCTTTCACTGAGAAGTTGATATGTCTGTTGTTTCATTTGATTCTGCACCAAAGTGGCATTATCCTTTAAAAGTTGGAGAACTTGTTGTTGATGCTCGATGTGATCTTTCACTGCTTGAATCTTTTTCTTCTTGATATGTCCTTCTATCTTGAGAGTTTGAGGAGTGGTAATTTCTTCCAATGCATTTCAAGATATGGTCAGACTCATTTCTTGATGCTTGATGTGATGTTTCACTTCTTGAACATTTTTCTTCTTGATATGTCCTTCTATTTTGGCAGTTTGAGGAGTGGTAATTCTAGCCAATGCCTTACAAGATATGGTTAGATTCATTTCTTCTTTCTCTAGGGTTGGGTCCTAGCATATATTCTCTTCCTTTGATGTTTCTTGATCCTTTTCTTTCTCCTATTCATACTCTATGTAAAATAATTTCTTCTCAGCACACTTATGACCTTTAGTTCATTTTCTATTGTAATTGTAACAAAGCCCTTTTTATCTTTTTTCTTCCAATTGTTGTGGTGTAAACCTTGTAGGTTGTGGAAGGAAACACTTCCGTAATTATAGTCGTGAGTAGTTGGATAGCTTGTTTCCATAATTTATCTTTCAATTTTTCCTGCCCACCTGAATGCCTTCTCCAATGAATTAGGTTCCCAAAGACAAACCTCATGTTGAATGTTATCCTTTAAAGTACCTATGAAGAAATCAATTCTTTGCTTCTCTGGAATATCATTTACCCTTATATTAAATTTTTGAATGTCCTCAATGTGCTTTGCCATTGGACACTTTTGTTTTATATTTATCAATTGGTTAAGGAAGGTATTTCTCTTTGTATCACCATAATGTGCTATCATTTCCTCCGTGGAAATTGACCACGTGACAAGTGGTTCACGAGAACAAAGCCCTTTATACCATAAAAATTGATTCGGTTCTAAATAATTAGATGCAATACATACCCTTTGTAATAGCGGTACACCATGTAGATAAAAATATTTCTCCATTTGTAGTATCCAATTTATCGAATCCTTGCCATCAAACTTCCTCATCTCGCTTTTTCTTGATTTTAGGAGCTCGATATTGAAACAACTATAATTCTGTAATTTCGAATCTTCCAGTTCTGAAACTGTGACCTGAAGTAGCTCTCTTTCCAATGTCACCAGTCTGATTGAAATTGGATTCTCCTAGAAAGAGTTATGCACAATCTCCCAAGATGACCTGATTATACACCTTTTCAGAATAACGAACTTGTATGACATGCCACATGTCACTATTTTGACCTTTGGATCTAAGAATACACAAAAAACTATAGTCTATCCTCTTTCTGTAACATCTAATGAAATTTCAATTTGATGCTCAGAGAGAAAGTTATGACGACTTTCCCAAGGTCACCTATTTAAGATGTAATTTGAGAGTCTGCAAAAAGAATAACAGCCTCAGATAATATATACGAAAATATAGTGAGAAAAAATCTAAAATTCAGACCCGAGGTTCAGATCAATGTCTTATCAAATGGGTTTTTGTTTTAGCTTTCGAAACTTTGTAGCGAAAAGGTTATAGTGAAAATTTCAAGATGACCTATTTTAGATGAAATTTTAGAGCTTGCAAAAACTATAACTTCCTCAGATCATGTCTCCAAAAATATAGTGATAAAAGCTCTGTAATTTGGACCCAAGGTTCAAAGAGATTTTCTTTCAAATGGGTTTTCTTTTTAGCTTTTGAAATGTCACAAAAAAAAAGTTATAGCAGAAATTCCATGATGACATGTTTGGAGCAGCGAAACCCTAGAATCCAAAGCTCTGATACCAAATGTTATGAAACCAGCTCACAAAAAGATAGAAAAGATAGATGAACTCCTTAGAAATAAGCCTCTTTGAGGGGGTAACCTCCTTTACATTACACAAATGAACAATTCTTGGATGATACAAATGATAAGACCTCCTTTCTATATATAGGAGTCTAAGGGGTCATAATATAATCAGAGCCGACATAACAATAATAATTTAAGGGCACATTAATAAAAAATGGGCTTCTATGGGGCACAATAATAACAATATGGGGATTACATGGGCACAACAATATAATATGGGGGTTGTACTAATAACAATAAATGTTTACACTAGTAGTATAGGGACCTAACATACTATCACCTCCATTTCTTGTTGGGACATGCAAGGTGGATCCGGTTCAAAGATAAACTTGTACAATGGGATGATAAAGTGGTCATTTATCCATATCGTTACTCGTCGATAACTGTATTCTGAAAGAAACTTGCAATAGATGTTCATGATAGCCTCTCGTGGTGTCCATGTCTAGTTCATGATAGGGAATTGCTACTATGAAAATATTGCATCGAGTAAGTATGTAGACATATAGAACCTTTCTCTCTCATCCCTAGGTGGATTCCAAGCCTATGCTACATTGTTAAGCCAACATATACGACTAGTTGAATGACCTCCCATCATTCACCAACTGATCCAATACGACTGCCCACCCTTTAGGGAAGGTTTGTATGCTCTCTTGACCAAAGATTCTATAGGAAAAGTTAATCAAGAGTTGGTAAGCCTTCTTAAGTGACTATGTCCTATAGACTTGGGTGGGTGTTTATGGAAACATTGATGTATCTTTTACCGAACATTTGATAATGCCTCTTGTCTTCACATAGTTATGGGTGGCATAGAAGAGTGTGTCCATGGACTTTAATAGCTTGTGCAAGTGATGCATCTATTGAAAATAATTTTCCCGAAAGGTGGAAATCCTTTGCCTGCTGGCATTGTTCAATGTCATGGTCTTATCATCCATATGTGAGACAATCCAGCTGATGATGTCTGTAAACGGGAAGGCAGGATACTTGCATGAAACCTTGTATAACCCTGACTGTTGGATGATAAGATAAACTTGTCAGTCCTCTATGTCCACATTATAGCCCTCTAAAAAAGTTTCTTTAATCTATTTCCATGTCAGTGTTGATCCCTTCTCTATAGACAAATGAGTATCTACATACACTAGAAAATCAACTAATGTTTTCTCAGTTGTTTCCCTAGTACTTGTACTTCTCCTAGTTTTTTCCTTTGATGCAACTCTCTTAGATGTGATGTAACAGTGACTACTGGAGATGTGCTCAACAACTGTTCTACCTGTGGGACAAAAAGGACACTCATGGTAAGCGAATGTTAGACAAAAGAAAAAAATTTACAAGGCAAGTTCAAGTAGAAAACCAAGCACTAGGTGGGAAGGTTTACACAATTTTTTCTGAAACGAGGGTTACATGCCTATACTAACTACACATTATGTAGCCCTAATAGCCAACTGGAAGCCTATTGGTTGAAAATTTGCAATCCATAGTTCAGTCTGACATAGGCTTGGGAGAGACTACGAATTACATAGTTTCATTGGCCAAGCTAAGAGGTTGGCTCCTGGAACTCCATAGTGTGCAATTGGATCCATATTATGCTACACAATGCACAATTCCAGAGGCCAAACTTGTGGCTTGAGCCTCGAGATTGCATAGCGCCAGCTGTGAAAAGTCAAAATTGGCCAAGGGAAACCCATATCTACCCAAGGGAATTGTGAAAAACTAGTTGATCTAAGATATAGTGTGAGAATGAGTGTGGATCTCACTAAGTGTAGATAAATTCATGTGAATCAAGTGCAACAATTAATCAAGAAGAAGGAAAATAAAGTATGTGAGGAGAGTCACCGCAATAATGCCCATTGGTGCAAAAGTACAAAAACTAATGTGATACTTGGGAAAGGAAATCTATAACTTGAAAAAATGCTTATAAAAGCTAAAAACAGTCAAAACGCTACTATCCATTAAGAGAAATAAGTGAAACAACACTCACACAAGGAAAACAACAAAAGCAAAACTCACCTAGAGAAGTGCCGATGATCACACTAAAGGTTCCTTGATCTCCTCGGGAATGCTAGAGCTCCAACATTAAATGTGAAAATTAGCTCTAGACGTGTCAATTAAATAGATTTTGATGAATTAGGGTTTATGACACACATGCCTAAAATTAAGGAAAAAGTGATAATTGTCAGAAGTTTCTAAAAATAACACAAGTTCCTCCATTATCCTAAAAATAGATCCATATTTTTTAGGGATGGTTTTTTCCTTTTTTCTTTTTCTAGGAAAGTTTACATGCACACTACTAGGACAGATTCATAGTTTTGGGGGACTACGCAACTTTCCAGCTCAGTGCACTGCGCAATTTGTGAGCTCAGTGAGGGTTCGGTAATTTGCTAGCTTGGTGTTGATCTGCCTCCCATAAATATGCATTTTCTAACACAATGGTCACTGTGAGTTAGGACTCCACAATTCCTGTCATTAAGGTTGATCACTGTGAGTTAGGACTACACAATTCCTATCAAGGATTGTGTAGTTTTTGGAGGCAAGCCCATAATTGTTCTAATACCAAGTTCGGAGATCAACTTGTGACTTAGAAAAATAAACTAAGTAATAAAAGCCCAATGAAAAGATAATTCTTAGTTGATGCACGAATACCTCGATTAGTGTGAGATGAGTTATTACAGTTAAGAAGGAAGTCTCCAAAATTCAAGGAGACGAAATTTTTTGGAGAGTGGTTACAGCCACTTCAAAATTGGTGACAAACTGGTAGAACTCCAACTCTTTATATGGACCTTGTCTCATGAAAAGCGAGTCTAACTCTTCCAAAATTTTTGTTCAGTTCTTTGTTTTTCATAGCATCTTCAATTATCTTACGTTAAATATTTAGTCCCTACCGTTATCTTTATCTCTAGGACACATACCAAGTGAAGGTATAATAATTTGTTTCGATTAGGTATGAGGAGTATATAGATGCACAAGTAAACTAGATTGTGAGAGTTTTAGTGGCATCTTTGGTTTTGCTCTGCTACCAACATGCATGGATAGTACCCCGATGGAGTCACATTAGGAACACAAGAATTGCTCCACTACCAGAAAATGTGGAGAGAACCCCGACACAGTTACTTGATTGACCTATTTGCACAATAATTCTTTCTCTTATTTTTCCCTTTATTTCATTTTTTCGTTTTTTTCATTTTTGATTTTTTCAAAGAATTGTGCATATGCACTTATTTATTTCATGAAGAGGAAGAGAGATCCTAACTTATTGAGAGAAAAAGAGGTTGTTCCTTGAGAGAAGGATATTTAGACATGCTTGTTAATGTTTTCCCCCTCTCCTTACTCTACTCATCTTAGTCGACAAGTGTTAACATAAAACATAAGACTAATTAGAATAGGCAGCACTAGTTCAGAGTGCAAGCATCATGAATTCAACATGGCCCTCTATGAAAAGGACGTATTGTCCATCAAGGTATCATTGACTAAAATAAATGGAAGATTCACATAAAGAGATGGAATAAACATATAACCAACCATTGATAGTATTACAAGTTCCTCTTGGATTTCACATAGCTTGTCTACAAAGGCAAACATAGTTTTGATGCGAAAACTAACATACAATTGAAAATAAGTGGATTAAAATCTAAAAAAAGAAAATCAAAGAAATAACAAAGAAAATAAAAAATACTCCTACTCCTAACCTAAGCATATCATAGGCCAACTTATGTGAAGTGATACTTCCAATGCAGCCATCGGCACATTGGACAACCTATGTAGGTGAGGGCATCTATGTCATACAAGATATACAGGCAAACAAACAAGGGAGAAATATAATAAAATACAAATGAGACCTCCTAAAGCTTCAATTAATCCACATAAATGTAAAAATGAAAAGTGGATGAAAGGAATTTTGAAGATATCCCATTGTGTCCAAACACATTGTTAGTCAAAGACATGTAGGTGCACACTTTTGCACTTAAAAGATGAGAAAACATGAATAAAGAGGAAAATTTTCAGTTCTTGACAATGTTATCTATGTACCACTCTTCCAATGATTGGGCGACAAGATCATGCGATACAGATGGAGGATGCAATAATTGTAAGACATATTTATTTTCAATGTGAAGAACAGAGTGATGAGGAGCCTAGAATGATTCAACACATTTATAATTATAAATGGAACTAACCTCAAGACTACGAGAACCTAACATAACCATTAGCTTGAGCTAAAGTGCCTCGATAGCTTAGGGAGGTTCCAATTCATCAGAAGATGGATCATCAAAGATTGGTGGCTTAGATAGATCAATAATGGAAGAATCAGAATCATGATCAGATGAATGAATGAAAGGATCACGACAACCTTGATAAAAAAATTCAATATTATGAACAAAGAATCATCATGACCTCACGGATCATAATGAGGGGACGATGGAAAAAAAAAAAAATTACCATATGTGTTCCTAGAAATATATGATGAGAGATTGGGAGGATCATGGGAAGAAAATTTGTCCTCTTCGCATTCAAATGAGAAGTTAACATTCCATGTGTTCTACGAATGATCGAACATACTAATATCCAAAAATTAATTTTCACAAGATTGAATAGGAATGGAAGAATCATGGAAAATGTCAGGATAATGCGTAAGTGGCACGGATAGAAGAAGGTCGTCCTTCACCAAAAATTCATTTTCAAACTCCCATACATACTCATCAAAAATGATATCTCGGGTTGAATGTTCCACACCGAATCCATCCATAACTTGGTCCTTGTGAACATCACAATAGATATCTGAGACAGGTGAACACAACACATCAAAAATATAAAGGATCAGAGGAACCAAATGATGGAGAATTAAGAGATATCACTTTATCAAAACAATTGTAATCACAATCCAAATCTAGACAGAAATTGTAAGTGAGGTAAGAGGAGATGGTGGTAAATCAACACATGAATTCTAAACTTCTCCCACCTCAACCTATGAAGATGGAGTTGTTTAATGAGGAGGGGATGAAGTGTCAC
Source organism: Pinus tabuliformis (assembly GCA_031772625.1). Classification (NCBI taxonomy): domain Eukaryota; kingdom Viridiplantae; phylum Streptophyta; class Pinopsida; order Pinales; family Pinaceae; genus Pinus; species Pinus tabuliformis. Next base: position 963,324,247 of record CM062811.1, read on the forward strand.
TTGAAATAAAAACCCTGTCTGTCTCAGATTTATAATCACTAACACCGAGGTATGTTGGAATAGGTTTGAAATATTCTAACTCGTGTGTATGTTTAGAAATGTGAATAACATATTGAAATTTTCCAGTTAAGAACTCCCAATCAACTTCATTTTCAAGAAATTCAAATCAATAATGAATAAAATGATCGTGAAAATCCTGAACAGATTCATCATGTGATTTTTTCAATTTACAAATTTTCTTATTAAGGGATTTATGGTCATAGAGATAGAAAGCATAACACGATTCTACAAAAAACTATTTGAAAGATTGTATGGAGGCTTCAAGAAATGTGTAACACCATTTCTTCATATGCCCTTTGAATGTGAGAGAAAACAACCTACAAGAAAAATCTTCAGACTAGATGTCATGCCTATTGCAAAAAATGAGAAAATAAACTGTGTGCCTGAGTAAGGTTGTTTCACCGTTGCCATTGAACTTGAATTTCGAAAATTAATTTAAAATTCTTGCCAACACTTCCAAATTTACAAAAACATGTGAGTGTTATGATTTGGTGAGAAATCATCAAATATGTGTATAAATACAAAACAGAATTCACGAGCTCATCTTATCATTTGGCCCTCCTTGTAGCGCCAAAAATGTTGATGGTGTTGGACCCACAAACATTTAGGGGATATCCCCAATATGAAGTCCCAACTAGACCTCACACTGTTTAGAGTAGGACTCCCAGCAATAGATGGTAATGGCATTCCTTGATTGCAGAAAAACACAAAGGAAATTATGATAACTTTGGGTAAGAGCAAGTGTGTGGCTCTACGGAAAATCAAGTGCAATGCATGAAGGTTCTAACACATGAAAGTAATAGGGAGTGTTCCCCTTCAAAGCCAATAGTAGTATGGAGCTTGAAAGGAATAGACAAGTGAAATGGAATCACAATCTAAAATGTGAAATAGTCCACAAGTTAAAGCGATGAGTTAATCCAACAACACACATTAAAAGAGATTTGTACAAATTCAAACAAAATAGTTCATAAGCATATGCCTAAGTTAAATAACATATTAAATAACATGATGACCTTTCATATTCCAATATTGACACCTGGAATTTTTCTTATAGCATAATTAAAAATAGTATTACATTTTCCACTTGCACCCATATAAGACAAAGTAAGGTAGAGACATCCTAACAAGACACAACACTATGGTGTTGGAGTTTGGGAGAATTCCAGCTCAACAACTTCCACTTGCTACTTATTAGTCACATATTACTGCCAATCTTGGTAGAATATGATGGTGTCCACAAATTACTTAATGATGTCTTACAAGAAATAGACTCTAGCCCCCATGGAATCTTGGTACCTATGTCCAACGCATTCTGAAGGATGAGAAAAATTATTTTGACTTTGACTGGACCACTGATGAACTTCTGCATGTTGTGTGTGTTGAACTCCAAATCTTCCCTGGTGGCATATTTTCTTAACTGCTCCATGTACTCTTCGATCTCGTGTTGGACTTGGTTCTTGGGATTAACTTTGGCGAGGGAGCTAATTGATGGGGTTTTGTGTTTTCTCACGAGGACATACAAACTAGTGTACAATTATACATATGAGGCCTAAACGTTGCCAATGTGTTGTAGTGGCTGCAACACTCGTCCAAAATTTTTCCTTAGCTTCATTTTGGATCCTCCCTACCAACCATCCTTAGCAGCATGTATTGCATTGAAAAGTACTTATGCTTCAGTTGAGTTTTTGTGGCTTATGAGGTTGTGTTCTCTAGATTGTTTTCCTTCAACCCGCAAGTTGACATACCATTACTTGGTCATTAACTAGTTTTTGTGCTCACTTGAAGAATTGTGTAGATCTGGAGAGCAACCAACCTTTCTCTCAATAATTGCATAGAACATCAAGATAGCCTTCTACCCTCCAGAAATACGCAGAAGAGGTAGAATGCCTTCCCTTGGAAAATTACATAGAGAAGTCCATCACTATGCTCTATCTCAAAATTTGTGCAAATCAGGCTGATAGCCTTCGCCTCAGTTCAAAATTGTGTAGAGCCTAAGGGAAAGCCAGATCCACTCATCCTAGAAACTGCACAGAAGTCACTCCAGGGCTTATAGTCTGTTGCATGTACTCCCAAGTTGATCGGTTCCCTCCGGGACTGAGTAATCTTAATTTGCATGCATGGGATAATTTTTCACGAGAAAGAAAAAGGAAAAAACAAAAAAGCATTTCTATATTTTAGGGATCCATTTTTAACAGTTGGGGGTTACATGCAAATGTAGTTTTATAAATGTCTTGCCAAGTGTTGATTTTTCCTAGATTTGTGGCATACGCATCATAAACCTCGATCTTGTCAAAACTATTTATTTGACACTTTAGATCTCATTCCACACTTTGATCTTGGAGCTTTGGCATTCCCCATCACATCCATGAGCATTCGGCACACTCATCTCAACATTTTATGGGTATGTTACTTTTCATGTCTTTTTGCCACTTTTCAGTCGCTTTTTGTATTTTGGTTTGTGTGAGTTTTTTCTTGAATTTGTTGAACTTTTGTTTTCATCTTAATGCATATTATCTTGTAGAAGCATTGCTTCAATTTTTCCACTGCATCTCCTTGTTGTTGCATGCATGACATTGTTTCTGCACTAACGGTCATCCTTGTGGCGACTCACTTCACACAATTCACTACTTTCCCATTTACTGAATCCTGCATTCACTGATTGCATGCATGTTCATTCACTCATGTCTGCACTCATTTTCACACATGCATTCAACTTTTAACAATTTCTTAGTCGCTTGTCGGCAGGTCTAGGCTGCCTTGGCCCGAACCTTTCCTTTCCCGACTTGCACTGCACATTTCTCTGATGGAGGGCCTTTCCTTCCTCTGAGGAATCACACAAAGTTTTCCTAACACTAACCTCCCAGGCTTTCTCTACACAATTATGAGAGGCAGTGCCCCATTGGCCCCCAAAATTGTGCAAATGCAGTTTTACCATGTTGCAGTCAAGCTGACACAAACTACGCATTGCGCAGTTTTAGTCCTCAGCAAGCCATGATGGACTATTCTCTACACATATTCAACAATCAGTCATCTCACTGATAATATGGATTGTGTTCTGTGTAGTTTTGGCAGTTAGTCTCCTTTCCTCTTGGTGAAAATTACGCAAATCTTCCAGTCAGTCACCTAGGTTTGTTGCATGTGAGTCCTCAAGTTGCTTTTGGTTTTCAACTGACAATTTTCTTGCCATGAGTGTTTCTCTATCATTAGGTATCCTAGGTTTTTTCTGTATCTCAGAAGTACAAGTATAATGGCTTCGAAGAGAGTAGGATCAAAGGACACCATTAGGAGTGAAAATCGACATGCAGTCGAGCAAGTGTTTATGTGCTTGCCCATCTATGAGGACACTAACATATTCGTAGACAAGGAGACCAAGATTAAATGGTAGGACATCAATGACATATTTTTAGGCACATTTTAGGAGAACCTGGAGGACTACAAAGTCTATGTTAACATACACAAGTTTGGCTTGAACCGGATAGCATGCAGGTATGTTGCATTTCCATGCATGGACATGATCCACTAGATAGTCTCACGTATTTATGAAGAGACAATGTTGTTGAGAAGTGCCAGTGGAACATAACTTCCTACCTTCAGGGAAAAGGACTTTTAGGTGATGTATCAATTTCTGCAGCCAGTGATCAATATGGATACACCCTTCACCAGACCCAGCAACAGTGCAAACTCGAGATACATCTTGAAGAACTGGGTGAAAGAGTAATCTAATTTCAATATGACACAAAACCATGTGTACAACACAAGGATAATGTGGAAGACATATCAACTCTTGGTCATCTTCACATGCCACTTATATGGGCAAGAGAGCACAAAAACATTCCCGTAGAGTTGGGTGATTGTGTTGGATCAGCTGGTGAACGAAGGAATACCTTTCAAATGGTTCGACATGATGGCTCTTAGTTTTAAGGAACAAGTAACAGAAGCCCAACATCCACGGAAGTGTCAACAAGAAAATATTTTCATGTCCACCTACATACTTGATGCAATCTGTGCCCATCAGCAATTCCGAGGCTTGGGTTGGGCATGGACACCTTCAGAAACCTCTTTTCACACTTATTGCAGGTTGTCTTCTGAGTGAAACTTCTGTGGAGTTATCATACAACTATCAGACCACTTCATGACCCTGTTATACAAGATGATATTTGAGCAGGATCCACCTTACATGTCGTAGGCACTGATGGAGGAATTGATTGACATAAAAGATTGGTATGCCTCACGTCTTAGAATCTTAATCAGGATGTACAACATGGAGAAATCTCCATGTGTTTTACCAAAGCTTTCCATGGATAATCTGGTCATGCAAGAAGTTTCATATCACATATCGACAGGTTTTTCAGTGAGACTTCATAGGAAGAAGAAGTCACCTTGGCCTGCTCTTCCTTTGTGGATCGGGTTGTATGAGATGTAGAATCTCAAACATGTTGATGCGAAGACAAAGGAATTCAAGAGTATCACCTTCAGCACTAAAATTTTCTATCCATATGACTCACATTACTTAGTGAAGAATGACTGTGGAAGAGTGTATCATCCTTGGATCCATGGGGCATGTCATTGGCTTCAGGAAGACCCATGGATATACTACTATAATTTATCAAGGCTCAATGAACCAATTAGAATTGTTGTAGAATGATTAGCAGTACATAAGGCAGGAACATCTCAGAGAGAGCAGCATCATCAACGGAAGTAGAGGGAAGCAGAGCTACACTTGACAAAGGCAAGAGGAAGGATGCTGACAATGCATAGGCAGAGAAATGTTGCAAGTTCAAAGAAGATCCACTTGTGTTTAGAGTAGCTTTGGAGATTGAGGTGAAGAGGTGACAACATGACAAAAGGATTTCCAAAAGTAAAAGGGAGAAGCAGAAGTTGGAGGAAGAAGGAAAGAAGTTGCAGGAGTTGAAGCACCAACTAATGGAAGAACAAGAGTTGATCATAAGAGAGAAGGAAGTGTAGTAGGAACATGAACAATAGGAGACACAACATGCACACATTGATGAAGTTACGCCCATAGAATTTATTGATTCATTCGAATAGCTGGCACATAATAGACATGGTGAGCAGTCGTGGGAGTAGGACTTTTCTCAAGAGATTGAACAGATGTCGGAAAACATGGACATGGATGTGGTTCAACCTGAGTTATATCAAAAAATTTACCTCATGCCTCAGAACCAAGTGGTAACTCTGGGAGCTTCACCATATCTAGGAGTAGAGAAAATCCCAAGTAGTGAAGGAGACACTGAAATCCTTAAGGACAATCTGAAAGTGGATGTGCACAACATATGTTTTGACGAATCACAACATAGGGTTTCGCAGTCGCACAAAGTTCCCACGACAGATGTTCTTGTATCTCCTATGCAATTTGAAGAATGAATTATTGTGTCCAATGTGCACAGACATCCAACTTCATTGGCCAATGCTACAAAGGCATATGCTGAAGCCACTAGCTCGAGTATTAGATTCTTGATAGCTGAGAACGAGCAGATGGCTAAGGAGTTACAAGCAGCCAAGTAGGGAGAAGAGAAAGGTACAACATCTGCTAGAGCATAGTTGAGGAAAGAGATACTTGATGAAGTATCATCTCTTGAGAGAGTCATGCGGAAGTTTTACATCAGGTTTGTTACCGTGCATAAGTTAGTTTTCCATATTAACAGTTTGGAGTAGCAGTGTGCTAGGAGAGCTCGCACCTTATTAGACCTACACATTATTGTCGATCACATGCAGATATGGATAGTGAGGTACAGGGGAGCCCCATTTCACTTGCCAAATATGATGAAGCAAAAGGCAATGGAGTTGAATGCACACATCCGGAGTCAGATCTCAATATATGAGGAACTCCCCCAGCTCATCACCAGTTTATAGGCTTCACATGCATGACTGTTTAGAAGCATGGATGTCATTGTGTGTAAGCATGTGATCGCATCCATTTTCACACTCACTGAGGCAAAGACAAAGAACCAAGTTTGACTGGAGCTGGATATGTAGTTTGATCAGTTGATGCACATAGCCACCAACTTAGACTTACAGATGAGCATAAACATTGTGCACCAGTATGTCACTAGTTCAGCTGCACTCAAGACCATGACATACATGATATCTGACTAGTTGGACAAGAGGTGTCAAATGAGTGTACTTGGATGTAGAAGAGTAAAGAGTTCACTTACACAAGTATGTCACCATAGAGTACATGGACATGATAATATACTACCAAGCTTGACATAAGTTAACCACCATCGATCATTGAGAGGATGTCGAAGAGTTAGTCTTCCGAAAACTATTTTTGTCTTAGTGATGTCTTGCATGGATCACTGAAGCCCATTTTTTTCTCACATGGGTACATGTGTAGATTTTATTGTAAACACGTTGTAAAGCTAAAGACCAAGTGTCAATAGTAGAATGTAACAATCATGTGTAAGCTAAAGAGCCATGAGTGTAGTTGAAGATTCAGAAAGGGGAATGTCAAGGGTCACCAAACCCTTTGCTGTATATAGAACCTCATAAATCATTGTACAGGCTTTTGGAAGCCAAGTTTCTGATAGGTATAACTTAGCGAAAACTTGGAGTGTATTGTAATGAGCCTTGGCTTGTCCAGAGTGTAGAGCTAGTGCATCTCTTTAGAGGAGTAGGCGACAGTGACTGTAATGTTTTGCTATCGGGGCTAGTGTTTTTCATGGTTGTATTTATGATTAGATATTTCACTCTTTTAATATAACAAAGGCAACATGTTTCATGCATATATTGTTATTGTAGTTTGGTTATCCTAGTTACTCTAATGAAGTATTTAGTTGTAATTTACACGTGTATATATGGAATATTCCATATGTGTTTGTATGAATCTTATCGAAGCCTGTTGTTGGTATAACCCATCACATTGGATCGTCATCTATCTTGCTTCCCATATTGTGATGTATTTTCGCTCGTGTGTTCCCTTTCAAGTTGTGCTCTATCACAGGCTTCTAAGGGGTGCACCCTTGTCCCCCTCTATGTGTTAGATCCTTTCATGCACCTTCCCTGACATGCTTCTAGGTCACACCCTTGCTTCCAGCAAGGACATCTTACTTACCTTTGCGTGCAACTGCAATCGAGGTGATATCGTACTACCCACTGCTTGGACTCCTACTCCAACTAGTTTGAGGTCTATTCAGGACATCTTACCAAGGAGATCCCTTGACATGTTGGTGGGTCCAACAACATCAGCATAATGAATAAGGTGAGCTTATTATTGCTCTGAATCAAAATTCGAACCTTTTCTTTCTCCATCTCTACTTGTGGATTCATTTTCTTATCTAATTCAAGCAGTGCCTCTTTGTGACAAATCATTCATGGATATTCCACATGGTTTCTTCAAGCATTGATAATTTAGCAAGTATTGTTTCTCTCATCTCCCCTAATGCATAAACTACATTTTGTGTTGCTGCTCAGAGTTGTTCTGCCTCTTTCCTGGAAACCTACAAGTTCTGTTCCAGTTTCTCATTCTCGACTGCTAAATACTAAAAATTTTACCTCATTGTTCCTACATAGGCCAAGTTGGCTTCCACAATGGCATTTGGATTCTTCCTAGTGTCTAACACTATCAATTTTTCTCTAATGAATGTAGGTGATGTTTGATCATCTAGAAAGTTCTTCCTCCATGCTTGTATAATCCTCTTTTGGAACTCATCGAATGATGGATTGTACACATCCATGACCGGATCATCACCAATGTGAAAAACATCTCCTTTCTTGCTCAGGACTAGCTCTGTTGTTGAAGGTGGTGGATACTAAGGGATGATCTGTGGTGCTCTTGACATCATTTCAAAATCTTCATGTTGAGGCTCATATTCCAAATCCATGTCTCTTACTTTGATCAACTGCTCAATCTGTTGAGAAATCTCCCAATCCTACATCTGTTCACCTTCCTCCTCAGATGCTGGTTGTTATTGTTCCTCATATTTTATTGGCATTATTTCCTCTATGATTGCTCCTTGCCTTTGTTCTTTTTCCTGATTCAGATTCTCTTCTTGTTCTCTCCTCCTCAACACTTTTCCTTCCTTCACCTTCTTCTTTGTCTCTTGGAGCTTCAATTTATCTTCCTACAACTTCTGCTTTTCTTTCTTCCTTCACTCTACTCTCTGCATCCTTTGCTTCATATTTTCTTCTGTTACAAAAGTTCCTTTCTCGATAAGAGGATCTGCTTTTATTTCACAACTTTTCTCTCTGTATAGACTTTCATATATATTCATCTTTCCCTTGTCTTGCATGGGATTGTTGCCTTCCTTTTTTGTTTCTTCTAGAGCTGTCATCATCTATGGAGAACCATACTAAGTTCTTGTTCTACTGATCGATTAATTGAGTCTAGAGGCATTGTAGCAGTACCTCCAAGGATCCTCCTGTGGCCAATGAAATTCCCCACTGATCCATGAAACGTAAATTCTGATACAGTGGTCCTTGCAAATATTTTGGAGATAATATGGATTAAATTCCTTAGCGGAAAATTCAAATTTCACTATCCCATTAGCCTCGACATCTTAGACTTTCAATTTATTTATCTCGTATAATCTGATCTACAAAGGAAGAGTGGGAAATGGTGCTTTCTTCTTCCTATGCAGTGCTGCTGAAAGCCCTTTAGTGAGATGGTATGATACTTCTTGCATGATCAGCTTGTTAGTGGGATAGATTTGTAAGACATGAAAAGGTTTCTCTCTGCCAAAAAGTCTAATGAATGTGCCAGCTGGTGAGGAATACCAATTTTTAATGTTTTTTATTGCCTCCATTTCTTCTCAATACATGGAAGGTGGATCTTGTTCACAGATAAGCTTGTACAACTGGATGACAAAGTGGTTAGTTAGTTGTGATGTTACTCCTCGATAAATGCAGTATGAAAGCAACTTGCAATGGATGTTCATGACACTATCTCATGGCTTCCATGTCCAGTTCGTACCAGGGAACTTTTGTTCTACACAAGTTGTATCTAGTAAGTGTACACACATATAGAACCTTGCTCACTCATGCTTGGGCAGATTCTGAGCCTGTGCTACACGGGCCTTCAATTGTCGAGACAAAAAATCTGACCAATTGATCTAATAAGACTTTCCACCCTTTAGAGAAGGCTTTTCTACTCTCTTGACAATATATTCTACAAGAAAAGATAATCAAGAGCTTGTATGCCTTCTTGAGGGACTTTGTCTTATAGACATGTGTGGGTGTCTATCGAAGCTTCGATGCCTCTTTCACTAAGTGTTTGAAAAAGTCTCTTATGTTCACATATTTATGGGTTGCATAGAAGAGCGGTTCCATGTACTTTACTAGCTCAAGCAATTGATACATCAACTGAAAATAATTTTCCCAGAAGGTGGAAAGATTCTACCCACTCACACTATTCAATGTCCATATGTGAGATAATCCAACTGATTATTTATGCACACAAGAAGGCAGGATACCTTCATCCAACCTTGTATAACCCCAACGACCGGATGCTAAGAAAAGCATGTTGGTCCTCTAAGACCACCTCGAATTCCTTTGTAAAAATGTCTTTAATCTGTTGTCATGTCAGTGTTGATCCCTTCTCTATAAATAACTGAGTATCTGCATGCAAAGAAAAATCAACTGATGTCTGCTCAACTGCTTCCCTAGTACTATTATCAGTGATTTATTTTGATGCATCTCTCTTAGATACCATGGTAATAGTGACTGTTTTATAGGTACTCAACAACTATTGTACCTTTGGGATAGAAAGGACACTCATGCCAAGTGAATATTAATCTAAAACAAAAAAAGTTACAACGAAAATTCAAGTAGAAACTTGGGCACTAGATGGGAAGGATTGCATAATTTGTTTTCAAAGGGGGGACTTGTCTCCTATGGGAACTATGCACTGTGTAGTCCTAGTAGCCAAGGTGGAAGCCCACTGGTTGAAACTTCGAAACGAACATTTCAGCCTGGATAGAGTCTCGGCAGAGACTATGCATTGTGAAGTCCCAGTGGCCAAGGTGAGAGGTCGACTCCTAGAACTATGCAGTGTGCAGTTCAATACTACCTGAACTACACACTGCACAATTCTAGAGGCCAAGCTTGTGGCTTAAGCCTCCAAATTGTGCAGTTGCAGCAGTGAAAAGTGAAAGTTGGCCAAGGGAAACCTAGATCTTCCCAAGGGAAGCGTGAAAAACAAGTAGCTCTGAGAGATAGTGTGAAGCTGAGTGCAAATCTGAGTAAGTTTAGATAAATTCATGTGAATCAAGTGTAGAAATTAATCAAATAGAAGGAAAATGAAGTATTTGAGGAGAGTTGTCGCAACAACAAGCATTGGTGGAAAAGTAGGAAAGCTAATGCAACACTTGAGAAAGGAAATCTATAACTTGAAAAAACACTTCTGCGAGTTAAAACATGTCCAAAAATCATCAACCATGAAGAGAAACAAGTTAAACAACACTCTCACAAGCCAAACAACTAAAAGGGACAAAAAAAGCAGCAAAATGTGACAGAAACAAAACTCACCCATAAAAGCACTAACGATCACACCGAAGGTTACTTGATATCCTCGAGAATGTTAGAGCTCCAAGATTTAATGTTCAAATTATCTCTAGAATCTCCAATTAAATATATTTGGACAAATTATGGTTTAGGACACGCATGCTTAAAATCAATGAAAAACTAATACTTCATGGAAGTTTCTGAAAACAATGCAAGTTCCTGCTTCGAGATACTGAAAATAGGTCCCTATTTTTTAGGGATTCCTTTTTTATTTTATTCTTTTTATAGGGAAACTTCCCATGGACACTGCTAAGATAGATTGTGTAGTTCTTAGGGGTTGGGAAACTTTCTAGCTCAGTGCACTGTGCAATATCTGAGCTTAGTGAGGGTTGCACAATTTGTGGGCTAAGTGTTGGGATGCCTCCCATGATTTCACATATTATGAGCTCAAGTTTTGTTGGCACCGAGGACTAAAAAATTGCAATCATCAAGGTTGCTTGCCCTCAAGGATTGCATACTTTTTGGAGGCAAGCCAAAAAGTACTATAAGACCAAGTTGGGAGATCAACCTATGACTTAGAAAAATCAACTAAGTAACAAACACAAGAAAAATGTAAAGATAAGTGTCATTCGAAGCACAAATACTTGGGTCAATGCAAGATGAGTTGTTGTGTTTAAGAAGGAAGGCTCTGAAATCAAAGCACAAGAAAAATTTTGGAGGGTGGTTGTAGCCGCTACAACACTACCATATCTATGAAAAGGAGATCTATGCCTTGGTGCAAGTTGTGAATGAGTGGAAGAATTATAAAATGGGAAAGGAGATAATAATAAATACATATCACCAACCCTTACAGTACTTGGAAGCCCAGAGTAAGCTATAACAGACCAGGCATTACAAGTGGATGGGGGTTTGCACCAGTTTCATTTGGTGATCAAGTATAAGAAGGGTACCACATAAAACGTTTCTCAGCATGATTTCAAGGCCACCCACATCAAATAACACAAGTTTGGGGACTCTTATACACATGGAGCTATTGAACCATGATACATACAAAGAGGAATATTCATAGGATGGGGACTTCAAGGAGGTGTATCAACAGTTACAGAGTCAGAGTCATGTGCATGATGGTGATAACATTGTTAACAAACATCTCCAAGATGGGCTTACTCTACAGGCTAGATAATCTATGTGTTCCTAAATGTGAGTGATTGCAACTCATTAGAGAGGCTCACATGTCCATGTTTTTAGGGCACTTTGGTGTAGGGGAGTCTGTAACTAACTTGTTTAGCTATGTGTATTTTCCCATGATGCGAGAGAAGAGAGCTAGGTTGATAAGGGGTTTCATTCTTTGTTGTACCAACAAGCATAGAGACTACAAAGAAGGTCTATATCATCCATTACCTATACCTACTCATCCTTGGGAAAGAATGTCCATTGAATTTGTGGGAGGTTTGCCAACCACTAGGAAGGGACATTACTACCTGTTTGTGGGAAAGAAGCAACAATTTTTTTTGGGACCGGTCTAGGATAACTTTATGATATAAATAAGCATCATTTGAAACATGGATGCAATATTTCTAAGCGCATTCTAGACTACATTGTGGGAGAAGATAGAAACGAAGTTGAAGAGATCTACAGCATTGCATCCAAACACAGATGGGTAGACAAAAGTAGCCAATAGGAATTCGGTGCAGCTTCTGAGGGGATACAACCAGAAGCATCCAAAGACATGGGACAAAATTTTTGTATTTAAACAACATTCTTAAAATGAAGCAGTCCACACTTCTACACGAAATTCCCTATTTGGAACTTGTTTAGGATATTTTCCACCTTCACCTTTAGATATTGTATATGGGATGTAAGGAAGAGTAAGGGAAGATGTTACAAGAGATTCTTTGAGTGCTAAAAAAATTATATAGAATATCAGGAAGCTCCATCTATAGGTACATGAAACACTACAAAAGTCACAAGATATGTATAAAGCCATGCATGATTAGAACAAAACATAGAAATCGTATAAGGTGTGAGACAAAGAGTGGCTATAGTTGAACAAGGAGACACTGAAAGGGCCTGGTGAGAAAATTAAGGCTCTAAGGTATGGTCTCTTTGAGATATTGGAAAAAGTGGGTGATAATTCCTATCGAGTCAATTTACCACCATATATATGCATTTACTTAGTTGTGAATGTCGAGCATTTGAAACAATATGAGCCTCCCATGTTATACCATGATGAGGAACAAGCCCTACTTTCTATGGAGGATTTTGTAATAGATGCCCAAGAAGAGTTAACATAAGATATTTTTATAGAAGAGGTCCATAACTACAAGATGGGGGAAGTAAGGCCTTTGGAATATTGGGTTGAAAGGGAAACTTCTAGGAAAAGCTAAATGGTACACCAAAAGAAGGTTGAGGAAAGCTTTCCTCACCTCATTTAGTAGAAGAGTTTGGGGACCAAAATACTCCCAAAATTTGGAGGTATGATCCATATTGGATCATTATATTTTTTTCCACCCATATCGATGCATTTGGAGTGGAAAAAGTGGAAGAATCAGCTCGCTAGACTGTTTTTACCAGTAGGACCCTGTTTTACAAAAAAGGGATTTGAAACCTTCTATGAACATTTTGAGGCATCAAACAACATTATTTTGGGGTAATTTTTATTTTCTTTAGCACTAAGCATATTCATTTTGTTATATGCATAGTGATCTTTCCAACGGTGGAAGAAGTGTGGCAATCAAAGTCTGTATGCAAAATTTATGCCACTTAGAAGTTAACCTTCTTGTTTTCACACCTATACTTCACGAGGATGTCACGTAAACCCCCATTATTGGTGGAAAAAGAGGATGCCCACATGATTATGATGTAAAAGAATCTAAAAGTGTCTATATTATAACTCTAGTTGAGAGTTGATGTAGTCAAACTTAACCACTAGTAGGCTATCTAGTTGTATTATAGCTGGGCCACAAGGAGGAACAAGCATTCTATTTTTTTGAGTGCATTTGTTCCATAGTTGAGAAAAAATATCAAATAGGAATAGGAGGTAGAGAACACATAAAGGATTTGTGCACTATAGCAGCCTGCAGGCCACAGGAAATACTTCTTTGTACCTTAAACCATATTGCAAACAGAGAAATAAAGCGAAACAACCTCACTTTCGAGTTGGGTTTTCTCCTGAATCAGTTTCCTTGAGCATATATTGTGTCTTATTTGTGTGTGATATTTTTATTTTTTCATTCTCTATTTTTTTAGTTATTTCCATTCACATGCATGAACTAATTAGAGTAGAATCTAAAGATCTAGTAATTTAATAAAACTATAATACTATATAATTTCAAAATTTCTAATATTATATTATCAAATTTGTTGTGACGAACTGTCTAGTGCAATATCCACGATAGTTTATAGATCACACATTTACCTTCCTTCACGTGCCTCACGATTGTAAATATTTGACCAAGCTACACCTGTATTTTTTTTTCCTCCACAAACCCTTGTGGATTGTTCAATATTAGCTTAGCTCCATCTTTTTGGCGAATTTCCAACCATGATCTTAATTGTAAGTTCTTATGTGATGAAATCCAAGACCTTGAGGCTTTTTGTTATTGAGCATGAACCGGTTCTCTTAGTAAGAAAAAATGCATTCCTTATATTCATGCAAAGAAATTCCAAATTTTCTTCCACCCATATATCCCTTATTTTCATGTTTTCTTCACAATGATCTTGGCTTGATCTCCAAGCTTTATTTTGGTCACGATATTGTTCAATTGCTTATAAAATGATATCGAAATGTTTTCAATACCTATCTGTGTTCAAATACATGAAATCGTGGTCCTTGAGACCATATGGTTTCGAGCCCAAATGAAACAAATATCCATAGATAATGCATGGATGGGTGAATGTTGATAACTTTCTTATGGGCACATCGTTATGATACTCCCAACGCCACCTTACCATTGGTTGGTCATATTAGTGCATTCTATGTTATAAATATGTCTCCCTTATTTAACTAATGTTCTATGTTATAAGATAATTGTATACCATATACTAGAACATTTTCTATTGTGCCAACAATTCTTTCATGTAGAACTTGTTACTTGATATATTACCTGTCGTTATAGTGTGTCTATGGTCTCTCATACAATTTGTGAGGGTGGTCTCATTTCTCATGCACACATGAGTGCTTTCCCTTCACTTAAAATTATTATTTCCCATGTTGTTTTTATATTCCATTCCAATGGTAAAAACTTAGTTAGATATTAATTATTTTGTTCACAAAATTGAAATTACATTTTTGTTGTGAAATATGATTTTTTTTTCCAGTAGAGATGGGCATAATCGTCAAAATAATAATTGAGGAAGGGACCCATGGAAAAGAGGAAGAACATCCAATTATTGTTTGGATGGATGATGAATCTTGGTTTTTAGTTATGTTTATTTGATAGAAAATTCTTTGCTTTGTTTAAATTTCAACATGTTATGTGAACAACATTACAATTTTCAAAATTTTGATATGCTAGGAAATACATTTGTACAATATAGGTACAACATGGATATATTATATGGTCAAACTTTTACGATATATAGCATGTTTCTTTTTTGCAGCTATATGTTTTTACGTATAGGGAGAGGGGAGCCACAAGGGTTGTGCCATCGTAGTCTTTTTCATTTGATGATATTTTGGTGATACATCTAGAAAAGTTGAATAAGTACAAGGAGAATGTTATTTTATTTTTTAGCCTTATATGTGATACCTTTTATTTAGTTGATGATGGGACTCATGGGGAAAATTGATAAAGATATTTTATGGAATTTATTCTTTAGATTATTTTGATAGTCCAAACACATTAAGAGGCGGAATTTTTATAGTTGAACCCTAATTAAATTAGATGGTTCCCACCGACCAAATATTTAAAAGGTTAAATCAAATTTAATTCACCCTTTAGAACATACTTTTCCTGCATCATAATAAAACATGGTTAAAATTAAAACAATAACTAATTCCTCAAGCAAATGAGCTTCCCAACTCCAAATAATAACAAATCCCTTAAGAAGTTGAACTTCCCAACTCCCTCAAATGTATAAAATGGGAATGCAGTCTATGAAGGAAAGGAATATTACACTATGAGGAGAGGTATGCACATGTTTTAACAACTATTACTTATTCCTCTCATTCTCATTATTCAAGTTAAAGGAGATGATTTGTTGGTGGTAGTAGACTTACTCCTATGAGATATAAGGGTTGAAAACAAAATCCATCACATTATCCTCATAATCTTTTTAGGTAATTTATATTTTCTTCAATTAAATTTTACCGATAGAAGGGATGACCTTAGAATCTAGTGCTAATAACCGTTGATTTTGTAGAAAAAACAAGAAGACTTAATTATATTAGGTTGTCTAAGAGGTTTCTTCAAAGTTGTTTCACATATTTCTGCTTATTTGAATGTTTATACATGAATCATAGACATTGTAAACATTTTGAATTAACCTCTGACCAGAAATTTTAACAAAAACTAGTGAAAATAGAAGTCTACTCGAAAATTTCTGAAGACAAATTAATCATTTTCTGCCATATATTTTCGTTCATACTTTTCTGGATGCTTCATATTTTATCAACAATTTGTCTTTGAAGTTTTATTTAAACTTCTACTGAATTTCTAGCGAGTTACCTTCAGGGGTTCAGATGCCTTACAATTTTCAAAACACTACTAGCAGGTTGTTTAACAATTCTTTACTTCATTTTCAAATTGTTGTATTTTCTTTGTGTTATACATTTTATACCCGACTATTGTAAATCTTGTATAAAACTTTTTAGCACTTTATTCCATCTTCGTACATAATATTTTATCTTTTTTATATTTTGCTGTAAATTAACGTGTACATCTCCTAAATCAATTAGGATATTTAAACATAAAACAATCGGGCCTAGTCTCATTATCTCACTTACCTAGTGAGATTCAAGGGTTTTTATGGAGAAGCATAAAAACATCCTCGTCAACATTACGAAAGAAAATGTGTCTCACTCCTACTTAAAAAATGTTCGAAGCATGATATTCATATCTGTTATGAAGGTAGATCATTTGTTGCAATATATCTTACCGGAATGTTGTGAAGATATTGTTATATGGGTAAATATTTGGCTACACATTAACTAAATGATTAATTAATTATGTTTATATCTTGTTTATTGGATAAGAAGAAAGTTATATCCGATTAACAAAATATAAATTCAATCAACCAATCATTGTCTCACGCAAGTTCCTATTGACATTATGGCATGGTTTAATAAGATAATTTTATGATTTTGACATATAGATTTTTCACCTATAGGCCATATTATTTCACCCACGGTTGGGTGAGGGATTGATGAATTTTTTATTTATTTTTTAGTCCATAGCGAGGACGATTTCTGCAGTGAATATCCATCTAATATCATTCGTTTGAATAAGGGTCTAGGGCTCAGATTGCACCACACCCCTTTGACGTGTCATATATATATTTTGGCATGCTCTTCATAGTTGGATATGAAAAATATCATTATAATTTCTGCTGACTGCTAATGATGTGTAAATAATATGAATGTATGTTATCCAATCGTATACCTATCTCTATTATTCCATCACTAGATTAATTCCATAACCATTTTATTAATCGTTACAATAGACCATTGATCGATTCGTTCATCTCCACATTGATTCGTTCATCTCCAATAGGCTCATTTGATTGAGCATTGACGGTTTCTCTAATTTTATCGCCATCATTACACAACCATTGGTGGATTCCATATACAGAAAATCATATTTTTATAGTAGTTAATTTGAAAGGAAACGTTTTGTCTATTGGATTTGAAATGGTTTGAAATAGATGTTAAGATGAAATGAATTTTTATTTATATTTTTTATTAAAATTAAAAATATATATATATATATATATAATAGTATCTAATAATACTAAATACTAAATATACATTTATAATAATCATTACATTATAAATATTATTATTATAATAATTATAATAATTATTATAATTTAATTATGATTAATGTGAAAATCAATCATTGTTATCCATGGTTAACCATGGGTCAATGTTGCATTGTAATAAAGATTGTCTAAATATGAAAATCCATCATGGTCAACCATAGTTAATCATGGTCAATCATGGTCAACCATGGTCAAATGTCGCATTGTGGCCAAGATTGTCTCAATCTGAAAATCAACCAATGTCACATGGTGATTAAGACTATTGGAATATGGAAATCAATAACGGTCAACCATGGTGAGTCAGGGTCAACTTGGTCCAATGTCACTTCATTTTCTCAGACAATGGCTTCCTGCCCCTGCCCCCACTCCCCCCAAGATTTAGATCAGTGGTATCAGATTAAGGTTATGATTCCATGCGAATGAGAGTTTGATGCATATTTCAGTTTCAAATTTTTGCATCAACTTTCAACAAAGTTCAGCGACTTTGTATGCCCTCCACAGAGCACTTTCTTAGGCCAAGCGGGAAGAATTTTTCTCTTTTATTTTTTTTGCAGATTTTTTTTTGGGCAGAGATATTTCAGATCATATCTAAAATGTTTGGTGTAAAATTTACAAATATGAATAACTGATCTGGATTCCTTGCGAAAGAATAACAAAATTCAAAAAACAAATCAGCAGAATCGAAGTTTGGATGAGGTAGATATCAGTGATTAAAATAAGCCATATTGTAGAAATGTTTCTCAGGACAATTCATGGATGGCAGTTCTCCAATCATTTTTTGCAGTTTTTGTGCACAATTTTAGAAAAATGATTGTAAATTTCATCTCCTCTAAAAAATCACCCAGGTTAAAAAAACAGGTCGAAGCGAAGTTCAAATGAGGGAGATATCGCTGATTTAAAATCAGCTAGTTTTTTAGAATGTTGGCGACGACAGAATAATTGTATCACAAATCTGAGTTTCCACACTATTTAGGTAGGGAGTTAAATCACATGGGAATATCAAGAATAGTCATTATATTTCTGAAAATAGGTTATAATAAAGATTCTGAGTTATATTGACCGAGTTATGCCAATTTAAAATTTGGAACAACATTTAGAGCGGGTTCCCTTTGGAGATGTGACTTCCCACCCTGCTTTAATAGGCATGTACTTGACACTCATTAGTTTCAGAATAGAAGCATCTGACGCGAGTTATTTGGAGACGTGCCCTCCCACTGTAGACTATGTAGGCACCTTCAGCTTCGTCAATAGTCAACATCATGGTTATGTGACAACCATACAAAATCCTTGCCATCAAAGTCCACTTTCTAGGCCGCACACTCTTAGTATCATAGTTGGTCACGAGCATTACAGGGTGTCTATATCCTCAGATCTTCATTTTTCATGGTTATGAGTCATCCACAAACCCACACTTCATCAAAGTCCATTTTCTACACTGCACATTATTAGTATCACAATTGGTCACAAGAATTACAAGGTTTCTCTATCCTTGGATCTTTGTTTGCCATGGTTATGGGTCATCAGCAAACCCACAATTTATCGAAGTCCATTTTCCTGGCTGCACACTGTCAGTATCACAGTTGGTCACAAGCATTATACGGTATCTGTATCCCATGATCTTCATTCATCACAATTATGGGTTAACCAAACAAAACCCTTCCCTTCAGTGACTCTTCATGTTCAACAAAGGCTTCTCATGAGGGAACTTCACTCAATGGGGACTATTGCTCTTAAGGAAGGAGGAATGATCTAAATAGAAAATCACATCCACCCATGGTATTCATCCACCCATTGTATTCATTGACCCATGGAACTTACCCATAGTATTGTAAGTCGCATCCACCCATGGAATTTAACCATGATATTGTAAGTGGCATCCACACATGGTATTCATTCACCCATGTTATTGTAAGTGACATCGACCCTTGGTATTCATCCTCCCATGGTTCACACATGAAATTTATCCATGGTATTGTAAGTGGCATCCACCCATGGCATTCATTCACCCATGGTATTTACCCACCCATGGAACTTACCTATCATATTGTGACCAAAAAAGTCTATTAGTAACAAGTCACATTTTGTAAAATGACAGATTGTCCACCACAATGTAGTCTTTACAGTTATTATCTGTTTTAATAAAAGAAGTTTCTTTGTGGTTTCGTTATTGTGTGTTCTCCTCTTTTCCTCTCGCATTTCAAGTTTTCAGATCTTGGATTCCTCGCCCCAACATCTGGATCAATAATCATAATGGTCCAACGTCACCTTGTGACAAAGATTGTCCCATTATGAAAATCAACCATGGTTAACCATGGTCCAACGTCACATTGTCATAAAAATTGTCTCAATATGTAAATGACCCACGGTCAATAATGGTCAACCATTGTTAATAATCATCGTTACATTGTGGGAAAGATTATCACTTGGTCCAATGTCACAATATGAAAACCATGGCCATCCATCGTCAACCATGGTCTATCACTGCATTGTCACAAATATTGTATCAATATGAAAATCAACCATGGTCAGTCATGGTCAACCATGGTCCAACATTGCAATGTGACAAAGATTTTCTCAATATGAAAATTAATCATGAGCAACCATGGTCCAACCTTACATTATGACAAAGATTGTGTCAATGTGAAAATCAACCATGGTCAGCTATATTTATTTTAGGTTTTGTAATATTTATCTTAGGTTTTATATACATTGGGTTTATAATATTGATCCCTTGGTTTTAATATCATTCCATTGGTTTTACGATACCTTGGGCTTTTGGTATTAATATCTTGGGTTTATAATATCAATCCCTTGGTTTTATTAATCTAGGGGTTCATATTCCTATGGTATAGTATTATTCATATGGTTTATAATATCAATCCTCGGGTGTAATATAAATCCCTTGGGTATAGTATTATTCCATTGGGTTTATAATCCCTTAGTATTATTATTCCCTTGGGTTTATAATATCAATCCCTTGGGTTTGTTAATCTAAGGGTTCATTTTACTACTGTACAATATTATTCATAGGGTTTATAACATTAACCCTAAGATTTAATATAAATTCCTCGGATTTATGATCATGGTCAACCATGGTCCAATGTGACATCGTGACAAATATTGTCTCAACCATGGTCAACCATGTTTATCTTACTGTTTACAATATTTATGATAGGGTTTATATACCCTGGTTTATAATATTTTTCTTAGGGTGTATCATAGGGTTTTCCCAATACGAAAATTAATCACAGTCAACCATGCACAATCATGGTCAACATTGGTCAATCATGGTAAACCATGTAAATCAAGCATGATCAATACGTAAATCAATATGTAAATCAACCATGGTCAACTATGGTCCAACATCGCATTGTGACAAAGATTGTCTCAATATGAGAATCAACCATGGCCAACCATGGTCTAATGTCACATTCTGAGAAAGATTTTCTCAATATGAAAACAAATCATGGTAAACCATGATCGAATGTCGCATTGTCATAAAGAATGTGTCAATATGAAAATCAACAATTGTCAACCATGGTAAACCATTGTCAACCATGTTTATTTGAAGGTATATAATATTTATCTTAGGGTTTATATGCCTTGGGTTTATAATATTATCCCTTGGGTTTATAAAATTAATTTCTTCGGTTTATGAATCTAGGGTTTCATACTCCTAGGGTATAATATTATTCACATGGTTTATAATATTAATCTTAGGGCCTAATATAAATTCCTTGGGCCTATAATGATGGTCAACAATGTTCTAATGTTACACTTCAATAAAGATTGTCTCAATATGAAAATCAACCACGTTGAACCATTGTTATGCATTATCGACCATGGTCAATCATGGTCAACAATGGTCTGGCGCTACATCTGACAAAGATTGTTTCAATATGAAAATTGATCATGGTCAATAATCACAATGGTCCAATATCACGTTGTGACAAAGATTGTCACTTGGTCCAACACCACATTGTGACAACCATGGTCAACCATGGTCCAACGTCACATTGTGACAAAGATTGTATTATCCCTTGTCACATTGTTTCAATAGTGAAATCAATCATGGTCAATAATCACAATGGTTGAACATCGAATTATAAAAGAGATTGTCTCAATATGAAATCAACCATGGTCAAGCATGTTCGACCATTATCCAGTGTTGCATTGTCACAAAGAATGTCTCTGTATTTAAATCAACCATAGTCAACCATGGATAATAATTGTAAATTATGGTCAACCATGGTCAATAATCATGGTCACATTGTGACAATGATTATCTCTTGGTTCAATGTCACATTGTGATAGCTATGGAAATCCATGGTCAACCATGGTCCAACATCGAATTGTGACAAATATTGTCTACATAAAAAAATCAACCATGTCCAACAATGGTCGGACTTGCATTGTGACAAAGATTTTCTCAATATGAAAATCAACCATGGTCCAATGTTCCATTGTGACAAAGATTGTTTCAATATGAAAATAAATAATGGTCGACCATGGTCCAACATCGCGTTGTGACAAAGATCATGTCAATATGAAAATTAACCATGGTCAACCATGTTTATTTTAGGGTTTACAATATTTATCTTAGGGTTTGTATACCGTAAGTTGATAATATTAATCCCTTAGGTTTATTATTATTCCCTCGGTTTACAATCCGTTGGGGTTTATTAGTCCCTTAGCTTTATAATATCAATCCCTTGGGTTTATTAATCTCGAGGTTCATATTCCTGGGGTATAATATTATTCATAGGGTTTATAATATTAATATTAGGGTTTAATATAAATCGATTTGTTTTAATATTATTCGCTTGGGTTTATAATCCCTTGGGGTTTTATTATTACTCCCATGGTCAACCATGGTCCAACGTCACATTATGGAAAATATTGTCTCAATATGAAAATCAATCATGGTCACTGATGGTCCAACATTGCATTATGATAAAGAATGTGTCAATATGAAAATTAGCCATGGTCAACCATGTTTATTTTAGGGTTTATAATATTTATCTTAGGGTTTGCATACGTTAGGTTTATAATATTAATCCATTGGGTTTAATATTATTCCATTGGCTTTATTAGTACCTTCGGTTTATAATATCACTCCCTTGGGTTTATTATTCTGGGGGTTCATATTCATAGGGTTAATATTATGCGTGGGGTATACAACATTAATCCTAGGGTTTAATATAAATCCATTGGTTTTATAATTCCGTGGGGTTTTAGTATTAATATCTTGATTTTATTATTCCCTTGGGTTTATAATCATGGTAAACCATGGTCCAACATCCCATCGTGACATTGTCTCTACCATGGTCAAATATGTTTATTTTACCGTTTATAATATTTATCATAGTGGTTATATACCTTGGTTTATAATATTTATCTTAGATTTTATCATAGGATTTTCTCAATATGAAAATCAATCATGATCAATTGTCGTCAACTTTGGTCAAACATGGTCGACCATTGTTCGTAATGGTCAATCATGGTTAACCATGGTCAACAATGGTCCAACATCACATTGAGAGAAAGATTGTTTCTTGGTCGAATGTCACATTATGAAAACCATGGTCATCCACAGTCAACCATGGTCCAAAGCCACATTGTGACAATGATGTTCTAAATATGACAATCAACCATCGTCAACCATGGTCCAACGTCGTGTTGTGACAAAGATTGTCTCAATATGAAAATCAATCATTGTCAACCATGGTCCAACATCACATTG
Organism: Pinus tabuliformis; assembly: GCA_031772625.1. Classification (NCBI taxonomy): domain Eukaryota; kingdom Viridiplantae; phylum Streptophyta; class Pinopsida; order Pinales; family Pinaceae; genus Pinus; species Pinus tabuliformis. Next base: position 963,347,489 of record CM062811.1, read on the forward strand.
TGACAAAGATTGTATCAATATGAAAATCAACCATGGTAAAATATGTTTATTTTAGGGTTTATAATATTTCTCATATGGTTTACATATCTTGGGTTTATAATATTGATTCGTTTGATTTACAATCCCTTGGGTTTTCTATATTAATCTCTTGGGTTTATTAGTCCCTTGGGTTTATAATATCAATCCCTTGAGTTTATTAATATAGGGTTTCATATTCCTTGGGTATAATGTTATTCATAGGGTTTATACTATTAATCATAGGGTTTAATATAAATCCGTTGGGTTTATAATCATTGTCAACTATGGCTTAATGTCATAGTGTGGAAAAGATGTGTCAATATTAAAATCAACCATGTTGAACCACCCTCAACCATCGCAATCCATGGTAAACCATGGCCCGAAGTCACATTTAATTATTATCTTTTTCTTTATTATTATTACTACTAATTATGATAATTATTTTTATTACAATAATTATTTGTATTTTTTTATATATTTATAATAACTATTATTATAGTCATATAATAACTATAATAATATTTATTATAAATATTATTTTCTTATTTATTTTTGCAAATATTATAGTATTTATAATATATTTTTTTATAATCATAATTAAAATAATTTTTTAAAATTATAAATCTAATAATTAAACTATTAATGTTAATATTAAATAATAAAAAATAATAAATATGACTGATATATGCCTATAGGAATTTATTGACCATTTGTTTATTGTTATCAAAATTTTAATAATGAAAAAAATATCCTTCATTGGGGTGCAATACAAATCATCGTCCTTTCTTGGCATTTTAGTCATGCGTGAAAAGGTGGGTGACAGGGTGAGAGGTTGTTAAACTCACATGGACAGCAAGACAGATGTGAAAGATAAATCAGTGAGTTCATTTTTTTATTAACAGGAGATGTACATTTATAATACAATGTTGTGACTCTTCCGTTTCAGATCCCAAGGTCTCTTGGACTGCTTAGTCTTTTTGGCTTCCACACTAACCCTTTCGGATTAGGTGTCCAACATTCCCCCCCTTAATCCGAAGGGTTATGTATGAGTCCAAGAAGAGAGCTGTAATACAAAATGTGCAAAAATGCATGGCAGCACTAGGCTGAATGTGCTCTATGAAATGTTGGTAAAAAGGGCGGTGGTTTAAGGATGACCACCAACACTGGAACGCTTAGTGCAGTTCCCGGAACTCTTCCAAAATTGGCAAGAAACTGAAGTTTTCTGCTAGAGGAAGTGATCCTACTGTTTTAAAGAGGGAAACCTTCAACCATAAATGGGAGGTCTCACCCCGCATAAAAGGTAAAACTTCAACCTGAAAAGGGAGGTCTCAACCTGTGATGGTTTAAGGATAACCAACAACTCTGGAATGCTTAATGCAATTCCTGGAACTCTTCCAAAACTGGCAAGAAGCTGGTTTCTTCTGCTAGAGGAAGTGTTCTCAATCTGTTCACGGGCATCTTTGTCTCTGGCTACAACTCTGAAACTGGTGTGGCAGGTTGTGGCTCAGGCTCGCTTGATGTGACTTTGAAGCTTGTAGATGACCATCATTTCCCCCCCTGTTAGGTACAAGGTGAGAAGATGGAGAAAACTCAACTGCAAGACTGTTCAATACTCTGGAACAAGTTCTGATATGTGTTTGGAATATCTTCTTGGCTGTTGATGCCCATTGCCAAGAAGCGATCCATCCAAGATGAATCTTTGTTCTTGCAGGATGTTTATTTCTGAAGCATCTGTGTGAAGAATGGCTGGTTTTATGACAGTGCTTACATGGATGAAGATCAAAACAGTGATCTTTCAGATGGCCAACTCGGTCACAGTGTTGGCATTTCACGATCTGTTGTTTTTGTTGTTGTTGTTGCTGTGGAAGAGGGGCTGAATCTGGAACAGCTGGAGGTGAACTGTCATGAAGAGCAGGTGAACTGTCATGAATGAATCCAGCACTCTGAAACTGAATGGGTTTGGTGTAGTCTGGAATATGAAAGGACAAGTCCTTGTAATATCCAAGACCAGTTTTGTGCTTGTTGTGGACAAGCTGTTCCCAAGGTCTGATGATGGGCTTGGGAAGTGCACACTGAGTTTTTGCATATGTATATACACCTGCTGCTTTATTTGAATGAACAGTAACATTATGGTCTTGCTGCTGATAGGTGGTTGTATCAATGTTCTGAACAGGTTCAGAATGATGTCTATTTTGATGTAGCTCTTCTTTCTGTAGCTGTGATTCAAGCTGCAAAAAGTCGATCTTTTCCTGTGCATTTTGTAGACATGTCTGAATTTCTGAGAGAGATCCTTTGCTGATTTGTAATGTGTCATCAACAGTAGATTGTATAAGAGTTTTCATGAACTCTAATACTTCACTGATTCTGGCCATTTATGTGTTAAAAACTGATCAAAACTACTACTTATTGCAGAAAAGTAATACCCACTCACAATACACAACAATATCCTTATAAATGTGTAGCAAATGATCAGTATGCAACAAGAAGTAACAGGTAGAATTCAAAGATGCTGAAACTGGATCAACTTGAATTGCTTTACAGTAGGCCAAGAATGTCTTGAAGTATACCAGAACACTATAATTCTTTCTTTCTCAAAAATTGCAAGGAGTCAACAAACTAGATAATGCAGATTCGTTCTTATTGAAAACTTTTATATCTCAATCACCTGATATAGACATATAATCTTAATAATAGCATCTACAATAGACCAAGTTCTCACACCCAATTTCATTAGCTCATCAAAACTATCTCTTGAATATAAGTTTTATAGAGAATCAAAAAACTGCAACAATGTCTCTCAAGCAGTTCCTTCTAAAGCTGAAGTAGGTCTTCCGCCTCCAGCTATTGCAAGCACAGTTAAAAACCACTGGTAGCAAAGAGAATTGTTGGAAATAAAACCGGTGAGCTTAATGTCAAAAAAGGTTACAACTAAGTCAAAAGGAGGATCTTTATGATCAACAAACCAGAAGAACTTGCGTCTACTACAGCAGTACAGGATGCCTCTAGCTATCAAGTTCTCAGATATTGAAGCTCCATTAGAACCCTTCAATCAACCATGGAGTGGCAGTTTTGGAGAGCCACAAATGGCGGTTTCAAGCCACTGCACTTCCGCTTCAATGGAGCTGACAACACATAAGCTGTGCACACTCTATTTGATGCTTGCCATTCAAGTAGATCAGTGTCATGTTATATCAATGTGTGAAAAGGCCACAAATCTGCTACCATTCTAGAACCTTTCGCATTTAATTTCTAACCATTGGGAGTGCACATAAACCTTATAAATCCCATAGATAAACCCTAGTAGTTGACAAGTATACATGTCGTACACGTGTTAACATTATTCATTCCTATTTGGTTTGCTATTTGACGATACTGCTCCTCAACATCGTCGTAGGAGCCTGGGAAATGGTGTTTGATAATGTGCAGAATAAAGCATAGCTGATAAAAAAACTCTCGCACCGCTTTTCAAGAACGTAATCAATGGCTCCCTGCGGAGTTCTGCAACGCCCATCTACAAGTTTGTGGACGATTCTATGGTTCTGCGTCGTTATTCTGCTCGCGAGGGACATGCACAACCCTACACATTTAAAATCTGTGTTGTAGCTCTAACACGGTGTTGTAATACCTTCTGAGGCTGTCATCCGTCACCGGTCATTCCCCACAGCATGTGAGTGCAGTAGAAACAACAAGTTGCAGGCTATCAAGGTACAACTATCTTCCAGTTAGTTCCATGTATGGTGCAAATTTTCTCATAGGTAAGACCTCCTTATCATGCAGGCATTACAGATGTGATGGGATTCTATCTTCACAATAATGCAGCCATTGCTGCCCGTGCTGCTCAAGCTGCAGGTGCAAATGGGATGCGCACCATGGAAATGGAACACAAGAAATTTTTGAGCGTGATAATTCGGTTCTTTACATATCCTTGCATAGACATGAAGGGGGCCGTTTTTATCCTAGAACTGGTGCTGCTAATGAGAAAATAGCAATGGAGTGGCTACTTGTATTACACCTACTCCAACCTCTACAACTGGGGAGTTGTTAACATTGCTATTACCAGAGAGGCGCACAGTTATTGGGTTTGATGAAAGGATGCTGCTTCATTCAGAGGCTCAGATGAAATCTCATCCTCACCCAGAAAGGCCAGATCGTCTTCGAGCAATTGCTGCTAGCCTTAGAGCTGCTGGAATATTTCCAGGAAAAGTATTTCCTATACCTGCACGAGAGGTTACATTGGAAGAGCTCCAAAATATTCATACCCCACAGCCACCACCACGATTTTCTTTCACGTCGGGTTCACCACGCTTCAGCGTTGTTTCAGTGACGGTTTGGCCTCATCAATCAAATTTCTCCATCGCCCGAAGCAAACGTTCATGCCACAGTCCCGAACTATCATGCGCTGAGGTATTCCGCTCTTCTTGGAAGAAATAATACAGGCTAAAATGTAATTGCGACTGCGAAATTAAACAGAGAGTGGGATGGCAGCATATCACCAAACAACGGTATGACCTGCAGGGAATGTATTAAAAAAGGCAACGTAAACTTATGTGGAGAGGCGTGATGTCGCAGGGAAACAATGGTATGATACTGAACAGTCAGGCACGCATATCAGACCCATTAACAAAACATCACCACGCAGAAGCACTTGATCCCTCATTCATCAGTTATGATATCGTTCAGACCAGTGTTTTTGAAAGGAATATGACCAGCGTTCAGACCAGCGTTTTTGAAAAGAACCCGTCCAAGGATTCGAACCGCTGACAGACTATACCACCCGTTATCATTTCCAAAATCTGTTTATGCCAGCGCTGTCCAAGCTGTTCCTTTTGCTACGCTGCGCCTGTAGCTACTCCACTACAGCGTTCATAACGTTCAGCATTCATACCACAGTGTTAATACCACAACGTTCACTTAAAAAATGCATCTGACAGAGAGCACAGTCTAGACAGAAGGACACTGACGTACTGAGAAAATGCAGTCAGGCAATTATGTTTAGCTCAGTGAGCGCAGAGTGCAGACAATGATTAAAAATACCATATGGCAGAGAGGAGCAGCGAACAGTCACCTTCTGGCAGACGTTTATGAACAGCGAACGTTTATGGACAGACGGGTCAGACACCAAAAATAGAGACCTGCGGATTTCAGAGGTCAGGAATGTCGGAATGGCAGAGCGACTTTTAACACACACATTGTTGTATTCATTCAAACGCACCGAAAATTATACATATGCCAGCACAAATATATACAACGAATTCAACACCAGCACATAAATTAATCAACCAGCAATATCACCAAGAGTTCACAACCCACATAACATTAATGGTCAATGCATAGGTCAGGTGAGAGAAACACAACAAAAGGCCACAAGCAAACAGTGACTCAAATATGAGCAGGGCCAGAATTCGCCTGCTATGATACCATGTTAAACTCACATGGACAGCAAGACAGATGTGAAAGATAAATCAGTGAGTTCATTTTTTTATTAACAGGAGATGTACATTTATAATACAATGTTGTGACTCTTGGGTTTCAGATCCCAAGGTCTCTTGGACTGCTTAGTCTTTTTGGCTTCCACACTAACCCTTTAGGATTAGGTGTACAACAGAGGTTAACTCATCCCTTGTCATCACATGCATGATCAGGATAGTCGGGTGACAAAGAACATGGGGAGGATTAATGATGCAGCGACGCGATGCGAGGCTCAAAAAATCCAAGTGGGGAGGGGGCAAAGTCTCATTCATGCACTTGTCTGATTTTGGAGCTTAGTACTTGGAGATAAATGAAGGTTCTCTACTCTCCATCCTCTGTCTACAAGAAAGGTAGGGAAGTTTTGTGCTGAGGACGTGATCAGAAACTGGTTCATGGAAAGTGTAGTTGTTTATGTTTTTTTTCTTTTCTCCCTCCTCGACCATAACCTTTTCTATACTCGAATGTCTCCCACAATTTTTTCGACAATCTTTGCAGATTGAATATCGTAAGAAAGGGAATTGATTGTTCAGAAAGTGAGAAAGTTTATGCGGTTTCGCTTTATGTTGTGTATGTTGTCTCTATTTCGGTGTATGCTTTCTTTCGTATTATATTTTTTGGAATGGGAATGTATGAAAACATTTGTGTTAGTCATGTTTTATGGAAGGATTGTCTCCTCGATGGTATTGGATATCTTCATGATTTATTGGAGTTCAACAAGGAAATTTCCTTGAACTTTTCTTTCTTTTTTCATGGTTATGGTGTGGTCCTCAATGATATTTGGCACGGGGAGCCAGTTTGTGGGAACTCCTTTTTGAGGCAATAGGTTATCTCTGGTTTCTCTTTGTTTACTAGCCCACTTAACCATGGGGCACTGGTTATCAGATTCGAGTAGCGTTGATGGTCTCCCTTTTGGACTTTCAGTGTATATGTATGGCTTGTGCCTAACACACATTATTTCTTTCTCTTATATTATGTAATTGTGTCAAGTTTTAATAACTCATGTAACAACCTAGCCCGCGAGAAACTGGTTTAGTCCTGGACTATAGCTTTACTTGTTCGGCTAGCAGTTTGTAATTTGATTGACTCGATGTTATTCCAAATGACTCTTCCCTTCCATGGTGTTGATTCATCTGGAAATGGACGTTCGAGGCCATAGTAGAAAGTTTGGGAATCGAGGTGGTTAAGGTTCTTCCTCTACTCAACCACCGAAGAGAATTGGCGAGAAGTTGGATGCTAATATTATCAATGAGGAAGCCGAGGCATATCATAGAGGTACCATAGTCTAGGTGAAACAATTGATTTTGATATGGGAAGTGGAACTCAACTAGAGGGAATAAACTGAAGTGAAGTTGGAAGACTCGCAAGTCCTTGTTCTAGATCCGAGACACACCCGTGGTCATACCACCCAATATAAAAAAATTGTTCATCTCTACTGGATGATGAAAAGTATTATGGTCTGAGCTATTATGAACTCTCTTGCAGGTTCCGTCAAATTTGATCCAAGTGTCTAGGAAATTCAGAAAGAATTTCAACTTGTCCAATTTCAAATCAAGCAGCAGAATGTTGGCCTTGGCCGTATTGAGAAGTACATTATGTTCCTTCCTCAATCATAACTACCAAGATCTAGTGCTAAGGACCCAACTCTTGTGGAGTCCACTTATCATGAGTAGTTGTTAGCAACTCTTTATTTTGTTTAATGTTTTTATGTATATGTCGATTAGTAGTACTTATTATAGTTTGTTAGATGAGAACTTGTTTACAAACTTTCAGTCTTATATGGCGTTGTTTGACCGACTTAAGTTACTAAGGTTTTGGATGGCATACAATGTGGTTCAATGGCCAACATATATGGTTTTCCAATGCAAAGTTTGAGGCCACTGAACGTTTTTCATGGGCATAACTTGTTGTTTCAAAATAAATGAATGAAAAGGTCCTACCAAGCTTACAAAAAAATAAAAATAAATTATTAATGAAATTAAAAATTTATAATTATAATTATTCTAATTAGGAATAATTTTTTAAATCATACTTATTATAATAATTGTTGTTATTATAATTATAATAATTATTATTATATATAAATATTAATTAATGAGGTTGATATATGTCTATTGACATTTATCAACCACATTTATTAATATAATTGTAGATGTAATTAATATATCTCTATCTATTGACGTATAACCATGTGATTATGCTAAGTAAATTATTTTTACTTTAAAATTTATTAGAAATTTTTAATATATATATATCTATATATATATATATATATATATATATATATATATATATATATATATATATATATATATATTATTCAATTATGAAGAAATTATAATATTAAATTTTATATGAAAACTAAAAAATACAACTCATTAAATTTCTTTTACCTACAATATCAACCTTAAATATCAACCTTTCAATATGGTAGGGGTTGCTTATTCTTTCAACAAGGGAGGCTGCGTAGCAGCTAGTCCCTGCTTTGAGTGGGAAGCGGCGCTGGAGCTCGTTGTTAATGCAGCTTATGTTGGATTCTGTGCACAAGTGATACATAATTAGAAATTAAGCATACAACACGCCCATCACACGTATTTCTCATTCAGAAATTCTGCCCTCAGCAGGTTATTGTAACTTTAAACGCAACAGCACCATCATAATGATACATCAAGCTAGGGTGTTCTCTCAGCCTCACGACTTGAGCATCTTCGCAAACTCTCTATCCCAATGAACAAATGATCAAGGTCTGGACGATTCCAATAAACTGAGAAGTTGAATGAGCGTCATCCACGACTCAAATATTATATGATTCCCCGTAGGAATTTTCTGAAGTTATGATCAGAAACGTAAGCTTGAAAATGACAGTGAAATTGTTTAGTGCACTATTTAAATGTTTATCACTGTTGCAAATAATTTATGTTAATAATTTGATAAAAGGTTCAAGTAACGTGTAAAATTAATCATGAAAATTGTGTTTGTCTATCTTGATTTCAAACAACATGTAGTAAAAATTTCACAATTTTTATAAAAGTTTCGAGTAAGGTGTAAAATTAATCATGAAAATTATTTTTGTCTATCTTGATTTCATGTAAAAATTTCACAATTTTTGCACACTGCAGTTTTTTCATGTGAAGAGCAATATTTGTTAAGGGAAGATGGCCAGCCGCCATTTGTTTGGACTGCTGTTGTTCATTAAATTGCATTCGAACTTGCTAACCACCCGATAAGCAGCTCTCTGCCTTGCCAAACTAGAGCTTTCCTTCCCTACGACGATCAAACCCTACCCTAAGAAAGGGGCAAGAGCATAGTCATAAGTAGCAAGCGTAAAGGTGGGAGAGAAAGCAGATAAATAGCCATATTATTCAGATACTTTCGTGCGGAAAATCATGAAAAGAGAGAAATCCCAGGCGCACCGATCATGTAGTAATCCAACCTAGAAGAAGGTAGAGGAGAAAGGGCACGGGGAGAGCCCACTTCCAGCCAAGTCAAAGCCATCCATCCAATCGTCGTAGGGTTACGGGAAGAGCTGCCTATCCAGCAGGCGCCAGATGATTGGCCGATTATCCAGTTGTACTTCAGCAGGATCGAGTATAGGTCCCGAGATAGAGAATAGAATTATTCTGTGTCACCTTATCCTGCCAGTAAGATGGTTGGACACCTGGAGGGGCAGTTTGCCTTTGCGCTATTTGACAGATGCACGAAAATGAAAACATGCAGTTATTGCATGCCACCCACTTGTCCTGTACCTTTTGCCATTTTAAGCATTTCTACACAACCCTTCTCTGGTTTGGAATGGACGGAATGGACACTCCCGATCTGATCCGACGACAAAAGTCTTGACTGCATGAAGACGGTTTTAAACGAGAAATCTGTTCGATCGATCAAAGATCCTTTCTTGTCCAGCGCTACGGCTTCTGCACGATAAATAACTCTTCTGTAACTTTTCATTTTGGCTCTGCAACTTTTAATTTTGGTTTGCTGTGAGTGTTTGGACGGAAGCTTCAACAGAAAAATCTTGATATTCTTGCTCTCGTCCTGACAACATTTCAATGTTCAATTGAAAACCTTAGACTGAAAGACGGAAAAGCTTTGAAGTCCAGCGCTGTAAATGTTGCAAATATGGCAGCGTATATTGTCTTAATCTTTTGTATTAGACGTGTGTGTTTACGGTGGAAGAGAGGAAATCCAAAGAACAAGAGATCTTTGCAAATTATTAGTGAGCTAGATTTCAAGTTAAATTGTATAGTTTGGTTAGATAGCAAAAATACAGAGAAGATATGTTTGGACGGAACCCAAGACAGGTTGCAGGTCGGGCGCTGCAGATACAACAGAGTTGTGAATTGAGATTCCGGTGTTTTGGTTGGGGTCTGCTCTTCCCCGAGCTGTAATTGTGTTCATCTGCCTAAGGAAAATTTTGTCTTTAAATTATGTTCCGTATGTATCTTTTGGCACTGACTTGTCTTTCAAATTTTTCTTCCATTACCAAGTGGGCAGAGAAGATTATTAAACTTTTAGTGGTCAATTTTTTCTGTAGATTGTACATTTCCGGAGCCTGGATAAGCCGAAGGAAGATGATTTTTGTTTGGAACTATAAGTGGTTCGAACCTTGGTCTCTATAATTGATGCAGGTTGAAATCCCTTTGCATACATTGAAGACTAGAGGTAAATTCATGCTCTGAAGCCATGCTCATCATCATTTGTTTCCCCAATTAGATGCATATCACAATATTTGTGTTACTTCCAAAGTTTTGCTGAGAGCTGAATTCTGCAAATAGGCGGAGGTCGAAGTGATGATTGTAGGAGTTACGGACAAAGGTCCAACAATACTTCAGCAAGCCAAGAAGCTTCCTATTCTAACAAATTCCTACTCACTTTCAATTTCAAAATTTGGATGATAAGTTAGCTGTGAGCGCGGATGATAAGTTTGGCTGCTAAATGGATGCCTTTTTATCGGTAATGGTGTGGTGTTAACGGGAAGTCCACACGAGAACGATAGCGGTGACTTTGTGTACGGTCGACCGCGCCAACTCTTTTACAGTTCAGTGGTAAAAGCAACTGGAGAAACTGAACAACATGAGCTTATCATTGCTAACTTTTTGAAACCCATTGAATCGAACGCATATTCGCGTGGATAGAGGTTTCTCAAGTTGCATATTCTTTACATCCAAGTCAAAAAATATATTGTTTATATGTTTATGTGAAAAAAATATTGTATGTATTTTTTTTTGTTGTTATTTTTAAATAATAAAAGTGTAAATTGTATTTACTAAAAAAAATAGTTTAAGTGTGCAAGTAATAAAACAGAAATTCATGCTGCTAAATGCAGAAAACTCAGTACCATTATTATATTTGCTGTAAGACAATATAGTATGATTAATACAATATATGTTTGACTGATCATGTAATTGCTGATAAATTTGAGATTGTGTGCAGACCGAAGAATGGGAGGTTATTTGATCTACCAAGAGACACAAGTCTAGTTTCCTGTGTGTTGCGCTGCAACAGAATGTTTCTCTAGCTCCAAGATCGCATCCCTAAGCATATATGAAATATTTCAGGTTTCTGAATTAACACTGATTTCATATTTGTCTTTTTAAGAATTTAAATATCTCTGAATCTCAAATCTTTTCAAAGCACCAATTTCATAGAAATTCAAATTCAAATTTAAATGCCTCTGGGATTTTGATTTTTTTATTTTTGTATTTAAGATTTTACATATAGCATGTAAAGGTAAGAGAGGCATCAATGAAAGATATAGTTTGTTACATTGTTTGAGTTTCAATTTGAAAACAATTCCACGAGAAAGGAGAAAATTGACCGAGTCCGTGATTCAATTGCCTTGATGCTAAAGCCTATCCACAGGAAAATTCTATGATCTTCTTCTGTTCTTCTTCTTTTCTCTCTAGCTTCAAAAAGAGAATCAAACTAGAAGAATTCGCACCTTTCAACACTTTTTAGAATCAAACTGGAAGAATTCGCACCTTTCAACACTTTTGAAGCAGCAGAGTAGGATTTCTAACCAGATAGAGATTCTTCAGCTGTTATACCACTAACTGTGAATCCAAATGTGTCACTAACCTACGAATACCAAGAGAAATGGCTTCGGATAGAAGTTCAATGGCTGCACTATATTCCACAGTGACATGCAACAACGCCACAGTAGACACAGTAGCAACAGGTGGAAACTTCAAAGAAAAAGCAGCAACAGGTGTCACAGCAGGAAGGATGAAGGATGTACTGGAGTAAGGGTGTACCTGGGAAGGATGTATGAATAAGGATGGAGTAAGGGTGTACCTGGGAAGGATGTATGAATAAGGATGTACTGTTAGCATTTTATACTGCTAGACTAATGTTAGCATTAGTCTAACCAGTCCAAAAAAAATGAACAAATGAATAATACAAAACCAACATAATATATGCTTTCTCGCCCCTCGCCTGGGGAAAAGGCCAAATAAGATAGTAAAAGACTATTTATCCAAAAAGTTTCATTATACTCGATTAAATAGCAGTCACAAATAGCTCCCAAGCAGCTCAATTAATGTTAAGTTCATCTGATCCCATTACTATAGTCCCTGGCCATTGCCAAATGGCAGGGACTAATAACCAAGTAAAAAGGACTGGTTTTCTTATTATTTAATTTAATTAAAATAACTTTGGTGAAAAAAATAAAAAATAAGTTTATTATAAAATCTAATAAAACAACAATTTTTTATATAAATAAAATTTACATAAATTTAATAGATGAAAATCTTAAATTTTAATAATAAAATAAACTAGATAACATCAAAAGTTATATTATATCTGTAAATTCCATTTGCATGGAATCTGCAATTTTCTTTACCATCTTCAAAAATATTTACAACAGTAATGTCATCTATGTGTGATGAAAATTCTTTTGACATCTTCAGAAACAATATTAAATTTATAAAAACCCATTTATACGGAATATGGAATTCCATTTCAAATCCTCAAACACCTTTACTACAGTAATGTAATCTATGTTAGTGACATGGAATTTCGTTTGACATATTCAAATTTTTTTACTACATCCATAAGATATCGATGTAACTAATTTATTCGCTTTCATCCGACAAAACTAATTTTGACTGGGATTTTCATCATTTGAATATTTTAGCCTCACACTTTCATTACCTTTATGTGCTTTCCTCCGACAAAGCCCATTTTGACGGGGAATTTCATCATTTTAATATTTTTAACCTCCCACTATCATTACCTCAGTGACAGGCAATACGCAGTGAAAAAGCTAAAAACCCATCCATCCTGTCAATCTGACAAAGTTTACCTGATAAAGTGATGATACCAGTTAGTAAATCTTTTAAAAATGAACGGAATTTGAAGGACAAAATACCCATAAAAAGCGCCATTATTTTTTGTTTGTTTCTTGCCACTGCTTTCCTAAATCAAATGATTAGCATTTTCATTTCAGTTTTTCGAGCGCTGGGAATGTTCCAATGGTTCAAAACTTCCTTACGAGTTTCTATAGCTTTGAAAATTAATAAACCCTTTTCAATACGTACCAAGTTATACGAGTAGCCTTCATTACTATTATTTGTTAGTTCTAAATTTTATAAGCCTTGGCCAGTACGTGCGAAGTCAAGTTATACATGTAGCAATTCCACCAGCCTCCAGGCTGTGAGAAATCGCTGAGTTGTAAAAAGAAGACTCCACTGCAATATGGTTTGTTTGACATTATGAATTCAAACACAATCTAGAAGACGGTTCTTCAACGTCTTAGAATGATTTGAATGAGTTACAATAAGAAGAATCCACTGCTAGAAGAAGGCTCCTCAACGTCTTGGAATGATTTGAATGTGTTGCAATAAGAAGGTTCCATTTCTAGATGGTTTGTTTGAGATTATGAATCGATACACAATCTAGAAGACGTCTCTTCAATGTCTTAGAATGATTTGAATGAGTTACAATAAGAAGAATCCAGTGCAAGAAGAAGGCTCCTCAACGTCTTGGAATGATTTGAATGAGTTGCAATAAGAAGGTTCCTGTTCTAGATGGTTTGTTTGAGATTACGAATTCAATACACAATCTAGAAGAAGGCTCTCCACCTTCATAGAATGATCCGAATGGGTACAATATTCGGTACATTATACTGATCTGACAACTGCGTCTTATTTCAACAATGATTAGATATGTCTCACATGGTACAACACCAGTGCATGAACGAATGACATCAAATTTCAGTTTAGGAGAACTTCGAGCGATAAATGTAGAGGGGTTATAGTTTCCTATGTAGTTCGAGGATGCTTCATTGATTATTTAGGGGAGAGGAGAGATGTCTAATGCACTGATCTTTAATTTTTATAGTACTAGTCCACCAAGTTATCAGAAGTTGAGAGATGTGCAACCAATATTTAAACAAAAATAAATAACATTAAGTGAAAATAACTATCTATAAATAGTTTTTTAAGTGTCTACATTACAAATCATGTTGTTCCAATTAGAAAACAAAGAAAACCATAAATCTTGCCAAAATGGTCTATTCCAGAAGTACAAAGTAACAATCAATTCAACCCCATTCATAAAGCTATGTATCTCATATGTATATTCCTCCATTCACATAATAAAAAATAAATGTGAGCCATAAATGTTGCTTTATTCAACATTTAAACCCACTGTGTTAAATAAATGACACCCAACTCATTAAATTCAATAAATGACAAAGAATCCATTAAAATTCTCATTAAAATAGATCAAAGCACATGGATGAACAATAACCAATTCCCAATCATGGATCACATCCAAATAAATTTAGATCACATATTCAAAATGAAGCCATTGCAATCCATGTCAATCCTTGCCACCAATTAAGTTCAAGTGCAAAAAACTATAAAAGAATTTCAACCACTCTTGAAGTTGCATGTTTAATATTTAAACTATTAACTAGTCCTAGACACAAACCATCACAGAACATTTCACAATATATTCAGTTACAACACAATTTTTTTACAGTTTTATTTTCATTTCTCACAATTTTTATTTTTTTTCTTACAGTTTTATTTTCATTTCTCACAATTTTTATTTCAATTTTCTTCCAGTTTTATTTTCATGAAAGTATATTATTTTTCTATATCGCGAGTCATTTGCAAGTTGATTGGAAAATGTAAAATATTTCAACACAATAAATTTAATGAGAAATGACAAATATATTCACATGGACAAATATGACAATGTGTAGGAGAAAAAGTAACGAGACTAAAATGTTTGTCCATCCACAAAAATATTATAAAAATATGACACACCCATATATTATTGGCTAGTATGGCTACCTAGAGATGAAAAGGAACATAACTAGTTTCTTGTTGAACATCAATCGTTTTCTATAATACGGATTCCAAGTGGGAAAGACTTCATATAAAGTTCTACACATTCATCCCAAAGCCAAAAGAATGCCATAAAAAGTAGTTCCTCAATTAGAATTAATTGGAAAATAAGCCTCTTAGCTCCAAGTTAATAACAACTAGATGATGACTTGAACTAACAACGAGAATCCACTACAAAGTTTTCCAAAAGGTTGTATAGTCTTTAGCATAAATTGATGACATGTGGAAATAAACAATGGAAAATAAATGACAACAGTTCCTTCCTCAATTAGCTATCAGTGACATAAACTTGGAATGGAAAAAATAGACGTAGAAACTCCCTATGTTTCCCTTTCTTCTAGGTTTTAGCATAAATTGATGACATACAAAAATAAACAGTGGAAAATAATTTAGTGATAAATGAAAATAGTCTCTTTCTCAACTCGTCATCAGTGACATAAATTTGGAATGAAAAAAATAGATGTATAAACTCCTTTATGCTTCCCTTTCTTCCAGTACTTGTCATATTTGTTGAGACACGAAACTAATCTAGATGAAATTTAGATTAAATTTATAGTGAATAAGATAAAGATGAGCCTCGTTTTAACAATTTTCTTATTTTTATCATTTCTCTTAGTTTCATTTGAATAGGAAATTTCTATCAATGGTTTTCCCTTGAAACAATTTAATAATCACTATGTCTCTCTATAGCCTACTTACCAACCTAGCATTCAAATTCTCAATATATTTCATTTATCTTTCAAATTTTCTTAAACACACATTATATTTCCCTTCATCAACTACGACATGTTTTTTGATAGCATCCTCTACCTCTACCTTGTCCAACATTTTGTGGAACATCCACTCAAATCAATCTCTGAACTTCCTTTTTATCCTTTTAACAAAAATTTTAACATTTCCATTAATTATTTTAAGATGTGTGTGAGTGTTTCCAACCTTGTCAGACTTGAAATGGAGATAGAAGAATTCCATATCCAATTCAAAATTCAACACACTTTACAGTTTTCAAGATTTAAGGACTGGTAGGATTGCAATTTATTTTTCATGTATGATGGTATGGGATTGGCATAACAAAAATCACCAAACCCTTTATGTAAATTGATGTTGGTAGAGGTAATTGTTGAACTCCTCTTCCAACCTATGAAAACAACTTGTATAAGCACCTAACTCTCATGATAGTGCACCTTACTGGTTTTTATTTTTTTCCCAAGACTGCCTATCTATAAAAAAGAATTATACCAAATAAACATCTTAACCAAAAAAGGACCTAGGTGTCACTTTTTTAAGCTGAAATTCCTCCTAGAGCTTCCATCATTCTTGACGAGTGTTATCTATAGTGATAACAATATTGACAAACTCAAAGCCATTCCAACAATAGGAGAATCACTAACCATTACTAAGGCAAGCCTAGAGATTCTAGTAAGTTGCTAAATTCATTTAGCAAAGTAAGCCTACAACTTCCTTCATGCATAAAGATTCTGATGATTAGGAATAACAATAATGACAAACATGAGGCTAAAAAATCTAAGTCAAACAACAATAACTAGACTAGATTAACATCTTATCTATAGGAATAACAATATTGACACACTCGAAACCATTCCCATAATAAATTTGACAAACTCAGAACCATTCCCACAATAGGAGAATCAATAACCATTTCTAAGGAAATTTTATATCTTCTATTGAGTTGGTAAACTACATTAGCAAGGAAAACCTACAATTTCTTTCATGCCTAGAGATTGTGATGATTAGGAATAACAATAATGACAAACATGAGGCTAAAAAGGTTAAGTCAAACAACAATAACTAGACGAGATCAACACCTTGTCTATAGGAATAACAATATTGACAGAATTAGAACCATTCCCACAACAGGAGAATCACTAACCATTACCAAGTCAAGCCTAGAAATTCTATTCAACTACTAAATTACTTTGCCAAGGAAAGCCTACAACTTCCTCCATGCTTGGATATTGTGATGATTAGGAATAAAAATAATGACGAACATGAGGCTAAACAATTTAAGTCAAACAATAGTAGCTAGATCAGATCGACAAAGTATCTATAGGAATAACAATATTGACAAATTCAAAACCATTCCCGCAATAAATTTGACAAACTCAAAGCCATTCCCACAATAGGAGAAAAGGAGCCACATGTCACTTTTTTTAGTTCAAATTCCTCCTATAACTCATAAAAAATTTATATAAAACATATATTGATATAATTGAAGACATACAACTAATTCTAGGTCAATTTCAACACACTTGCAGTAGTTTTCCAAGTGCAAATATAGTCATGGTATTTTAATTGAAAAACAAGTTATCAAAAAATAATCATTTGATATATTTGAATACATAAAAAAAAAATCATTTTTTAGATTTTATTTTTCAAGGATACTGTGAAAAAGGTATATGTATGAAAATTTGTTAAGCTGTTACTAACATACATGTTGATAATTTCCTGTAGTAAAGCAAAAATACTATTAGCTTGTATGAAAGCATAATTTCAATTATTCTTAACAAAATTCATGCAATAATTGTACAAGTAGTTGTGTCTATGAAAAGTTTTAGTTATGTTACTCGTACAAGGAGAAGCGGCAAGTGAGTGACCATGTGTGCCTGACTACGATTCCCTTCATCAGATGAGTACATGATAGGTGATGTGAATGAAAAAAATGCTCCCAACAATGTTTTTGAGGATGACGATGTGTATGAAGCTTAAGTTTTCACATTATCAACCATAGAGCCACCATCAACCACAGTACAGGGGGAAAGTTCAACTAAAAGTATCATTGCTACAAGAGGTTGGAAAAAATAAGACATGTTAGTTGTAATTGACGAAATAGAGTTTAGTGGATATTCATTTCAGGCGTCTCCAAAAAAACATGATATTCATCCTTCATCAATACATTATTGGAGAAATGGTCTCACTCATATAAAACATAGAGGGCCTCTTACAATTACGACTAAAGAGAAAGGGGCTGAGGTGGTTCAGTGGTGTAAAGAGATGGCCCAATTGGGACATGGGCTAGAGTTGATACAACTCAAATCCACAGTTGCTAAAATATGTCAAGGGAGGCCAAACCCATTAAAATATTGGTTTCCTATTAAATCATGGTGGTTTGTCTTTAAGAAAAGGAATACAGACCTTGTATTGTGTACAGTTGAAGACCTTGAAAAAGGTAGATCATAGTGCCTTGTAGCTGTATGTAAGCTCTATGACACTCTTGCTAGTGCATATGATAAGCATTGTTATGGTTCATACCATATATGGAACTGTGATGAAACATGTTTACAGGCAGGAAGGAATTGTGGCATGCAGGTAATTTCCAAGAGAGGGAGCCGAAATGTACCAAAGTTTTTTTCCTAAGAGAAAGGAGTGGATAACTATTCTATGTTGTGTAAATGAAAGTGGTTCTTCAATCCCATGATTTTATCTATTCAAAGGTAAAACACAACTGGAAAGCTATATAAAAAACTTTGAATGCGCATTCCCATGCATGGATAATTAAAGAATTTTTTTTAAATTGGTTTTTTCACTTTGCTGCATCTGTACCAGGTGGTGTGTTACTTAATAATATAAACCTATTGATATTATATGGCCATGGAAGCCACATTGTTGTACAAGAAATTGAGGAAACAAATAATTTGGGCATAAATCTGTTAACATTGCCAACTCATAAAACTCACAGATTACAACCCCTTGATGTCAGTTTTTTTGGCCCTTTCTAGAACTATTTCAGGTCAGAGCATGATGCATGGATGGAAAATAATCCATGGGTTGAGGTGAAAAGGTTCAAGTTAGCAGAGCTTTCAAGTAAAGAGTTTAAAAGGGCTTTAACACCATCAAATATCAAGGCTGGATTTAGGACGACTCGAATGTGACCACTGACTTATGATTCTCTTATGCATCATACTAGTTGTATCGAGTGGTTTCATGTGGATGGTCAAGAAGAAGGGCATGTCAAAACATGTGTTTAATTGCAAGAAGAAGTAGATGAACAAGATGATGTGGTTGTAGCTGGTAATATGATTTCCTCTTATCAAGGACATTTATATGGTCATGATGATGAACATTTATGTGAAACAAAATATAATCATGAACCAATTGATATTAACATGAAGGTCATTCTACCAACTAAAGCACATGGAACTTCTGCTACTGATATTGTTAACGAAATTGTCAAACATGTAGTTGACAATGATGATGTAGTTGAAAATTACATTTTTGATATTGCACTAGGAAGCAACAATGACCAATTGACATTGCCAAGCCAAGTAACCCCACCATCATGGATGGAATAAGTTTTTATTAATTTTAAGACAAACATAGTGTCTCAAGAACTAATGAATGACGCATGAACATTTCCTCACAACTAGAAAAAATGAAAAATGAAATTTTTCATTTTTTTGTGGAGGATAGATCAATGGAAGAAGATAGTGGACATAATGAGGCATCAGATGAAGAGAATAATATAGTTCAATCAGTTGTCTTGGATATTGAAAGGAAAGCGCCAAGAAATGAAATGAAGATGGGAGGGGTGGAGAAGTTACTTGGTCGGTTCCTAAAGATACTAGTACACTAGTACAAAATGGCTAATCCGTTACTAAACAAATGACTAAAATTCGCATATAAACAACCATTTTTCATTTGGTGACCAATAGTGGCTAATTTATAGTTTCTTATAACGTGACTAACTTTTAGTTGTATTTAGGTCAATCATTAATTGGTTGTCTCAGTTTTATCATTTAGTAGTATATTTAGTCATAAATTTAGTCATTTATTTAGTCATTAATTGCCACAATTAATGACCAAATACACAACAAAATATACTATTACATGATCACCTGAGAAAATTAATTAATGACCAAAGAAATATGACCAAAATGTTGATTACATTATAAGATATTGTAAATTAGCTACTAATAGTCATATATATGAAAAATTTAGTAATCATTTGTAATCACAAATTTATCATTTACAGTAGTCATTTATCTTTTTTTAGTAGTTCATATTCATCATACAAATGACGGATTTAGTAGTTTATATTCATTTCATTTACATTCATTAATACTCATTATAAGTGGCTAATTTAGTCATCGTATATTCATTTTATTTGTGTTCATCATTAGTCAATATAAATTATTAATTTAGTAGTTTTAGATTGATTTTATATGTTCATTATTAATCAACATAAATTAATTAGTATTATTTTGTGACTAAATTGAAAAAAAAATGTTATACAATGTGCATGTTCATCTAATAGAAATGAAAATTACATATCTTAATTACAACACTAAATAATATCAAGTACAACTATAAATAACTTCAACCACATAAATTCTATTATATGAAATTCCAAGTATTACAATATGAGTTTCCAACTTAATATTGATTTGACTAGAATTTACAAATGAAATATTGTTTCATCACTTCAAAACATTATCATTGTTTTTCTGAGGCATTGTTGATGAATTCACCAACTCTAAAGGCATGACCATCAATTTGTATGTGTGTGTCTCATGCATGATATTGGTTTTGAGAGTATCACTAGACTCGCTCTCTTCTTTCTTTCTTTTTATATTTGTTGCTCCAGTGTTATTAGTCTCCTCTTTCTTCAATTCCTGCTTCGATATCGTGTGCAAGAAGGGTCATACTCCTATTTTCTTCCATATTCCATAGCTCCAATGATTGCAATCAAACATAATAGATATGAACAAATCATATATCTTAATGACAACATCTGTCATTACCAACTCTTACAAGGAAAAAGCCCACATTAAATAAGTAATAGTTTTGAAGTCATATATTGAATGTCACTAACTCGATAGCATCCAATTACCAAAATTTACCAACTCCTACAAGAAAAAAGCCCCATATTGAATAGGTAATATTTTTTAAGTCAAATACGAAATGTGACTACTTGATAGCATCCAACTACCAAAAATTTTGGATAGCTTGGATGAAAGCCACATGAATGGAATTTATTTCCACTACATCTCAGTTCATGTACACATTAACCACCTTTTATAGCATGAAATACCACACCCTAACATAATCCTCACTTACAACTGTGAAATATTGTCCACTTGTATCTCAACAAACTAAGTGTACAAGCCTTATATTCCTTTGAAATAATAAATATATTAAAGATACCAACCATTTCAAAGAATTTCTTTATCTAAATCTAATAAAGGTTTACAGTCACTGAAGATATTTCCAAAAAATACTTAAAAAATAAGAAGATATCGATATCACATGTGGAGACTGAAGATACCTTAAGTAAAATAATTTAAGCAAAACTAAGAGAATCAATGAACTCTGAATATTACTAAGAGAATCAACAAACTTTGAAGCTTCATCCAATATGACGTAGAATTTTAATGTACATAACAAAAGAATCAATGTGAATGCAAGATAACACAAAACATACCTCTAGAGAATCCCAGTTGTACCTCCACCTCGGAAGAGGAATTTCTTCCCTTCTTTCCTCAACTACTTTTGATTTGGTTTTCCATTATTAATCCATTCATTGACCGATCTATAATTCTAAGTGACAAATTCACACTGTAGATTCAATATACCTTTACACATATGCACAGAATAAGTGTTTTGATACATCACCCTCACACTAATTAGTTACTAAAATCATGGAAGAGATGGCGCACTGTCAAATCAAGTTGGTACTGATGTTAGATTAATGCATGAATCAATATTGAATGGTTGGAAAAAATGATTTTTATTATTTCAATATTTTTCTTACACCCACCTTCGTTGTGTACACTGGAAATTAAAGATTTGAGTTTTCAAGTGCTCAATTGAACTAAGGTTGTAGTTTCAAGTGATAATATTCAACACTAAAATATGTGTACATGAAATTTCAAAAATAAAATAAACACTAAAAGGAAGTAGAGATACAGTCTTATAGCTACCTATCTTCAAATGGAATGTATGGAACCCAGTTCATTTTCGTTTCCTTGATTGGTACTACTATCTCACCTTCCATTTGAACAAACTTAATTCCAATTTTATCAGAGGGTGGAAATGGGGATGTAACCTATTAAGAGACATTTCATGCTTCTTTGAAAACAAATTCTAATTTTACACTCCCTTCCAATATATCTGACCGAATGTACCCACTTGATTTTCTTCTTTCATATTGAGTTACATCCTAAAAAATATCAGTTTCAAAAGCCAAGACAACACCAATATAGATCCTAACACACATCCATATTTTCCACAACCATAGGAATTAATACTCTCTTACAATTAGATCACTAGTTTTAATATATATTTTTTTATTCTTTCCGTTCTTGATGCACATAAAGTGATCTTCTGTTAGTTGGTAACTAAGCATGCATATTCAAAGAGAAACATAACCTCGTAAATGGTTTTTCGTTTCTAATTTTATTATTCTTTTGACAAAAGGTAAAATGCATACCTTGTCATTCATAGGGGCAAGGGCTACAACATGATACACTTTTCCATCGATTTACATTGTGCATACCGCACAAAATTGTTCATACATATGCCACAAAAAACCTATTGAAAACCACTTTACAATTTTTTAAAAATTTTACTTTTTTAGCTACGAGAAATTAAAAGACATCCACTTCATGCAACTGTTTATTTGAGAAAAAATTATGGTGAATTATCTCAATCACTTATGTTTGAATTGAAAGTTATATGCATTAGAAACATCAACTCAAGAAATATCTCTAAATTATGTGTCTTGAACCCAATGTGTGTTGTATTTTTATTTTTAGCATCTCGCCGCTAAAGAAGATGTTAGTGTTCCATACTATGGCTTCTCATCAATGTATACTTCTAACAACAAAAAACCTTAGAAATCCAAATTGGCACCTACCACAGGGAAAATGCATGTATATATGCATGGGAGTCTGTCAAGTTTAGGAACAATAACATATATCTTTAACCACCACGTTTGAAAGAAAAAAATTAACTATAAGGTCTTCATTGGACACTAAGAAGAATTGAAATGAACTTACATTTCAACCACAACTAAATTAAATCTATGATGAGGGGAAACCCTTGCAGAAACATTTATAATTACTACTCCATATTCCATTAGAAAAACACCATATATATATTTACTTTTAGGTAGCCTATCATCTCCATCTAGATTAGCCTCATCGCCCTTCCAAATAACATGTCGTGCAAATAAAGCTCCTGTGGGATCAAGTGCTTTGGCCATCTCTGTGGCATAAACTTTATTACCCATTTTCTAAACATGTTGTCTGTACAACTTTCTTTCCTAGAACATAAATGATAAAAGAATGAATAAGATGAAATAAAGAATAGATCCATCTATTGGCATGCATAGAAGTTTCCAATTTCACATTGTAAATCGAATGACACATCTAAGAACTACAAATTGCAAATATATTGATAGCTCAATCCAAATTATAGTAACCTTGTCCAAAACATTTTAGATGTTAAGCCACAATTTATTCCACATTCACATATAAGCAAAAAATTTGATGTTGAGGTTTCTCTTGGTCTTGCTCCTCCTCCTGCCTTAGAATTTCCTCATGCACATGATATATTTCAATAAATTGTTGGACAAAAAAATTCATGAATTAGCAACATTTATATACTCATATTACCATGTATCAGTTCATTTACTTCACATCCCTCTTTTCCTAGGAATCACCAGAATTATAACAAGATGGTTTATATTTAATGAAACCTTAGCTAAATTTAGAAGTGTCTAATCATGGCCCAAAACAAGGCAACATTTCTTGGCACTAAACATCTTATTTTTTTCTTCAATTCTCCATGTTGTTCCTTCTGGATTGCAACTCATTGCTCTTCACTTATCTGTTCCAAGAGATGACCCACATCAACCCAAGGATTCAAGTTTTTTTGTGTCAAGTGGTATTTTCATTTGAAAAACTCTATGAGGGGTATAACCTACATGCTAGAATACTTTGGAAGCGTTATGTCCTGTGTAGTATCTTCTTTTCAAAATTTAGAAGATTCAACGAATTCGTGATCCATGTCAATGGGTCAGTTTCTCTAATTGATTTCCCAACAAACATCTATGACGATAGAACTCATAATGTTTTCAAGTTAGTATTTTTTAGCATTTCAACAATTCTTGCAAGATTTTCCATGAAATGTTGTTCAATAATAGCTAAATAAGGAACCTGTTACAAATTTGGACCCATATTTGTAGTTTCTGGTCCTAAAGCCATACATATCTTCCTTCAAACTAGGATAAACTATTTACCTATCCCACTCAATTTCACATTATCATTACCTGAATTCATGTGAAGAATATGACAGGGACAATGAGGTTTCATTTGATGCTTCTTGGAGTCTCCAACCTACCCAAGCAACAAATAAAATAAATGATGAATAATTCATCCGAAGGAATATTGGAAAAAAAATAGAATATATAGTTAAACCATGCAACAAGTTACATTTGAAATGGATTAGAATTGAAGTCATAGGTATCTCTTCCAACACAGAGAAACAATGATACAACTTCCAAGTCATATTTTCAAAGGCCACCAATTAATCCATTACAATTGACCAAAGCCACATGCCTTGGGTCACCTACTTCAACCCACATATATAGAATGAAATGAAAACAAAATAAATATATTTTCCACTGTTACATCTTTCAAGTAGTCATTACACACAAGATACAACTCTATTAACTATGTTGAATCAGCAACATGTCTTGCTATGGATGTTCCTTGAGTGTCAAGTTTGGAAGAAATTGCTAGTGCTTGCAATGTATTTTTATGTTGTACATTTGAATTCTTTGGTGTGCTTGGGTCAAATGTTATTTCTTTCCTGGATGTACAAACACATTATCTACTAAGACCTTACTAGGGAGGATTTGTCTATTGACATTGATAAGGATTTTGTGCAGGTTGTGTTGACAAACTTCTATTGTTATTGCTTAATGAGGTGTATACACGTAGTTGGGTTTACCATTATATCAATAAATACAAAAGGTATATTTTATTTCTCTTCTCCTCCTCACCTATAGATGGAATCCTTGGATTTAAATTAATATCTATACTATTTGGATGAATTTAATTGGATTCAAAAACAAGTTCCAATGAAGTACTTTCCTGATAGAATCATTTAGTCTTTTGTCTTTTGTTTCTATTATCAATAGTGACATTATGTGTGTGTATGAAACATACTATTACTATAACTTCTCACAATATTGGACCTTGATAGGTCTCCATTGCTGTGTATTTCCATTTATGATTCTCGATCCCAATTAGTAGGTTTTAGAAAGTGGTATTATGTTCAATCCAACCACCACATCTAGATGTCACAACTAGATTGGCCCTAGATAAAGAAGTATGTTCTTGGATTGGCGTAAATAGAGTTATCACACATATGGGAGTTTCATAAATCCTTCCTGAAGTGTTTGAGTAGCAACATGGACCAATGAATCACCTAGCAGGACCTACGAGTGAAGGACATAGGACCGAAAATGGAGACCAACTTCGATGAACAAGAGATCATCATGTAACCCTAGTAAGGAACTTCCACACTACAGGTCCGAATAGTGGAGTTTCCCATCACCCCTGATGAAGCCACCTTCATTGGAAATTATTTGAAGCATATCTTGAAAAGGCTATTACAAAGTGAGAGCCCTCTAATGAAGTTGCTGATGGTGAACCCACTCTCCAGCAAGACTTACTATCTTCCAGTAAAGGATACTTTTCCACCACAATAGAAAAACAAAATAATTGAGTCGCAGTTTTGTTGGTGTCACAAGTCCAACAGTATTTCCACCTCCATGGAGAGACCTTCTAGGCCCAATTTATAGAGGTTATTGTTAAGACTCTATTGTTGGTCGATGAAATACTGTGAGCGTTTGGATTTATGCAAACTAGAGGGAAACATATTCCACTCGTGCATATAGAGGATGAACTCAAGAAAAAAATCTTGTGTACTATAATCGATCAAGCGGGCTATAAGTTTATAGGAACTTCAACATGTTAGGGGGATTATTTCTCGCAACATCATCAATCGTCACCCACAAGGATGGATGGGGACTTAAATGTAGAACAAGCATACACACAAGAAATAGACCCTTTACATGAGAAAAAACAACTAGGATAAATGCATATGCGTGAGGTACACTTTTTAGACCCCACTTCCCCTCTAAATTAGTTTTTAGCCATGACACATATTCAGCTGTTGGACGGTGATCCAAAATACCATCTAAGAATCCTATGGGTTCACTAGGAACCAGATATCTCCCAATACCTTATTGAAGAAACATAGAAGTCATATAATAATACAGAAAATCCCAATTAGAGTGTCCTTTGTGATCCTAACAACCATTCACAAGTGGTATTCCACTGAAATAGGATGACCCTAAATGCATGCAGCAAGGAAAATTCACCCTAAATGTTATGCCTTTAGCTGACTTGATGTGTCATCAAGGGGACCACATAAGAGGGTCTCATGAGGATGGACCAGACAGAGCAGTCCATCCTGAAGCTACAACAAGTAAATAAAGATCTCAATATGTAGCTCATAGTGGTCACAGCAGATCGAGATTCTCAATTTTAGATGCGATAATAGGTGGAATTAGAATTGGAGGCAGTCTGGGGATGATTAGAGTATATGTGGTCATATTTGTGGGTAACCAATTTGGAATTTACACCTTATTTCTCCAAAACCAAACAAGTCGATACGCTCCTACTAATGGAGCTCTATGAAGCAACATACAGAAGAATGAACATAGAAGGAGCAACATATTCAACAAACCATGCAAAGGATCACCCAATTCTTAGAGGAATGTGCCATGCTCTAGTAGTAGTCAGCACAAGTAACCACAAGTATGATTAATATAATACTATCATTGTCCCTTTGGAAGTGATATGTCTTGTGTAGTATCTGTTGGCTAGTTGAATTGTTTATTAATTAAAAAATCAAGTACCACATTAATTGTCAACCTGGGAAAGTCTTTTTATTCCAAAGGCTACCACGTACTGTATGTACTTAATCCTAAAAGAATTAAAAATCTGTAGTATACGTAATTCTTACGCTAAGTTATCACAGCACAAATAATTAATTAAAATTACAAATCTGAAAAGCAAAATGATGGATGCTCTGTTGGCAGAGGATCAGGACCCTATCCTCCAGGTGAGGACGTTCAGCACCTGCCCCTGTAACCATATTTCTAACACACACTGCACTCTAATTCACCGGTGAAATATCCTTGCACAACTTCAAGCAATGAATGAAACAGAGTACTAGCAAAGCGGAAATACCAGAGGTAATGCTACAGAATCCAAACAGAGTACCAGCAGAAAGAAACTATCACACACTTACACACTTAACAGAAAAGTAAATGGGTGAATCTTGTGAGGAAGGTGGGCCCAGTCCCTCTCACAAGATTCCCCAGAACACAAAGGCTAGATTAAGTGCTTAGAACAATCTTCTATTCATCTGCCAAAAGATTCAAGTACAATAAAGTTCAGACTTGCTGATGTCTTTCAAAATCTCACTTACAGATCCCACATTAACTCCCCTTCTAATGTAGATGTCTCCTCTTTATAGAGGAGACATCTATTCCAATAGATTATTACACTTCATTCAGTTAACCCATTCTATTAAAAATAAGAATTACAAAACGTTGTTACAACAGTATAATAATATATTCTTTCTTAGGTTCTAGCTGTTACACAGCTGATAACTGACTTCGACCGTCTTCTTGGGATCCTCGCATTCCTTTATCGTTTCCCCATGCTGTTCCTGATTTAGGCAGTGGTAACTGTGTTCTACCCGCTTTAGACAGCTGTGTGATCATGCAGCGTCAGCGTACTTCAGATAATTGCTGTTTGTTATTCCCAGTTGTTGCAAAATAGCCTGCTTAGATGGTTGTTGTTGCTGACTGTAGCAACTGCGTAGTTGCTACTTCTGGTGTTGCAGCAACTGCGTAGTTGTTGTTTCTGGTGTTGGGGCAACTGCGTAGTTGCTGTTTCTGGTGTTACAGCAACTATAAATTATAATTCCTGCAGACTTAAGACAATTACTTGGCAACTTAGTCAGCTTTTCAAAGATAAATATAAAGATACTCACGAATATGCAATTAACAATTAAACATATAGATATGCGGAAAGTTACTTTGTATCTTGGGGTGATTAAGTCATTATGTAATCAAAGATTACAACTTATGACTGAAAAGGATAATATTATGGGAAAAATATAAGGTCAGAATATGTCAATTCTGAGTCCTAACATCCCCCCCAACTGAAGAGATTGCATGTCCCCAAGGATAATTTTAGGGGCGAATGTTCGCCCTTTGGCGAAATTAAGGGGTTTTAAATTTTTAGTGGGCGAATATTTTGTATCATAGTACATTTTTACAAATCACCTTTAATAGCCCACCTTATTTTAAGGGAGAGGGTAAAAAAGGTAAATTTAGCCCTTGAAATTAGGACTTACAACCTTCCATTCGCCCATTTTCAAGAATAGGTTTTATTTAAGTGAATCCTATGGGCCAAATACCATATTTATAAAAGAAGTATGGTAAATTAATAAAAATATAAATAAATGAGAGGTATGGTAAATAAATAAAACATTTTTTATATTTACTCCATAAGTCACCTTATATACATGTAAGGGTGTAAACAAATAAAAATATAAGTAAAGTGGAGGTATGGTAAATAAATAAAAAGACTTTTTATACTTACTCAAAAGGTATGGTAAATAAATAAAAATATAAATAAACTAGACGTATCGTAAATAAATAAAACCTCTTTTTATATTTAGTCCATAAACCTCGTTCTATTTAGAAGGCTCAAGAAAGAGGTTTTATTTAAGTAAATCCTATGGGCCAAATACCATATTTGTAAAATAGGTATGGTAAATTAATAGAAATAAATAAAACCTCTTTTTATATTTAGTCCATAAACCTCGTTCTATTTAGAAGGATACCATATTTGTAAAATAGGTATGGTAAATTAATAGAAATAAATAAAACCTCTTTTTATATTTAGTCCATAAACCTCGTTCTATTTAGAAGGCTCAAGAAAAAGGTTTTATTTAAGTAAATCCTATGGGCCAAATACCATATTTGTAAAAGAGGTATGGTAAATTAATAAAAATATAAATAAACGAGAGGTATGGTAAACAAATAAAACATTTTTTTATATTTACTCCATAAGTCACCTTATCTTTACGAACACTCAAAAAATGGGTGGCCAAAATACTATGCGACAAATACCATGGACTAGATTGTTATTAATACCATGCAAAAAACCATTATTAACCCTAATATTAGAATTAATAAAAATAAAAATGGCACATGGTATTGACCCATGGTATTCACCAAAATGGCACATGGTATTGACCCATGGTATTCACCAAAATGGCACATGGTATTGACCCATGGTATTCCCCTGGAATGTAGCCTATTTAAATGGGGGAATTAAACCAGCATGTAGCCTATGCTAAGATTCACTAGGACTTTACAAAGTTTTATTATTTAGTGAAAGACTCGCCAAGATCTTACAAGATTTTATAATTGAGTAAAATATTCGCCATGTCTGGTGACAGATTCGCCAAAAAATTATATATACAGATTATATTATTGATAAAATCGCCTTCCATTTTTCCTATATACCATGGAGATTCGCCCATTTATTATATTTATAAATTTAGGGGGGGTTCTTAAAATTTTCCTTGCATGTCCCCATGCAATGCCTACTCTGAGTCTGAGTCGGAGTACTGGGATGAACAATGTAGATTACTGAGACAATAGTTATAGGAAGTGGCATCAAACTTCTTCCTGAATCCACAGACAGTCTGTATTTGCCTCCATGCTGCTGCTTCTTCCCTGTTGGATAATCCAAACTATCCTTTGTATTGTTCACTAGATAGCCATAAAAGTGGAAATCTAAATCTGTAACCCATCAAACTTTCAGCACAGTGTTGCATGCAATTAACATAATGAGGTACCCTTGAGAGTGCTACCTGCAAATTAGGTGGATTATAAGGATGATATTCCTGCCTCTCCTTGGGGCAGTTTTCCCAAAACAGTTTGTTTTCCTTAACAGCCAAGGATGCCTTAGTCTTTACATAATGCTGACAGTCTTCCAGGACCATTGCTTGCAGTTGCTTAACATGGTCCTTCATTTTAGGATCACTTATCATTCTCAGGTGTTGTGCAATGAAGGTGGCTGCGTTCTGCGGTTCAGCTCTAATCCACAGAAGACAATTCTGTTCATTATGTTGAGCTGAAGTAAAGGCGTTCTGCCATGTAAGTTGATTAGCTAAAAAGGAGATAAAGGCTCTTAGCTGTATGTCGCCAACTGCAGGTATCATATTCATATTTCTTTCTTCGGACATGGCTTCATTATCGAGATAGAGCTCACATAACAAATTTTGATCATTTTTAGGTGCCTCTGCAAAGGTTTGCATAAACTGCTCTGATGTAACTACCTGATGAGGTCTACCTTCTTTGACAGCCTTTATCTGCAAAAATGTGAGTCTTTCCCTCAAAAATGTTGCATAATTAAAAGAGGGTTTCCTTGTAGCAAGTAGTCTTTGGAACAACTCAAACATCTGGGTCAATCTGGCTTTTAGTTCCTTGATTTCTTTGTACTGGGCTCTGCACTGCTCAAGTGCTTCCCAGTTCTTGTATGCATGACTAAACCAGATCCCTTTTTGCTGTTGGAATGCCTTGCCTTGTGACTGCTCATATTCTCTCCACCACTGTCCCTTTAATGCTTGAAAACTATCTGTTTCTGTGCATACATCACTAACGGAGGGAAGCTCTGTTTGTGTAAAGGCATCCACAAGGATAACCTGCTCTGTAGGAGTAGGCCGGGATGATCCAACGTCATTTTCTTCATTTCTGGCTAGTGTCTCTTCTTCCTGTTGTACTGATTCATTTTGTTCGATGGTGATTTGGGTGGGCTGGGGTGAGTCTATGCCTTTTTCCTCATTTCCTTCTTCTTCTTCTGCTTCCCTAGCAATTTGAATAGAGCTGGGTGAGTCCAATTTTTCTTCATTTCCTCCTGAAACTATTTCTTTTTCCTCCATAACAGTTTGGGTAGGCCGGGGTGAGTCTATACCTTTTTCCTGATTTTCTTCTATTTCTTCCTCTCGTTCCATGACACTTTGAGTGGGCCGAGATGAATCTGTGTTTTCTTCTGCATTTCCTGATTCTTGTGTGACTACTTCTTCCATAGCAATTTGGGTAGGCTGGGGTGAATCTGTATTCTCCTCTTTCTCATTCCTTGTTTCTTCCTGCAAAATTTCTGGGGAACTTGCTGGTTCTTTTGTGTCAGCAAGCCCTTCTGCTTGTTCTTGCGCAATCTCTGGAGAACTTACTGGTTCTTGTGTGGCAGTAAGTTCTTCTGTTCGGACCTGTGCAGTTTCTGGGGAACTTACTGGTTCTTGTGTATCAGTAAGCTCTTTAGTTTGGTCTTGTGAATTTTCTGGGGAACTTACTGGTTGTTGTGTGTTAGCAAGCTCTTCAGTTTGGTCTTGTGCAGTTTCTGGGGAACTTACTGGTTCTTGTGTGTCAGTAAGCTCTTCAGTTTGGTCTTGTGCAGTTTCGAGGGAACTTACTGGTTCTTGTGTGTCAGTAAGCTCTTTAGTTTGGTCCTGCATCTTCTCTGGAGAGCCTGTTGGTTCTTGTGTGACAACAGGTTCTTCTGTCTGCACTTTTTCTGGAGAGCCTGTTGGTTCTTGTATGACAACAGGTTCTTCTGCGTGCACCTTTTATGGGGAGCCTGTTGGTTCTTGTGTGTCAACAGGTTCTTTTATTTCAGTAGAGGATTGTGGCATTTCCATCTGTGTAACAGCAGGCTCTTTTGTTTCATCTACAACATCGGAGGCTTCCTTCATTGGTTCTGCCACTACCTTATATCCTGCTTGAGTATATATTTCACCACAATTGGTACACACATATTCATTATCCCTACTTTTCTCTGCTGCAGACGCTACTCGTGCTAAAACATGCAGGCTGAATTCATTCTGATATGCTTCCTTAACGCTTATTATTTCCTCCTGATAGTCCTGAATCTGAGATTTCAGAAATTCAATTTCTTCCTGTAGGGCGGGTATGGTAGGCTGGTCTTGAGGAGCAGTAGATTCCAGTGGAGGAAAAGGTTGTGTTTCATCATTTTGATCAGTATTCCCCACAGGTGGTTCTTGTGTATCACCTGGGGTAGTGGTTGTTTCTTGTGTTGCAGCCACTTGGTCACTATTACCTTGGGTGTCGGCAGCTGGTTCTTGTGTGTCAGCTGTCTTAAAATATGATGTCACGAAGCTATGAACACTCTGCATCTCAGCTTCCGAGGGTGAGGGAGAGGAGTTTTGAGGACTGGTGGGAGTGCGGATCCTTATAGTGATGGGCGGTGAACTAGGGGAATTAGGAGATTCAGCTGCTACCGATGACCGAGTTCTTTGCTTTGGTAGAGAAGCATGGAGTTCAGGCGTTTTTCTCTTCAGGCTAGCTTTCTTTAGGATGGGGACAGTAGCCGGGGTAGCAGGTGCCTTAGCTGAAACCCTAGTCCTTCTTCTTTTCGATGGGGTTTTCTTTCCCTGCTGCATTTTTCATTTAAGCAGGGTAATAGGGACATTGTCATCGGAGTCATTAGTAGAAATACCAAGTATGGGAATGGAATGATTGGTTCTATTGGGATATGGGGTTGTTTTCGTGGTTATTTCTACTGTTGCTTGTTCATTCTCAGCAACTTGCGGGGGTGTTTGTTGGAGTTGTTCAGGAATGTGCTCTGCTTGCTGAGGGTTTTCTAGAGGGATTTGTTCAGGCATGTCCTCCGTTTGCTGAGGAAGTTCTTCATCTTGCTGAGGTGTGTCCTCAACTTGGTGAAGAATTTCCTCTTCTTGATGAGGAATCTCATGTTCCGGCTGTGGAATTTCTGCCTCCTGATAGGGATTAATGGGGGGTGGATGGTTATTTAGAGTGAGGGCTCTATTAATCAGCAATTGGGCTAAGCAGTGGTGTTTTAAGGAAAGATGTGGATGCTTCGCTTTAACAGCATAACGTGACATATTTTGGAGACAACCCAATAGATAATATGGCATGTTTATTAACTGACCATTTCTCAAATGATTTAACGTTAGCTGGTAGCCTGGTAACTTCGGCTATGATTTCCTCCGTGACTGGAACTTGAACTCCCTGGACGACAGAGAATCCTTCTGTTAAATTGCATGCAAATTCAAGGACTTGTTGCTCGTCAAAGTCCGGAAGTCTCCTGAAGTACTCTATCCATCCCGCTTGCAAGAAAATTTGATAAATCTCCGGAAAGAGTTCAAGGACTGCTGTCGTGCCAGGCTCATGTGTAATGAGGGTTCCTCCCATAGCTGTTGTTTCAGTAAATTTCGTTGTTCAGAGCCGAGCTTCCAATTTCAGTTCAGAGTAAAACGTCGCAAATGGTAACATGCCGTGATAGGGTGGCTTTTACATATTACCGGGAGAGTTAAGGGTGGCGGTAGTTGGCGTAGTATGTCATTATGAGAGTTGCTTTGGTAATCCCCCCCCCTCCTACGTGTAAATGATATGATTGGAAGTACAATTATTTGATAGTCCTATCAACTTCTCCGCATTATCTATTATTTAATGTCCATACATAATCATGCGTACCTTCGTATTTTACCTTTTTGATTGTCGTGTCAAAAAGTCTTGTCTTGTCTTGTGCTGGATCATAATGATTACCGCGGATCTAAAAGCATGGGAATACCGGTGATTTGTAATGATAATGATGGGAAGTGATAGTAGGGTGCTGTAATCATCACAAGAAGTGGTATATTTTATCAAAATTTGTTCCTTGGGGCTGAAGTGGTAAGACTGGTGTTTTCGTACGTGAGGGAATTTGCTGGGAAGGGTATTCCGTGATCGGGAAGCGATGTTGTAGCACTGGGATTGGTGTTGCAGCAACGGAAAATTGCTGTTGTGGCAACAGGGAATGATGTTAGACGTTTGTAAAAACGGGAAATGTGCTGGAGCAATAGGAATGGTGTTGCAGCAACAGAGAATGGTGTTGCAGCAACGGGAGTGGTGTTGCAGCAACAGGAAATGGTGTTGCAGCAACAGGGAATGGTGTTGCAGCAACAGGAGTTCCGAGTCCGCAAAGTAATTCCTTTGAAACTTTTGTTCTCAACTACTTCCCAGGCTAAAATCTGCAAAATATTGAAATGTAATATCGCAATCCTTGGCAGGATTTATTAGTTTCTTAAAAAAAAGAATATCTAATCTAAAAAATCACATAAATTATAGAAACTCAAGTGCTTTGAGGGACAGCAAGTTCCCTTGGAAAACAATACTGTTTTATTTCCATGCAAGTGGCTTTAAAATCTTCTTTGGAAACCGGCCGCTGATATAACCAAAGTCGGTAGCCATTCACTAACAGTGGTGTTCTGCTTCCATCAATTGTTAAAAGTCTAACTGTTCCATTTGGAAAAACAACATCCACTTCATACGGCCCTAACCACCTTGTTCTTAGCTTCCCTTGGAAATTCTCGAAACGGGAATCATAAAGTAGAGCCTAGTTACCTTTCTGGAATTGCTTTTGCTTGATGGTTCTGTCATGCCATATGCTTCTTTGTTGCTGTATCATAGTTGTTTGATGGACGGCATCCAGTCTTTTCTCATCCAATTCCTGAAGCTGCTGCAACCTGGCTGTCTGTGCATCAGCTAAATCAAGGTTGACAACTAAGGTAGTTCTTAAGGTTTTAATCTCAAACTCTACAGGAAAAATAGCATTCTTTCCAAAAACTAATTCATAGGGTGAAAAGCCTGTTGTATTCCTCCAAGTGGTTCTATAGGCCCATAGAGCCTCGGGCAACCTCTAAAACCAGTCCCTTCTATTCTCCTTTATTGTTTTTGTTAAGATGGCTTCTATGACCTTGTTGGTACATTCCACCTGCCCATTTGCTTGGGGGTGGTACGGTGTAGTCATTTTGTGGTTGATATGTTATTTTTGAAGTGTATTTTTGAAGCCATGAGAATTAAAAGGAGGTCCTCCATCAGTGACTAATTCTCTGGGTAGTCCAAATCTAACAAAGATTTCTTCAAATAAGAATGTTAGTACTGCTTCTTCATTAGCTTTAATGAGTGCTTTGGCTTCTACCCATTTAGTCATATAATCCGTGCATACTAATATGTACACTCTTTGATTAGATGGAGGATTAATGGGACCTATAAAATCTAATGCCCATTTCTCAAAAGGTTCAAGAGTTACCTGGGGATTAAGTGGCATTTCGTCCCTATGGTTAGGCTGCCCCATTCTTTGACAGCTGTCACAAGCCTTCACATATTTTCTAGCATCTTTAAAAAGTGATGGCCAATAATAACCCATTCTAAGTACCTTGTGTGCTGTTCTTTTGTCTGCAAAATGTCCTCCACAAGGGCCATCGTGACAAGCTTTTAGTATATCATAAATCTCGTCTTCCCCAATGCATCTCTGGATTTCTTGATCTATTCCTGTGTGGAACAGACACCAGCTTATCCAGTTGTACCTAGCACTTTGCTGGATGATCTTTCATCTTTCCCTGTGTGATAGGTGTCATGGTAATTTTCCTGCAACTAGATAATTGGCAATGTCTGCATACCAAGGTGAGTGAGTAGATACTGAAAATAAATACTCATCAGGAAAAGAATCATCTACTGGAGAATTTTCATCAGTTTTTAAACGAGAAAGGAAATCAGCAACTACATTTTCTTTTCCTGGCCTATCTACAATTGTGATATCAAATTCTTGTAATAGTAATAACCATCTGGTGACTCGGGCATTTGTAACTAATTTATTCATTAAATAATTAATGGTCGAGTGATCAGTATGCACAAAAGTAGTGTAGCCAGTTATATAATGTCGAAATTTACTAATAGCATAAATAAATGCTAGAAATTCCTTCTCAGTGACTGTGTAATTTAGCTCAGCTGGTGTCATGTTCTTGCTAATAAAATATATGGCATAGGGGAGACTGTTTTCTTCCTGACCCAGGACAGCTCCAATTGCCGTGTCTGAGGCATCAGAGGACATATGAAAGGGTAATGCCCAATCAGGTCCTCTCAAAATGGGGGTTGCGGACAACTGATGTTTAAGTTTATTGAATGCATCTTCACAATCATCAGTCCACTTAAATTCAGCATTTTTCATTAACAACACAAATAGAGGAGAAGCTATTTTGGAAAAATCCTTAATGAATTTTCTATAGTATCCGGAATGTCCTAAAAAGCTTCTTACATCAGTTTGTGTTTTGGGGATAGGAAGGTTTTGAATTACCTGTATTTTAGCTGGATCGACTTGAATTCCTAAAAATAAAACAAAGTGACCCAATACAATACCTTGATTCATCATCATATGGCACTTTTCAGTGCTTAAGGCAAGGTGTGCTTCTATACACCGCTTAAGTAATTTTTCAAGATTCTGCAGTGCATCCTCAAAAGTCACTCCATAAGGGGTAAAGTCATCCATAAATATTTCTAATGAATCATTTAACATATCAGAAAAGATCCCTATCACCGCTCTTTGGAATGTTGCTGGAGCGTTACATAGCCCAAATGGAAGTACCCTGTAAGCAAAGGTTCCCCATGGGCTAGTAAATGTGGTCTTGTCCTGGTCCTCGGGTGCAATCTTAATCTGATTATATCCACTAAACCCATCCAAGAATGAAAAGAATTTCTTACCTGCTAAATTATCCAATACCTGATCAATAAATGGTAAAGGGAAATGGTCTTTTTGGGTGGCTTTATTCAATGCTCTGTAATCCACACATACTCTCCATTTCCCATTTTTCTTGGGTACAATTACAAGTGGGGAAACCCACTCACTATCAGATATAGGGTATATAAATCCTCCATTCAAGAGTTTTTGAAGTTCCTCCTTCACAATTTCTCTAAGGTTGGGGTTCATTCTTCGCTGGGGTTGGAAGACTGGGCGGGATCCCTCCTTAATATAAATACGATGAGTGCATAGTTCAGGGGAGATCCCTTTCATGTTTGTGTAGTCCCATGCAAATGCCTCTTTATTTTCTTGGAGTAACTTTATCAATTGCTGTTTTTCATTATCAGTCAAGTCAGGATTTATATTTAATGTTTTTCCAAGCTCAATTTCAATTGTTGTACTTTTGGAAGGGCTGCCTACTACTGTCTGAAATAAGTTTTCATCTTTCATGTTCTGCTGGGATTCACATTCTAAGATTGCAGTGAAGTGATTATATGTTTCAGGGCTGATCGAAGAGGGTTCAGAAATAAAGCTGCTGATTAATTCATCTTCGGTGGAGTCCTTAAAAGTCAAGGCTTGTCCAATAGTCAATATAGGTTGGGTTTCTTCATCCTCATAGTCTACCCATACAGAATTGTCATTATTAATCATGGGTGTAGCATGAGGATAGAGGGTAAATTGTTTATCTTCCTGCCCATTAGAGATGGTCACTGATCCTGATCTACAGCTGATGAACACATCTGCTGTAGCCAGCCAAGGTCTCCCTAGAATCAACGGATGACCCCCCAACTTTGTTTTAGTTTGTAACACCACAAAGTCAGCTGGGTAATTCCAGGATTCTACAGAAATTATAAGATCTTCAATGACCCCTTCGGGTTTAATTGTAGAGCGGTCATCCAACTCTAAGATAGTTGGAGTTTCCCTAATAAAGTTTTTTAACTGAAGCAATTGTGTTATTTCGAGTGTCATAATATTTATTGCAGCTCCTAAATCTACTAGAACTTTAGAGATAAAGGTTTTTCCAACCTAGACTATTACTGTAGGGTGACCAGGGTCACCATACTTCACAGGATAATCTTTTTCCGTCATTAAAGCAGTTAATTCTCCCATCAAATGAATTGTGAGGGGATCCTTAGCCTTTCTTCCTGGTTTTTTTATACAAATGTCTCTAATAGTTCTAGCATAAATAGGAACATCCCTTAATGCTTGCAATAATGGGATTTTAACATACAAGTTCTGTAGCTCTCCTAAAATGTTAAAGGTAGGTTGCTCAAGTGTTTTAGTGAGAGCCAGCCGTTCAGGGAATGGCGGATCTATTGTTTGATCATTATTATTAGGTGTTGATTCTACTGTTTCAACATTATTGTTAGCTGGTTTTTCTTTTATAACTTCTTATTTGTGAGAGTCAGTGATATCATCTATAATGGGTTCAAAAATTCTCTCTGAGCGAAGATGGATATCGTTACATTGCAGGGGAGAGACATGCTGATTTTGAATGTCAATTACTTGCAGGGCTTTATTGTTATTTGGATTGGGGTTAGGTTGTACAGGCAGCTGTGGTCTCATTGCCTGGTTATTTGGAGGAGTATTGGATGGTAAGGAAAGAGACTGTTGTTGTTGAGGAAATGGTATCTTTTGGGTTGCCCAATTTGGATTCCATTGATTAAAATACGGTTGCTGGGAGCCCAAGGATTCCATATAGTAGGATCAGGAAAAGGAAGATTTGGTTGCTGCATAAGTGGAAAATTCATTGTATTAAAGGGTGGGTACTGCATTTGGTTCATGGGTGGGTAGTTTGTTTGAAAAGGAGAGTTATTATTCCAACAACTGAATGTTGTGTTAGAGTTCATACCTTGTCTTTGTGGCCACTGCCTCCTCTGTGTCATCAGGTACACTGCTTCCGCCTCTTCTTCAGTTGTCTGCAACGCTGCTTTGATTCCAGGCAGAGAGGGGCAATACTGGGTTTCATGGTCCTTCTCGCAGATTGTGCAGATAGGTATCTTATCCAGTGGGCATTCCTTGAGTGGGTGTTTTTCTCTGCATTTGGAATAGAAAATAGCTAGAGCAGCTTCTGCTTCCGCCTATTTCTTCTTAACTTACAGAGCATCAATTTGTGAAGAAAGAGAGCTTAACATCTCAGTTTTAAATTCTTCTAATAAATTACCTATTTCAGCCCTTGTTGCTCCTCCACTTGCTGACTTCTGAACTCTTGAATATACATTATCTCTACTTTTTGATCTGCCTACTGCTCCCCTTGAACATCTCATGCAGAGATTGATAATTTCATAAAAGGGTTCTTTGGAAATGTCCCCTTTTCCCAGCATGTTTAACATGTCCAGGCAGTCATCTCGTACTCCTTTCCGCAATATAGTCTTCAGAATATCTTTACTCATATTAGGATGATCACACCGTTGCAGATTATACTGTAATATTTCCACAAAATCTTCCAAATTCTCATCCTCTTTCTGAACCATTTTAAACAATTCTTCCTTCCTTTCTCTTGTCTGGCAGTAGTCTTGATACTTAGCCAGAAATCTTTCTTTCATCTGGTCCCAGGTAGTGATCGCCTGAGCTCCTAGGCTCATAAACCATCTTAACGCATTCCCTTTCAGTGTTGATGGAAATAGTTTTAGTTTCTGATTAGCGCTCACATAATCATAACTCCTACATAGTATGTCGAATTCGAAGAGGAATTCATCTGGGTCTTCAGAGGATAACCCATGAAAGTTGGGTAGTGCTGAGAGTGGAATTTTTTTCATGGCGATGGTTCCTCTCGGGAGCTCCCCAATAGGGAATTCCAGGGTAGAGAGCGAATTTTCCCCTCTTCCTTCAGTTCTGTTATCCTCCATTGGTCTTTTTCCTGAATCACTTGCTTTATCTTCTGTGTCTTCTGTTTCTTTAGGTTCTTCTACCGCTTCCTCGGTGTATTCTGGTACTTCCAACTTCCTTTCAGGTCCTATTACTTCCTCCGTCTGTCGGTCTATTTGTGAGGAATACTGGATCTGAGGTCTCCGGGAACTTGTCCTCTGTGATGTTTCAGCCTTTGAGATGATTTCTTCAATATATGTTTTCCTTCCTCCTTTGCCGCCTGTGAAATTAGGTTTCTTGCGTCCTCTCATGCATCTGTTATTCTCGAAAAGAAATCATTAACGCTTTTAGAAATCTCTAGTTGCCTTCCCCGGCAACGGCGCCAAAATATTGGCTAGTTGAATTGTTTATTAATTAAACAATTAAGTACCACATTAATTGTCAACCTGGGAAAGTCTTTTTATTCCAAAGGCTACCGTGTACTGTATGTACTTAATCCTAAAAGAATTAAAAAGATGTTGTATACGTAATTATTACGCTAAGTTATCACAGTACAAATAATTAATTAAAATTACAAATCTGAAAAGCAAAATGATGGATGCTCTGTTGGCAGAGGATCAGGACCCTATCCTCCAGGTGAGGACGTCAGCACCTGCCCCTGTAACCAGATTGCTAACACACACTGCACTATAATTCACCGGTGAAATATCCTTGCACAACTTCAAGCAATGAATGAAACAGAGTACTAGCAAAGCGGAAATACCAGAGGTAATGCTACAGAATCCAAACAGAGTACCAGCAGAAAGAAACTATCACACACTTACACACTTAACAGAAAAGTAAATGGGTTAATCTTGTGAGGAAGGTGGGCCCAGTCCCACTCATAAGATTCCCCAGAACATAAAGGCTAGATTAAGTGCTCAGAACAATCTTCTATTCATCTGCCAAAAGATTCAAGTACAATAAAGTTCAGACTTGCTGATGTCTTTCAAAATCTCACTTACAGGTCCCACATTAACTCCCCTTCTAATGTAGATGT
Organism: Pinus tabuliformis; assembly: GCA_031772625.1. NCBI lineage: Eukaryota > Viridiplantae > Streptophyta > Pinopsida > Pinales > Pinaceae > Pinus > Pinus tabuliformis. Next base: position 963,387,892 of record CM062811.1, read on the forward strand.
CTCCTCTTTATAGAGGAGACATCTATTACAATAGATTATTACAGTTCATTCAGTTAACCCATTCTATCAAAAATAAGAATTACAAAACGTTGTTACAACAGTATAATAATATATTCTTTCTTAGGTTCTGGCTGTTACACAGCTGATAACCAACTTCGACCATCTTCTTGGGATCCTCGCATTCCTTTATCGTTTCCCCATGATGTTCCTGATTTAGGCAGTGGTAACTGTGTTCTACCCGCTTTAGACAGCTGCGTGATCATGCCGCATCAGCGTACTTCAGATAATTGCCGTTTGTTATTCCCAGTTGTTGCAAAATAGCCTGCTTAGATGGTTGTTGTTGCTGACTGTAGCAACTGCATAGTTGCTGCTTCTGGTGTTGCAGCAACTGCGTAGTTGCTGTTTCTGGTGTTGCGGCAACTGCGTAGTTGTTGTTTCTGGTGTTACAGCAACTATAAATTATAATTCCTGCAGACTTAAGACAATTACTTGGTAACTTAGTCAGCTTTTCAAAGATAAATATAAAGATACTCACGAATATGCAATGAACAATTAAACATATATATATGGGGAAAGTTACTTCGTACCTTGGGGTGATTAAGTCATTATGTAATCAAATCTTACAACTTATGATTGAAAAGGATAATATTATGGCAAAAATATAAGGTCAAAATAGGTCAATTCTGAGTCCTAACAGTATCTTCTTTCCAAAATTTAGAAGATTCAATGAATTATTGATCCATGTCAATGTGGTCAGTTTCTCTAATTGATTGCCCCAGAAAAATCTATGATGATAGAAATCATAATTTTTTTCATGTCAGAATTTTTTATCATTTCAGCAATTCTTGCAAGCTTTTCCATGAATAAGGAACCTATTACAAATTTGCACCCAAATTTTTAGTTGTTGGTCCTAAAACCATGTGTATCTCCCTGCTCAGTAGGATGAAATGTTTATCTGTCCCACTCAAGTTTATATTATCATCACCTCAATTCATGTAAAAAATATGACAAGGATCATGAGGTTTAATACGAGGCCTCCTAGAGTCTCCAGCTTGCCCAACCAACAAATAACATAAATGATGAACATTTCATCCAAGGGAATATTGGAAGAAAATAAAACATATAGTTAAATGATGCAGAAAGTTACATTTGAAATGACTTAGAATTGAAGTCACATGCTTCTCTTCCAACATAGAGAAACAATGATCCAACTTCCAAGTAATATTTTCAAAGACCACCAATTACTTCAATACAAATCACCAAACCCACATGCCTTAGGTCACTTACTTCAACCAACATATCCATAATGAAATGAAAACAAAATAAAAGAAAGATATATTTTCAGCTATTAAATCTCTTAAATAGTCATTACGTAGAAGATACAAGTCAATTAACTATGTTGAATCACCAACATCTCTTACTCTGGAAGTTACTTGAGTGTTAGGTTTGGAAGCAATTGTTAGTTCTTGCAATGTATTTTTACCTTTTACATTTCAATTCTTTAGTGTGCTTTGGTTAAATGTTATTTCTTTCCTAGATGTAGAAACAAATTCTCTAATAGGACCTTACTAGGGAGATTTTGTCTATTGACATTGATTAGGACATTGTGCAACCTATGCAGACAACCTTCTATTGCTATTGCTTAATGAGGTGTATAATCGTAGTTGGGTTTACCATTATATTACAAAAGGACTATTTTATTTCTCTTCTCTCTTCATCACCTATAGATGGAATCCTTTGATTTAAATTGATATATGTACTATTTGGTTGAATTTTGTTGGCTTCAAAAACATGGACCACTGAAGTACTTTCCTGATAGAATCATTTAGTTCCTTGTATTTTGTTTCCACTTTCAATAGTGACATTTTGTGTGTGTGTAGCAAAAATACTATTTCTATAACTTCTCAAATTAGTGGACCTTGATAGGGCTCCATTGCTATTTATTTCCATTTTTTGTTTCTTATTCTAGTTAGTAGGTGCTAGAATAATGGTATTATGTTCAAGCCAAAAACCACATCTAGATGTCACAACTAAACTTGCATGGATAAATAAGTATATCGTGGATTGATGTAAATAGAGTAGTCACACAACTAGGGGTTTCATACATCATCTTGAAGTGTTTGAGTAGAAATGTGGTGAATGTATCACCTATCAAGGCCTACTAGTAAAGGACAAGCGACCACATATGGAGACTAGCTTTGATGAAGAAGAGATCATCATGTAACCCTGGTAGGAAACTTCCACATCGCGGGTCAAAACATTGGAGCTGCCCATCACCCTTGATGAAGGCACTTTCATTGGAAAAGATTTGAAACATATGTTCAAAAGGCCACTATGAGGTGAGAGTCTTCTCAAGAAGCTGTAGATGGTGAAGGTACTCTCTAGAAAGACTTATTCTCTTCTAGTAAAGGATACTCTACCACCACAATAGACAGAATAAACAATTCCAGTCATAGTTCCCTTGGAGACATAAGTCTAGTGGTCTTTCAACCTCCATGAAGACACCTTCCAGGCCCACCTGACAGAGCTTCCTGCTAAGACTCTATCCTTAGTCTATGAAATACTGTGAGAATTTGGATTTATGGAAAGCACATGGGCACATATTCCCCTCATGCATATAGAGGATGACCCCCAAAAATAAATATTGCGTACTGTAACCAAGTAGAAGGGCCAATAGTTTATAGGATCTTCACCATGTTAGGGGGAGGATTTATTATAGCATCACCAATCATCACCCGCAAGGATGGACGGGGAATTAGCTAAAGAACAAGCATACACACAAGAAACAATCCCTGTACACGAGCAATAACAACTGAGATAAATGCAGATGTGTGAGTTACACCTTTTAGGCCCCACTTACCCTCTGAATTAGTTTCTAGCTATGACACATATTCCGCTGTTGACAGATGATAAAAAATACTAGCTAAAAATTCTATGGGTTCACTGGGAACTGGATATCTCCCCATACCTTATTGAAGAAATATATAAGTCATCTAATAATACAAAAATCTTAATTATAGTCTCCTTTCTGATCGACTCAATCATTCACAAGTATCATTCCATTGAACTAGAATGCCCTTGAAGGCATGCAACAAGGAAAATTCACCATAAATGTTATGCCTTTAGCTTACTTGATGTGTCATCAGAGTGAGCACAAAATAGGTTCTGGTTAGGATGGACCTGATAGAGCAGTCCATCACAGAGCTACAAAAAGTAAATAAATATCTCAATATGCATCTCGCAATGGTCACAACAGAACAAGATTCATAATGTCATATGTGACAATAGCTAGGAGTAGAGTTGGAGGTAGTCAGAGGATGATTAGAGCATATGTGGTCAGAGTTGTGGGTAAAAAATCTAGATTTTACACTTTATTTCTTCTGAGCGGAACAGGTTGATACCCTCTACTACTCATGGGTCTATATGAAACAACACACAAAAGAACACATAGAGAAGGAGAAACATATTTAACAAACCATGCAAAGGATCACTCAATTCTTAGAGGAATGTGCCATGCTCCAGTAGCATTTAGCACAAGTAGCCACAAGTAGGATTAATATAATCCTATCATTATCCATTTGGAAATGTCATGTCTTGTGTAGTATCTTCTTTTCTAAATTTAAAAGATTCAATGAATTTGTGATCCATGTCAATCTGGTAAATTTCTCTAATTGATTTCCCAACAAACATCTATGATGATATAACTCATAATGTTTTCATGTTAAAATTTTTTATCATGTCAACAATTCTTGTAAGATTTTCTGTGAAATTCTGTTCAATATTAGGAAAATAAGGAACCTATTACAAAGTTGGACCCAGATTTGTATTTTCTTGTCCTAAAGCCATATGTATCTCCCTGTTCACTAGGATAAAATGCTTTTCTATCCCACTCAAGTTCACATTATCGTTACCTAAATTGATGTGAATAATATGACATGATTCATGAAGTTTCATCTGAGGCTTCCCAGAGTCTCCAACTTGCTAAACCAACTAATAATATAAATGATGAATAATTCATCCTAGATAATATTGGAAAAAAATACAATATATAGTTAAACAATTCAACGACTTACACTTGAAATGGATTAGAATTGAAGTCACGAGTTTCTCTTCCAACACAGAGAAACAATGGTCCAACTTCCAAGTCATATTTTAAAACACCACCAATTAATCCAATAAAAATCACCAAAATCGCATGCCTTGGGTCAGTTACATCAACCCAAATATATAGAAGGAAATGAAAAAAAGAAAATAAAAATATATTTTCAACTGTTACAGCTCTCAAATAGTCATTACGCACAAGATACAACTCAATAACTTTATTGAATCACCAACATGTATTACCATGGAAGTTCCTTGAGTGTGAGGTTAGGAAGAAATTGTTAGTGCTTGTAATGTATTTTTATGGTGTACATTTGAATTCTTTAGGTGAAATGTTATTTCTTTCCCAAGTTTAGGAAAAAAATCTCTACTAGGACCTTACAAGAGAGGATTCGTTTATTGACAATGATCGAGATTTTGTGCAACTTGTGTTGACAACCTTCTATTATACTTGTTTAATGAGGTGTATAAGCATAGTTGGGTTTTCCATTATGTCAATAAATACAAAAGGTATATTTTATTTCTCTTCTTCCTTCCTCACCTATAGATGGAATCCTAGGATTTAAATTGATATCTGTACTATTTGGTTGAATTTGATTCGCTTCAAAAACAGGGTCCGCTGAAGTAGTTTCCTAATAGAGTCATTTAGTATTTTGTCTTTTGTTTAATTTTCAATAGTGACATTTTGTGTGTGTGTAGAAAAAATACTATTACTATAACTTCACAAATTAGTGGACCTTGATAGGGCTCCATTGCTATCTATTTCCATTACCAATTTCTAGTCTGAGATAGTAGGTGCTGGAATAATGGTACTATGTTCAAGCCAACTACCACTAGCAGGCCATGGATAAACTAGTATGCTCCTGGCTTGGTGTAAATAAAGCAATCACATAGCTTTCTGTTTCATAAATCCTCCTTGAAGTGTTTGAGTAGAAACGTGGCCAATGTATCACCTAGTAGGACCTAATAGTGAAGGATAAGGGACCACAAATGGAGACCAGCTTTGGTGAGTAAGAGATCGTCATGTAACTGTAGTAGGGAACTTCCACACTATGGGTCCAAATAGTGTGTTATGAAACCAACTCACAAAAAGATAGAAAAGATATATCAATGCCTTAGAACACAGCCTCTTCGAGGGGGAAACCTCTTTTACATTACACAAATGAAAAATTCTTCGATGATACAAATGACAAGACCACCATTCTATATATTGGGAGACTAAGGGGTCATAATATAATCAGAGCCGACATAACAATATTAATGTAAGGGCACAATAATAACAATAGTTGGTTTTATTGATGCACAATAATAACAATATCGTGACTACATGGGCACAACAATATAATAAGGGGGTTGTACTAATAACAATAAGGGGTTACACTAGTAGTATAGGGACCTAACATGCCCCTCCCCTTCAAAAAGTGTTGTCCTCAACGCTTGAGTAGTTCTCGATCCTTCTGTATAAAATTATTGTCCTCCCATGTGGAATCTTTAGCGGATAATTTCTTCCACTTGATGAGATACTATGAAATTGAGCGATTTTGTAGCTGTGGAGTTCTTGTTTCTGTGACTACTCCAGGTTCCAATATGATTTTTCCTTCCTCATCAAGTTCTGGCAATATTATTTGAACTGGGATCTTCTGCAACTTTTGAATTAGTGGCCAAACTTCCTCTTCCTTATTCCATTCATCCCTTGATTCATTTATGAAATCTGGTTGGATAATAGAAATAGCACAAAACAATACTTCCACATCCTCATCCTTTCTTGAGAGTGCATCTGCAACAACATTTTGCTTCTCTTTTTTGTACATGATTTCAAAGTCATAACCCAACTTATTTGTGACCCATTTTTCCTTTTCTTCTAAAGATAATCTTTGTTCTAAAAAGTATTTAAGAATATCGTGATCCATTTTTACCTTGTAGTGTCTTCCCATTAGGTAGGGTCGTCATTTCTTAAGCGCATGTAGTATTGCCAACATTTATTTCTCATAAATAGCTTTATGTAAATTCTTTCCTTTGATTGGATGACTTTTGAAAGAAATGGGTCTCCCATCTTGCATTAAAATAGCACCAATTCCTTTTCCTGAAGCATCACATTCCATAGCAAAGGTTTTTGTGAAGTGCGGCATAGCTAAGACTGGTGCTTGGCACATTGCAACTTTGAGATGGTCGAAGGCCTTTGTTGCTTCTGGAGTCCATGAAAATGCATCTTTCTTCAACAATATTGTTAGAGGTGCTGCTATTCTCCCATAATTCTTAACAAACTTGCTATAATACCCTGTCAACCGAAGAAATCCACGTATGTGCTTTATGGATGTGGGGATTTTCCAATGCTTAATGTCTTTAATTTTGATAGGATCTATCTTAACACCTCCATGAGATACAATATGACCTAGATATTCCACATCTTGTACTCCAAAGAAGCATTTGGAGCCTTTTTCATACAATTGTTTCTCCTCCAATAGTTTGAGTACCCTGTCAACATGCTGAACATGATCCTTCCAAGACTTGTTGTAGATTAGTATATCATCAAAACATACTAGCACACATTTTCTAAGGAAGGGTTTGAAAATGGAATTCATCAAACCTTGGAATGTAGAAGGTGCATTTGTAACACCAAAAGGCATGACCAAAAATTCATGATGACCCTCATGAGTTCTAATTGTTGTTTTTTGAATGTCTTCAATCTTCATTCTAATCTGATGATATCCTAAATGAAGATCCAACTTGGTGAAGTAAATTGATCTATGCAATTCATCAAATAATTCGTCAATGATAGGAATGGGAAATCTATCTTTAATAGTGAGCTTGTTGAGCTCCCTATAATTTGGACACATGCGCCATGACCCATCCTCCTTATGCATCAATACTACTGGAGCAGAGAGAACTTTGATCAAGTTGAATTATACCAGCCTCTAGCATTTCTGCAATGATACTTTCAATTTCACTCTTTTGGGCATATGGATATTTGTAAGGCCTAATGTTTGGAGGAACACTTCTCGGAATGAAATGAATAGAATGATCATGATCAGGAATAGGTGGGAGCCATTTGGGTGTCTCCAATACCTTGGAATGATTGTCAAAGAATTTTTTCAGATTTGGAGAAATAGATGATTTCGATGTGGGAACATCTAGCGAACATAATTGTGAAATTACGCCTTGTTTTTCTTTTTTTAGAAGCTTAGTTAGTCCATTAGAGCTGATTATAATTCCCAATTTCCCTCTGATACCCTTTAATTCAACTTCCTTTCCTTCCAAAAAAAAATTCATGAAAAGTTTTTGAAAATTAAAAGCTATTGTACCCAGGGATTGTAGCTATTAGACTCCTAGTACAACATCAACACCACCCATTGGAATGGAAATCATTGGGCTATTCAATACATATTATCCCATGGATAACTTTATATTATGGCACTTTGTAGAGTAATTTATGGTTCCTCCACTTGCAATCATCATTTGACACTCTGGTGTTGGATATAGGAAGCAATTCAATTCCTTGGCTATCTTACAATGAATAAAATTATGCGTACTACCTGAATCAATCAAACACTATTACCTTTTTCTTCTTGATATGTCCTTCTATCTTGATAGTTTTAGGAGTGGTAATTCCAGCCAATGCATTACAAGATATGGTTAGATTCATTTCTTCTATCTCGATGTGATCTTTCACTTCTTGAACCTTTTTCTTCTTGATATGTCCTTCTATATTGAGAGATTGAGGAGTGGTAATTCTTTCCAATGCTTTACAAGATATGTTTAGATTAATTTATTCTTTCTCTGGGGTTGCTTCCTAGTGTATATCCTCTTCTTTTGATGTTTCTTGATCCTTTTCTTCCTCCTCTTCACAATCTATGTAAAATAATTTCTTCTCAGCAAAATTATGACCTTTAGTGTATTTGCTATCACAAATGTAACAAAGTCCTTTTTCTCTTTTTTTTTCCAATTGTTGTCATGTAAACTGTGTAGGTTGTGGAAGGCTAGAAGTAAAAACACTTCCATATTTATAGTTGTGAGTGGTGGGATTCCTTGTTTCCATAATTCTGCTTTCAATTTTTCTTGCCAACCTGAATGCCTTCTCCAATGAATCAAGTTCCCAAAGACTAACCTAATGTTTAATGTTATCCTTTAAGGTTCCTATGAATGCATCAATCATTTTCTTCTCTGGAATATCATTTAACCTTATATTCAATTTTTTAAATCCTAAATGTGCTCTACCATTAAACCCTTTTGTTTGAGATTTACTAATTGGCTAAAGAAGGTGTTACTTTTTGTATCCTCATAATGTGCTATCATTTCTTTCATGAAAATTGACCAAGTGACAAGTGCTTTATGAGAACACAACCATTTATACCATAAAAATTGATCGAGTTCTAAATATGAAGATGCGATACGTACCTTTTGTAACAATTTCACCTCATTTAGATCAAAATATTGCTCCATCTGTAGTATCCAATTTACCAGATCCTTGCCATCAAACTTCCTCATATTGCCTTTTCTTGATTTTAGGAGCTCGATCTTGAAACAATTGTAACTTTGTAATTTTGGATTATCTAGTTCTAAAATCGTTACCTCCAATAGCCCTCTACATCCTCTTTCCAATGCGACCAGTCTAATCGAAATTGGATTCTCCAAGAAAGAGTTATGAACAATCTCCCAAGATGACCTAATTATATACCTTTTCAGAAGAGAAAATTTGTATGAAGCACCACGTGTCACTCTTTTGACCTTCAGATCTAAAAAATATAAATAAGAAACTACAGGCCATCCTCTTTCTATAAATTCTGACGAAATTTCAATCTGATGCTCAGAGAAAAAGTTATGATGGTTTTCCTATGGTCACCTGTTTAAGATGTAATCTGGGAGTCTGCAAAAATCCTAATTTCCTCATATCATATATCCAAAAATTTAGTGAGATAAGATTTCAAATTTGGGCTCGAGGTTCAGACCACTTTCTTCTCAAATAGTTTTTTTATTAGCTTCTGAAACATCATTGAGAACAAGTTATAGTGAAACTTCAATGATGGCCTATTCTATATGAAATTATGGAGCTTGCAAAAATCCTATATTCCTCAAATCATATCTCTGAAAATATAGGGAGACAAGGTCTGAAATTTGGACCCGCGTTTCACAACGATTTTGTCCCAAATGGGTTTTTTTTAGCATTTGAAATGTCACATAAAAAAATCTATAGTGCAAATTCCACGATGACCTATTTGGATCAACAAAACCCTAGAATCCAAAGCTCTGATACCAAATGTTATGAAACCAGCTCACAAATAGATAGAAAAGATAGATCAATGCCTTATAATTCATCCTCTTCGAGGGGGCAACCTCCTTTACATTAAACAAATGAAAAATTCTTCGATGATACAAATGAAAAGACCACCTTTCTATATATAGGAGTCTAAGGCGTCATAATATAATCAGAGCCAACATAACAATAATAATGTAGGGGCACAATAATAACAATAGTGGGTTTTATTGGGGCACAATAATAACAATATCATGACTACATGGGCACAACTATATAATAAGGGGGTTGTACTAATAACAATAAGGGGGTTGCACTAGTAGTATAGTGACCTAACATAGTGGAGCTGCCCATCACCCTTGATGAAGCCACCTTCATTGGCTAAGATTTGAAACACATGTTGAAAATGCTACTGCAAAGTGAGAGCCCTCTCAAGAAGTTGTAGATTGTGAAGCCACTTTCTAGCAAGATTTATCCTCTTTCAATAAAGGATACTCTGCCACCATAATAGACCGAATAAACAATTCCAGTCGCAGTGCCCTTGGGGACACAAGTTCAACTATGTTTCCACATCCAAGGAGACACCTTCTAGGCCCACCAGACAGAGATGCCTACTAAGATTCTATCCTTGGTAGATGAAATACTATGAGCATTTGGATTTTTGGAAACCAGGAGGGCACGTATTCCCCTTGTGTATATAGAGGATGACCCCAACAAACAAATCGGGTGTTCTATAATCTTGCAGGAGGGCTAACAATTTATACGAAATTCAACATGTCAGGGGAGGATTTCTCTTAAAATCGCCAATCATCACCTGCAAGGATGGATGTGGACTTAACTGAAGGACAATCATACACACAAGAAACAAACCTTGTAAATTAGCAACAACAACTAGGATAAATGCAGGTGCATGAGCTACGCTTTTTCGGCCCCACTTCCCCTCTAAAGTAGTTTTTTTCCATGGCACATATTCAACTACTGGTGGGTAATCCAAAATACCGGCTAAGAATCCTATGGGTTTTTTGGGAATTGGATATATCCCCATACCTTATTGAAGAAACATAGAAGTCATCTAGTAGTACAGAAAGCGAAATTAGAGTCTCCATTGTGATTCTAGAAATCATTCACAAGTGCCATTTGACTGAGCTGAAGAAACATAGAAGTCATCTAGTAGTACCGAAAGTAAAATTAGAGTCTCCATTGTGATTCTAGAAATCATTCACAAGTGGCATTCAACTGAACTAGAATTCCCCTGAAGGCATGCAACAATAAAAACTCACCCTGAATGTTATGCCTTTAGCTGACATGATGTGTGTTATTAAAGTGAGCACAGAAGAGGCTCTGGTGAGGATGGACCAGACAGAGCAGTCCATAATGAAGCTACAACAAGTAAATAAAGATCTCAATATGCATCTGATAGTGGTCACAACAGATTGATATTCACAATTTTAGATGCGATAGTAGGTGGAAGTAGAGCTTGAGGCAGTCAGGTGATGATTAGAGAATATGTGGTCAGAATTGTGGGTGACCAATCTACAATTTACACATTATGTCTCTCCTGTAGAACAATTCGATACGCTCTACTACTAATGGGGCTATATGAAGCAACAAACGAATGAACACACAGAGAAGGAGCAACATATTCAACAAACCATGGAAAGGATCCCTTAATTCTTAGAGTAATGTGCCATGCTTCAATTCTAGTTAGCATAGGTTGCCACAAGTAGGATTAATATAATCCTATCATTGTCCCACTATGAGATTATAGAATCGGTCCACCATATGCTTGTCTAAATCAGTCTACACCTATTCAATCAATCTCTATCCCTATGAGGGGTCCAAGGGTTGGACTATCTTTTTCAGAATTCTTAAAAGAAATCCTCCACTAATTTAGATTCAGGATAGCATCATTTTCAAAAGCCCAATCAGTCCCTAGCAATACAAGATAGAGGTCCTTTTCATCCAACATATCAATTACTTTAAAATCCACATAGGTCTTCACTTCATCTAGATTCACTTCAATGTGTTCTAACCCACTGATCAGGAACTCCTTTGAGTAGTTTACTAGATGTAGTTGAATCAGTGACTATACGAGCTTCATATGCTCTATGAATTCCCATGATTTTTTCTTTTTGTTTTTATTTTATTTTTTCATGTTCATATCTAATCCCAGATCTAGCATAACCTTTTCATTTTTGTATCCAATTATCAGAGTAGTGAGGCATAACACATTTCCATATCTCTTCTTTTGAACCCAACGCAGAGGTAATTCATCATCTTAAATGGATGGATTGAGTATATGTGCAAGTAGATACCTTCACTTTGTTGTTGACTTATAATCCTCCAATATTATGAGGAAATTGTTTAACTAACCTTGCACATCGTCCTATGTGGGGTGCAAAGGGGTATTATGGCACCTTCTCGATAACCTTCCGATTCGTATTTGCAACACTAGAAGAGTCCCAGTTCCCATCTCTCATGTCAAGATAGTGTCCTAGATCAATTCCATTCCATATTTGAATTATTCCTTTCGCTGAAATGCACCAAATACAAAAACATCCAACTAAGATTTTTGGATTTGTTCAAGAACCACAGTGCCCACATATTCACCCATTTTAGCACACCCTCTGGCCACACTTTTGGTGAGGCCTTGTAGAAAAAATCTCACTCTTCTACCATGTTGTGTGTATATTCTATAAATAAATAAAGAACAAAATCTTGGATCCTTAATCAAGAGACCAAATTCACAAGGTACCAACCATAATTTGTTTTGTCATTATACCCATATGTTGTATTTCAAAAAGATAGGCGCATTATAGATTGACTTAAGAATAGAGATACATGTTATGTGTCTAAATATGATGTGACACTAAATTAGTCCATGAATCCAAGTTGTATAATGACCTTGCTACAATGTATCAATATCAAGACAGAATGAAACTTAGAACCGACCAACCTTATTCTAATAGTACATTGAAAATTGAATAGACCTGGAAACAAAACCTAGAACCTATCCCAGGTAAATGAGTTGGTCTAACTTTGAGTCATATTCCATTTATGATGGGTTACTATAAAATGATGGGTTGCTTTCAATCTATTATGTGCATTTTCTTTTGTAGAAGTGTATCTTGCTCTCTCTAATGAGGAATAAAACCAATCAATTTCGAAAAATCCACAATTTCACTATGGTGATCAATATGATTCCTATGTTGTTTAGAATTATGGGATCTTGCATAAGATCATCATCTAGCTTACTCTTCTTATCAAGAAATATTCCTACAATATGTTCCTTGTGATAACGTTAGAATCAGTAGGGCAAGGATTTCAACAAATTTTCACCTAGGATCTCTATTCTTTGGTTGGATTTTCCGAGAAGACCTAGTCAGTAGATTTATTATCTTTCATTTCTCAACTGCACGCTTAATACTATGAATAACTGATATTTCTGGCTCCTCTCAAGAATTGGTTTGAATATTTAACCCCGCAACATGGAATTACATGTATGAGTTCAATTGTGAAATTCTGGAATCTAATGTTCATTCATACATTGATCAAGCTAGATAAAGAAACACAAAGTTTAGACATACAAAATCTTTTGCACAACAAAACCATTGGCAAGGAGCATGTATTTTCACTTAATTTCGAGCTTTATTTAACTATTATATATTAGAATGGCTTCATATTATCTAATTTCATATGGTACATTAGGATCCTTCCTAATACAGAATAATTATAACACCCAAAATTCCAAAGTTCCAACAAGATATTGGAACAAAGACAAATTTAGAAGTGGAATAAATATGCTAAAAGAGTATTTTCTTTATAACATCCAATGACTTGTCCAATTAAAAATGACTAATTAGTAGATCTGGAAAAATGCTTGCACCATACTCATAACTATCATTGCTGCTAATTGCAACTGGAGAGTCATGTATACTAGATTGGTTTCTTTTCATGGCTCTTTCTCAGACAACATCCTAAGATGAGTTTGATATGATGGTCATATGAGGCTAAAAGCTACATGGTGTAATTTTCCTTAAATCCTGAAAACAACAGAGCAGAAATGTCATTTTTATCAATTTTTATTGAAGATTCTACGTACAATATATGTACAATTGTAATACAAACATGTTCCATTAGTATGAATTATCAAATGTTGCAGGCCAAATTGCAAGGAAAATAGCATTCATTTTAAGAAACAGAAGAATATGACATTAAGGTCAATTCCAAGAAAAATTATGCAGACAAGGTTGTTGAGTCAATACTTACCACGTGTTTCAGAGCCATAACGAAGGTTGGCTTTGAGAGTGTCCTCCCAAAGACAATGCTCTCTTGAGATGAAATTGAATTCACTGTGTCTTAGGGTTGCAAGGTGGCATTGACAGACTTAGTTGATTTCTTTACTATACTTTGAGAGAGAGATCTCATTTCATCTATACCTTTCTCTACCATCTTGCTACCAAGTGAAATGGGCATTGTCATGTTGTGAATGCCATTACCATGTATTTCTGTATTCTACAAACTAAACCTATCACCAGTAATGTTTTCATACCAAAATCTCTCTTGCTCTACTCGGTGACCATGACTGTCTTCTCGCACTGCTTTCAGTAGGAGCTTCAGTTGTACATCACACAAAGTTGGGGGCTGAAGGTCTACACCTATTATCTAAAGATGTATTTCTGGCATCGTTGTCCTTAAATTTGAAGGTTTTCTACCTAAAAATGTAGGTATTAAAGAAGGATTCAAAGGATTTGTTTTTACTTTCAAAAAAATTTCTTGCGGCATTATTGAATTTCTAGATGACATAATGCTGTCTTTTCTCATATAAGAAGGATTTGGAGGAGGAATTGAATCCTTATAACTTAGTTTTGTGATGGAATATTGAAACAATGGTTTTGACAACTTCATGGATGACCTTGGTTAGGAGTTTGATGCAGACAATAATGATTTTGAATATGTGTTATAAGACCTTGAAGAAGCTGTAGAGTTTGGTGTTGTCACCAGAAGTTTCTATGTTTTTGTCGTTGATCCAAACACAATTCACCTTGACGAGGGGATTGAAGACCTTGAAAAAGCTTTAGATATGGGTTTTCTCACAGAATTTTTTCGTGTGGTTATGTTTCTCAAACCATCATTACAATAGGATTTTTTTGGTGCATAGATTGTTGACCTTGATGAGGGGATGAAATACCTTGAACAGACTACAACTTTTGGTGACGTCACTTATGCTTTCTCTATTATTGTGTTTGTTAAACATTTTATCCTAGAGGAGGGTGGTATCCAACGTGAATTTGAAACCCCCCTCATAGTTTTCAAAGAAGGTTCTATCTGAATGTTAGGGAGATGCACATTATATAAATTCACTCTCATGTACCAAAAAATTCATAGACATCCCAAAAATTGAAACAACCTATTATATGTTAAAATATTATTGTTTTGGTGTGGCTCATTGTTGCTTTTCCAAATGTGAAGAGAGTCACAAAGGAGCGGCCATAATGAGCTACCATCATTCCCTCCATAGGTTTCTAACCATCAAGCAATGAGTGTATTGTTGTATCCCAATAAAAAACATCACCCCTAGTACATTGAACTCATGTAATATGAGAATTTTTAATATGGACAAGAAGACCAATTCTCTGGCTAAAATAGCCAAAGAGAAAATGTATGATAATCTTAGTAGGGCCATCACTTCTAGCCCTTAAGGTTAATGGATCTGCAAAAATCTTAAGAACAAAAGAAGTCTTCTGAATTTATTTCCTTCTCTCCAATGCATCTAGCATCAGAAAACATGGTTGCAGTGGTTCTTGGATCCAAGACCTGAACCAAACACAAGATTTCACGACTTGAACACCACATAATTTATTAATTAAAACGACAGATGAAGAAGAAATATAACTTCTAAATTCAAAAAAATGTGGATTATGCACTTTATCAAGAACTAAGTGTGAATGTAGACTTTGGTAATTGGGTAATGAAAAACTGATAAAATTGAATAGTTCGAAAACTGGAATTTGGCAATAGGTAGTGTGTAATTTCACTAAAATTATCAAACACATATTCCAGATACCCTACACATATAGGAAATATTAAACACATGATCTGTCACATTCTACTTTCGTGAGGTTATAGAAATAATCTTTCCTATAAAAGACAAACAAGGAACACAGGTTTTAGCACATATCTAAGAGTTATCAAAAATTGAATAAATAGATCATAACCAAAAACTAGAAAAAGTGTCTCAAGTATGGCTTGAGTGAAAAAGCTAAAACTATTAAAATATGCTAAAATCTAAAATTACCAATCCCTTCAACTAGCAAAGATAAACAAGAAGAAAGAACCTAGAGGACCACAAATAACATTATAGTAGAGAAAAATAATAGTATCTCAGCAACTATAATTTCAAGGCATAAATGAATATCATATATTCCAATTGCAGCACTAAAAGAAAATTCAAAGTAACATAAAAGAAGAGACAACACTATATTACACAAGTAAACATTGTTAATGGAAAGATGCAACACAGATTGGTAGAATGATGTCCTTGTCAGTAAAGTTTCATGAAACCATTGAACAATTTGAGGTTGAAAATATTTAAATAAGTTAAAGGAAACCCTTGACCTATATTGTACAGTTTATGGGATGGAAATCAATATGTAGAAATCTTCACTTGGTTTTAATTGGGTATTAGAATAACTTAGAGTCATATTGTACGCTTCTCATTTCAGAAATAAACTTTTCAAGAAGGCTTTAAGTATCCATATTTCAAGAATCATTGGAATTGGTTGATAAAGAATATAGGAAAATAAAAAAACCATCGGTGTAATCAACGAATTTCCTGGGAGGTAGATTGACATTGGTCAAGGAACTGTTGGAAGCAAGTCCAATATATTGGCATATTATGAGCTACAGCCCTAAGGTGTGTTTAAATAATTGGAAGGAAATTCTTTAAAGTTTCTGTGGACAGGTAAGAGGAAGAAAGATGGAATTCCACTTGTCAAATTCTAGTTCTTGTCTAAACCAAAAGAAACTAGAGGTTGGGATTTCAAATACATTCACTTCTTTGGAAAATTTCTAACTACCAAAAGTCCATGGTAGATTATCTTCAAATAGGGACTCTGGAGGCAGGTGATATACAAAAATAACACTGAAAACCTTAACATGGAATAGTGAGATAGGAAGGAAAACAAAACTATTCAAAATGGGTCTATAGTCTAGAAATCATTGACATTGACTTTCACTTTGGTAGGTGTATGGTTAGTATGGGGAGTTAGAAAAGTGAATCAAATTAGAATAGGGGCTAATCCACATGTTTGATGTTGAGAAGCCTACAGATTACCGTTGGATTTGACTGCTACTTTGCAATGTCAAGGAATTCATATGCTAGGTTAGGGAGTCGATGCAATATCTGCCTCATTTCCACATCAAATATGGAATAAAGGAAAGGAGTTTGGTTTGTGAAAAAGGGAAATACACCACTGGAAGGTATTTATGGATCAACATATAAATATTCATATTATAATAAGCAAGGAGGATTTTCTGTTGTACTCAAGGAACCATACCCTGGGAGGATATACTCATATATTAGGGTATAAAGAAAAGTTTGTAGATACAACCTAGGAAGAAGAGGCATAGATGTGAAAGATTCCATGGAAGTCGTATGCTCCTCTAAATTCAAAGGTTTGGGTGTCATTAGTTATTTGGAATAAAGAACTAACTTGTAAAATTATTCAAAAATGCAACAAGATTGGTCCAGGGTGGTGTACACTACATAAGAAGGAAAGAGATCCAGTTGATCATTTATTAACAATAGCACATATGCAAGTGAGGTATGGGAAGAGATGAAGTAACTAATAAATTGTAGGGAAGGGTGACAAGTTTAGACTATGGAGGAGGCTCTGAAGAATTTTACCCAGAATAAAGAACATGAAGGTTTTAGAGCTCTTCCTATTGTGGTTTCTTGGAGCATATCATCATCTTGAAATGCTGATATATTCAAGGAGAGATACATTCCTCTATTTCAATGTGCATCTAGGATCAGGTCAGTGTTTGGAATCATAAAAATACATCAAAGACACAAAAACCAAAGATGCAGAATACACCATGAATTGACTAACTGGGATGACTTGTATGGTGCTAGCCAAGAGCAACATACTCTTTGTACTGTAGGAGGTACCTTATTTCTAAATAATTCTCTTCTCCTTAATTTAAATGCAAGCTTGGGTGTAGTACTAATAGCTATTTTGGGTTGATGGCTCTAATGATATTAATGAAACTGACATCATACATGAAGGAGATAAAATTATTGATTTTTTCGTTATACACAGATGAAGGGATGCTACAAAATGGGGAATATGAATTTTCACCTTATGCTAGATCAGATGAAAACAATGGAGACATTATTCTCCAACATATCCTATCATCATTTTTGTCGAGGACCTAACACAAGACCATGTGATTTATCAAAATGATTACTTTTGGGGGTCAAACAGGTGTGATCCAGGAGGTCGAAGAAGGAATCAACTAGTTATAAATCTTGAAGATAATACTTGGAGTTTGAAGTTGTTTACTAAGTGTTGAGTAGTAGGATGTTCATATTTTGGTTTACTAATTCCTATAATTGTTAAAATTCAAATATTTTTTTGATGGACTTATGTATATGGAGTGTAATGTATTTTTTAGAACAAGAGAAATAATTTATATTGCTTTTGTTTCAGACAATTTGTTTGTTGTGAGACTAAATTAAGGGATGTGTGTGTATAATTATCAAAGAGTGCTAGTATTTCTTTTGGTTTTATGAATATGGTTATAATAATGTGAAAAAATAGCATAAACAAGGAGATTATGTGCATCGGAGAGTGTGAAAATGAGAGTGTAGATAGATATACATACCAAGGTATTGTTAGGGGTTCCATAGTAGTTTGGATTTTTTCAAACTTGAGAAAAACTAATTGGTCTTCCACTCTTTTACCTCTAGTTAGTTTTCTTTGCCTCTCTACCTTGAGTTCACCTGAATGCCTCCCAGATAGTACTCATTAGCTGGCAAAAGCTAAGTATTATCTAGTTTCCTCCTTTTGGTAATTGATTAAACAAAATGTCCATTTCTAGTTTCTTCATGGTTCAAGGCTGGTCCATATTGTCTATTCTTTCCATTAAATGCATTATGTTTCTCATTTACCATTGACAATGAATATTCAAACTTTACCTTACTAGGCAAGAATGGCAAAGATTCCATTGGCTGAGTCGATTTTAAAGGGGGCTCAACTCGAGTGATACCTTGAGATTTACAAGCAAGCATAAGAGTATTATTACCATTAGTCAATTTAGGTTAAGGTGAATATTATTAAAATCTTACAGGCATCAGCTCTTATTTGGAAATATATTTAGTATAGATCCTGCATTTTGTAGTGCATATGGAATCCTACGAGAAATTCAAAAGATATGAAATGGAATGTACAAAATAAAAACTCAACCCTGAACTTTAAGATATCTGAGCATACAAACAGGTATGAAAAGCATCACAATTGATATTTCTGATACATTTCTCCTTGTCAGGAATTTTCGCTTTCATCAAAAATAAATGCATGTATCCCATCCTTGTTAATGTTTGATAGTACAGTAAAAAGTTATCAACTTCAGAAAAAATTGAAAATAATATAATAATGTCAGTTTCCAAATAGAAACGTTAATAACCAACATCATTTCCAATGGGATTGTGAGCCAATAGTGAGGGAAGCAGCTTCTCAATTCATACACTAGGGTTCCAATATCCGAAGGGCAGGTGCTTAAGAGTTTCCCCTTGTGGGATGGTTTTGCATGTGCAAGCAAACAATAATATGGTTCAAACCTCCTGGGCCAATTTAATCTGTCAGTGGGGCTAGGGGAAATGATAATTTCGTTGTTTAGAGGTTTTCCAGTGTGAGAAAACAACATTAGGGTTCAACCCTACTAGGCTAGTTTACTCTGTGAGTGGGGTCAGGGGAAATGATAATTTCATTGTTCATAGGCTCAAAATTAACATCAAGAAGAAAGTAAATATGTTTAGCTTCTGAAAAAGTAAGGCAAAGATACATTATGTGCACATTTCCACTGATTTCTCTTGATTTGTTCCTGATCTTGAATGTGATAGAATCATTTCCCATACAATCTGAAATATATTGTAATTCGATGGATGGATGTACCTAAGCTGAAAAATATTGGCTATTATTGCCATGGGGAGCTCATGTTTTATCCGATTCCATTTCTTTTCTATTTATGTGAGTTAAATCTTAACACCTAAATATTCTTTTCACACAAAAAGTTGAAGGCTCTTTCAGGCCATCTCACATTTAAAAATCGGAGTCATAACGTCAAACTTTCAGTATAGTAATTTGACTCTGTTCTATTCGACGGTGTAGACAATGAGAAATTTAAAGCCAAAACAACCAGACATTACAACCTACCTATGCATGTAAAACCCTCAAACTATCATAGAGGAAAGTTACAAAATGAAAAAGAAAACTAAAAAATGGTATATCTATGTCTGCTGATAATTGTAACCTCCTATACCCATATATGGAAAAATTCATAGGATTCAAAAAAAAGTCCAAAGACACAAAATATTTGTTAATTCACTTTATCAACCAAGTTCAACACTGTTTCCAACACAAAGACTCAATTAACCAAAAAGACTAGATGCAAGTTATTTAAATTGTCTAATAACAAGCTAGTTTGGTTAGGAATTAGCAGAAAGTTTTGCATCCAGCAATAACTAGTTTTTTTCATACTAACTCACCACAGGGCCCTAAAAATGTGAAATGTAGACACTAAATCAACTCATCCCATTAATGCCTTGATCTAGGTCATGCTCTAGAATTTCTTTTGATTAATTTAAAAACATGTGCAAACTAGATGCATTCTACAAATATCTGAATCTATTGCATTACACATAAATGAGATAAAATTTATAGTTAGAGTCTACCTCAAGTTATCAAAAGTCATGAAGAGGTTAACTAATTTATTTTTAGAGGTTACAACTGCTACGCTAAAAGTTTTCAAAGGGATTTTTTGAGAGTTCCCTAGGCACTCAGACCAGCAAGTTTTCATATCTTGGGGATAAACAGAATGTGCAATCATCGTGAAAAATATAATAGAACTTGGGTGTCTAACGAATGTTGAGCATGGTCAAATTTTGGACCTCACCAACTCATAAAAAAGAAGATGATCCCATCAAAATCCGGGAATAGTTAACCAGCCCACCGAAACGCCATATAAGAAAATAGGAAAAAATACAGAAGGAAAAAATAGATTTTTTATATTACAAAAAAAGATCCCAAACACAAGATCTAGGCGATTCTGTTTTAAAACGAGGGCTTAGGATTTTCTACCTATAACTTATATTTATTACACATAATTTATCTATGACAATATTCAACAGTTATTACCATCCATTAACAAATGCTAGGAATATACCCTCAGCTACCATGACAAAAATGAGCATGGTGTTCATTCTGATCCACTCAAGGTGTAGGATTGATCTTCTTAGACCTCAAATATATATCTAAGAATATGGAAACACACCATAAGAGAGAAATGCATTGTCATTTTAGAATTCATCATTTGATTAGAAAAAAAGTACATATTAATGTATTCACTAGGCTCCACATTTAATTACCAATTTGAAGATAACAAAAAAAAAAAAAAATCAACATTAGCCTATTCAGCATTATACTTACTAGAAATTAAATCCCAACCATGTAATTTTTATAAACACTCTCAAACTCAACATAAAGAAGAACATTTTAAATTATAGAAGAACATGTAGAAGTGGATAGTGAGAGCAGTACCATCAAAGGTTGTGTCTGGTACACGACATACAACTTCCTTGAAATCATTTTCAATAAACATATGTTGATTACTTGGCCTCCTAACTCTGAATGCCTCCTACCTATGAATGCAAGTGAGGAAGTGGGCCTTGATGATGTTTTGTGTAAGCAGTGCCAATCATGGCCATAAAAATGTGTCATCCATTCTGATCTACTTCCTCAAGAGAATCACAATCATGGCTCAGATTTTCACCTGCACAAGTGACTATCAGGCTGAATGAACTTCAGTGCCTGAGCGTCTAGGTGCTTCTACTTGTATCACAATCATGGCTCGGATTTTCACCTGCACGCTTGAATATAACATTGAACGATCTTCAGAACCCGAGCATCTAGGTGCTTCTCCAGATGTTTAACAACACCTTGTCTTGACCTCTCTGCTCATTTCGACATTCATGAGGTGCATTTTTAGAGCTAACCATAAAATAAACATCAAAAAAGGGTTTTTTTAAACCCCTCGTGTACGCTTAAATTTGTCCTTCCACCAAAAGCAAACACTAATTTTTTTGGCTTCAATCTCTCTCAAGTGCTACCAAAAGAAAACTCTATTTTTTTATTTGTTTTGGAGTGGGTTTAGATAAAAGTTGCTTGAGGCAATTTAATTTTCCATTTTTTTATAAGAATATTTGGATTTTCCATAGTTAATATATTTTTTATATTAAAAATTTAAAAACATTTAATCAATTAAAAATTTAGATTATGTTTTCGAATTAAAAACATTTTTAATATTTAACAAGAAAATCAAAGTGGCCCTTGGATGGACTGTATTGTTAATATTGCTTAATGTTCATGTATTTGAAGGATATTGCTAATTGTGTTTAGTGTCCAAGTTAATATAATAGAGTGAAAAATGATTAACCTCCTAGGAGCACCAAAGGCCATGATTATGTATCATCAATGATGAGAAATGTTATTAGAATATGCCAAAATAGATCTAGTAATATGCAAACAAAAGGTTAGGCCTCCTTACTCACCTACAACGTCATGATCCTCCTATAAAATATAACAAAGGTATTCGTATCTCCACACATACATATAACAAATGGAAATGATAAAAATGAGATAAAATATAAGTCTAACTAGAATATAGAAGAATTTTTTGGTATTTGGTAGAAGGATATCAATTTCACACCTGATAGGTATAATTGAACCATTCCTTTGAAGTGACAATTTAAGGAGAGGATAAAACAAGGTGTGAATAAAGTATGATTTTCAACACTCTGATATGCATGGAAGTGCAACATGTTACAATAGGCTTGAATATAATCATTTCATTACTTACAGGATTTGGCAATAGAATATAGCTCATTGATATAGGTTAGGCATCAATGAAAACTATCACAGAGTGTTTGGCTACGATAGACCATCAAATGGATTTGTGTGAGAACTACATCAACGAAAAGAACGATTGGCTCATAGGGTCGCTGTTGTGTAGCCATTCATTGACAGAAATTAAAATGACTAACATAAATGACTAATTTGTATAATTGTAGAACTTTTTAAGTAGTCTTATTTTTGATCATAAACTAAATTAGCCATTCAGGTTAGTCATTTTTAGTTGCATTACTTATTATCTAGTCATATATTTTAACCTGAGACTAAATTAATCATTTATGTTAGTCGTTTTTAGGTAGATCACTTAAGATTGCTCATTTTTGGTAGTATTTCTAATGGGTCCAGCCCTTAATTACGTTCGGTTAATGATAAACTATTGATTGGATTTTATTAACGGGATGGTTGGTTGACTTTAATGATATTGTATTGTTTTTTTATTGTGACGAGGACATGTGTCTTGGCCTTGGGCCTCATTCCTTCCCACTCTTACTATCCTCCAAAACCCTAAACTATTCATTCCATTTGTTGTGTTGCTGTGTTGCTTGTGAGCTCTGCGGTCTCATGAAATGAGGGTTTTCTCTGTCTCTTTGCTAGGGTTTCATTTCCGGTGTGCCTGGCTTACAACTTGGTGAGGGTTTCCACCTGCAGATGATGTCTATGCTCCCTGTTCCGTTCTTGGTTTCGAGACCCAGGTTTGGAACCCTTGGTATCGGTCTTTGTTGTCAATTTTTCTTGGCTCTAGTTGTGTTCTCAGTTGCAGCAAATGTTTACATGATTGTCCTCCATGTGCTTGCTTCACAATTTGACTGTTTTTCTGGTTTTGTTTTAACATAGGTTTCGGTTGTGGAGTGGCTCAGCTTTTGCTGTCACTCGGCAATCATCCAAAAGGTATGTCCTCCCTCCATGTTGGTCTTATCTGCTTCATTTTTTCTTTGTCACTAACAACCTTTGCTCCTTGTGGACAGCGAGCAACTCTGTGACTACAACCTTAGTTCCGTAGCTTATCTTCTAGCTTGCTCGAGCTTGGCTCTCTCTCGGTGAGTTTCTCATAACTCTTTCCTCTATTTCTGGTTTTGTTTCATAACTATAGTTTTGGTTTTGTTCTTCGTTGCTAATGGCCTGCCTGTTGGCCAATGCAGGCGAACGATGGGCTTTTTCGTCATCCTCTCGCCTTATCGCCTATGCTTGAATTGGGTAGGGTCGCTCCTTGGTATTTTCCTGTTGACTGGTTGAGGGTTTTGCTGTAGGGTTTTATGGGTCTTTAGTTGAGGTTGGCTATGGCCTTGTTGTGCCTTGGCCTCACTGTGCCTATGGCTTTCCTGTATCTTTTTGTTTATGTCTCTACTATTGTAACCATGGTTGTAAAAATGTGGTGCTATAATAACCTCGCGGTGGATTTTTGTTTTGTCAACTCTATTTTATGTATTGGTCTTTAAACAATGAACTCTGGATGCTTTCTTTGACAAATATATTTATATTTATACAACAATTTCGATTCTTACTAATTTTCAAAGGAAACAAATGGTTGCGTGTTCGTTTTTGTACCTGTAGCTTGTTTTCTTGGGTAATAGCTTTCTTGCTCCCTTCATAAGCTCACTTTGTTTGCGTTGTTGGCTTGTCTAGGTGCCCTCCTTGCTTTGGTGCTTACTGTTCACTTATCTGTCTTCATTATGCTTTTTTTTTTCTCAGTAAGACTACTCTAGGAAATTATATTATGTACAAAGTGAAATTACATGCAGTGAAACTAGTTTCCCATGGCCAGCGATGGCACTATGGGTTTGCAGCTGGCATTTGCTTGCATTTGTGCTCAAGCTGCCTCAAAACCTCATCAAAATTCATCATTTAACTTTGACATTGCCCTCGCAGGGGCTGTGACTCAAA
The DNA here is from genome assembly GCA_031772625.1 of Pinus tabuliformis. NCBI lineage: Eukaryota > Viridiplantae > Streptophyta > Pinopsida > Pinales > Pinaceae > Pinus > Pinus tabuliformis. The sequence continues at coordinate 963,412,318 of CM062811.1, forward strand.
AAACTACCCTCGCAGGGGCGACCTTGGACATTTGCAAACTCCCAGAAAATACTAAGTGACTGAATCAAAAACAGAGAAAGACCTACAGACAAATTACCAGACCCATTCAAAAGCATGCATTTTATCCCATACATAGTAAGCGACCGAGACAGAAGACCACAAAACAGGACCTGAATGGAAGATGGATGGTGGAGCTACTCCTCTGGTTCCATCTCCTCCGGCGCCATCTCCACGATCGGGACCCACCCATAGCCATCCTGGGGGTCTGCCTGAACTTCTCCCGCTCTGGACGTTGACGCCTCCTGCGTCTGAGTTTGGACGGGCGCCTTTCCTTTTGCATCGGTTGCTTGTCCCTCAGCCTTGTCCGACTGGTTCGCAGAGGGCAATTCTCTGCTGCTTGCCCCAGCATGGTCCTCCTCTGCGTCCCTGACGAAGAGGACTGAAATATGGGCATTAAGATTTCCCAAATTGAATACGGCGGTGCCAAATGCTGGAAGCGCTGGCGGTCCTGGCGGTCCCTCATTCGGATTGCAGGAGTCCAAGAACTGAGATGCTTGCAGGTGGGGAGTTCCAACTCGGCGAAAACAGTAACAGCAGCAACAATGGTGGTGTGCTTCTGCTGCTGGAGGGCGAGAAGATCTCCCACGACCAGATCCTCTTCGACATGGTTGCCGTTCTCTTGTTCTGGCCATATTGACGAAGGAACTGGCTGCTCGAAACAGAGCTTCCACTTCACGGTTCCAATTCCCAGCAGAGCTATCTCTCCCTCGCAATGCGGGTGGTTTAGAGTCCCCAGAGTCTGCCAGAAGGCAGAGAATGTTCCAGCAAGTCTGCACAGCGAGCTGGTCTTGCTGAGAATGTCGCAGCACCAACCTTGCTCCCACCTTAATTCCCATGGCGTTCTCTTGAAACTTGAGCGCCATGAATGCGCTCTGCTCTCACCGCCTACCACCATAAATGTCATTACGGAATGGAGCAAGAGCTCCTTCATTTATTTCTCCTTCGTAATGTGTTTCGTCCCTCCACGGGCTGGCTCGTGGTAGCTCTCGCTGGCCATGTGGCCTTGCCATAACACCTGTACCATCACCCGCATCCGGGTTGTCTTCATTATGCTTATAGAAAAGAAAATAAATTAATTCTACTCAGTAGGAAAGATGCTAAAGCTATAACATGAATGGATTCAAATATTTGCCTTCAGAAATGTTTTTATGCCTTTTCTTCATTCAATTCTATGATGGTAAAAATATTACAATAGTCGTTTCCTTTCTTTGTTTTGTAGAGAACACTGGATAGCTAGCAAACTTCCAGTAGTTACATTATGTGGTTACATTAAGTGGTTTTTGAATAACTGTCTTTTCTTGTTTTGTAAACTAAAAACAAATTTTGAATAAACTAAAAAGTAAAAAAAAGAACATGTAAGCAAAACACTAACACTGGCTAAGACAACCATTCCTAGAAATGTAAATGAAGATGAAAACTAACGAAACTCAAACTGTTAGAAAGAGACAAACTCCCAGCCATGATGTCCCTGAGCTGGATGCTCCTACATCAGGCCCCCGGGGTAGGTAAAAGTTCATGGCTCTGGTCCATGAGCTCCTCGATAGAATACCCTGCGCGTTTTATATGTCCTACATCAAGCCACGAACTATCCTTAATAGGGTGATTCTTCCACTTGATGAGGTACTATAGGTACTCCTTCCTCCGAGTCCACCTAGCCACTTGTGTATCGAGGATTCGTTCAATTTCAAGTGGCTGAGCTGAAGGCATTTGTCTCATCCCAAAACTACTCCTTTCTTGGGTGTCCCACTTTGGCTATGACGAACTGTCCTCTTCCAGACTGGTAGTGTATGGGAATAAATCTGCCACATTAAATATGGTTGATATTCCTATACCTGGAGGAAATTGCAGCTCATAGGCATTTACAAAAAATTTACGCAGAATTTTACAAGGTCCATTTTTTTTTAATTTCTGCTTGTTGTATTCGCCCTTAGGGAATCTTTCTTTGCACAGATGCACCAAAAACTAATCCACTACATTAAATTGTACCTCCCGTCATTTCAGATCTGCTTTCTGTTTGTACCTCTGATTGTTGTCCTGTAATTTTGTCTTCGCCTACTCATTTAGGTCGTTAATTGCTCTTGCAAAGTCTTCTCTATTAGCACTTCTTATTTCTAACTACCCCAAATCTCGTAACTCATGAAATCCTTGGTGATGCATTCCATACAAGATCTAAAAATGACTACTTCCTGTGCTTTGATTCAGTGAATCATTGTAAGCAAATTTCGCTTCAGTAAGTACACGATCCCACATTCGTGAATTTTCTCCCACTAGACTCCACGACAGGTCTCCTAAGCTTTTGTTCACTACCTCCATTTGCCCATCAGTCTGTCGGTGATAAGCGAAGTTGAAATTTAACTTCGTGTCCATCTTTTTCCACAAGGTGCGCCAAAAATGCCCTATGAATTTCACGTCCCTGTCAGAAATAATGGACTTGGGTAAGCCGTGCAGTTTGACGACTTCAGTGAAAACAAGTGTGCTACATGGGTAGCGTCACTGATTTTTCTGCAAGGGATAAAGTATGCCATCTTCGAAATCGATCCACCACCACCATGATGGAATCAAAACCTTGTTGTGTTTTGGGTAGACCTAGGACAAAGTCCAGGATGAATGAATCCCACGGTCTGTTTGGAATAGGCAAGGGTTCATACAACCCCGTGTTCTAATGGTGCCCTTTCCCCAACTGACATACCTTATACCTATTGACATACTGCTGCATGTATTTTCGCATCTACGGCCAATAATAGAAATGACTGAGTTGATCCAAGGTCTTATCAATGCCAAAATGTCCAGCTAGACCTCCACTATGTTTTTCTCGGATGATGTTCTACCACATCGAACATTCTAGGACACAAAACTGTCCTCCCTTGAATAACAGCTCCTCCTACAAGTTGTAGTCCAGCCATGGACTATTTTTCCTCAACGATGGATTTAGGCAAGCTTCATAAGCCTCCTTGAAATCTGGATCTGTTTGATACAAGTCCTTCAGGTGTTCAAATCCAACACTTGTATCGCGCTCTCCTGCAGGACTAGAACTCTTCTACTTAGTGCATCTTCTACCTTGTTCGCTTGACCACTGATATGCTTCAATATGAATGTAAAAATCTGCAAGTACTCCACCCATTTTGCATGCTTGTGATTCAGCTTATGTTGTTGCATAACATACTGTAATGCAGAATTATTAGAAAACAAGACAAAGTCATTACCCAACAGATAATGCCTCTAATGCTTCAAGGCTTGGACGACAACATAAAACTCCTTGTAATAGGACATATACTTTTGCCTGCTTTCATTTATTTTTTTGCTGAAATAGGCTATTGGTTTGTCTTCCTGGTTGAGTATGGCTACAATGGCTATACCACTGGAATCACAACGAACTTGAAAAGTTTTGTTGAAATCATGCAGCCTCAAAATTGGCCTCTCAGTGATCTTTTCCTTTAATGTCTGGAAGCTCTTCTCTGCAGCTTCTGTCAACTAAAAAGGTTGACTTGGCTTCTTGATTGTATCCAATATAGATTCCACTAAAATTCTTTATAAACTTGCGATAGAAACTTGCCAACCCATGAAAACTTCGAACTTCAAAGAGACTCTTTGGGGATGGCCAACTAAGTATAGCTGCAACTTTTTCTGGGTCTATTTTCATCTCATTTTCTGCAATCATGAAACCCAAATAGACTAACTGCTTCTGAAAGAAATTATATTTTTTTAGATTTATCAACAACTTATTTTGCTACAACTTCTCTAGAACATATCGAACATGTCGAAAATGTTCCTCCTTGGTCTTGTTGAAAATCAGTATATCGTCAAGATACACAATCAAAAATTTCCCAATGAACTCCTTCAACATCTCGTTCATTAGGTGCATGAAAGTACTAGGTGCGTTACTCAACCCAAATGGCATCACCAGCAATTCATACAGCCCTTCATTAGGTTTGAAAGTTGTTTTCCATTCGTCCCCTCCTTTGATTCTAATCTAGTGGTATCCACTCTTCAGATCTATCTTCGAAAAATATGTTGCCCCACTCAAGCAGTCCATCATGTCATCCATTCGTGGCAATGGAAACCTGTATCTGATAGTTGTTTATTGCTGGTGAATTTGTACACATCCACCTCTTACCTCCTTTCTTGGGAGCTAGAACTGTCAGAACTACATAGGGACTTAAACTTTCCTGTATCAAGCCTTTGTCCAACAATTCCTATACCTGCTTCCTGATCTCTTCGTTGTCCTTGGGACTCATCCAGTAAGAAGCTTTATTCGGTAAACTAGCTCTAGGGATGAAATCTATGTGATGACTGATACTTCGCTTTGGTGGTAATTTATCCGATAAATCATCCACCACAATGTCGCTGAATTCCTGCAACATTTCCTGGATTTCTTCAGCTAAATCAAAAACTTCAATGTGCAATAGCACTATTCTCAGTCTCCTTACAACAACATACTTTAGCTCGTCATCTTCAACCTGTTTTAGAAATTATTTTCCACCCACCAGCAATACTTTTGTCACACTAGTCTCTATTGTTTCTTCTTCCTTGATGGGTACTAGCGTATTCTTAATCCCATCCTTGACAAACTCGTAACAATTTTTTTTCCATCGTGAACAACTTTTCAGTCATACTGCCACGGTCTACCTAGTAGAATATGACACACGTCCATGGGCATGACATCACAAATCACTTTGTCCCTATATTTTCCAATTTGGAACTCCACCTCACACTGCCCTTCAACTAGCAGTTCGTGACCCTTCTATAACCACCTTATAGGGAGTTGGGTGCTTCAATATTTTTAAAACCAATTTCTCCACCATCTCTGTTGCAACCAGATTATCAGTGCTTCCACTGTCTATAATCAGTTTGTAGAATTTTCTATGTGACTTGCACGTAGTCCGGAATAATGCCTTTCTTTAGGTTTGTTGAGATGTTTCCTTTGCCAGTTTCAGTAGTACCTTTTTCAAGACTAAGACCTCTCCTATCTCCAATACATTCTCTACCTCTTAAGGCGGTGCGTCTGCCTCCTCTGTCTGAGCAACATATGATCCTCTTTGACCAGCCTGTTATCCTTCAGGAGGCTCAAAGGATCTATGCCCCCACTTGTGCCACTTGTAACACTGGTAGGAAGCTCCTATACCTCTTCCATTTCCCCTTGCTCTTTGATATGGACTTCCTTCCCTAGTGCTAGCTTCCTTCTCTTTTGTTCTTGAGATCTTTGAACTATTGCCCTCTGCACTGTTGTTGGCAGTCCTTCCTCCACCAAAGGATTGTCCTTTTCTTCTGCTAGTTCCTCATCCTCTCCTGGAATTCTGTTTGCTTGCGATCTTTTCTTCCACCTTTAAGGCACTCTGGTATGCTTCCTCTATCGTTTTTGGAGAAAGAATACTTATCTTGTCCAATATCTCTAGCCTTAGGCCATTCACAAACCTTGTTGTCTTTTTTGGGGTGTCTTCAGTATAACCAGCTCTCAAATTCACCAAATAGAATTATTCAGTATATTCTTTCACTGTCATTCCTCTCTGCTTCAAATTTTGCACCTGTCGATACAGAGCAATCTGGTAATCCTTGGGAAAAAAATTACCCTTCATCTTCGCGACCATTATGGTTCACTTTTTAATGGGTAACTTATTCAATCTTCTCCACTCTGCTTGGACACTGTCCCACCATAAGGCCACGTGTCCTTTGAGCTTGGTGGCAGCGAATTTAACTCTCCTATCTTTATTGACCTCCTCATATTCAAAATATTTTTCTAACTCATTAATCCAGTCCAACAACACTTTTGTGGACAAACTACCATTATAGTTCAGAATTTCAGGCCTTGTCTTACTGCTAGCTAACAAAACTGACCTTAACAAATTGATTTCAGGTCTTTCTTCATCTGATCCATCTGTTGTAACTGCAACTTCTTCTTCATTGTCGTCCCCTACTTCTGGATCCCTTCTCCTTCCTGCTTCTATTGCTACCAAACGGGCATTCAGTATCCTAATCTCTTCCCTCAATCCTTCATCTACCACTCTTCGAATAGCTCTGCCATGACCTCTTCTTCCAGCTTCCATTTTATAAGAAAATCAGCTAACTCTACCTGCTCTGATACCAAAATTTGATGGGTCCAGCCCTTAATACCTTCGGGTTAATGATAATTTGTTGATTGGATTTTATTAACGTGGTGGTTGGTTTACTTTAATGATATTGTATTGTTGTTTTATTGTGATGAGGACATGTGTCCTAGCCTTGGTCCTCGTTCCTTCCTGCTCTTACTATCCTTTTGAAACCCTGGACTATTCATTCCATTTACTATGTCGCTGTGTTGCTTGTGAGGTCTGCAGTTTCACGAAATGAGGGTTTGCTCTGTCTCTTTGCTGGGGTTTTGTTTCCACCATCCCTGACTTGCAACTTCCTGAGGGATTCCACCTGCAGATGATGTCTATGCTCCCTGTTTGGTGCTTGGTTTCGAGACCCAGGTTTGGAACCCTTGGTATTGGTCTATGTTGTCAATTTCGCTCGGCTATAGTTGTGTTTTCAGTTGCAGCTTTGGTTTACATGATTTTCCTCCATGCGCTTGCTTCACGATTTGACTGTTTGTCTAGTTTTGTTTTAACACAGGTTGCAGTTATGGAGTGGCTCAGCTTTCGCTCTCACTCGATGGTCGTCCAAAAGGTATGTCCTCCCTCCTTGCTGGTCTTATCTACGTTTTTTCTCTGTCACTGACAATCTTTGCTCCTTGTGGGCAGCGAGAAACTCTATGACTGCAACCTTAGTTCCGTCGCTTCTCTTCTAGCTTGCTTAGGCTCGGTTCTCCGTCAATGAGTTTCTCATAACCCTTTCCTCTACTTCTGGTTGTGTTTTGTAACTGTAGCTATGATTTTGTTCTTCATCACTAATGGCCTGCTTGTTGTCCAAGGCAGGTGAGCGACGAGCTTGTTCGTCGTCCTCTCGCCTTATCGCCTATGCCTGAACCGGGTAGGGTCGCTCCTTGGTATTTTCCTATTGACTGGTTAAGGGTTTTGCTGTAGGGTTTTATGGGTCTTTAGTTCAGGTTGGCTATGACCTTGTTGTACCTTGGGCTCAGTGTGCCTGTGGACTTCCTGTATATTTTTTTTTAAGGCTCTGCTATTGTATCCATGTTTTTATTGATATGGTCCTGTAATGACCTCATGGTGGTTTGTAGTTTTTTCAAATCTGTTTTATGTATTGGTCTCTTAATAGTGAACTGTGGATGCTTGCTTTGAAATATGTATTTATATTTGTACAACAGTTTCAATTGTTACAAATTTGCAAAGGAAAAAAATTGTTACGTGTTCCTTTTTGTACCTATAGCTTGTTTTCTTGGGCAATAGCTTTCTCCTTCCCTTCATAAGCTCACTCTATTTGTGTTGCTGGCTTGTCTGGGTTCTCTCCTCACTTTGGTGCTTACTATTCACTTATCTATCTTCATTATGCTTATAGAAAAGAAAATAAATTAATTATACTTTGTAGGAAAGATGTTAAAGCTGTAACATGAATGGATTCAGATGTTTGTCTTTAGAAATGTTTCTGTGCCTTTTCTTCATTCAACTCTATGATGGTCAAAAGATTACAATAGTTATTTCCTTTATTTGTTTTGTAGAGAACACTGGACAGTTAGCAAACTGCCAGTAGTTACATTATGTGGTTAGAGAAGGAATCATGGATTGTTGAACCACAATGTTGAGTATATGAAAGGCTTGAAAGAGGAAAATTAAGGCAAGAGAAGGAACATAAAAAAATGGAAAGAGAAGAAAAGGAAGCAAGAAAGTCTAAACAAGTGCTTGAAAAGGAACAAGCGATGACTGATATGGTTGACCATGATGTAAGCACAACTGATGAAACTAGGATTATGCCAAACACATTGGAAAATATTGAAGATAATACACCACTATTCCAATACCTAAAAGACATTCAAGTCCCTCTCTCTCAAAATATGGCTTTACGCACTTCCTTTATTCCTACCAGACTAGGTTTCAATTCTATGTATGTTCATCACACACCTCCACTTAATATAGGAGTTACTAGTGCAAGTGTGAGGTATGGGTACTCAATTCCTCCAATGATGGAAGGGGAAAATTGGACTCAATCATATGACATCAATCCACCACATCCTAATAAACCATTTTTAGGTAGGCCAACCTACTTGGCTCAAGCAGGTAACTCAAGGAGTTTTGGAACCGAATATTGTCAAGGCCATAAAGAATAGGGATGTCATATGTTTCTGGTTGTAACCACATTATGATATGGATTTTGGATGGATTGTCTCTTTTTCTTGTCACAAGAATATTTTGGATTAAAGCTTAAGTTGTTTTATTTCATACTATTTGTAGCATTGTAACCAAAATCCATTTTAGAAGGAACATCTATAGTTTATTATAATGGAGAAATATTACCTGAAAATGAAAATGGGATTTTATTTTATGCCTCTACACACCAAATGATTTACAACACATTCATAGCTCAGTTGCTAATAAAATGATAAACACGTGTTCAATAATGAAATCTTGAAAAAGACGCTTGTTTTAATACTAAAATTCCCATAAAACATTGAAAGTAAAAGTACCTAACCACATACCTCATATGAAACCACATTTACTCTCAGTTATCTTAGAAGACAAACAGAGTGCATGTGCAGTGAAGCATCAACAAGCCAAATAAAGCATAAACAAGCCAAGAGAATAATTAAATGACAAATGAGTGAATAATGAAATCAACAAGCATCAACTGAGTTGTTAACTAAATCATAGAGCATCAACATGCATGAACTGAGTTGTTAATTAAATGACAAATGAGTGAATAATGAAATCTTGAAGAATTCACTTATTTCAATATGAAAATTCCATAAAACAATGAGCAGTAAAAGTGTTTAACCTCACACCTCATATCAAACCTCATTTGTTGTAAGTTAACTTAGAAGTCGAACAAAGTTCATGTGCGGTGAAGGATCAACAAGCAAAAGAATCAACATGCCAAGAGAATACTTAAAGGACAAAAAAAGTAAATAATGAAATCTTGAACAAGTCACGTGTTTTAATATGAAAATTCCATAAAACAATGAACAATGAAAGTACCTAACTTCACACCTCATACGAAACCTCATTTTATAGAAGAGAAACAAATTGCATGTGTGATGAAGCATCAATAAGCCAAATAAAGCATCAATGATCCAAGAGAATAATTAAATGAAAAACGAGTGAGTAATGAAATCAACAAGCATCAATTGAGTTGCTAATTAAATGATAAAGCATCAACAAGCATCAACTGAGTTGTTAATTAAATGACAAATGAGTGAATAATGAAATATTTACAAGTTATTTGTTTAATATGATAATTACATAAAAAAGTGAACAGTAAAAATACCTAACCTCATGCCTCATATGAAACCTCATTTACTGTAAGCTAACTTAGAAGCCAAAGAGAATGCATGTGCGGTGAAGCATCAGCAAGCCAACTAAAGCTTCAACAAGGCGAGAGAATAACTAAATGACAAAAGAGTGAATAATGAGACCAACAAGCATAAATTGAGTTGTTAATTAAATGATAAATCATTAAAAAGCATTGATTGATTTGTTAATTAAATGGCGAACGAGGGAACAATGAAATATTGAATAAGTCACTTACTTTAATATGAAAATTCCATAAAACAGTGAAAAGGAAAAGTATGTAACCTCAAACCTCATATCAAACCTCATTTATTGTAAGTTAACTTAGAAGACAAACAGAGTGCATGTGGGGTGAAGTATTGACAAGAAAAGGGAATAATTAAATGAAAAACGAGTGAATAATGAAATCTTCTTCCATGATCAATGCCTAATAATCAACCAATAACTAAGAGTAGCTAATGATCCAATCGATATATTCATTTTAATAGTGATCATTTTAATTTTTCTAGAAACACTAAGTGGGGATATGAAGCCTCATGATTTCAATATTGATGTTTTTTTTATGGTTATAGATAACAAGAATTAATAAGAAGGACAGTCAAGTAGAACTATCATAAGGATAGAATATAATGGAGGAATTATTTTTCAAAGCATTAGACAGAGATAGAATTTGAAATATATCATAAGAGAAGATGAGGAACCATTTTCTCCTAAAAGAAAAAAGAAAAGGGAGGACACACAATGGGAGGAATTAATGTTAAAGACAACATAAGAGAATATATGACATCATGTTTTTAAAACTAATAAATTGTACATAAATAAAGGATTTGTAGATGATGGATAGCCATTTTAAGATTTCATGAAGATGAAGGAAAATTGAGGATAGAACCAAACATATGTTTAAAAAGGAAATGAGATAATATTGTCTCATAGAGGTGATAAAGAATCAAGGTTGTTGACAAAACCATAGGTAGTAGAAGAGATGGCCATTGAGTCTTAAGGGAAAAATATGACTTTTGGTGGTAAGACTGATTATATATATCTAGGGGTTTTAAGTCAAGAGCATGAACAAATTTTCCTCCAAAATGACCATAAGAAAAATAATTGTAGAGGGGATAGGAAATCCTAAATGGTTTTCCCAAAAGAGGAAGAAAGTGCAGGAATTGCTTCTCAGAAGAAGAGGTAAGCATAAGCAAGTTTTTAACCCTACAGGCAACATATAAAGATACTCATGGCATCAAAAAGAAAAATGGTGACTTGTGGAAGTTTCCATGCTAAAGGAGGATAACATCTCTCAAAAGGTGAAGTGGAGAACCTCATAAAAAGAGAGGAAAAACTATTAAAATTTATGAGAGACGTGTTGTACAATCCACGATCTAAAGGAACTTAATGAGAAATGAAGCTAATTGTTAGGTCCCTATAATACTAGTGATTCCCCAATTAATATTGTAGCTGTATACCTTATTGTTATTTTTGTGCCCTTATTGTCCCCATATTTTTATTATTGTGCCCCATATAATTCCACTATTGTTATTTTTGTGGCTTTATATTATTATTGTTAGCTCAGCTTTGGTTATATATTGACCCCTTAGACTTCTATACATAGAAACGAGGTTTTGTCATTTGAATCATCTAAGAATTGTTAATTTGTGTAATGTAAAGAATGTTTCCCCTCGAAGAGGCTTATTTCTAAGGCGTTGATCTATCTTTTCTATCTTTTTGTGCGCTGGTTGCATAACATTTGGTATCAGAGCTTTACATTCTAGGCTCTCGCTGCTCTAAACAGGTCATTGTAAAATTTTTGCTATAACGTTTTCTCTATACAGTTTAAGAAGCTAAAAAAAACCGTTTGAGATGGAATTTCTCTGAACCGTGTGCCTGAATTTAAAATATTGTATCTCTATTATTTTTGGAGATATAATCTGAGGAAGTTAGGATTTTTGTAGAACCCCGAATTACATTCCAAACAAGTGACATTGGGAAAGTAGTCATAACTTTCGCTCTGAGCATCAGATTGAATTTTCGTAAGAAGTTACAAAAATAGGACGGACTGTAGTGTTTTGGGTATCATTTTCAGAACCTAAGGTTGAAAAAGTGACCTGTGGCACATTGTACAAGTTCGCTCTATTGAACCACTCTATACTCAGGTCATTGTGGGAGATTTGGCATAACTCTTCATTGGAGAATCCAATCTTGATGATACTTGTGGAGTTAGAAATATTTCTCAAAAGGTTACCACAACAAAAAAATTTGGACCTTCGAGATCCAAAATGATTGAAACACATCAGATTCAATATCGAGCTCCTACAAAGTGAAAAAAGGTGTGTAGATTTTCTAAATTTTTGCATTAGCTTGGTTTGAAAAATTTGTTTGAGGGAATTCAAAGGGAAAAGTGAAGAATTATTATCGGTAATTGATGCCTCGAAGAAATAAAATGGAAACACCTAGTAAGCAACCTGAAAGCTCTAGCATGACTCATGAAGAAAAGGAAGAAATGCAACATGATATATCAAAATTACGAGACAAAGTGCAACAAATTTCACTTGCACAAAAAGTGACAGAAGCTAAGATGGATGGTTTAAGGAAAGATGTAGAACCTAATATGTATGGTGTGGAAGCTAAAATGGATGGTTTAAAGAAAGGCATAGAAGCTAATATGAATGAAGTGGAAGCTAAGATGGACGACATGGAAGCTAAGATGGATGGTGTGCAAGCTAAGATGGATGATTTGAAGAGAGGAATGGAAGATTTGAAGACAGATTTGAAGACATATTTGAGAAAGTTTCTACAAGAAATGCTTACTAATGGCAAAAGGGTAGTAAAGGAAACTCACGATGAGAACAAAATAAATGTTAATCATGATTTCATAGACTCTAACGTTGGATCGAAGAACCACCATGTTCAAAATATCGATATGAGTAAGTTTGATGGAAAGGATCCCAAAACATGGATACTACAGATGGAGCAATTTTTTGATCTCCATAATGTGCAAAACACACAAAAGGTACGCATTGCAACTTTATATTTGGAACCAAATCAGTCTGTATATTATAGATGGCTTTGCTCTCATAAACAAATTGTCACTTGGGCTATTTTTACAGATGAAACGATAGCACATTATGAGGATACAAAAACCAACACTTTTTTTAGCCAATTGATAAATCACAAATAAAAGGGTTCAATGATGGAGCACATTGAGGACTTCCAAAAATTGAAAATAAGGGCAAAATTTATTCTAGAGGAGCATATGAATGATGTGTTCATAGTGACTTTAAAAGATAACATCCAACATGAGGTTTGCCTTTCTGAACCAGATTCATTGAAAAAGGCATTCAAGTTGGCAAGAAAAATGGAAAGAAAAATTATGGCAACAAGGAAGCCTACCACTCACAATCATAAAGATGGAAGTGTTGCTGCCCCTATCCATCCATAACCTACAAGGTTTACACCACAACAAATGGAAGAAAAAGAAGCGAAAGGGCTTTGTCACATTTGTGATAGCAAATACAGTAAAGGTCATAAGTGTGCCGAGAACAAATTATTTTACATAGATTGTGGAGAGGAGGAAGAAAAGGAATAAGAAATGTCAAAAGAAGAGGTTATACACCAGGAACAAACCCTAGAAGAAGAAGAAATGAATCTGACCATATCTTGTAATGTATTGGCTAGAATTAAAACTCCTCAAACTATCAAGATAGAAGGGCATATCAAGTTCAAGAAAAATGTAATATTTTTATTGATTCTGGAAGTACCCATAATGTTATTCATTGTAAGATATCCAAGGAACTGAATTGCTTCATATATCTAGCATGAGAGTGTCAAGTGATGGTTGCAAGTGGAGGAACCATAAATTTCTCAGGAAGGTGCCATAATATCAAGCTATCCATGGGAGAATATGTATTGAATAGCCCAATGATTTCCATTCCAATGGGTGGTGCTGATGTTTTACTAGGAGTCCAATGGCTACAATCCTTGTTTTACAATAGATTTTAATTTTCAAGAACTTTTCATGAAACTCTCTTCAGAAGGAAATGATGTTGAATTAAGGGGTATCACTGGGAAACCAGGAAACATAATCATCTCTAATATAATGACAAAGATTCTAAAGAAATAACAACGAGGCATAGTTGCACAATTAAGTTCACTAGAGGTTCCCACATCGAAATCATCCATTTCTGCAGATCTCCAAAAACTCTTGGAGAACCACTCCAAGGTATTTAAGACTCCCAAAGGCCTCCCACCTATTTGTGATCATGACCATGCTATTAATTTGATTCCAAGAAGTGTTCCTCCAAATATCAGGCCTTATAGATATCCCTATGTCCAAAAGAGTGAAATTGAATGGATGGTTGCAGAAATGCTAGCGGCTGGTATAATTCAACCTATTCAAAGTTTTTTCTCTACTCCAGTAGTATTGGTTCACAAGAGGGATGGGTCATGGCACATGTGTCCAGATTATATGGAACTCAACAAGCTCACTATTAAAGATAAATTTCCCATTCCTGTCATTGATGAATTATTGGATGAATTACATGGATCAATTTACTTCACCAAGTTGGATTTTCATTCAGGATATCATCAAATCAGAATGAAGACTGAAGACACTCCAAAAACAGCATTTAGAACTCATGAGGGTCATTATGAATTTTTGGTCATTCCTTTTTGCCTTACGAATGCACCTTCTACATTTCAAGGTTTGATGAATTCCATTTTCAAACTCCTCCTTAGAGACAATTATATGCAAAAATCTCCAAATGTTTCTTTGGAGTACAAGAGGTGGAATATTTGGGTCATATTTTATCTCATGAAGGTGTAAAGGTAGACCTTAGCAAAATTAAAACCATTAAGGAATGGAAAATCCCCACATCCATAATGCATCTACAAGGATTTCTCTGGTTGATCAGGTATTATGGCAAGTTTTTTAAGAATTATGGGAGAATAGTAGGACCTCTAACAACATTATTTTAGAAAGATGCATTTTCATGGACTCCAGAGGCAACAAAGGCCTTTGAAAATATTGAGGAGGAAATGTTCCAAGCACTAGTCTTAGATACACCAAACTTCATAAAACCTTTATTGTGGAACGTGATGCCTCAGGAAATGGAATTGGTTTTGTTTTAATTTAAGAAGAAAGACCCATTGATTTTTAAAGTCGTCCAATCAAAAGAAAATATTTACACAAAGCTATTTATGAGAAGGAAATGTTGGCAATACTACATGCACTTAAGAAATGGCGACCCTAGCTAATGGGAAGACACTTCAAGGTGAAAGCAGATCATGATAGTCTTAAATACTTTTTAGAACAAAGATTATATTCAGAAGAGCAACAAAAATGGGTCACAAAGATGTTGGGTTATGACTTTGAAATCACATACAAAAAATGGAAGCAAAATGTTGTGGCAGATGCACTCTCAAGAAAGGATGAGGATGTGGAAGCATTTCTTTGTGCCATTTCTATTATCCAACTAAATTGGACAAATGAAGCAAGGGATGAATGAAAGAATGATGAGCAACTGTGGGCACTCATTCAAAAGATACAACAAGATCCCAGTACATCTAATACATTTAGCTAGAAAAATGATTCGTTATGGTATAAGGATCAGTTATACCTATATAAGAATTCCCAACTCAAACAAAACATTCTTATGGAATTGCACACTCATCCTTTCGAGGGCACTCAGTAATTCTAAAATCCTACCACAAAGTTAAGAAGAATTTTTTTGGGGATGGCCTTAAATCGGATATTCAAAATTTTATGGAAGAATATTTGGTTTTCCAAAAAAATAAAGTTGAATCAATTAAGACCCCAAGACTATTACAACCTTTATCCATTCCAAGCCAATGTTGGGAGGAGGTTTCAATGGATTTTATCACAAGTTTACCAAGTCCAAAGGAAAGAGTGTTATCATGGTGGTAGTTGACAGGCTTACCAAGTATGCATAGTTTTGTGCATTATCTCATCCATTTAGAGAAATTATAGTTTCTACTAAATTTATGGAAACAATTCAAAAGCGACATGGAAGTCCAAATGTTATTGTAAGCGATAGAGATACCATTTTCATTGGAAATTTTTGGACAAATTTATTTTCTTGTCTTGGTACTCAGTTAGCTCATAGCTCATCTTATCATCCTCAATCTGATGGGAAAACTCAGATAGTAAACAAATGTTTGGAAGGATATCTTCATTGTTTTGTATATGATAAACAGACACAATGGGTCAAATGGTTTCCTCTAGCTAAATGGTGGTATAACACTTCCTTCCATACTGCAACAAAAATGACCCCGTTTATGGCACTTTATGGATATCATCCACCATCCATCACATCATATTTAAGAGAAAATTCTAAGGTTCAAGCAGTGGAAGATCATAGCAACAATTTCTCCAACTCTTAAAGGATAACCTCACCTTGACACATAATAGAATGAAATAGCAGGTAGATCAACATCGCAGCGAAATAAGTTTTGATGTAGGTGATTGTGTATTCCTACGGCTACAACCATCTAAATAAATGTCCCTCAAGAAAAATAAGAAGGATAGTAAATTATCACCATGGTATTATGGTTCATACAAGGTGTTGCAAAAGATAGGTACCATGGCATACAAATTGGGGATACCTACAGCCTCCCAAATGCACCCAGTTTTCCATGTTTCATGCTTAAAGAAGGTTATAGGTGACAAGTTTCTAGTTCAAACAATATTTCGAGAAATTGATGAGGAAGAAAAAATCATATTGGAATCTGAAGCAGTCAAAGAAACAAGAATTCGAAAACTACGAATCAATTTCAGAGTATCTCATCAAGTGCAGGAACTTACCTGTTGAAGGTTCCACATGGGAGGATGAGAATTTTATACATAAGGATCCAAAACTACTCAAGCATTAAGGAAAACACTTTTTTGAAGGATAGGGGCATGTTAGGTCCCTATAGTACTAGTAATTCCCACATTACTATTGTTGTTGTATCCCTTATTATTATTGTTGTGCCCCTATTGTCACCATATTTTTATTATTGTGCCCCATAGAATCCTACTATTGTTATTTTTGCGCCGTTATATTATTATTGTTAGATCTAGTTTGGTTATATTGTGACCCCTTAGAATCCTATATATATAAAGGAGGTTTTGTCATTTGAATCATCTAAGGATTTTTCATTTGTGTAATGTAAAGGAGGTTTACCCTCGAAGAGGCTTATCTCTGAGGCGTTGATCTAACTTTTCAATATTTTTGTGAGCTGGTTTCATAATACTAATAAGGAGGAAGAGGCCAATATGCTGCAACTATTTGAATATTTTGATAATTAGTTGCATGATGGAAATATTGTTGATATTGTGCAATAAGGACAATAAGTTATTTTAGGATGAGGAGAAAAAACGGAGCTTGAGACAAATTTGTCTCATAAAATGGAATTTTTATTCATATTCATCCAGCATGTATGGAGGAAAATCCTCTTTTGGGAAATAACCAGTAGTTTTCAATTAAAATGAAATCATTATTAAAATGATCTAATCGATGCATTCATAGATGAGATGTCCTGAACATCATCCAATAAACCATGAGAGGATTCTTTTCCAACAAATACAATTTTCCATCATGCCATTTACATAGGTTTAGTAACTTATTGACAACATAAAGTTGTTAGGAATCACTTTAAAAAAATAATCTAAAAACTAGATCATTAATGTTGTGCCAGAAACAAAGCAATACAAACAAAACCCATGAATAACCAGTTACTCACAAAGCATAAAAGATGTATGAAATATTAGATATCGTTTTGGGATTCAACTGCATTAAGTAAGTCATTCACTTATGACCATTTCCATGAGAGGTAGTCGTAACTCACTAATTTCTCATGATTTTTGAATAGTTCACTTAGCACTCATTGCGTCGGGTGATTCTCACATGGGTGAAGAAGTGGGATTGAAACTAGTGAGATGAATCACATAGGGTCAATCGTCACTTCCAAGGCTTGCACCTAGTAACCAAGACTTGTCGGGAGGTCACCCATCCCAGATAGCCTTTGGCTCCAGCACGCTTAACTGTCGATTTTTCCCCAAAATCAAGCCCACTTAGCTTTCTACCACATTTTCAAAACCTTAGCAAGTGTTGTGCCTTATGAACAATTCAAGTATAGATCCATTCACTCCTTTTGAATTTAAGTATTAGGGGGTTTATGCAGTGCATTATATTATATATCATTTCGGGATTCAACTATGTTAAGTAGGTCATTCACGTATGACCATTTCCATGAGAGGTAGTCGTAACTAACTAATTTATCACGACTTTTGAATAGTTCACTTAGCACTCATTGCGTCAGGTGATGCTCAATGGGGTGAAGAAGTGGGATTGAAACTAGTGAAATGAATCACATAGCGTCAATCATCACTTCTGGGGCTTGCACCCAATAACCAGGACTTCCCGGGAGGTCACCCATCCCAGATCTCATCTACCTCAAGCGCGCTTAACTTTGGAGTTTTCCCCACAATCAAGCCCACTTAGCTTGATACCCCATTTGCAAAGCCTTAGCAAGTGTTATGCCTCATGAACCATTCACGTCGAGATCCCTTCACCCTTATTGAATTTAAGTATTAGGGGGTTTACACAGTGCATTATATGAAATATCATTTTGGGATTCAACTGCATTAATTAAGTCATTCACGTATGACCATTTCCATGAGATGTGGTCGTAACTAAATAATTTCTCATCATTTTTGAATAGTTCACTTAGCAGTCATTGTGTCAGGTGATGCTCACAGGGGTGAAGAAGTGGGATTGAAACTAGTAAAACGAATCACATAGCGTTAATCGTCACTTGCGAGGCTTGCACCAGGTAACGATGACTTCCTTAGAGGTCACCCATCCCAGATCGCCTCTAGCTCAAGCGCGTTTAAATGTGAAGGTTTCCCCACAATCAAGCCCACTTTCCTTGCTACCCCATTTGAAAAACCTTAGCAAGTGTTGTGCCTCATGAACCGCTCAAGTAGAGATCCCTTCACTCTTTTTGAATTTAAGTATTACTGGGTTTATGCAATGCATTATATTAGATATCATTTGGGGATTCAACTATTTTAAGTAAGTCATTCATGTATGACAATTTCCATGAGGGGTAGTCATAACTAACTAATTTCTCGTGATTTTTGAATAGTTCACTTAGCACTCATTTCATTGGGTGATGCTCACAAGGGTGAAAAAGTGGGACTGAAACTAGTGAAATGAATCACATAGCATCAATCATCACTTCTGGGGCTTGCACCTGGTAACTAGGACTTCCTGGGAGGTCACCCATCCCAGATCGCCTTTGGCTCAAGCGTGCTTAACTGTGGAGTTTTCCCCACAATCAAGGCTATTTAGCTTGCTACCCCATTTGAAAAACCTTAGCAAGTGTTGTGCCTCATGAACCATTCAAGTAGAGATCCCTTCACTCTTTTTTAATTTAAGTGTTAGGGGGTTTACGCAGTTCATTATATTAGATATCATTTTGGGATTCAACTGCGTTAAGTAATTCATTCACATATGACCATTTCCATTAGAGGTAGTCGTAACTGACTAATTTCTCATGATTTTTGAATAGTTCACTTGGTACTCATTGTGTCGGGTGATGCTCACAGGTGTGAAGAAGTGGGATTGAAACTAGTGAAATGAATCACATAGCGTTAATCATCACTCTAAAAACTGGAGCATTACTACTATGCTGGAAATAAGGAAAGACAAACAAGACCCATGAATAACGAGTTTATCACAAAGCATACAACATTTTGGAAATAATTTTATCACTCTAAAATCTAAAGCATTATTTTTGTTCCAGAAACATAGAAAGAAAAACATGACCCATAAATACCCATAAACCTTGTCGAACCCTAAACCCAAGGATAGCCATTGACCCTGGCAAATCCTAGGAACAAGAGCTAAAGTCCCAACAACAAATTCAAGTGTTGAAAAACACAATAGTGCAATAAGAGCTAAATTTCCAACAACAAATTTAAGTGTTGAAAAACACAACATAGCTGGTAGGATTTAGAATCCTACCAGAGAGCTACAAAAGTCACCACCATGTCCAAATGTTTATGCAAACCTCACCATACCTCTTCTGCGACAGCCATACAAATTACCTACAACACAAAATTCCAAACATAGAGAAGAATTAACATTTGGGCAAAAACCAAAAGAAAAAATACAACAAATTCGCAAATAAAAACAATGAATTTAAAGACTTACCAAAATGGACCTCGAAACTTGCATGTCAACCACCACAGTTTCTTGAATGTCACACTAGCTTCTTCGCGAAAAACAGGACTTGAGGATGAAACAACAACAAGCGTATTTGTAAACCCTCCACGAAGAAAAAAGAACAACCAAAAAGCTGTTGGTTAACCCCCAATGAAGCTGAACGAACTACCACAAAGCCACTGTTTAAGCCCCCTCGAAATAGGTAAAGCAACCGCACCCTAAACCGCGAATGAGAAACAAACCTCTGCAAACAACAATTCCCGGTGAGAAACCTTAGAATGGCACAGTAGGTGAATGAGTACTGGAGCTGAAAGGAGCCATCATCGATAGAGCACTACCCACACACTGGGCCCGAACAAGATAGCACAGGGCATTGAATACATACCAAAAAACGAGTGAGAGGAAACCCTATATAGAGGGTTAAAAGTGAAATTTAATGCATTCACCAACTGCAATATGTGCAACGTCCCAATTGACATGCTTCATACGAATTCTGAGCTTCTCTCCATGATAGGAGCAAATGTGGAAGGGAGGGCAGATAAGTAATGGCATCCCTCCCCTATAATGATCGGGTTTTAGGAATGAAAATAAATTTTTTCATGGTATCACATTGATTATGCTGGCCCTATGAACCTGGAGTTAGTCATATGAACTTCGAGCTGGTCCTATGAACCTTAATTTAAGAGGTTCCATCATAGGCCTTAGACATGTCCAAAATATTGAACCATGGGTTCCCCTTAAATATTTCACTTAAACATTGATAATGCTTCAGACAAAGAATGGATTTCTTCAATATTTTAATCCAAATTTCTAATAGGTATGTGGGAACCTCACTTATGGATTATTATCCATACTTTATCATAGTTTTTTTTTCTCTTCCAAACTAATCAAATCAAATTATATAACAACATGAAAATACAATTTATGTTTGTGATATATATATATATATATATATATATAAGTGGTTATAAGTGGGATTAATATTTTTTTTTAATTTTGATTGCTCTAAATTCATTATAAATTTAGATTTAAGAGTTTACATTTGTTATCAATATGTTATTTTTCTTCCATGTTAAAAAAAGAATGAACAACAACATAACATTGAAATATTTTAACCATATTGCATAAACAAGGATCATATCACTATGGGTTTAAAGATTTCTTCAAATTTTCATCCCTTTTATAAATGATAGATTCATAGTTAAAACCAATTTTAAGAGGACTCTTAATTCCACATATGGAACTTGGACTATGCATCTAATAACAAAGTAGAATTAAGGATAATCACATAGTTCATAATTCTTCATCTTGAAAGGTTATTAAAGAACCCTTAGCTTATCAATGTTCCCACATTATCTTTGATCATGAACCTTTTTTGACATCTTCCCTCTTAATGATACTCATTTTAATACACATACTAAAGAAGATCATGTTTAATTTCTTTATGATAAATATATCGAGGGGAGTCATATTGTTTCACATCAAAACAAGATATAAGCCCTTCTTGTTAGTATATGCCATCTTGAAAATATTGTTCTTTTTAATGCTCATGAAGAACACCATTTCAAGGGCATACATTGAATTAAAAAATGTAAATTCTAGGAACTGACTGTTAGCTTTGAAGAAGTTTTGGAAAATTCATCCTCTAATTCTTATCCTTTCTTGAATCATGATGACTACTTGATGAAGGAACATGGAACTAGGGAAGATATTTATCTAACCAATTTATAAAGAAAATTTTAGCAAAAAACATGATGTTTTGAATCAAGAAGAGAGAAAAAAATAATGCACCTTAGATCTAAGATAATTTTTTTTACGTAGAATGCAAAAATAGATACATGTTTGAATTCTTATTTGCAAATGGGTGCAGTCATGACTTTGGATTTTTTCCCCTCCGCTCTAATACTAAATGTGCTTATGAGGATATTGATAAGGCCATGTATACTTCAAATAACATAAATCTTACAAATATACCTTATGGCTGTTAGAAGAATTTTCATAATTTCATCAAAGAGAGGGTAAATGATTCTCCTTTAAATTTTTCTACCCCAATCTTTTTTAATATGAATTCATAAAGCATGAGAATGGTAGCACTGGATCTTTTAATAACCATGCTCAATGGAATATTTTACAATGTGGTGATCATTATTTTTGGATTTCAGTCATTTTTCCTAATGTGTTATATGGATTTGTTTGATTCATCCCTTACCCTTACATTCTTGAAGTCTTGGAAATTGTATGGTGGCATAAGGACATATTCATTTATGTCAAGTTTCATCTTAACTGAATTCAAGAACATTTTATTCCCTTTTTATTTGTACATACACATTTTCCCTTTTTCCTACTCTTTTTATTTAGGTTATATTTTAGTTCCTTCTTTTTTGGTTGCTACTTTACTCTTTTTGTTGTTGTTAGTATATTCTTTTTCCTTTATACCATTGTTTCATACTTTTTCTTAAAGTTTTTCTTTCTATACTACAATTCATGTGAGTGATGTACAAAAATACCAATAAAGAAACAGTGAAATCATTCTCTGATATAATTAGTTGAAAGTATGTTTCTTTCCAAAATTCTTGAGCTAATATTCTTGACATATCATCAAGCAAATTCATTAATAAGAAAGCAATAAAACCTATGGTTTGTGTGCATAAATGGAGCTATAATAATTGTATATTAAAACTTACCATTCCTTGCATCAAAACACCTCAACTTAACCTTCCTTGTCCTACCTCACTTCGCATGATTCCTACCCAAAGGAAAACACCTCAACTTAACCTTCCTTGTCCTACCTCTTACTTCACATGATTCTTACCCCAAAGGAAAACTGGTTTCCTTCTTACTCATAGTTGAAAATTAATTTTATAACTAGAAAATTTTGATTTCTCATCTACCTCCTGTAGGACACTCCGTATTCTCGCCAATGTTGACACACATAACTTCAAAATTTTCCAATCTATTGTACGACTAGTTAATTCCCTCCTCTAAAAACAAACTTGGAACTATAATAATAATAATTTTCAAATCCCCATGTTGAGACACATAACTTCAAAATTTTCCAGACTAGTTAATTCCCTCCTCAAAGAACAAACTTGGGAACTAATAATAACATATAACAATTTTCAAATCAACATTACGTGGGGCCCTTTCTCCATGGGTGGCATAAGGTGAACACGTGCTTCAGGTTTGAACAGATCTATATCCTGAAATTCACGAGATGCTCTTAAGTTTCAATTTCATGCTACATTGATAATTGAAGTTCCTCTACTTCATTGTTTTTGCATGTTATCGTGGTTACCTATGTCAAGATTCTTCATTTGATATTCTGAAGACGAGTCTGGTTTTCATTTGAGTACTATATGTGAAACATTGACATGTTTTAGTATGGTGAAGATGCAAAAATATAAAATCAACGTGATATGTAGTATAGGCACAAAAGGAACATTAGACCCTTCCAATTCTCCTTGGTTAGTAATGACTTCAAAGGACATCATTAAATAATGATAAACAGCTATTTATATTATCAAAAGTTTGATTTGTGATCGATGGATTGAAAGTAAGCTTTTAGAAGACAAAAGGTTTCCCCTTTTAATATTCACTTATAAGATTCTTTTAAGATTACACAAAGGCATAAATTAGTAACGTGTAAAGGTTCTGATCGAAGCTTTGATATTGATTCACATGCATGAAGTATTAATCAGTTGATATTATAATACTTCATAGGAGGGTATTGCAATACGCACACATTTTTAAGTCCACCTGTAATATTGCATACCACTAAAGTATATGATCTAAGTCTCCAAACCTGTATAAATTTTAATGAAATTGGATATAATGAATGTGTATCAAAGATTTGTATCTACGTGATGGTGGCTTAGAGAGTTAAATCTAAAATTTCTTATTTGACGAGCATAAAAACTAGGTCTATGTGGTGATATGCACCCAGGTGTTAGGATTTTAATGTTGGTTTCTAAAGATCGATTATCATGTAATTTCCAACATGGAATAACTATGTAAACTTTGGCACACTCTATATAAAAATCATTTCGTTTGACATGGAAGATAAGAATTTAATGCAAGAGACTAGATTTATGACTTGTCATTTGCACAACTAAATGTATGTTGTTACTCCAACTTACGAGCCACTACACTACGAAAGATCTTGAAAATTATTTATATTTGAGAGGAGTTGTGGCTTGTTGTGAGGTAAGAAATACTTGTAAGAAGTATGTAGAGGAAGTTCCAAGAAGTAGGACTTCTCGAAATTATCGCAACCATATCATTGTTGCATTAAAATGATGGAAATAAGGCATCGTGTTTCTCTAATTCACTTCTAAGAGAATGATTTAGTGTCAAGTTTACTTTGAATTTGTATAGGGTGACCCAATATCCTCTGCTACTTCTATCATATGCATATTTCTGAATTTTATATGCTTTATTTCCACTGGTCATGTCTAAAAACATTATTATCTACATGAAAAAATATTAAATCGACAAAACCATGGCCTTTTTGTAACTCTCATTAGCTTTTTTATGCTCTTTGTTTTTATGAGAAAATTTATTTCCACGAACCATTACTTTTCATATCCACATTTATTTGTCTTCACATCCTTCACAATTATAGATATTTGATTTATCTACACCCATATTTTTTTCTTCCACAAACCCTTCTCGATTATGAATATTAGCTTAGCTCCATCTTTCTCGAAAATTTCCAGCTACACTCTTAACTTTTTTTTTTTTTTTTATGGGATGAAAACCAAGCTCTTTATACCTTTCGGTCATAAGCACGAATTAGTTTTCTTACTAAGAAAAAAAAATGTGTGCATTTTATTTGACAGATAATAAAGACCGAAAAGTGGAGTAGAAATTGCTCTTCTCAATATTCAAAATAGCTAAACAAATGACACTGAAAACATTAAAGATAAATGATTGTAGTAGAACTTGACTTAACTGAAGTAAAATTGAACTTTCTATAACACCTAACAACAAGAGAATAAAATTTGACGACACCCAGCATAAAATGAGATTAATATCTCAACAACCCATCTTAATCTCAATTGTTACATATAGAGACACTTACAATGCCTAATTTCTCTCTTTGAAATTTAAATACATTATTGCCGAATGACTTTGTGAAAAAATCTGCAAGCTAATCTTTGGAACCACAAAAATCAAGTACTATTTCCCCATCATTGACAAGATCACTGATGAAATGAAAACATGTGTCAATGTGCTTGCTCTTTTTGTGGAAAACATGGTTTTTTTGATAAAGAAATTATTGAACTCTTATCACAAAAAACTGGAGTTGACTCCTTTTGAACATTTGATACATGTTTCAAAAATCTTCTTAACCACACTACTTGAGGAGATGTTAAATTTGGTGCTACATATTTTTCCTCTATAGAAGATATTGAAATGATTAAATGTTTGTTTGATGCCCATGAAATTAGATTGGTTCCAAGATGAAAAAAATACCCTAAGGTGCTTTTGTGGTCATCTAAACTCCCTACATAATCGTTGTCTGTATAACCTGAAAGTGAACAATTTTCAGAATGTGTATAGAACAAACCATAATCTATTGTCCATGCAGCATACCTTAAGATCCTTTTTTCAACCTTCTAGTTAGAAATATTAGGTGAGTACATAAACCTAGAGACAGAACTGGCTGCAAACATAATATGAGATCTAGTTGTGGTTAGATAAAACAAACTACCAACTAGACTTTTATACAATGTGGGATCAGATGGTGGTGCTACATATTCTTTGTTCAGTTTGGTGCCTTAAGGAATTAGTGTGTCGACAGGTTTGCAATTGGTCATTCTCAAATTTTGGATGATGTCAGTGGCATATTTTTTTTACCAACAAAAATGCCACTAGCATATTGGTGAATTTCAATGACTAAGATGTATTTCATGACCCCTAGATTTATCATATCAAACACTATTTGAATTTCTGATTTGAAGTGTTCTAACATCACATTGCCAGTATATAGAAGATCATCTACATAAAGGAATATACTAAGAATTTTACCTTCTTGAGCTTTGGTATATAAATTTGGCTCATGGTTTCTTCTGTAAAAACCATTTCTGATGAGATAGTTGTCGATTTGACTATACCAAGCTCTTGGAGCTTCCTTCAAACCATACAAAGATTTCTTGAATTTGTATACCTTATGCTCCTATACTGGAACTTCAAAACCAGGAGGTTTCTCTACATAAATTTCTTCCTCCAATATACCATTTAGGAAGGAAGATTTTACATCAAGATTATAGACTTTCCATTTGTGTTGCGATATTGTGGACAAAATGGTTCTAATAGTGTCTAACCTTACTACTGGAGCAAAGGTTTCACCATAGTCGACACAAAACTATTGTGAGAATACTTTGACAACCAACCTTGCCTTATGTTTTTCAATATCTCCCTTTTCATTCAACTTGGTCTTATATATCCATTTTACACCAATTATAGTTTTTTTAACTTGGGAGATAAACTAATTCCCAAGTTTGGTTTTTCTCTATGGCAACAATTCCTTGGTTCATCGCATCTACCCAATGGTTTTATTCAATTGCTTATTCAAAATGTGCTGGTTGAGATGAAAGAAATGCAAACATATTTTGCTGGTCAAACTCATGCTCGTACTCATATCTTTCTCTAATGCTTCTTGTTTTATTACTGTCTTACGGAGTTGTTGAATCACTAGAGGATTCATTGCTTGAATATGTATCATTTTCATAATGGTACATGTTTCTTTTTGAACCTACAATCTTGGTGGTCATAGTGGATAAAAAGAATGATTTGAAGCTTCATTAACATGATCACACCAAGATTTATTTTCAAAATATTTTACATCACTAATAAAAAAAAACTTCTTCGTAACTCGATTGTAAACTATGTAGGCCATTGAATGCTCACTATAGCCTACAAAAATACATCTTTCACTCCTATGATATCAAGCTTATTTCTCAGCTGTTCGGGAACATGTGAAAATTGTAGTCATACAAAAATTCTAAAGTGAGATACATTTACCTTTTTACCATCCCATGCTTCTTGAGGTATTGTATATTGGAGATTGGTTGTTGGAGATCTATTGAAAACATACACTACTATCAAAACTGCATTAGCCCAATATTTATTTGACAACTCATTCTCATGAAGCATACATCTGGTCATCTTCATATGATTGATTGATTTTTCCTTTCTCCTTCTCCATTCTGTTGTGGACTATATCTTGTTGTGTTCTACATTATGATTCCTTATAGTTGACAAAATTATTTGAAGGCATTGGACCTATACTCTTCTCCTATGTCAAATCTGAGTACTTTCAAATACTTTCCACTTTTCTTTCCTGTTTTTGATTTGAACTCTTTAAATATTGACAAAGCATGTGATTTATTTTTAAGAAAATACACCCACATCTTCCTGTTATAATCATTAATGAACGTCAGAAAATAAATATTGACACCAATAGACTGTGTCTACATTGTGCCACATATATCTGTATGAAATAGCTCTGAAGGCTCTTTTTCTCTAGACGAAGATGTGGGAAAGCTATCTCTTTTATGATTTTCTAGAACACAAATTTCAAAATTACAATATTTTGCATTCATAATAGGGAGACAAATGACGATTGAATGTTTCTAAAGCAGACATAGACTCTTGAATGGGATGTGGCCATATCTAGAATGCCCCAACTGAGACTCATTTATTCTTGACACATTTTCAACTAAAGACTGAGAGATTTCAACTTCTAAGAGTCAATCGAAACATCCTATTCTTGGGTTTTTCAACATTTTCTATCAATCTTCTATTGGTTGGTTTGTCATAGATATAGCATGTGTTTTCTTGGAATATTACATCATAACGATGGTCCATCAATTTTCCTATGCGAATGAGGTTATGCTTCAGATGTGCAACATAATAAAAATCAAGTATGTATTTCTATGGATTATGTGTAGCAAGAATATGACGATACCTTGCCCTTCAACTTTAATATAATAAAAATCTCCAACAGTAATTTTTGATGGTATGGAAGCATCAAGATAAAAAAGCATATTTTTATTACATGTCATATGGCTAATGTAGCCACTATCCAGCAACCAAAGGTCATTGTTGTGAGTGTCTTCAGAAAGATGACTAGAAAGAAACATTGTTTCAATTGATTCTCCTTCACTGTTGGAGAGATGGACACTGCCTCTTTGTTGATTTCAATGTTTTTTTCTGCGTTCGTGTTCATAATGCCCAAGTTTCTTGCAGTAATAACATTGGACATTAGATTTAATCCATGTTCTACTTCTCTAAGTTTGGTTTTGTGGATGTCTCCACTGCTCTGTTGCATGATGATGTTTTGGTCTGCCTCTTCTTTGGCCTCTACCTCGCTTGTTGCCGCCTCTATATTCTTTACCTCTTCCTCTACCAAAAGAAGGTTGTGCTTTGAAAGCTTCTTCCATGGAATATTCTCCCAAGTTCATTATTGTTTTGTGTGCCATAAGTGATTCAGACAACTATTCTACCAAGAAAGTTGTAAAATATTTGGATTCCAAATTAGCTATTTCAACCATGTCATATTTCTTGAGGAGGCTTCGAAGCAATTTTCAACTATCTTTTCATCTGTAATGGTTTCATCAATGCGTTGATTTACATTTACTATTCCCATGGCTCTAGTCATGTATTGATCCACATTCTTTGTGTCAGTTGTCTTCAAGGTTTCAAATTGAGCTCTCAATGTCTGCAATTTAATAGTCTTCACTCTATCATTGTCTTGATATGCAACTTTCAAGATTTCCCAAGCTTCTTTTTTTGTGGATGTGCGAGTTATCTTGTCGAAGATAGAGTCATTGACTCACTTTTATATCCTGCATTTGGCTATGTGCTCTTTCTTTTTGAGTTCAATAGCTCGATTCCTCTCATTATTGGTTATGGCTGCCAATTGTTCTTGGGTCAGCTCTACATAACCATTCTGCGAGGTATCCCAACAATCCTGGGCTTCCAAAAATGCCTTCATTCTTAAAGACTAAAACTCATCATTTTTGCCAAGCAAAATCGGGATATGTGGCAAAGCGATAAAAGAAGTCATTTTTAAATGCGAAAGTACATGCCTTTTTATTGTCTTCTTTAAAAAAAACTCTTTGAAAATGCAACACCCTCTTCTTTCTTCATGACAAATTCAAGTTTTCTTTTTTTTACTTTCAAATTAAATAATAATAATAATAATAATAATTGTTTCAATAATAAAATACTTTCTTTTTAATCGATAAACCCCATTTTTTCTTTAGATTTTAAAAATAAAGTCATGAAATCTTTTAAAACCGACTTATTAAAAACAAATTCCACTTGAACAAAGGCCATTCTGGTCACATGAAGATTATTTAACACATGAACCTTTGAACGAATTTTGGGGTGGTCACTTCATTGCATGAGGGCAAAAAAATATATTACATTGACCCTGGTTTTTCAAAAACAACTTATACCTATAAAAAGAAACCTCGAGGAGGCATCCAAAACGACCTTTAAAAAATTAGTTTGTCGTTTAGATGTTCTGCTCTATCTATTTAATATGCAAAGCAAGCTCTGTTCATTCAACTTGTCCCGACGATGAACCACACTCGTTGGTTCAAAATGCGTGGATAAATGAAATATCATGTGATTTAGTTTATATATGGATCACATAAGCCTCAATTCAATAATTACTATATAACCTACTTATAGAGAAGTATAATAAATATAATAATTTTAGATAAAATTTATTATAAAAAAAACAAATCTATTATAAAATTCAATCAAATAATATATTTTTATATAAAATTAAATAAAATTATAAATTTTAATAAATAAAAAAATTAATATATTAAAATCTTAAATTTAATAATAAAATAAACCAACCAACTTCAAAACCTATATTAAATCTATAAAATCCATTTGCATGGAATATGCAACCCTATTTGCCATCTTCAAAAATATTGACAACACTAATGTAATCTATGTGGGATGAAATTTCTTTTGACATCTTCCAAAACAATATTAAATTTATTAAAATGCACTTATACCGAACATGGAATTCCATTTCAAATCCTCAAAAACCTTTACTATACTAATGTAAACTATGTCTGTGACATCGAATTTAATTTGACATATTTAAAAAAATTACAACATCCATAACGATGTCGATGTCTCTAATTTATGCTCCTTCATCCGACAACTAATTTTGACGGGCATTTTCATCATTTGAATATTTTAACCTCGCACTTTCATTACCTTTTTGCGCTTTGCTCCGACAACACCAATTTTGACGGGAAATTTCATCATTTTAATATTTTAACCTCCCATTATCATTCATCTTTTGAATATTTTAACCTCACACTTTCATTACCTTCATGCGCTTTCCTCCGACAAAATCAATTTTGACCAGAAATTTCATCATTTTAATATTTTAGCCTCGCACTATCATTACCTCACTGATAGTCAATACGCAATGAAAAAAATAAAAAATCCATGCATCCTGTGAATCTGACAGCAGTTAGTAAATTCTTTAAATGTGAACGGCATTTGAAGGACAATACCCATAAACAGCGTCAATATTTTTTGTTTGTTTCTGGCCACTGCTTTCCTAAATCAAATGATTAGCCTTTTCAATTTACTATTTAGAGCTTCTTAGGAACCACAACAGACCAAAAGCGCTGGGAATGTTCCAATGGTTGAAATTTCTCAGTTTCAATGGTTGAAACTGAGAAATCGCTGAGTTGTAATAAGAAGACTCCACTACCATATGGCATTTGAAGGACAATACCCATAAACAGCGTCAATATTTTTTGTTTGTTTCTGGCCACTACTTTCCTAAATCAAATGATTAGCCTTTTCAATTTACTATTTAGAGCTTCTTAGGAACCACAACAGACCAAAAGCGCTGGGAATGTTCCAATGGTTGAAATTTCTCAGTTTCAATGGTTGAAACTGAGAAATCGCTGAGTTGTAATAAGAAGACTCCACTACCATATGGCATTTGAAGGACAATACCCATAAACAGCGTCAATATTTTTTGTTTGTTTCTGGCCACTACTTTCCTAAATCAAATGATTAGCCTTTTCAATTTACTATTTAGAGCTTCTTAGGAACCACAACAGACCAAAAGCGCTGGGAATGTTCCAATGGTTGAAATTTCTCAGTTTCAATGGTTGAAACTGAGAAATCGCTGAGTTGTAATAAGAAGACTCCACTACCATATGGTTTGTTTGAGATTATGAATTCAATACACAATCTAGAATAAGGCCCCTCAACGTTTTAGAATGATTTGAATGAGTTGCAATAAGAAGACTCCACTTCTGGATGGTTTGTTTGAGATTATGAATCCAATACACAGTCTAGAAGAAGGATCTTCACCGTCTTAGAAGGATTTGAATGGGTACCGTCTTCGGTACAGTGTACCGTCTGACAACTACGTTTTAATTCAACACAGGATGATGTTACTGCGTATGATTAGATATGTCTGTGTAGAGTAGCAGTGAATGAACGAATGACATCAAAAAAAAATATCTTCAACTCAAACTGCAGAGTACCTTGAAAATACTCGCAAAATGTCTCCTGTATAATATGTATTACCAAATGATCAGTGGCCGCTCAGAACTTCGAGGGATAAATATAGAGGGGTTACAGTGGCTTATGTACTATGTTGCACAACCTTCTCGTACGCAGGTACTTCTGATAGCAGGAACGAGTATCATTGCTGGAAGCTTTGCTTGAATTTATAGGAAATGTCAAGGTGGGAGCTGCAACAATAATATATATTAAAATTTAATATATATTAAAAATAAAAATAAAATAATTTATTTATTTCCATCTAAAATTTGTCAATGAAATTTTATGTAGCAAAGAAATATGTAAAAGGTTGAATTTTGAAAAACTGCAAAAAAAGAAATTAAAATATTAATCTATCAACAATTTACCAATCACATTCTTAATCACATTCTTTTGGAGCAAAGAAACATGCAGAACTCCAAAACCTGAAAAAAGATTGTTATTACTGGATTGATAAGTGATTTAATGCAAAGTTATATGTTAAGTCACTAGGTCAATTCCTCCACTTGATATAACCTCAAAATATATATATATATATGAAAAAATAAAATATATATTAATAATAATTAGAAAAATAAAACACTAGATTTTAAAACCTATGTTATTTTCAAGAGAGTTTGTATAATAAAATTATAAATTTCCAAGTTAATATATATTTTATACTTAAATAAATATGAAAATTGAATTAAAAAATGTTTTTTTAATAATATTTATATTTCATAATTTCAACTATTTTTTTCTTTAGTATTCCATCTTTCGTGGAGTTTGTCTAAAATATTTTATATCCATCCACCATTCGTGTATACGAGGAGAATGAATAGCTTTGCAATGACAAAGATTAGGATAGGCCAATAGCCTCACCTTCATTTGGATAGAATGGCATTCCATAAATAGGTTGTTTCTCTTAGTTCCAGACCCATACCCTTCTCCTCATAGAGTTCCATGAGTTGCAGCATCAAATAAACCTAAGTTTGAAATTACTCATTGCATTGAAGCTCCCAAAACTTCAAAAATTTGTTGCATTGAAGCTCCCTAAAAGCTCCAAACTACTAGTTGAAGCTCCCAGCAGTTTTGGAGAGTTTTTTACTAGCTCCCAAGCTCCAAGGAGTGGGGGAGCTTGGGGTACGTGCTCTCCAATGCCTGGGAGTGGTATCCATGTAACTATGCTTATGTAGCTCCATGATTATTCACTTCAATACCTTTGACGATTGGGTTTGAGGAACGAAAGCCAAATTCACATTGATTATGCCTTAATCTTACTTGGAGAAGGTCCTATGAATCTTAATTTAAGAGGTCCCGAGGTAGGGTTTAAACTTGTCCAAAATATTGAATCACAGGTTCCTTTAAATCTTGCAGTTGAATTTTTAATGCTCTTCCAAACTAATAAAATCAAATTTTATAACAACATGGTAGTACAATTCAAGTTATATATATATATATATTAGGTTATAAGTTGATTAATATATATATATATATATATATATTTAATTTTGATTGCTCTAAATTTCATATAAATTTGGAATTAAAAATTTACATTAGTTATCAATATTCCATGGCCCTTCCATGTTAAGCAAGGAATGAGTAACAATACAATGTTGAAGTATTTTAACCATAAACAAGGATCATATCACTATGGGTTTAAACATTTCCTCAAATTTTCATCCGTTTTATACATGATAGATTCATAGATAAAACGAATTTTAAAAGACTCTTAACGCCACATGTCAATCTTGGAGTATGCATCCAATAAGGAAGTATAATTCTACATCCTCTTCTAAGGTGCTAAGTTAACAATTTCTTTGAATTACCATTCTCTCTTCATCCTAGGTGACTATGATATTGCTATCAAACATATTTGATTGGAAAATGATCTCGTGAATCACATGCTAGATTCAATTCTCAAAAGAATCTAAGTGGATCTTGCATCCCTCTAAGGGTTGAATCTTTCCATGTGACAAGGGCCGTAAAATTGAGGGATAATGGCATGGAAAATCAACAAGTGCATTTATATGAGCATGCTCTTTCTATCAACCACAATTTAATATGTCATCCTACCATACTCTTACCTATCTACTCTTAGTCGCTGGCAATACATGGAGACTAGTCGATAATCAGGCTAAATAGTGTTTACATGAGCTAATAGTAATGGTTTCTTTCTCAACATCAATATACATTTAATTTTAAGTATCTTAACTAAAGTAGAAAAAGCTATGAAGTATAGGTTCATTTCGCAAATATTTTGATGGCCTCCTTCATTATGATGGATGATGGGGTGTCTCTATAGTGCTCTCTATCTTCTCCTTCTCTACTAATTTTGTTCGTCTCTTCCTTGGCCCCCTAATATTATTTCTGATTTACCTTTCTCCTCTCCCTCATCAAAAATATCATTATGACTCCTTTACATTCCTCCTCTCGATGGAAGCTTCGCACTTGGTTTACAATTTGATCTCGATGACATACATGATTCTTTGTTTCATCTTCAAATCAAGGTTTCTCAACTCACAACATAGGTCACCACTTCATTGAACATATCTAGATACAACACAAACACAATCGTTGGATAGTGAAATTAGTTGGTATGTAGCAGAATGGAAGATCCAACCACTTAGCTATCTCTAACATGGTTCCCTTAATCTCGAATGGATATTTATATTATTTTTCATCCATCTTAATCTTTTAGAGTGCAAAAATTGGAGGAACTAACTCACATGACCATTTTTATTGGTGGGCCATAGTTTAGACCTGAACCCTTCCAAATGAAGTTTGATACATTAAATGTCATTTCTATGGGGTTAGAATTTTGTCACTAAAGAGATTTTCCCCTAATGATGTTCTAAACATAGTTACCTTCCCAACAACATAAGAATTTCCTCAATTGGAGTACCTAGGAAAAAATAATGCCACTTGGAAATTAAGCTTCCTGTTTTGACCACCATGATTAGAGAGGATGGAACATCAACCTCGATTATTTATGGGAAAGGGGCTATCCTTGTGATAATGATGAAGACTCTAGAAGGCTCAATCTGGAAAATTTACTTAGCAGTTGGAGGAATCAAACTTAAAAACTAGTAGGATGTTGGGTTGGGTTATAACCAAACCATTGGGAGGGAAAGGGGCTCCAATCTATTTGAATCCATTTTGTTTCATATATGAGTAGATTAGATGAGGTTGGATAAGGAGAATGAAACTAGAGGGTCCATGCACTGTAGTACCATAGAAGCCACATGTCTCACTTGTTTGTAGTTACATCCATTTCCATTTAGACAAAGAGAGAGAAAATAAACCTGACCTTCCAAATGGGTTTTCTCCCATAAGGGGTTACTAGATCATATCATGTCTTCATTATGGTCTATGAGTTTTATCTCTATCTTCTCTAAATTCTATATTTTATATATGAAACATATAAGGATAACACAATAATTAAAAAATATAGAAATATAAGGAAAAATTAAGCCTCATAGGATACATTTCATATTTCAAGTAATTTTATCATATATGTTGTGATAAATTATCTAGTCGAGTATCCATGACAATTAATGCATCATATTGGTATCAAATTATGTTTCTTTGGGTATTTTATGGGTGTTTCAAGAGACCTAGATTGGCTTAAGAAAAAAGTCATGAAACCCCAACCATGGATAAGGAAATTATTAATAACCCTATGGATATTGTAGAGGAGAATTTTA
Source organism: Pinus tabuliformis (assembly GCA_031772625.1). Taxonomy (NCBI): domain Eukaryota; kingdom Viridiplantae; phylum Streptophyta; class Pinopsida; order Pinales; family Pinaceae; genus Pinus; species Pinus tabuliformis. The sequence continues at coordinate 963,447,229 of CM062811.1, forward strand.
CACGACTTGAAGAAAAAATCACATATACAAAAGAAAATGTGACCCTCCTCATCATGGTGCCAACTAATAATCTTAATATATTTGGAGAAGATGGAGGCCATCATGCAGAGATCATAACAGAAGGAACATCAAGGCATCAGGAAGAAATAGAGTTACATCCTAAGAAAGAAACAAAGAAGGAACAAACTAGTTTGAGGGGAATGAACCATTCGGATCCCCTATTCATGTTGAAAGTGAAGGTCGACATTAAGCCATATCAAGGTGAGATTCATTCATTGTAGTTAAATCACTACTTGTGCTAGCTGGAGGTTTACTTTAGTGTTCAAAAAATAGAGGAAGGATATAATATCGCATTTTCATCTCTAAAGTTAGTGGGCCATCCCCTAACTTAGTTGGAAATACACATAGAAAACCTAATACTACATGAGCATCCTCTAATGACTAAATCAAAGGATTTTTAGGCTCCCATAAAGTCATATTTTTACCCTATAAGTATATAAGTATCAATCGACTCGTGTTATTTCATCAAGAAGAAATAGGGGCATAGTGCATAATAGTACACCATGGAATTCAAGAAGATGGAAATATGTTGAGTATCTCCCCAACAAACACACACATACTGCTCAAGTATCTGGGGTGTCTACAAAACCATCTATGGAACCAAGTGATACTGTACAAACCCGTAATGATGGATAATGATTTTGTATAAGAATGGTACCTAGAGAACATAGGCCAAAGGAAAGTTAAATGATGTGGGTGAAATAAGAAAGAGCACTAATGCAAAGATCCCAACAACCACTGTCACCACTATAATATTAATGTTCATAGAAAGGACAAAATACTCTAAGCTGCATCCAGAAATCAACCTAAAGAACAAAACGAAATATACTAAGACGAAATATCACATGGCTCAAATTTGAGTAATTAGGTGCAATGTAGCTCACACATGGATGAGAAGATTGTTTGCACATTAGTGAAAATGGTTAAGAATTTGAGTATCCTTCAACAAAAGGAAGAGAAGGAATGATGAGAATCTTCGATATAAAAATACTAGTCAAGAAGACAAAAACCGATTCTCAATTCTAGTCAAATTCATAATTGAATCTCACTGTAACATCTCCATGTTTTAAAAAATTAAATTGTCTGATTTACCTGCATAGATGTACTAATTTTTTTTTTTTTTTTTTTTTTAATTTGCATTGTTAAATTCAATACCAGTGAAAGACAAAAATATAAAAATTTTATATAGTACCCCTAACAAATCTTTTGTCAACTTACAAAAGTTTCACCTTAATCTTGACGTCAATATTCAATAGTAAGTGAACGTTTATTGGAACACACTATATCTCTTAGTTGTATGTACATGGTCATTCCAAAACGTTCTTTTCACTCTATATTTTTCCTTGTCCCAAATTTTTTTTTTCTTCCTTATGATAAACACCGGGCACTTAACTCTACCTTTTCATCCTAAAGGAAGGATGTAGAGACATGAACAATATATACATATCTATTATACATATACCCTTTTTTTGGAACATTTGTATGTAAGGGCCCATTTCCTTCAATAATTCCTTTATAATAAAATATGTAAGTATTGTATGTTAATAATGCAATTCTATGTTTTGCTTTCTCTTTCAGCATTCACTTACATATACATTTATGTATATAATTCTATTATAGAAATATCTCGTCAGATGCCACATCCTTTTTGTATAAGGCTCATATGAAGTTCTAGGAATTAATCTAATGTTTCCATGGCTTGAGTCATGGAAGTATAATGCATTGACTTGCATTCAGTGTCGTTGAATGCATTTATATTGTATTAGCTTGTCCGCTCAGTCATTGGTCATGTGAAATAACTACATATTTTAATATTTTTCCATCCACATGGTGATCTTCTTCTTTCACAGTAAATGATAAAGATGTGTTTCCACTCAAGCATGTTAGGATATTCCGACACATAGGAAATAGTTAAGTATAACTTGGTCTAGTGTAGAGTTAGGTAAAGTGTGTTTCTTTACTATGTACTTTTGTAACTTAGAATTCGACAGTCATGGTATGTTCTAGATATATAGTGATCCGACGGTTCATTCTCTCCTTGATATTACCAACAATTGATTCGCGGCTTAACACCTGATTGGTCCATGATATTTATTTAAAGAGCAAGGAGGGTCATTTGTAAGGGGGCCATTCATAGGATAAGCTTATGTGAATTTTCATTCTTTTATTAATATATTTCCTGAAGTGGCCGCATTGGCTCAAGCTGTGGACTATTTCCCTCTTTGATGGTTTTTACCTCCTAAAAAATACTAGTGTATTAATCTATGATATGGTTGTGAGCAGTGTCCTTTGGTGTTCTATCTGATGAACTTACCCTATAAATTCCTACATGGTATTAGAGCTATTTGAGGGTTGCATCTGTTGGTGATCCGAAGTCGAAGCCGATATAACTACATCTAATGGTCATTTCCTAGATCTACTGTTTCTGACCGCTTTTGGGCCAAGAGGACTGCTATATTGTTTTAGGAGCGTATTTTCCAGTGAGGAACCCTTTTCGTTTCACGCGAAAAGATTTCCGGTAGCCCTAGCTATGCCATTTTTAAGATCTAGAGGTATATACTCTTTATTTGTAGTTTTAGTTAGTTATCTCTCTATTTATTTCAGTTTATTTATCTCTATGTTTTTTATTACCAGATCTATACCTTTCATTTATATGTATGCTCCTTGCCCTCTGACTTTGTGTGATCTAGGAAAATAAAATATAGAAAGAAAGGATCTTTTATTTTACTCATGGGTATGCTCTTTTCCACCATGCCTTAGTGTGATCTCGGAAAATCAAAAACATTGAGGAAAATATTTAGTTTCCAGCGGAAGCTAACTTGAAGACATAAGGTTTGGTTTTTTTTTGCATGTCTCTGTTGGGTTCTGTGGTTTTTTTTATTTTGTAGGCAAAAAGGGTTTTTTTCAAGTAAGCACACACCACAAAGCTTTAGTGAATAAAAAGAAAAAAGGAAAAAAAAAAGAACCCCTTCATATTTTCCAAACATTACTAACTTTTTAAACTATCTCACTTGGTCCAAAGTTACTTTATGAGAATAGAGGCCTTGGGTTCAAGTGTCTCTTTTTTGAGTTACTTTTTCAAAAAGCAAATGTAACTTATGTTTTAAAGTTACTTTATCTAAAAGTGTTCTCACCGATTATAAAAAGTGAGTCACTTATAATTATAAAGTCTCTTTATATTTTATTTAAGTTACAATTTAGTGGGTAGCTCATAAAGTACCATTGTAAAAGTGACTTTCACTTATTTATAAAAGTAGGTCACATAATGTTTTCTAAAAAGTGAGCTAATTAGATTATGTTTGGAAGGGGGTGTATTTTTTTATTTTAAATATAACATTATCATTCACTTCCACACATTCATGTACTTCACCGGCATCATCAACAACTTTTCTTCAAAAGGCCATAACTTCTTCATCTGAAAGCGATTTTGAGAGCCGTTTTTTATTAATAAGCCTAACTATTTAAGATATTTCCATTGGAACACTTCTTTTGAACATCTAAAACTTCAGTTTATCTTAGAATGGAAAGTCCATGCGAAGTTATTCTTGATAGCACCAACTACTTCCAATGGGTGTCCTACATGAAGGATTTACTTAGAAATAAAGGTTTATATAATAGCCTCATGCCAAGAGTCTAAACCTAATGATGAAGATGAGCAAGGAAAACGGTAAAATAGGAAAAATCAAGCACGTGGGTTGATAGGGATGTCTATTTCTCGAGACCTTAGATTCCATATCGTAGAACTTAATACCCTTAATGAAGTAATGAAACAACTCAATAAAGTTTTTAGAATTAAAAATGAAATTAGAGCCCATCAACTAGAAAATGAGTTGCTTACATTGGACCCCAATAATTTTTCTTCCACTGAAGATCTTTTGTCCAAGTTTAAGACCCTTAGACTTCTCTTGGAGGGTGTTAAGGTTAAGAAAGAAAATGGTAGCCTTATCTATTCCATTCTTACTAAGTTGGGACTAGCCTACTCTATGTTTGTTTCCACCTTCCATTCTACTAGAGAAGCCTTTATTTCTCAAGCACAAGACTACAATTCCCCCTCTTTTGATGGCTTTTATAACTCTCTAATAAGAGAACAAGAAAAAATCTTACATCTTGGTCTTCTTAATCTTGGAAACTCTTCTAAGAAATCCTTAGCTATTGAGTAGCAACTAGGTATAATGAATCCTAAGAAGCAACATCCTAAAAAGAATGGTCCTAAACCAACGAAGAGTCCTACGCACTTTCAGTCTCAAAATGAAAAAACAATTTAACAAAATGATAAGGCAAATAAAAACAAAGGGAATAAGACTGAGAGACATTGTAACTTTTGTAATCGAGATGGCTAGTTAGAATCCAAATGTTTTAAGAAGATGGAAGCCTTGGAAGCAGTAATGAAGAAAAATGACATCCATTTGGAGCACTCTTCAACTTCAACTTCGTCTTTAGGAATAACACTTTCTACATGTGGTTGTCAAGCATCTTGGTCTGGTTATGGACTAAATGTATCTTCTTCTTCTCATTCTCATGGGTGGCTCATTAATTGTGGAGATTATTATCACATGGCCAAAATAAAGCCATGTTTTCTTCTTTAAATGATTGTAAGACCAAAAATATATATGTTGGTGATGATATATCTCTTAATGTTGTAGGATTGGAACTATTCATCTAGACAATGATCAATTCAGTGATGTATTATGTGTTCCAACCTTGTCCTGCAACCTTCTATCTATATATCAGATAACTCATTTAGGTGAAGGTAAAAACATTGAATTTTCGCCTCATGATGTTGTAATTAAGGACGTAAGAGATCCTAGATAGATTTTAGTTACTGGAATTGATGATGATTCTACAAGGTTGTATAAGTTTAACAACTTTGGGTCATCAACTCTTCCCTCGGTCTTTGTTGCTCATATTGGTGAGGTGAGCAAACTTTGGCATGAACGATTTGGTCACTCAAACTATCTCTCCCTTCAAAATCTATGTAATGAAAATTTGGTGAGAGGTCTTCCTATGGCATCTTTTCGATATGGTATTTGCTCTGAATGTGTACTCGAAAAACATCATTGGGATAGTTTTGAAAATGTGCATCTTGGCATGCCTCAACCCCCTTACAACTCGTGCATAGTGATTTATGTGGTCCACTTCCAGTTGTTTCATTCTCTAGCTACAAGTATTTCTTAACTTTCATTGATCATTTCTTCAGATGCACTTGGGTATACTTCCTAAAACTCAAGAGTGAAGTATTTAACATGTTCTTTGCCTTTAAGTCCTTTGTTGATAAATGATCTAGACATCGAATTCTTAAGTTAAGATCCGATAATGGTGGAGAGTATGTTAACAACAAATTCATCAACTTTTTCACTGAGTATGGAATTCAAATGAAACATATTGTTCCATATACTCCACAACAAAATGGTGTAGCTGAAAGGAAAAATCGCACTTTAAAAGAAATTTCTAATTGTATGCTTCAATCTAAAGGACTTAGTCTTAATTTTTGGGCAGAAGGAATTAACTATGCAAATTACATAGTAAATCGCAGTCCTACTAAGGTTTTAAGGAATATCACTCCAGAAGAAGCATGGAGCTCAATTGAACCATATGCAAGTCACTTTCATGTTTTTGGAATTGAAGCATGGGCCCATATTCCAGATGAGAAAAATAAAGCCTTAGAACCTAAGAGTGAAAAATGTATTCTTGATTGATATTCTGAAGATGTCAAAGGATATAGACTTATTTCACCTAAATCAAAAAATGTTATCATTAGACGAGATGTAAAGTTTGATGAAAATATATTGGCCTATGAGCCTAGTTTGGCATATGTGCCACATATCTCTATCCCTTCTATCTCTGAAAATATTTCTTATTCAAATGATGACAGTGAGGATGAAAATCCTCCCCCACCTTCTCAAGATCCTCCTTCAGCTCCCTAGCTTCCAAAATAGGTCAGTGCTACTTGGGATGTAATAGGTGCTCTTGCATGTGATCCTAAAGATCAGTGATTTACATGTTCTCAGTTCAATAGAGCTTCTTCTTTGTTGGCTCAAGCTTCAACGAATTATGATCCTCACACATTTGAAGAAGCTTCAAGCCATCCAGATTGGGATGCAGCTATGAATGAAGAATATCATTCATTATTGTAAAATGATACATGGGATCTTCTTCCTCTTCCAAAGGGAAGAAAACTTGTTAGATGTGAATGGGTTTAGAGAACCAAGTTTGGACCAGATGGAAAAGTTGATAAACATAAAGCTCGTCTTGTTGCTAAGAGCTTTTCACAAGTTAAAGACATTGAATATATTGAAACCTTCTCCCATGTTGCCAAAATGAGCTCTATTTTCCTTGATCTTTCCCTTGTTGTCTCTTTCAAATGGGAAGTCCATCAAATAGATGTTAAATCTGCCTTCTTGAACGGGGACTTGCATGAAGAGATCTATATGGAACAACCTCCTCACTTTATACAAACAGAATCCAACCTTTTATGTTGGCTTAGTAAATCCCTTTATGGTCTCAGGCAAGCCCCTCAGGATTTGTATGCCAAAATGGATAGCTTTATTTTAGATACTGTCTTTTCTAGGTGTCATTTTGACAATACTGTCTACACTAAGAAAGTGGATAAGTCTCTTATTATTATTGTTCTTTATGTTGATGATCTTATTCTTACCATCAGTGATCCCAACCTTATAAACCATGTGAAGTCCACTGTAAAAAGAAGTTTGAAACGACAGACTTAGGACACTTGCATTATTTTCTTGATCTTCAAGTCTTACAATCCAAGGAAGGTATTTCCCTTTACAAGTCCAAGTATGCATGTGATCTTCAACGCCACTTTCACATGGAAGACTGTAAGACAACCCCTTCTCCATTTCAGTCTAGAGCCAAACTTTGAGTCACTTGTACTTCCCCTAAAGTTGATTCTCCCTTATGCCTTCAGCTTGTAGGAAACATTTTGTATCTAACCCATACCCGTCCAGACCTTTCCTTTGTTGTTGGTATTATTGCTTGGTTTATGCAAAACCCACATCAAATTCATTGGGGAGTAGCTAAAAGAATACATCGTTATGTTAGAGGTACAATTTAGTTCGGGATTCATTATAGTGCAAAAGCATCTCCTCTATTGGTTGGTTTCACTGATTCTGATTGGGCTGGTGACCCTAATGATTGGAAGTCTACTGCAGGTTATGTCTTGACTCTTGGTTCTTGACCTATTACATGGGCTAGCCAGACACAAAATTCCATTTCTATTTCTTTGAAGCAGAAGCAGAGTATCATGGCACCATAGAAGCTAGTAAGGAAGCCCTGTGGTTTCATCAAATCCTGTTAGATTTTGGGTTTCAGTAGCAACATCCAACTACACTTTGGTGTGATGATAAAAGTGTCATTCAACTATGCAAAGGTCCATTCTAGCATCAGCGCAACAAACAAATTAAATTGCACATGTACTTCATCAGAAATCTCATTCATGACCATGTTCTTGAAGTAAAATATTGTTCAACTGATGATCAAGTTGCACACATCTTGACAAAGTCTGTCACAGAGACGAAGTTTACTAAACTTCAATTTATGGTTGGAGTTTAGGAAGTTGTCACTAACGGGGGATAGGCTCTATTGCCTCCTTCCTTATCCTATTGTGCCATATTTGTACATCCTTCAATCCTATCCCAAGTTGTTCTTAAGTGGGGATGTTAGGATATTCCGACACATAGGAAATAGTTAAGTATACCTTGGTCTAGTGTAGAGTTAGGTAAAGTTTGTTTCTTTACTATGTACTTTTGTAACTTACAATCCAATAGTCATGATATGTTGTATACATGAAGTGATTCAACGATTCATTCTCTCCTCAGTATTACCGACACTTGATTCATGGATTAACACCCAATTGGTCCATGATCTTTATTTAAAGAGCATGGAAGGTCATTTGTAAGGGGACCATTCATAAGAGAATTTTATGTAAATTTTATTTCTTTTATTAATAAATCTCCTGAAGTGGCCGCGTTGGCTCAGGCCATGGACTATTTCCCTCTTTGATGGTTTTAACCAGCTCAAGAATGCTGGTGTATTGATCTGTGATATGTTTGTAAGCGGTGTCCTTTGGTGTTCTGTCTGAAGAACCTACCTTGTAAATTGCTACAAAGGATAGTGGGGATTGAGTTAGGTGAGGTTTAGGGTAACTACTCTAACCAATCCCACTAACAAAAGCTCATTGTGATTCTGACCTTGAGGTGAAATAGATCTTTGTAGTCACACATCAAATCCTAATTCATCAACCTCATTCTTTGAAGGTGTACTCTAAATCCTAGTATTACCATTCCACCAACAATTTCCCAGTGTGGTTGAGTAGCAGGAGTGGCATTTCCAAAAGTTGATCATAGGTAAAAAGGGCAGGAAAGGAATTTAGTTCTTTTTTTCTTTTCTCTTCAAGCTTCTACTTTAAGTTTTTGCTCAAATGAGAAATATTAATCAAAATTTCATTAAGATGCTCAAATTTGGAATTTTATAAGGTTTATCTCTTCCCAAAATTGATTAGGGTTTGTATCCCTACCATGGAATCTCAATGATTCCTCCAAACACTTTGGAAGAGACACTTATTGCACCACTATTCAAGGTAACCTCTCTAGAGACACCATTTATTCATTTTTATTTCAACATTTTCCCATGATTTTATTTTATTTAACATATATACCAATTCAAACTTACCTATTTACTTTTATTGGTTTCTATTTATAGGAACTAAAAATCTATTCTACATTTTCTATAGCTGAATATTCCACCATATCGTTAGCCATTCTGTCCTATAGTTCAATTGCACAAAAATAACTATTAAAAGTTCTAGAAATCTCTATGCAAGTTTGTACATGGAGCATTGAACTTTGTGTCACTACTAGAAGAATTTTCCTTATGAGGGTTAAATTTTTTCAAATACTATGCAAGAGTCTCAAGTTCCTGTTTCTTCATTTGGCTAAGTTATCACTCTTACAATTGCTTATGTTTAGTGCATTCCACATCTTAAGAAGTTGATAAATAAACAAAATATGGCCATTGGATTTTTGTTGAAAGCCTCAACAAGAAAAAAAAAAAAAACATGAAAGCCATGGTTGATTAGCTTTACTCATATATGTTTGTATAAGTAGGTTCTTTTGATTTTTCTTCATGGTTGTCAGAATGAGGATTTTATGGTGAGTCAAAAAGTAATTATCATTTATGTATAATTTTGTGGGGCTAATACCATGACTTGTAGGGTTATATAATAAAAATATCTTTATACAAAAGTTTATGTAAAAAGAATGATTTTCTTATGTACGCTACTCCTTACTTCTCTGAAATTATTAGAATTCTAGTCTCATATATTTTATTTTTTAGGTCTCTACCATTGGATTATTGCTCATGTAAAAGGAAGAAAGTCTATACTTATAAAAATCCCTTTAGGAATAGGATAAAGGGATCCGCATTCTAGCCAACCTTGAACCAAAGTTTATGGTAAATTCCCCTCGAGCTTTCCTGTAACTCTTAGTATAAACTTTACTTCCTTATTTTCACATCTTGAAAACTTAACAACATCTTGTTATTCTACAATTACTACCAATATATATCCAATCAGTAATATTCTTTCAGGAACTCCCATACTCCTTTTTAAGAAAATATGCGATGTGGAATTTATATCCAGCCATACAATAATACATTATGGTATGTAATCTGTCATTTTTCTTTTCTTTTACCTCGAATGTTGCAATGGCCCCATGAAGGATGATAGATGAAGGAATTTTATTTTCTTTTTATTACTGCCTCTTTTGGGCATAACTGAGTTGAACCATTTTTCTGTAAGAGTTAGGGTTTAACCTCTCATGTTAAAATTTAACCTTTTCCTCAGAGAATTCGCACATCAAAAAATAATTTATAATTACATTATTGGAAATAATATTTACATCAACATATATATCATATTTCATTTTGACTTTTCTAACTTTTCAACCAAAAGTAAAAAAAACCTTAAATAGAGTTACCAAGGGTATTTCATATCCCCTCCTCTTGAAACAGGACATTTCCCTTAGTGTTTTCAGGCTTCCATTTTCCCTGGAACAACATATGAAGTGAATTATTCATTTCATATTTCATCATTCAAGTGGCCTCCTTAGGCCCAATGTTCTTTCATTGCACTTTAACCATATTATAGCTCAATTATGCAGTAAACACTAACTCCTATTCCAAATTCATTGATTTCCACCATGTCTTCAAACATGCTAAGAAACACTCTCAACTTTCATTGATGCACCCATCAAGGGTAAAAACATCAATATAAGCACCTCATTAATAGTAATAGAAAACAATATATTATCTTGTACATTTATCTAACAAATATTCTAGTGATTGTCCTTACTCCATAATCCCAAGAATTAGAATAACCAATTCCCTTGTTATACCATTCACACAATATCTCTCTCTCTCTCTCTCTCTCTCTCTCTCTGTATATATATATATATATATCATAAGGATTATTTCCTTACCTTTTCACCCATGATGGATCATAGCCAATGATCTACCACATTAGACAACATCATAATTTCATAACATCAAATATTCCATCAAAAAACATTATCAATGTTTCTCAATAACCTCCTAAACTTACCACTTTCATGGATGTCATTATCACTATCTTTCATTCAAGTAGACCCAATAATGTTTGTTTTATCTATTCTAATATTTTCTTAATAAGACTTGATCAAGGTTTTACACCATTATTAATTATTTTTATTTACTATTTTCTAGAGTTATTTTCCTTAAACTCTTTCACACCCAAAAAACCATCCGTACCAAAACAAAAAAGGAAAAAATAAGAGAAAACTTCGAAGCAATCTAATGAAAATGAAGAAGCAACATGGCCATGCTCAAAAGAAACAAAAGACAACAAGAAACTTGCATTACCAAATCATGCAACCATGCTTTTCTTGGCATACCTCACTTATGCATTTCCTCACAACTCACTTTTCAACATCTGCATTCATCTACATATTTAAAATTATTAGTTAAGGAGTTTGGAGGTTATATGTGCTTTTTCTTGTGCAACGACTATGGGGTCCTTCCCCTTTGCATCCATGTGCCTATTACCTATCTCAATATTCCATGTTAGTATAGTTGTATTACATAATAATTTTCATAATAACATGTTCATTTTAGTCAACCATTTAACGATACAATTAAAAGTCATATAGTGATCTTTATAGTACTTATTTGGGATAACATTGACTAGTAAACATTGCACTTACCATGTTGGCACAACACGAATGGAAACAAGAAATGGAAACACTTGTTCCAATCTCCACTAACATTGTATTAATCAAAGTCTTAATTCCTCAATATCATATGCCACATTTTCCTAGATTCTGCCATCTGGTTTTCCACCCGTTCCCTGGTATATTTTACCTTAATCCACTATTAATCATTAGTTTCATGTTAGGGTCACATACTTCTTGGAGTGTTTAAGCATGCACATCTATTATTGTATGCACCTAACATTTTTTTTAATGCTTTCACTTAGTGGCATATGACATTCTCAAATTTTTTAAAAGAGAATACCTTACATCAACAAAGGTTGGGTCAAGAGATTCTCCCCCCCCATAATTATGGTCACATCATTAGGCCATAATATTTTTACACATTGGGTTACGTAAAGAAATCTAACTCGCATTTTGTTGACAGTGTTGGACTTGCCAACATGTCAGGAGATATCCCTGGTAGGAAGTCCCAATTAGACCTTAGACTGTTTGGTGTAGGAGTCCTAGTACTGTGTCGTATGGTAATGCCTTGACTGCGATTTCACACATAAGAAAATAAGATATACCTATTAGTAGCAAGGGTGTGATAGTTGTAGTAAGTCAACGAAGGTGCATGAGAGGTTCTAACACACTGAGGGTGAGATGAGTGCACCCCTTCGAATCTTATAATAGTACGTGGCTTGGAAGGGAGAACACGAGAAAATATGCATCACAATTGTGAAAGAAAGTTAGAAAGAAATCCAAGGTCATGGTTAAACCAACAACACATTTCAGAAAGATTCATACACAGTTATACATAATAGTCCATACATGCATGTGTTAGCAAACAAATACATATATCATTTAGAGTAAACCAAATAGCATAGAAAACAATACAACATTTGCATGAAACGTGCTACCTCTATCATATTAATATGTGTAAGTTCCTGTCATACAATACATCCATGTCAAACCACTAGTTCTGATAGCGTAATGTTAGAGCCACAACCACGTGCTCCTCCAAAGAGATATAATAGCTTTGCGCAGTGGATAAGCCAAGGCTCATTACAATATTGTCCAAGCTCTCTCCAGGATAGTATTATTAGAAGCTTGGCTGACCAAAAGCATCTACAATGGGTTATGAGGTTCTCTTTATTGAAAAGGGTGGGGTGACCCTCGATATTCCCCTTTGTGACAATTCATCTACCCTCATGACTCTTCATCTACTCTATGGATGTTATATCCAACTATCAACACTTGACTTACACTTGACAAGATGTTACATTACAATGCACATGTGCCCATGTGAGACAAAATGGCTTGAGAAAGGCATGCAACAAATCACCAACAATCAGTCTGTTGTGGTGAGACCAACTCTTTAACATTCTTGTGATGGTGAAGGTGGTGAGTTGATGCCAAGTTTGGTCATTCGTGATGGTGTGCATGCGCTCCATGGTGACATCTTGCTAAAATGAACTCTTTCCTCCGTCGCATCTGGTGCATTGGTGTGGCTTCTCCATCAAAATTGTCTACTAACATGTGCATGGTATTCTTGGGTTCAGCCAAACTGACAACACACTGATGCATGGTTCCACGTTGATATTCCGGTGTGTGCTGGTGGTCATGCTCATAGTTGTCAACTACATGTTCAACTCTAGTTGGACTTGCTTCTTGTCTTTTCTCCGGTTAGTGTGCTGAATGGGTGGGATTACATGCGTGTGCATGATGACATGGATGCTGCAGAATTCCCTTACATATGATCAACAACACCTCTCACCATGTCTGCTCTATGCTAGCTACTGGGATGGATCTTTAATTAGTATGGGCACAATTTCATCTGTGAGTGGATGTTGCATTCGCTATTATACCTATCCTTGCTACAACTCATTCTCTTGTCTATGCAGCTCTTGTTCTTCCTTGAGTTTCTTCATGAGCACATGCAACTCCTTCTCTATTCTGTTCTCTGCCTTCAAATGATCTTCATGTCACATCGTCACTTCATAGCATGAGTCTCCAAAGTTGCTTTCACCACAAGTTTTTATATACATTTTTGTGCCTTACAGCATTGAGCATGAAATGTCCATAATCTAAGGGATACAAAGTCCCTAAACATGTTGTTCCTACCCCTAGAGGAACAAGGCTAACAAACCACAGCAATTCACAGAAGTTCTCCACCAGAAACTGCTCAAAAACAAGTCAATTCAGGATCAATTCAGTGGCTCCACTAGCTGTCTACGCTGAATGTCAAAGCCAACACTGGCTACCTGCACTGCAACGCAGGTAGAAGCACTACCAGGGTGGTTTGAGCGAGAATTGCCAAATGGCAAGTTCATTCCAAGAGCTATCAAGACCCAGGAAGCTTCCAGAATCTTCCTCAATGACACTTGCCTCAGTGAATTCGACTGGTGATGAGTAAGAGGTTCCTAATCTCCAAGTGGAAGCAAGAACCTCCAAGTGGAATCAAGAACTGACAGAGGGAGAGGACACTAGTCAGATCTCAAGCTGACTCATCCTCTCTCCAAACATCTATATATGGATCTCTCCTCCATGAGATCTAGGAGGCTGGAATTTTGTTATTGCAAAGAATTGCTGTTGGTTTGAGATTGGGATCATTGGATGCTTAATGCTTTGAAGGGGGTGAAGATAGGAATTCCATTTGCTGGGAAGGAGATGTTGGATTGGAGCCCTCTGGGTTGTATCTCTTCCTGAACATTGTTATTCATCAATAAAGCTATCTTGGTTTCTCCTATATACTGATGTATCTTTGATGTATGATTGCATTAGTATGTTTAGTTTATTTCTAATCCTGAACTAGTTATGAATATGAATCCATGTATTGTGTAGTGTTCTCTTCTTGTGATCTTGCAGAAACCTCTTGAAGCTGGGTGAGCGAGAAGGCAAGTAGCTGGGAACCCTCAAAGAGAAGGGAGAGCAGATCGAGGGACAAATGGAAGACACCAGTTAGTCCATCTATCTCTCTTCATTCTTAATTCATAAAGGAAGAATACTAGAATAGCTGTCTCTGTTTGTTGCTAAGGCACTGTCACACCTTAGGTGGATAGGATCGTCCTGCATAGGCATTTTTCCCCACAACAAATTGGTGACTCCGCTGGGGAGATCTGTTTAGTCATTTTATTTGTGTTTCTATCATTGTTTGTTTCATAGACTCAACAACAACAATCGAACTGCATCTGTTATTCCCGGATGCGAAGTAGACAGTTGCTGCTTTGATCCAATCACTGGACTTGTCTATAATCTGAACAATGGACTCACAAATGATTTGATGATCCTTTGTGATAGATCTTAGTACTCCCTCAAAGAATCCCTTTGATTATACCTTGCTTGTTGCTTTTATTTGGCCTGAAACAGTAGATTAAATAGCAATTTGTGACCCAGAACCAGTGAGAAACTCTCGTTTCTCCTTCAGCGCGACCCCTGTGAAGAGGTTCTGCATTTCAACGCAGGTCCCGTGAAGGCTACCTGCGCTGAATGTCAAAACCCCTATGTTGAGGTTGCGCTGATCCAGTTTGGCCTTGTACAACTGGGGTTCTCTGCTCTGTTTTGCCTTGTTTTGATCTCTGATTTTTGCAGCCTGTAACCAGCATAGGTACCAGTCTGATAACTCCTTTTCTCTGCTTAAGTTCCGCCTCCTTTTGTACAAAAATACTGTGAGTGTTTTTATGTGTTTGTGGCGTCATTTGCAGTTTTCCTCTGCAAGAGTGAAATAGTCATCCTGTAGCCCTTGATTCAGATCTGTTGATTGTGATCTTAGGAGAGAGTTCATTGGCTGTTTGCAGTTGATTATACATTTACTCTTGCTTACTGGTTTGAGTTTGTCTCTTTTAAGTGTCAAAACAAGTATTCATTTCGAAAATCGTTAAGTGTTGTAATCTCTTCTACCCTCTCTGATTTCGAAAAAGAAAACTTGTTTGTATTTGTCATTTAAAAGCAAATTCAAAGTTGTACGAAAAGCTTTCTTTGTAGGCATCAATACTAAGAAAGCGGAAAACAAACACCTGCATTGTGCATTTGCATCTTGATAGTTTGCATGTGTGATTTAGGGAAAGTGCATTAGAGTGTGCTGATTGCTCTTTGAGAAAAGATGGTATCTTTCTTTTCCCTTAGTGGCTAGGATTTTCAAAGTTGAAAAGATATAAAGCTTGCTTATCATCTTTAGACTGCATTTAGGAATTGTATCATACATCTCGTGGTGAACCTCGAAAGGCAAACTTCTAAAAAGATCAACCTAAAATAAATTGAATGAACTTAACAATGCTTTGCAACATAACGCACAACATAGAGGTCTAGGCTAGAGACGTGTTCCGGCGTCGTAAAGCCTGGTGACTGTCGATCTCGTTGATGGTGGGTGATTCCTCCTGAGGGACAATAGCGCCAGTACGGATTGTGCTCCCACGTACCGTCGCGTATATATTGGGAGACCCCTATAGGCATAAAACCTTTATCCTTAGGAAGCCGTGTCGGCCGCCCTACTGATCGCAATGCACTGAACACACCATTCAGGAAGATCGACAGCCCATACCCTAAAAAGTATTCTGCGGTTTTGCGAAAAGTTTGGCACACCCTCTGCCTAGAACTCCAGAGTAGTTTCTTTTGGCCTTTTTCAGACTCTATAACAGAAAAAGTCGATCCGAGAATTTGTCACTTCGGGCTCGTTAAAACATCGAAGGAGACTAGAGTCATCTTTAGCTTTTTCTCGACTCTTTAAAATAGAAAAAGCAATTTGTGTCTAAAGCGTCGTTAAAATTTATTTTAAACGGAACAATCACCCTTTATTCCTGCGTTGATCTTTAGGTTGAGAAAATGGACCACACCAACGAAGGAATTCCCCTTGGTGGAAATCCTAGTCCCTTCTCCTCTTGGGGAGAAGTTGGTGCGCCCCATATGGCCACATTGTCGCTTCCAGGACTGACAATTGGCCTGCCGGTCTGGCTCTTTTCAACCAATGTTGTTCAGAACACCACCATTCCTGAACAGTCGAGTCAACAGTTAGACTAGACTAGAGTTGCCCACCCGCCTTCTACTTCATCTAATTCTTCCTCTCCTCCTTCCTCTTCGCTTGACGGAACTGGTAAAACAAAAAACCAAGTTCCTAAGGAGAAGAAGGAAAAGAAGAAGAAAGAGAAGAAGAAGAAGGAGCCAAAAGCGGCTGGGGGCAAACAAGTGTCGTCTGACAAAAATCCACACACAACATTGACCAGGCCTAAATCACCATGTGTCATATGCAAGGGAGACCACTTCCACAGAGATTGTCCCTGCATCCCTCGGATACTAAGGGACTGGTCTCCCCGTTTGCTCAATTCGGTAGCGTCAACCTCTGATAGCCATGTTTACTGCTCACTGTCAACTAGTGAAAGTGAAACCACAGGACAGAGAGGGAAAGTTAGATTTCCCTGCAAACTCTGTGAAGGCGATCACGCCATCCATCGTTGTCCCTTCTTAGACGAGGCTAAAAGATTTTTGGAAGATCGCCCGATCTTACGAGCGCAACTTCCTCCTGGATATCAAAAACTCTTGCCAAGTCCTTCACTAGTTGAGAACCCGGCTGGCCCGCCCAGGTGGTCAGCCGAAGCACCCATCATTGAAGATGAACCGTCTGAATCCATACCCGACGAAGGTCAAAAGGTTGAGGCGGCAGTTGACCCGGTTTTGCCTTCAGAGGCTCTATCTTCGAATGATGCCATCACAGAGGAGAATAAAGACAACACCGTCCAAATTCTCTTCATCAACACAGACTCCGACGAACAAGGGGGCAATTTGCCCATTCCTTTGTCACAGGAAGGAACTTCGTCAGAGTCATACCCAGCCGTCTATTCGGTCCCACCACCAAGCAACCTGGTTGTGTCCTTCGACTGGAACCAACTAGGCAGACCCCGGTTGCCAGCAAGCATACCATTCAGAATTATCGTTCAAATATACATAATGGTAATGGTTGGCACTATCATTAATGAGGGGGCATCTGTGAGTATCATTTCCTCTATTGCTTGGAAAGCACTTGGTTCGCCAGCGCTTTTTCCTGAAATGAGAAATCTATCAGGCTTTGATAAAGGAACCAGTCGACCTTTAGGGATCCTCCCCAATGTGCCCATAACATTGAAAGGGAAGACCATTCAAATGAATGTGATGGTCGTTCGAGGACCCTTGGATTATAACCTACTCCTTGGACGAGACTATATATATTGCATGGGAGCCATTGTCTCCTCACTCTTTAGAGTAATGTGTTTTCCCCATGAAGGAAGAGTGGTCAAGCTTGTGGACCAACTTTCATTTCCCGGATCATGCATCGCAAATAGTCATATGCCATCCCTAAATGGTCTCTTCACGCAAGAAATGTCTCAACCCACGGTCCGTCCTCCTGATGAGCGCAAGTAATCCGGGAGGATATGACTGGAACCCAGGGGGCATGCGTCCTGGTCTGCTTCGGCAGGAAAACTTTGGGTATAGGGTAGGTTTCCGCGGGAGAATATGACTAGTCTGTACCCCGCCCATGCTGGAAGAGGGTTATTCTAGAATAAGATTCTTTTGTCAAAGTTATGTGAGTTGGCGGGCATCGTCGCTCACCTTTGTCTATTTCGGTAGACATTGCCGAGGAAGTGTTTTGTTTGAAAGATTAACGAGACAATCTTTGGGTAACCTGAAAGAGGTAAGCCTCTCTCGTTAAAACAATTGTTTTGACGGAAAAGAAGTAGAGGTAACCTTGAAATCGTACTTTATACCTGGGGGCATGCAAACCTTTTGGAGTGCAAGCAAAGAGCAGTTATTTATCTGTTTTTTGGGTTAGCCATTTCCTAACTTGCATAAAGAAAGGATGCGGGGCATAGCTTTGTAAGATGAAGCTCCATAAAAAATAGAATCTTAATGAGACATTCTTATCATATGACTGGGTAATCGGGCGGTCTTAGCACACAGTTCATGCTCGTTAAAAAATAAACGCAAGATCCGAGCAGTTTTAGCACATAGTTCATGCTCGTTAAAAAATAAACATAAGATCGAGCAAATGTTTTCACCCGCGTTTAAGCTCATTAAAAAATGAACTATCCTGGTAAATAACCACCGTGAATGTAATATCATCAGCCATTAAAGCCTTGGTCGTGTTTGCACCGTCACCTCCACTTTTCCATCGGCCGATCGTTCACCTCCATATGTTTGTTTACCCATTTTGAGGAACAGCTGCGAAGAGTGATTTCACTAGCCATCCTTGTGACACTGCCATGATTGGAAAATTCCAACCTGTACCTGGAAACAGCTGCTAACCCGTTTTATCACTCGTTCCTCAAAAGACGAGTCTTCTTTAAGCTCTTTTCATCTGACTCGTAAAATATGAAAAGATTGCCGAGTCCTTGGCCTTCCAGCTCATTAAAGGGATAGGAAGTGCTATCCCTCCTCTAGATTTTAATCTTTTTGGACCTGAGGGATTATTGCACAAAAAGATCGAGCGCTTGCTTTATTCGGCTCGTTAAAAATATCGAAAACTCATCCCTTTTGTATTGTTTTATACTTTTTCAGACCTAAGGGATTAGATGACGAAAAAGGACTTTTGGAGTTAACTTTATGTACCTTTTCAGACTCTCTAAAAATGAAAAGGACCGAGTTATCCTTGTCGTTAGACTCGTTAAAATCATTAAATAGCGATAAACTTGTCTTTAGACGAGAACGAGTTTCACTATCGCTAGGCTCGTTAAAACATAGCGATGGGCTTGCCCGAAGGGCACGTTATAGAAAAAGAATATTTTATCCTCCTCAAGCTTGACAAAAATAAAGAGGTACTGGTCAGCAATGACTGGGGAAAAATTGGGAGAAACTCAAGAAAACTTTGATGGTAGCAAGTCGCTCTTGAACATGACACTTTTCCTCCGTACCACAATTGGGTTGGGTTGTTTCATTCACCGGTCACATCCATGGTCTCGCCATACCATCCATATTTGGGGTACTGCTACCGATCCATCGCATCAGTGTCGCCATATTTTTAAGAGAAGTCATTCAGAAAAGTCAATCGTGTCCCATCCACTACCATACATTATCCTTCATCCTTTCATGACCGCCACCCTGAATCATATGTCACAGATCGTTTTCACCTCCATCAAAATCATTAGCTCCGTTCCGTGTCATTGATGTGGGATTCATTAAGGCCCTCCTTTGACAGATCACTTCTTGTCGACATCAGCTCATTATCCAAGAAGTTTATCTAGGAACAACCCCTTCAGTACTTTGAAGCTTGCATGCCTCAATGGCAAGTTTCTCACTTTCGGCGACAGGTATACATCAATGACCTTCGACTGAAAGATTTTGCGTGGTGTTCGATGCCAAGTCCTTTATTCACACCACGTGAATTGTACTGCAGTACCTTGAGGGTCATTATCATTATCGGTGATTCCTCTTGCGCTTGTTAACGGTTTACCTCATTGACCGGTAATCAAGCGATGTCTTTCCATGTTCGACTTCAGAACATTTCTCACATGGATCGGCTTGTACTTAGAGTGAAGATCGAACAAGTTTGAAGACCCCGGATCTAGTTTCATCCATCTAGGCTGCGATATATATTCAGGAAAGATAAAGACATTGACATGTACATCATTGCAGCAGATAATCATCCTACTCAAAGGATGATAATTTCATCAAAACTATCAGTCTACCACCAGACGATTGTATGTTCTATGTATAGAAAAATGAATTTATAAAGCTGAGCATGGGAATCCCCGTCTCAGCTAGATCATGAAAGCAGTATGAAAAATAATGTATTGTATTGTATCTTATTACAGGTCTCCTCCCAGCATTGGATGAACTTCAGATCCCCCTGATAAAGCATTTCACCCGATAAACAACCTCATACTTTAGGGGGCAATTGTTATAGAAATTTTTGTGCCTTACAGCATTGAGCATGAAATGTCCATAATCTAAGGGATCCAAAGTCCCTAAACATGTTGTTCCTACCCCTAGAGGAACAAGGCTAACAAACCACAACAATTCACAGAAGTTCTCCACTAGAAACTGCTCAAAAACAAGTCAATTCAAGATCAATTCAGTGGCTCCACTAGTTGTCTGCGCTGAATGCCAAAGCCAACACTAGCTACCTGCACTGCAACGTAGGTAGAAGCACTACCAGGGTACATTGAGCGAGAATTGCCAAATGGCATGTTCATTCCAAGAGGTGTCAAGACCCAGGAAGCTTCCAGAATCTTCCTCAATGACACTTGCCTCAGTGAATTCGACTGGTGATGAGTAAGAGGTTCCTAATCTCCAAGTGGAAGCAAGAACCTCCAAGTGGAATCAAGAACTGACAGAGGGAGAGGACACTAGTCAGATCTCAAGATGACTCATCCTCTCTCCAAACATCTATATATGGATCTCTCCTCCATGAGATCTAGGAGGCTGGAATTTTGTTATTGCAAAGAATTGATGTTGGTTTGAGATTGGGATCATTGGATGCTTAACGCTTTGAAGGGGGTGAATATAGGAATTCCATTTGCTGGGAAGGAGATGCTGGATTGGAGCCCTCTGGGTTGTATCTCTTCCTGAACCTTGTTATTCATCAATAAAGCTATCTTGGTTTCTCCTATATACTAATGTATCTTTGATGTATGATTGCATTAGTATGTTTAGTTTATTTCTAATCCTGAACTAGTTATGAATATGAATCCATGTCTTGTGTAGTGTTCTCTTCTTGTGATCTTGCAAAAACCTCTTGACGCTTGGCGAGCGAGAAGGCAAGTAGCTGGGAACCATCAAAGAGAAGAGAGAGCGGATCAAGGGACAAACAGAAGACACCGGTTAGTCCATCTATCTCTCTTCATTCTTAATTCATAAAGGAAGAATACTAGAATAGCTGTCTCTCTTTGTTGCTAAGGCACTGTCACACCTTAGGTGGATAGGATCGTCCTGCATAGGCATTTTTCCCCACAACACAAGTGGATCTGCTTGAGCTTGAAACTTTGTCCAACCTCTGTGTTGTCAACAACCTTCCCCTTGCATTCATTCCATATGTATGCTGCCTTTAGCTATTGTTCATGATGTTTCTCGCTATGATGCTTCTTCCATCATATCCTGATGTCCTTGTCTACGAACAACTTGATGTCTTCATGACTAGCCAAGCCTACACTTGATCGACTGCATCTCCAAGTATGCTCTGAACAGTGTCTTTGACTCTACTCTCTTGGAAACCATTGTACCTGTATTGTTGGGAGGGAGATGAACACCTGTGATACCTAGAGACATGGAAACACCCATGGCAATAAATCCGTCAATCAAAAACCAAAATAAACTTGAGAACTGACTTGCAACATACCTGTGTGACTGATCATGAAGGTTATGAAATTTCTGCTGGGAGGTCTGGAGACTGACTGCCAAGACTGCGCAAGGCACAATCTGGGTCATTGGGATCCTGACTGACTACTGGAATTATGCAATGCGTAGTCCAGTCTAGTTACTGACTGCTGGAAATGCAATGGACAATCTCAGCTGGCAATGGCTGCAAGCTCAGTGACTGCATTGCGTAATTTTATGGGCCAGCTGTCATTGTCCCTCAGAGTTGCGCAATGCAATAATCGAGGATAGTCATTGGGCTAAAATGCGCGCTTCCTGAGACGAAGACAAATCCTTCCCTCTCAGTATTGCACAATGTTGTCTTGGAGAGGTAGAGTCTAGACCAAGGCTGCCCAGACTCACTGACGTGCAACTGGAAATGAATGTGAATGTGAATTCATGGAGATAATGAGTGTAAGCATAAGTGAATAATCATGCATGCAAAAAATGAATGAAAGATTCATAAAATAGAACAACATGCATGTGGCTTAGGCAAGTCATTGAATTGACGACCATTCATGAAAAATAGTTTCATGCATGCGACAGTAGTGAGATGTTAACGGAAACAGAAATGGTGCTAGTACAAGATAGTATGTATCAAAACAATAGACAACGCTCATTGAAATCAAATAGACAACATTCATAACAAGAGAAACACAAAAAGTGCCAGAAATACAACACAAGATATTGGAAGCGAGCTTACACCAAAACAACTGAGTTGAACGTGTTGAGGCTCCCAAATGTGATATCATATGTTAGAGCTACAAGTTTGATGTTAGGAATGAGCTCTGCAACATTCATTTTATGAGTTTTTATAAAATCAAATATGTGACATGCACGCCACAAATATAGGAAGCGCGACACTTGGTGGGAGGTTTCTGAGATGATTATTGCATGCAACCTCTAGCTGCTAAAATTAGATCCCTAAATCAAGGGATCCCTTTGCATGATGCCTTGGGAGAAGTAGCCAATGCACGCAAATCAATTTTTCTCGGTTCGGGAGGGAATCGGTCAACTCAACTGCACATTCAAGAGGCTGCTCAACTGCTGGGAGAAAATGAGCATTTCTGGAAGGGAGCTCGGCCAGCAGGCTATAAGATTTGCATAATTTCTAGGTAGAGGAGCTAACTGCAACCCAGGCTTGCGTAATTCCTAGGCTGAGCAGCCCTACTGGGGGGAATTACACAATTTTTTGGATGAAGGCTAACTGGCAGAATTGTGCAATTCTGGAGCCCAGTAGGCTACCAGAAATAATTGCACAATTTCTTAACGGACTTTCTCAGCCTGTAGTTGTACCAAGTCTGAAGGAAAAACTTGTGACGGGAACACAACAAGCTCTGATGGACAGGTTATGATTCCGCAAGAAAGTCACTGAAGCTTGTGTACTTAACAAAGCAAGATATGCTGTTGTGAAAGGTTGGTGCGGAGGCTCCAAAACGAGGGTAAGGAAAACTTTTGGAGGTTGGTTGTAGTCGCTTCAACAATTGGCGACACATTGGTAGAACTACATCTCTTTGAATGGAGATTATTCGTGAAAATTAAGTGTAACATCTCCGGAAGTATTTTTTAGTTCTTAGTTCGTCTTGGTTTCACACTGCCTCGATTGTAAGATGTAGCATCTGCCAAGCTCTTGGTAGATTAACACACATTCCAAGCCAAGGAAACACAATTGTTTTAATTGGTCTTGAGGGGTATATTGGTGCATAAGTAGTATAGTCATCAGAGTCTTAGTTTCATCTTTGGTGTTGCTCTGCTGCGAGCAAGCCTAAACAGTACCTAAGTGGAGTCACATAGGAACACAAGCATGGCTCCACTTCCAGCGAGCATAGTCAGTACCCTGGTGGAATTACCTACATCACCTCTCTATGTAGGAAGCCTTTCTCGTCTTTCACCTTACTAATTTTCATTTTTTCAAACATTTTTCACTTTTTCATTTTTTCTCATTTTTCATCTTTGTAACTATGCATAACACTTATTTGTTTCAAAGGCAGAACAAGGATTCCAGATTGTTTAGAGAAGAAGAGGTTGTTCCTATAGAAAAGTAGTTTATGTATGCCTCTAACGTGCTTTTTAAGGTTTTACCCCTCACCTTACTCTACTTGACTTAGCTAACAAGGATTAGCCCAAAAGCAACCGACAAGAGTAGGTAATACTAGTTAGCACACAAGCATTGTGTTTTCACCAAGGTTCACTTTCAAGAATACATATTTTCCATTGATGTATCATGGACTAAAGATGAGAAGTTCTTACATAAGAGCGCAGACAATAGATAACCAAATGTTGATAGTTGTACAAGTCCTCTCATACTTTACCCAGCTTGTTTCACTAGTCATACATGGTTTCATGCGAAACTAACTTACGAACAAAACAAGCAAACAAACCATAAAGAAAAGCAAAAGAAAAATAAAAAGTGAAAGCAAAACGTGTAATAAAACAAGAAATCGGACAAACAAACCAACAAAGAAAGTAAGAAAACAAGCATGGAAGCAAAGAGACTGAAAGTAAACACTACTCCTACTCCTAAGCTAACAGTGCATGGCCTATGTCACGGGAAATGATACTTCCAATGTAGCCACCAGTGCATTGGTTGACCCATGTTGGTGAAGGCATGGCTCGTGAATAAGACAGCTGTACGAACCAAAAAATGTGAAAGATGTAACAGTGAATATAAACACACTGCAAGTTTACAAGTTACCACATAACAAACATTAGTGAAAGCACATGACATGCACTCTGTGGAGATACCATGGCGTTGTGCTACAATGCATGCAGGTGTTGAGTGTATGCATCCTCTTGATTGTGATAAGCAAGAAAACGTGAGGAAGGTATACCACTTATGTTGTGCATGTGTGCTTGTTGTGTAAGATTCCTCCAATGCATGAGCAATGGGATCGTGTAGTTCGAGAGGAGGAAGTGAAATCTTGGTGTTTGGTTGATCTTCAATGCAAAGAAGAGAGTGATGAGGATCCTTGAGTGTTTCGACAATTGCCTAACTAGAAGTCAAACCAACCTCAGGACAGCTAGGGCCTAATATAACCATCAGCTCGGACTGAAGTGCCTTGATAGCCTACGGGGTTTCGATTTCATTGACAGATAGATAATCATAGACCAGTGTCTTATACAGATTAACAATGATTGAATCAACATTGTGATCAGATGAGGAAGTGGATAGGTCATGACAACTAATATCAAAAAATTCATGAGTTTTTCGACATCCTCATGATTTGATGAATTGGGTAGAGCGGTGGATGAAAATCAAAGATGTTCACCCTCTTTGTTTTTAGAAATGAAATATGATAGATTGGATAGATTTTCAAAGGAAGATGTGTCCTCTTTGCACTGTGATGATAGACTGACATCCGATGTTTCCTGTGAATGATCGAGAGTAGAAACATCTGAGAATGAGTTTTCACGGGGGAAATCAGTAGTGGGAGAATCACAAGGGATGTCAGGATAAGGTAGATGAGGCGCAACTGGAAGGGAGTCATCCTTCGCCATGGGTTATTCTTTATATTCCTAAACACACTCATCATGAATGATAGCGCAAGTTGGCTGCATAACACCAAATCCGTCGAAAACGTAATCCTCGTTCACAATAGGTGAGGAGTCCAAAATGAAAGAACAGAAGACAGTACAATCTGGAGGATCAACAAAATATAGGGATGGAGCTTGAGGGAATGAATCCATGTGACAAACAACAAGCTTGCAAGCCAAATCTGCATAGGTATCAAGAGAGGGTGGGGTGTGAGGATGTGACAGTTAAACAAATGTGTGTGCATGATCTCCCACATCACTCCGCGGTGGTGGACAATCACTTGTGATGACAACTATGCCTACCTGTGATTGTGTAGCTTCATCACCAAAGTGCACTAAATGGGGTTCGGATATGTGAAGAAGATACTCAAATCTTCCATCATGAAATTCCCAATCAATATCAACTTTGAGGAATCGGTATGCAAGATTATAGAAGCATGTGTAAAAAATTTCAATGGATTCACTCGGTTCTTTTCATAATTTTAGAATTTATTTGTTGATTACTTTACGATCAAAGTGATTGAAAGCATGGTCTATCTCTGCGACTAAATGAGCAAGAGAATGAATAGATTTTTTGGGCAGCATGGCACACGAGTGCATTGGGTGCCCTCGAAGCGTGTAGATGAATAGCGCACAACTCATGTATTCTTTAAAGAATCCATGTCTTTCACATGAGCCTACAACATTGACCACGTGCTTAACCAAGGCTACATGGCCTCCACCGTCATATGTTTTATGTGAAAAGTTATCCGAGAGCTTTCTTGAGATAATGAAATCGTTTCCATAAGACATACATTTTGGAAGAGGAACTCAATAGTTAGTCATGATAGATATGTAGATATTCAAAACAGATGTGAGGACTCAACTTGTCATCTGGCCCTCCATATAGTGCCAAAATGTTAACGTTGCTCGACCCGCCAACATGTCAGTGGATCTCCCCGGTAAGAAGTTGCAATTATACCTCAAACTATTTGGAGTAGGAGTCCCAGTAGTGTGTCATACGGTAATGCCTTGACCGCGATTTCACACACAGCGAAGTAAGATGTCCCTGTTGATATCAAGGGTGTGACAGCTACAGTAAGTCAAGGAAAGTGCATGAGAGGTTCTAACACATTGAGGGTGAGGTGAGTGTGCCCCTTGGAAACCTGTAATAGTACGCGGCTTGGAGGCTAACACACGAGAGAAGATGCATCACCAGATGGAAAGCAAGTTAGTGAGAAATCTAAGGTAATGGTTAAAACAACAACACATTCTAGAAATATTCATACATACATATACATAATAGTCAATACATGCATGTGTAATCAAACAAATACATATATCATTTAGAGTAAACAAGACAGCATAGAATACAATACAATATATGCATGAAATGTGTTGGCTCTATTATATTAAGAAGTGTAAGGTCTAGTCATACAATACATCTATGTCCAACCAATAGTTCCAATAGTGGAACGCTACAGCCACAACTATGTGCTCCTCCAAAGATATATACTACCTTTGTGCAGTGGAGAAGCCAAGGCTCGTTACAATACTCTCCAAGCTCTCTCCATGATAGTCTTATCGGAAGCTTGGCTAACCAAAAGCCTCTACAATGAGTTATGAGGTTCTATTTATAGCAATGGGTGGGGTGGCCCTTGACATTCCCCTTTCTAACAACTCATCTACCCTCATGATGCTTCATCTACTCTATGGTTGTTACATCCAACTATCGACACTTGACATACACTTGAAAAGATGTTACATTAAAGTGCAGATGTGCCCATGTGAGACAAAATGGCTTGAGCAAGCCATGCAAGACATCACCGATACTTTGTCCATTGTGGTGAGACCAAATCTTTGACATGCTTGTGATGGTGAAGGTGGTGAGATGATGCCAAGCTTGGTCATCCGTGATGGTGTGCATGCACTCCATGGTGACATCTTGTTGAGGCAAACTCTTGCCTCTGTCACATTAGGTACATTGGTGTGGCTCCTCCATGTTGGCTTGTTGGGGCCTGACCTAGGTTCAATGATCTGAAAATGGGGCTCTTAGGCTTCTTGTCTAACTTACAAGAACCTCTCCCACTTCCAAATCTTAACTATTCCCAAGTCTTTAGGATTAACCAATGCGGAACTAAATATGTGCTTGAAAATAAGGTGTATGATTATGGTTGTTTTAAGTTGTTTTTGTGTTGTAAATTGATTTTCTTAAATTGATATAAATCATATAACAATGACACAATACAACAAATAACAAACACACATAAGAAAACAAGTTTAATATGGAGTTCACCCAAAACTCTTGGGCTACATCTCCCTAAGCTCTAGTTAACTCAACTAGGCTCTCTAGGATTATGGTCTAAGTTCTTTTACAAGCTCCATGCTCAACTCCACTGGTTTAAACAAAACATAATGGGTTCATAACACCATATTATCCCTTGGCTTTGAAGCTCTCGACTTTTTGGCTCTAAGCTCTGGCTCTGGCTCTCAGCTCTGGCTCTGGCTCTGGCTCTGGCTCTTAGCTCATGCCTCTGGCTCTGGCTCTGGCTCGTAGCTCATGGCTCTGGCTCTTAACTCTGGCTCGTGGGTCTCTGCAACCTTCAGCACTCTATCTTTTCACTTGACCTTCAAGTGACCCCAAAGACTCTCTTAGCTGCTTTACCTTATACTCATGCTCTGAATTGAGCTCTCTACCTCCTTTGAGGTATTTTTCTGGTTTTTCAGCTACCCTAGCCATTTCTCTATGATTCATTATCCCTTTGCGGCTCTATGGCTTCTCTTCTCCCCATTAGTTCGACTGGCCATCTGGCTCTGAGGATCTGTGGCCTCAAAATGCATCATTGCCTATAAAAACACCTGTTTGCTGTGTGGCATGATGATCAGGAGCGGTTACAGAGGTTTCGGGGCCTTCTCATAGGCAAAAACCCAAAAACAGAGAAAATCCCATTACACAGGCATTTTCTGGAAAATACACAATTGTGCATGTCTTTTGGACTTGGAATCCCATTTATTGCCCGTAAAATCCCTATTGGGTTCACCATTAGGCATTATATTGCATCGCATTAGCATATTGGGCAAAATCCCAATTACACGAGGAATATGTGAAAAACCCGACAAAATCCTTTTTATCAAACTTCAAATAATATCAAATCCACCCTATAATCATATCGCACTCTCCACCGTCGATCTGCGAGATCTCTGATCTAATGGTCAATATGCAGTTTCAGGCGACTTTAAGGTTTGGAGGTTACCCACCCAAAAATGTGGTTTCCCTCTCCCAAGCCACACATCATTCATTGTATGGGATCGGGCGCAGCCGGCCCCATGCCATTTACCACTTGAGGCCGACCCGAAGTCCCACTTACGGAACTCAAACTTTTATAAATTGCACCTAAATTCCCCTTCGAGTTTGGCTTTACCGATTTGGGTGTCTTTCCTTTGTATTTTGATTTTTACACCGAAAAACATTAATACACAGAATATCTCTTTTACCAGATTTCAAATTTTATAAACTGTGCTTATGAAATTCGTCAGGTTGAACAATTTCAAGTCACTGATTTAATCCTGGCCATCCATTCCTTTTCTCATCATGATTTCTAGTGGATATCTCATTTGGAATGACACACGGGCTCTATCCAATGCCAATGCCAATTCGGCGATCTGATTATCGGCGATCGACATATCTCATGATCGCAATCGCCAAATCTAGGGTCCCAATATCGCATACATGTCTACCTCAAATTTCATGCATCAGATTGGCGGAACCCAGTTTCTTCCGCCTCCACTTAAGTCCACCTCGTGGACCATCTCTGATGCAGTTTCCCTTTATAAGAGTTTTTTTTCCTATTTTAGGGGACTTTGCCTCTTTTTCCAAAGAACAAAGGGCATCTTCTTTCTGCGATAACATCTACATCCGAAGTCCATTTTAGCCCATTCAAATTGTAGTAGATTTAAAATGAAAATATATTTTCCATGGTGCTACATCCAAGAACTTCCTTGGACATTAATTTTCCTTTGTGAGGAACACTTAGACTTAGGACTCTATCCAAAATCCATTTTGGATCACGCCTTCCCACTAAAAGAACTTTTGGTCTCCAAAAGACTGATATACTGATCTGAACAATAGATGAGAGTAATATCACCCTCTTCCTTCAGCCTCCATACACTTGCCTTGCATAGTGTATCTAAACCAAAGCCTCAGACCACTTTCCTTCCTGGATGTGCTAGTTCTACTGGGAAGAACTATCTTCCTTCTTGACCTCATGCAAAACTTCTGCTGAGATGGTCACAGAAGGCAGTTTGAACCTCTCTACCTTGATCATTGATCTGAGGTGGCTCAAACAAATGTGAATTACACCTGCTCCACAAAACTTTCATTTGTACCTGTTTGAAACACTATCAACAAAAACTGTTAACAACAACAGAAATATAGACAACAATTGGATGGCCTAACCTCCTACTTCAACAAAAGAAATAGATTTCACATCTTGTGAATTCCTCCATGTCTTACGTCTGCATACAAATGATGGACTAGATACCAAGCCCACAAAACATGCCTTTAAACAAATGACCGTTCAAGTCAAGCATATAGAAAAAGACGATTAGGACTGTTTTTCAAAACATGAAACACTTCATCATTATCTCCATTTTGGAGACCAATTTAACTTCTCCCAAGTCAACATGGCATCACATGCATGTCAAAGAAATCAACCCTGCAAGTTAATTAAACATACATGTTCAAAAACAAGGAAATCATCAACATCCCTGTGTTCATGCACATCAAGCTTATGCACGCATTTCATCCTTCAACTTTCACTTAAGCACACTGTGCTTTCAAAGCTGAAATGAAATATAATTTTGTAGTAACAAAGTGAGTCTCCTACAACTTGCATTCCATTAACAAAGAAATGCAAGGAGATGCATCAATAGACATGCAATCTTAATCAGATAAGAACTCTAACCATTTCTTACTAATCCCTTTCAAAGGCACTACCTTTGTTTGCATATCAGCATCATCATGTGAATCATCCTGAGATACATCATTCATGGAATCTTCCTTTCCGTTTCTACCATCTTCTCTTTCCACCTTCTTCAGCTTCCGTGGAAGCATTGTTGGATTAAGAGTCAAACACTTTTCAGCAAGATGCCCTTGCTTACGGCAGTAAGTGCACTACATGTGTTAGGTACCTATACTACTAGTGTAACCCATTATTATTATTAGTACAACCCCCTTATTATATTGTTGTGCTCATGTAGTCCCCATATTGTTATTATTGTGCCCCATAGAATCCCACTATTGTTATTATTGTGCCCTACGTTATTATTGTTATGTCGGCTCTGATTATATTATGACCCCTTAGACTCCTATATATAGAAAGGAAGTATTTTCATTTGTATCATCCAAGAATTGTTCATTTGTGTAATATAAAGGAGGTTTCCCCCTTGAAGAGGCTTATTTATAAGCCATTGATCTATCTTTTCTATCTTTTTGTGAGCTGGTTTCCTAACATTTGGTATCAGAGATTTGGATTCTAGGGTTTCGCTGCTCCAAATAGGTCATCGTGGAATTTTCACTATAACATTTTTTCTATGATATTTCAGAAGGTAAAAAAAATACCCATTTCAGAAGAGATCGCGGTGAACCTTGGGTCCAAATTTCATATCTTGTCTCGCTATACTTTCGGAGATATGATCTGAGGAATTTATGGCTTTTGCAAGCTCTAGAATTTCATCTAAACCAGGTCATCATAGAATGTGCACTATAACTCTTTCGCTACGAATTTTCAGAAGCTAAAGAAAACCCATTTGAGAAGAAATTGGTTTGAACCACGGCTCTAAATTTTAGATCCTGTCTCACTATATTTTCAGATATATAATCTGAGGAAGATAGGGCTTTTGGAGACCCTAGAATTGCATTCCAAATAGGTCACCTTGGGAAAATCATCATAACTTTCGTTCTGAGCATCAGAATGAAATTTTGTAAGAAGTTTCAAAAAGAGGACTTCCTATAGTTCTTTGCGTATCAGTTTCAAGAACTAAGGTGGAAACAGTGAGATGTGGCATGTTGTACAACTTCGCTCTACTGAACTAGTCTATAACCAGGTCACTGTGGGAGATTCTACATAACTATTTCTTGGATAATAAAAATATGATCAGACTTGTAGGGTTAGAAAAAGAACTTAGAGAGCTACTGTACGAAGAAATTCTAGAACTTGGAGATCTGATATTATAGAGTTACATTCATTTCAAGATCGAGCTCCTAAAATCAAGAAAAATCGAGATGAACAAGTTTGATGGCAAGGGTCCAGTAAATTGGATACTACAAATGGAGAAATATTTTCATCTACATGGCATACCATTATTACAAAAGGTATGTATTGCGTCTTCATATTTAGAAAAAGATCAATTTTTATGGTATAGAGGGATTTTTTCTCGTAAACCACTTGTTACATAGTCAATTTTCACGGAGGAAATTATAGAACATTATGAGGATACAAAGAGAAACACATTGTTTAGAGCAACACCACAACAATTGGAAGAAAATAAAGAAAAAGGGCTTTGTTACAAAGTGGAAAGAAAAATTATGGCAACAAGGAATTCTACCCCTCAAAACTATAAAGATGGAAGTGTTTTTTCTCCTAGCATTCCACAACCTACAAGGGATACACCACAAGAATTGGAAGAAAAAAGAGAAAAATGGCTTTGTTACAATTGTGATAAAATATACATTAAAGGTCATAAGTGTGTTGAGAAGAAATTATTTTACATTGATTGTGATAGGATGAAGAAAAGGATCAAGAAACATCAAAACAAGAGTATATACACCAGGAACCAACCGTGGAGAAAGAAGAAATTAATCCGACCACATATTGTAAAGCATTGGGAATAATTACTACTCAAACTCTTAAGATAAAAGGACATATCAAGAAGAAAAAGGTTCAAGAAGTGAAAGACCACATCAAGAAAGAAGAGATGAATCTGACCATATCCTACAATGAAATGGAAAGAATTAACACTCCTCAAACTATCAAGATAGAAGGACATATCAAGAAGAAAAATATTCAAGAAGTGAAAGATCACATAGAGCATCAAGAAATGAATACAACCATATCTTATAATGCGCTGGAAGAAATTACCACTAATCAAACTCTAAATATAGAAGGAAATATCGAGAAGAAAAAGATTCAAGAAGTGAAAGATGAAATTGATCATAAACAACAAGTTCTCAAACTTTTAAAGGATAACGCCACTTTGGTGCAGAATTGACTGAAACAATACATAGATCAACATCACAATGAAATAAGTTTGATGTAGGCAATTGGGTATTCTTATGGTTACATACATACAAACAAATGTCTCTCAAGAAAGCTATTTATGAGAAGGAAATTTTTGCAATACTACACACACTTAAGAAATGGAAACCTTACAAGAGCAACAAAAATGGGTCACAAAGATGTTGGGTTATTACTTTGAAATCATCTACAAAAAATGGAAGCAAAATGTTGTGGCAGATGCACTCTCAAGATAGGATGAGGATGTGGAAGCACTGTTGTGCACCATTTCTATTATCCAACTAGATTGGATAAATGAAACAAGGTATGAATGGAAGAAGGATGAAGAAGTGTGGCCACTCATTCAAAAGTTGCAGAAGATCCCAGTTCAAACAACATTGCCAGAACTTGACGAGGAAGGAAAAATCATATTGGAGTCTGGAGCAGTCACAGAAAAAAGAACCTGACAGCTATGAAATTGATCAATTTCAGAGTATCTCATCAAGTGGAAGAACTTATCAGCTAAATATTCCACATGGGAGCACAAGAATTTTATACAGGAGCATCAAGAACTACTCAAGCACTGAGGACAAAACTTTTTGAAGGAGAGGGGCATGTTAGGTCCCTATACTACTAGTGTAACCCATTATTGTTATTAGTACAACCCCCTTATTATATTTTTGTGCCCATGTAGTCCCCATATTGTTACTATTGTGCCGCACAGAATCCCACTATTGTTATTATTATACCCTTACAATATTATTGTTATGTCGGATCTGATTATATTATGACCCCTTAGACTCCTATATATAGAAAGGAAGTCTTTTCATTTGTATCATCCAAGAATTGTTCATTTTTGTAATATAAAGGAGGTTGCCCCCTCGAATAGGCTTAAGGTGTTGATCTATCTTTTCTATCTTTTTGTGAGTTGGTTTCCTAACAGCATGTGTATCCTCTTGACAACATCATTTGCCTAGTCCAATGGACCTTTAGCTTCTTTCTTCTTTTCCTTCAAAAGCTTCCTGTACGTGTCCATTCTCTTCCAACATCTAGAAACATTATGGTTATCCAAACCACAAAAGGATAATGAAATTATTTTCCCATAACTATGTGGAAATTTATCATGCTTTGCATAATCAAAAGGAAAATGTGTAGAACTAGATTTATACCTTTATCTTTCACCTTTATTGCATTTATGAGCAGGTGAAGCATAGGAAGGAGTGGCTCCCTTTGGAAAACCATAAACCTATTCAAGATTGTTAGAGTCTCCACAACTCTCTGGTTCAAGTGTGTGCTTCTGAACATCTACATCCTGCAAATGATGTTTCAAGCGATTGCGTTCCTCTTGAATACAACCGTCACACTCTATAATGCAAATCCTTCTGGGAGCTGTTTCAATGGCCTTCGTGACAGCCTTAGAACTCATTCCATATGACTATTCATAGCCAAGACCCAAATACTTAGGCCTTTCCTCAACCATTATTGGTTCAACAATACCTTTTGCATGCTTTCCCAAACCCTTTCCTTCATAGCCCATCTTGGACATTAGCTTGGAACCTATGCCTCTAGTATATTTTTCAAAAGAACCAATATAAGCATTCCCAGAGGAATTTGAAGACAAACGGGAACTATTTACCTCTTCCTCAAGTTGATACTTGACTAAGGCTTCTTGGGCAAAAAAGAGTTCTGTCTCCAACTCATGCATCCTTCTTAGGTTCATATTTGCAATATGAAGTTGCCTCTCCATTTCCTGCAATTTTTCAGAAAGCAACTGCTTCTCTTCCTCCACGGAATTCAACTACTCTCTAAGTATGCTACTCTTCCTTCCATCCTCATGAATTTCTCTCACCATATCCATTATGGTGGACAAGTCTTGATTCATTTCTTCATCAAAGAGTCTTGTGATGAAGAAAGAAGAATTAAGGACTCATTTGTAGAAGTAGTCATCATGCCAATGAACAAAAGAACTTCAACAAGATTAATAAAGAGCTTATTCAACAACCTTTTGAAACAAACCTCTTGTGCTTCAAGGACTGCTTTGATGTCCTTTGGGATAGAAGAAAGCCTTCAGCCCTTCTTCCTCTACAAACTCAAACAAGTGTTAGTCTGCACCCAACCATACAATCAATCAAACAAATAATCCTTGATTGTCCAAGCACCTTTCAGACAAGCAATCTTTGCTCTCTCAATCAAGCATTCTGATATAACCTTATTTGAAGGTGGGATTAACCAATCTATGGTTTTGATACCACCTGATATGAAAATGGAGCTCTTAGGCTTCTTGTCTAACTTACAAGAACCTCTCCCACTTCCAAAGCTTAAATATTCCCAAGTCTTTATGATTAACCAATGCAGAAATAAATATGTGCTTGAAAATAAGGTGTATGATTATGGTTGTTTTAAGTTGTTTATGTGTTGTAAATTGATTTGCTTAAACTGATATAAAACATATAATAATGACACAGTACAACAAATAACAAACACACATAAGACAACAAGTTTAATATGGAGTTCGCCCAAAACTCTTGGGCGATGTCTCCTTAAGCTCTAGTTAACTCAACTATGCTCTCTAGGATTATGGTATAAGTTCTTTTACAATCTCCACACTCAACTCCACTAGTTTACATAAAACACAATGGGTTCAAAACACCATCTTATCCCCTGGCTTTAAAGCTCTCGGCTTTCTAGCTCTAGGCTCTGGCTCTGGCTCTGGCTCTTGGCTCGTGGCTCTGGCTCTTTCTCTGGCTCTTAGCTCTTTCTCTAGCTCTTGGCTCTGGCTCATGGCTCTCTGTAACCTTCAGCTCTCTAGCTTTTCACTTGACCTTCAAGTGACCCCAAAGACTCCCTCAGTTGCTATGTGTTCTGCTTATGCTTTCAATTGATCTCTCTTCCTCTTTTGAGGTACCTTTTTGGCTTTTCGGCTACCCCAGCCATTTCTCTGCGATTCATTATCCCTATGCAGCTCTGCGTCTTCTCTACTCCCCATCAGTTCGACTAACCATCTTGCTCGGTGGCTCCGTGGCTTCAAAAGGCATCATTGCCTATAAAAACAACTATTTGCAGTGTGGCATGATGATAAAGAGCGGTTACAGAGGTTTCAGGGCCTTCTCATAGGCAAAAACTCAAAAACTGAGAAGGTGCCATTACACAGGCATTTTACGAAAAATACACTATTGGGCGTGTTTTTTGGACTTGAAATCCCATCCAATCAGCCCTAAAATCCCTATCAGGTCCACCATTAGGCATTATATCGCATCGCATTAGCATATTGGGTGAAATTCTAGTTACATGGGAAATACATGAAAAACCCAACAAAATCCTTTTTATCGGACTTCAAATTATATCGAATCCACCCTATAATCGTATCAGGTCTACCTTTCGCCACTTTCACACTCTCCACCATCGATTTGCGGGATCTTTGATCCAACGGTCAATATGAAGTTCTAGGCAGCCTTAAGGTACGGAGGTTAGCCACCTGAAAAGGCGGTTTCCCTATTCCTCTACCAAGCTATGGGTCATTCATTGTGTGGGATCAGGTGGAGCCGACCCAATACTATTTACTACATGAGGCCCACCAGAATCCTACTTACGGAACTCAAATTTTCATAAATCACATCTAAATTCCCCTTCGAGTTTGGCTTTACCGCTTCAAGCACCTTTCCTATGTATTTTGGTTTTTACACCGAAAAACATTAATACATAGAAAATCCCTCTTACTGTATTTCAAATTTTATAAACTGCACTTATGAAATCCGTCGGGTCCGGCAATCACAAGTCGCCAATTTAATCCTGTTCTTCCATTGCTTTTCCAATCAAACAACTGAGATTGCTCATCGTGATCGCTATCGCATATCACATTTGGAACAGCCCACAGGTTCTGTCCAATGCCGATGTCGATTCGCCAATTCGATCATCAGTGATTGGCATATCGCATGATCATAATCACCAAATCCATGGTCCCGATATCACATACATGTTTACCTCCAATTTGATACATTGGATCGATGGATCAGGGTTTCTTCTGCCTTCACTTAAGTCTACCTCGTGGACCATCCCTAATGCGATTTCCCTTTATAATGGTCTTTTTGCCTATTTTAGGGGATTTTGCCTCATTTTCCAAAGAACAAAGAGCATCTTCTTTCTGCGATAACTTCTGCATCCTATGTCCATTTTAGCCCATTCAAATTGCCCTATATTCAAAATGAAAATATATCTGCCGTGGGGCCACATCCAAGAACTTCCTTGGACTTTCATTTTCCTCTGTGAGGAACACCTAGACTTAGGAGTCTATCCAAAATCCATTTTGGATCACGCCTTCCCACTAAAAGAACTTTTGGTCTCCAAAAGATTGATATATTGATCTGAATAGAAGATGAGAGTAACATCACCCTCTTCCTTTAGCCTCCATGCACTTGCCTTGCATAGTGTCACTTAATGAAATCCTCTAACCACTTTCCTTCCTGGATGTGCTGTTTCTCCTGGGAAGAACTGTCTTCCTTCTTGACCTCTTACAGAACTTCTTCTAAGATGGTCACAGAAGGTAGTTTGAACCTCTCTGCCTTCATCATTGATACAAGGTGGCTCAAACAAATGTGAAGTACACCTGCTCCACAAAACTTTCAATTGTACTTGTTTGAAAAGCTGTCAACAACAACAAAAATATAGACAACAACTGGATGGCCTAACCTCCTACTTCAACAAAAGAAACAGATTTCACATCTTGTGAACACCTCCATGTCTTACATCTACATACAAATGATGGACTAGATACCAAGCCCACAAGACATGTCTTTAAAAAAATGACCCTTCAAGTCAAGCATGTAGAAAAAGACCATTAGGAATCTTTTTCAAAACATGAAACACTTCATCATTATCTCCATTTTGGAGACGAAGTTAACTTCTCCCAAGTCAACATGGCATCACATGCATGTCAAAGCAATCAACCTCGCAAGTTAATTACACATACATGTTCAAAAATAAGGAAATCATCAACATCCCTATGTTCATGCACATCAAGCTTATGCATGCATTTCATCCTTCAACTTTCACTTAAGCACATTGTACTTTCGAAGCTGAAATGAAATATAATGTTGCAGTAACAAAGTGAGTCTCCTGCAATTTGCATTCCATTATCAAAGAAATGCAAGAAGATGAATCAATAGACATGCAATCTTAATCAGATAAGAACTCTAATCGTTTCTTACCAATCCCTTTCAAAGGTACTACCTTTGTCTGCACGTCAGCATCATCATGTGAATCATCCTAAGACACATCATCCATGGAATCTTCCTTTCCATTTCTACCATCTTCTCTTTGTACTTTCTTTAGCTTTTTTGGAAGCATTGTTGGATTCAGAGTCCAACACTTTTCAACAAGATGCCCTTGCTTAAGCCAGTAAGTGCATTGCATGTGTATCCACTTGAGAGCATGATTTGCCTTGTCCAATGGACCTTTGGCTTCTTGCTTCTTTTCCTTCAAAAGTTTCCCGTATGTGGCCATTCTCTTCCAACATCTAGAAACATTAAGGTTATCCAAACCACAAAAGGAACATGTAATTCTTTTCCCATATCTATGTGCAAATGTATCATACTTTGCATTATCAAAAGGAAATTTTTTTGAACCAGATTTATACCTTTCTCTTTCAGTTTTATTGCATTTATGAGGAGGTGAAACAAATAAAGAAGTGACTCCCTTTGGAACATTGTCAACCTCTTCAAGGTTGTTAGAGTCTCCACAACTCTTTGGTTCAAGTGTGTGCTTCGGAACACCTGTATCCTACAAATGATGTTTCAAGCCATTCCATTCCTCCTGAATACAATATTCACACTCTATAATGCAACTCCTTCTGGGAGTTGTTGCAATGGCCTTCATGGCAGCCTTGGAACTCTTTCCATAAGACTGTCCATAGCCAACACCCTAATACTTAGGCCTTTCCTCAACCATTATTGGTTCAACAATACCTTTTGCATGCTTTCCCAAACCCTTTCCTTCATAGCCCATCTTGGACATTAGCTTGGAACCTATGCCTCTAGTATATTTTTCAAAAGAACCAATATAAGCATTCCCAGAGGAATTTGAAGACAAACGGGAACTATTTACCTCTTCTTCAAGCTAATACTTGACTAAGGCTTCTTGGGAAACAAAGATTTGTGTCTCCAGCTCATGCATCCTTCTCAGGTTCATATTTGCAATATGAAGTTGCCTCTCCATTTCCTGCAATTTGCCAGAAAGCAATTGCTTCTCTTCCTCCATGGAATTCAACTTCTCTCTAGGTATGCTACTCTTCCTTGCATCCTCATACATTTCTCTCACCATATCCATCATGGCAGACAAGTCTTGCATCATGTATTCATCAAAGAGTCTTGTGATGAAGAAAGAAGAATTTGAGGACTCACTTGTAGAAGTAGTCATTATGGCAATGAAGAAAATAACTTCAACAAGATTAATAAAGATCTTATTCAACAACCTTTTGCAACAAACCTCTTGTGCTTCAAGGATTGCTTTGAGGTCTTTTGGGATAGAATAATTCCTTCAACCCTTCTTCCTCTGCAAACTCAAACAAGAGTTAGTCTACCCCCAAGCATACAATCAATTAGACAATCAATCCTTGACTGTCCAAACACCTTTCAAACAAGCAATCTTTTCTCTGTCAATCAAGCATTCTGATATAACCTTCTTTGAAGGTGGGGTTAGGCAATCTCAGGCTCTGATACCACCTAATATAAAAGTGGGTCTCTTAGGCTTCTTGTATAACTTACAAGAACCTCTCCCACTTCCAAAGCTTAAAAATTCCCAAGTCTTTATGATTAACCAATGCAGAATTAAATATGTGCTTGAAAATGAGGTGTA
Organism: Pinus tabuliformis; assembly: GCA_031772625.1. Classification (NCBI taxonomy): domain Eukaryota; kingdom Viridiplantae; phylum Streptophyta; class Pinopsida; order Pinales; family Pinaceae; genus Pinus; species Pinus tabuliformis. Next base: position 963,486,482 of record CM062811.1, read on the forward strand.
TGCTTATGGTTGCTTTAGGCTGTTTATGTGTTGTAAATTGATTTGCTTAAACTGATATAAAACATATAATAGTGGCACAATATAGGAAATAACAAACAAAGGTAAGACAGCAAGTTTAATATGGAGTTCACCCAAAACTCTTGGGCTAGCTCTCCTTGAGCTCCAGTTAACTCAACTAGGCTCCCTAGCATTATGATCTAAGATCTTTTACAAGATCCACGCTCAACTCCACTGGTTTACACAGAACACAATGGGTTCAGAACACCATCTTATCCCCTGGCTGTGAAGCTCTCGGCTTTCTGGCTCTAGGCTCTTGCTTTGGCTATCAGCTCTGGCCCTAGCTCTGGCTCTATCTCTTGGTTCGTGGCTCTGGCTTTGATTATGGCTCTTGGCTCTGGTTCATGGCTCTCTACAACCTTCAGCTCTCTGTCTTTGTACTTGATCTTCAAGTGACCCTAAAGACTCCCTCAGTTGCTCTGCCTCCTGCTTACGCTCTCAATTGAGCTCTTTGCCTCCTTTGGGACACTTTTCTATCTTTTCGACTAACCCATCCATTTCTCTGTGATTCATTATGCTCTGTGGCTCTACGACTTCTCTGCTCCCCATCAATTAGACTGGCCATCTGGCTCTTTGGCTCCGTGGCTTAAAAATGCTTCACTACCTATAAAAATGTCTGTTTGTAGCGTGGCATGATGATCAAGAGTGGTTATAGAGGTTTTGGGGCCTTCTCATATGCAAAAACCCAAAAACTGAGAAAATACCATTACATAGGCATTTTCCGGAAAATACACTATTGGGTGTGTTTTTAGGGCTTGAAATCCCATTCAATCACCACTAAAATCCCTTTCGGGTCCACCATTAGGCATTATATCGCATCGCATTAGCGTATTGGGTGAAATCCTAATTGCACGGGAAATACGTGAAAAACCTGACAAAATGCTTTTTATCAGACTTCAAATTATATCGAATCCACCCTATAATTGTATCGGGTCCAACTTTGGCCGCTTTCACACTCTCCACCGTCAATCTCTGCGATCTCTAATCCAAAGGTCAATATGTGGTTTCAGGTGACTTTAAGGTACTGAGGTTACCCGCCTGAAAAGGTGGTTTCCTTATTCCTATGCCAAGCCATGCGTCATTTATTGTATGGGATTGGGCGGAGCCAGCCCAATACCATTTACCACTTCAGTCCCACCCGAAATCCTACTTATGGAACTCAAATTTTTATAAATCATGCCTAAATTCCCCTTCATGTTTGACTTTACTGCTTCAGGCGTCTTTCCTTTGTATTTCAGTTTTTACACTGAAAACGTTAATACACAGAAAATCCCTTTTACCAGATTTCAAATTTTATAAACTGCACTTATGAAATCTATCGGGTCCAGCAATCGCAAGTCGTTGATTTAATCTTGGCCATCCATTCCTTTTCCGATCTGATGTCTGAGATTGTTCATCATGATCGCTATCGCATCTCACATTTGGAATGGCCCGCGGGTTCTGTCCAATGTAGATGCTAATTCGCCAATCCGATCATCAGCTATTGGCATATTGCATGACCACAATTGCCAAATCTAGGGTCCTGGTATCGCATACATGTCTGCCTCTGATCCAATACATCAGATCGGTAGATTAAGGCTTCCTCTGCCTCCGCTTAAGTCCTCCTCGTGGACCATATTCGATGTGATTTCCCTTTATAAGGGTTTTTTTTTCCTATTTTAGGGGATTTTGCCTCTTTTTCTAAAGAATAAAGGGCATCTTCCTTCTGCGATAACATCTGCATCCTAAGTCCATTTTAGCGCATTCAAATTGCAGTAGATTTAGAATGAAAAGATCTCTACCATTGGGCTACATCCAAGAACTTCCTTGGACTTTCACTTTCCTATGTGAGGAACACATAGACTTAGGAGTCTATCCAAAATCCATTTTGGATCATTCAGAGTTGATTCAGCCAAACAAATCCTAGTACTACTGGCCTTTTCAGTAATAATCCATGGAGCACAGACTGAGGTCTCACCCGAAGTAGTATGGGAGGGTGCTAGAAGTAGGTTTCCACACCCTAGAGATGTCTGATGAGTTCAAGTGGTTCGTGGTTTGACCCTGCGCACAGGTTGCTTCGCGCACCTTACCGTACCTTGCAGCCCGATATACTGCCTATGCATAGCCTTAGCCAGGGATGAATGTTGCGATTCTGTATTATTACTGAAGAATTTACTGATATTCCAATGTTAGTTGATTATCTTAGCCTACTTTCATTCTTTAATTTATACTTAACAACATAAACCATTCATACAGGTGCGTGCATCAAGTAAATAGTATATTTGTAAATTATATCGAACATGCATTAACCCAAGAACAAATACACGTAATTATGGTAAAAATTCTCTTTATTAATTCCTTCCTTGGTTACAGACTCAACTCTGCCCTACGCACTTAGCTGCAGACTACTAGGCCTCTACACACTTCGCTGCGGACTACTAGGCCTCTACACACTCAGTTGTAGAGCCTTCTCCTACTCTATAACCCCAAAGACACACTTTACACTTATGACTCAATCACTTAAAATAATCATTCTTCTCTACTATTCCCTATCTTTTACACTTAGAGCCTTGCTCTATTTATACAATCCCATGGTCTGCAGACCATGGGTAGGCTGACATTACATTACAAAACTAGGGTGGACAACCCTGTGACTCTATCATACTTTCGTGCCCCACGCCCGCAATTCGTGGAGCTTTACAACAAAATCAGTCAAAACTTGGGCTTTGAGCCCCAAAACATGCGTTGGGGGGATTCCATGCGCAACAGGCCCCCAACAAAAACATCATGACTCATCCTCGAGTCACTCTATCAGTGCGGCGATCTTTCCACAGAGTCCCCTGAACTGTTGTCAAACTGCGTGGAGTTCAGCAACACACTAAGCTGCTGCATATGTTGTCCCGAGGCTTGTGTGTCCAAATTGCTTCTCTACATCTATGTCGATATCCCTTGCATTTATTTATAGTCTTGCGCCTTTGTCAAGATCCTTGGAGTGCGAAGATTGTGCTTGCGGCGGTTAGTCAGATATCCTGGCCACTCATGTAGGGCTTCAAATGGCTGCCATTCACTTTGCCTAGGAAAGGCTCTCCATTTAGTTTGACTAGCTATACTACACCTCCATCTATGACCTCCTTAACCACATATGGTCCCAGCCAATGCATTCTGAACTTTCCTGGGAATTTTACAAACTTATGTCATACATCAACACTAAGTTATTTACCTTGAATGTGTGCAACTTAATATGGCGATTGTGCCAAGCCTTTTCACGCTGATTTTGTACCTGCTGATGAAAACCCACGAGGAACTGTTCCTTCTCAAGTTCTTCAAATTGCGCGAGCCTTCCTTCTAGAGGTTCATGGTCCATTATAACTGTGAGCGCTTCTATGCATAGACTAGGTACAATATACTCCATCGTCATGACAACTTCCATGCCATAAACTAACCGGAAAGCTATTTGTCCCATTAGTTCCTTGCACATCAGCCTATAAGCCCATAGTACTGTAGGTACTCGCAGGTTCCAGTCAGTTTACTTCACATCGTGGACCCGTGTTCAATGCTTCACATACTTTGTCAAAGGCTTCCACACAGATAATCTTTGGCATGCTTGGTCTCATCATACTTCCTGGTCATCATTCACACCATTTTCTTGCCCACTTCTGCTTGTTGGTCATGTTTCTTATAGCGACGATGGTGTGCATTCGTGCAGGTTACACACCGTACGCCTGTACCCATTTGGACAGGTGGGCGCGCAGGCTGTTTCATTTGTCATACTCGCCTTTCATCCACATCTTAGGCTTTCCCAACTGCATGAGCATAATCCTTTTGCATTCGTGCCAGTTCTCAAAACTTCTTTGATGCGTACCCCACCATCTTGCGAGCGTAGCATGTAGTGCCCATTTCAGAGCATCGAACTGTTGTTGTTCCGACACTCCCTTTTCAAATATTTTCAGGAAATCATCCACCTCACTCAACCGGTCATACATAGGCAAATCTCTTACCTTATTTTTCATGCAATATAGTGACCTTATCATCATGTTGTAGTTGGGCGTGGTTACCTCGTGTAACCAATTCTGCCACCATTCTATCCCCTCATTCGAATCTAAGGTGTAGGAGCTTTCGCACTCCAACAAAATCCTTCCATCCATAGTTGGATTCACCCAGTCATGCTCCCACATGGTTATCTTGTAGATACAGTCTGGATCGATGTTGCTATCATAGTTGCGCACTGGCTCCATGTAGCATGATTCTTCCGCAAGGTCTAAAGGTACCACTACGTGTAGTGACATTTTCTCGAAAATCATCTTAGACCTCTTCAGATTTATCACTCCATTCATGTTACTAGCTGAATCTATTCTCAGTAGTGTGAAATAGGGATTGCTATCATCAATAATCTCTATCACATCAAAATCTACAAGTGCGCTCGCACCTTCGATATCTACCGTTATTCCCTGCAATCTTCCCATAGGTAGGATCTTTTGTTGGTTCACCATTTTCAATTGAATAGGAGACCATTGCAATGCAGGCCTATCCATGTGCTCCCATGTCTTCTTTTCCAGGATGTTAGTGTCTAATCCTGGATCCAAAATCACTTGATCCATTTCATATTCCTCGATTTGCACAGTCAATTTCATCTCTCTTCCTGTTCGCATTGTGTGCTTCCCGAACTTCCAGACTATGCACAGTTCTCCTGGAGCAGTCCGAGTACATCTATTGACGAGTTCTTGCAACCCCTTCACAGCCTTACTGTCAGGTAGCAGCTTCATGCATGTCCCCAAAAAGTTAGTGAGCATTGAGGGGTCCATTTCCGGTTCCAGTTTGTGTTTACTACCTGAAGTGGAGGCCTCTACGAAGCTATTCTTCGCTTCCATGAATGTCTTCTTAGCAGGCTCCAAATCAAATTCTGGTTCCTTTATTAGAGCCTTGTTAACCTAGGCACTCTCTCCAGGTTGCTTGCCTTTGTCATCTCTTGTCGTAATACCACTTCGGAGCACGATATTTACATTCGGGTCTTCCTTGCGTGACTCAGACCTCATCATTTGCAGGTTCTGAGTCAAGGGAGGTTGGAGTGCTCCTTTTTCGCACAACCTCGCTATTAGTGTGGGACAATCCTCTATCTCATGATCAAACTCGGTACAATATAAGCATGATGGCCTCGTCGAATTTGTACAATCACGGGCATAATACCCTGGCCCTACGCAATTGTAATAGATTAGTTGTCTCCGACCTCTTCCTGGTCCCATTCCACCTCGACTTCATCCACACCCCTGAAATCCAGTGCATGCCATCCCTACATTTTGATCTAGGGCCTACATTTCGGTCTAAACTCTGTAGGTAGGAGCCTGATCCATCATTAGTCCATAACTTCTACAGGTGTGCTCATCATGGCCTACTAACCTACAAAAATTACAGAACAACTATGGGGAAATCTGTGTATACTTCTGTAATAGATGGAAGATATCTGTAGCATTGTTCCCTCCTCTCTCACAAATCACGCACTATAATGCAGGCATCGCGCTCAACCCTACTTGTGCCTCTAGTCTCAATGGAATTCGCCCTCCTCCCACCAGGCAGTTCGCGAAGACTGGACAATGGTCCTTGTCATGTCCCTGGGCCTCGCACTTTACGTACCATACCTCCTCGCATGCTTTTGGGAGAGATGTCTTGTCTTTTTTCAAGCTTTGCATCTCAAGGCATGAGTTTTTAAACTGAGTGTGGATCTATTGGACTCCTAGGTTAGGATATTATATCGAGGTCTCGTGCAGTCTCATTGCGATCTCCTAGCCCTTGGCCTGAGTGGATAGCTCCTGCTATGACAGCACGTTCCTCAGATGCGGCATTAGCGATGGTACAAACCATGCGCGGTGTTGCCCATCCATCAAGGTCATGTTGGCTTCATGAATCATACCCTTCAGTTTCTGATTTAGCTCCCAGGGGGTCTCTCCTGGAAGCATTGAGATTTCCTTAAATATAATAATTGATTATGTCTCTGATTTTGGCCTGCTAAATTCCCTATTTAGCGCAACTTGGATATCTGTGATCCTTGTGTTTGGGTTGTCATTGCAATACTTAATGTACCATGTCAGTGTCTAATCCTGCAAAGCCCTGACCAATGTTTCTTTCTTTATATTATCATCTGTGACTCCCTACACTTCCCATACAACCTTTACCATGAACCAAAACTAGTATGGATCTTCATTCCCTACTCCTTTAAACACTGAAAATTTTATTGCACTTGCGATATTGAACTGTGGTGGTGGCGGAGATGGTGGGGGCAAAGATGGGGGTGAACGTGGTGAGATTGGTGGCAGTGTGGGTGGAAGTGGTATGCGCAAAATTCGTTGCCTTATCAAACTGATCACACTTCTTGGTGAAACATTCACGATCTCTTCCTCGCTTTTTTGCGGAGGTGAAATCCAGGGGCTACTTTCTATTTCTGAGCTACCTTCGTTTTTGTAGATCCTCCCACTCGTCATAGCCCCAAACATCAATTTATTCGCATAACCCACTTTTCACTCAGTAACATCTTAATCTAGGTGTTCAAAGATTTAACATACTTACCTTACGGTCCCTTGAGGAAGCATCGCTCTGCCTCGCTATGGCTAACTAAAGTATCTACCACGAACTCGGTGATAAACCTTCTTATAGTTCGATCGAGCCAATGGTCCACAACGCACACGATCTTATCTTTCGATGCTACTAGTCTATGCACCAATTCTGGAGTCCACACAATAGGTTTGTCGAGCCTACACCTTCCTTGACTGTCTGCTAGCTTCGCGATCCACTCGTACAACTCAGAGGGGAAGGATGCAAATAAAATTTCATGGATTTCCGTATATGAGTAGAAATATAACCACTCTTCCTTTGATTATCATGGAATCCTATTTTCCTGTGCCGCGAACTCGTGAATCTTCCTGTCCAACGACTCTTCAATTCCTTTGTTTGTCAGATTCTAGTGATATGACATCAAACATCTCTTATGCAAATCCTATTCCTGGCAACAGAACCATTTCTTTGCTTGTTGAGGCCTGACCCAGGTTCAGAGTTGATTTAGCGAAGCAAATCCTGGAACTACTGGCCCTTTTGGCAACAGTCCACGGAGCACAGAATGAGGTCTCACGCGAAGTAGTATGGGAGGGTGCTACAACCGGGTTTCCACACCCTGGAGATCTCTAATGAGTTCAAGTGGTCCACGGTTTGACCCTGTGCGTAGGCTACTTCGTGAACTTTCCCATACCTTGTGGCTTGATATACTGCCTGTGCACAGCCCTACCCAGGGTTGAACGTTGTGCTTTTGCGTTATTACCCAAGACTTTACTAATATTCCAATGTTAGTTGATTATCTTAGCCTACTTGCATGCTTATAGTTATACTTAACAACATAAACCATTCATATAGGTGCGCGGAGTAAATAAACAATATATTTGTAAATTATATCAAACATGCATTAACCCAAGAACAAATACATAGAATTATGTAAAACTTCTCTTTATATTTCCTTCCTTGGTTACGAACTTGACTCCACCCTGTGCACTCAGCTACAGGGGTCTGTGCTCTCAGCTGTCGACTACTAGGCCTCTACGCACTTAGCTGCAGAGCCTTCTCCTACTCTACAACCCCAAAGACACACTTTACACTTACGACTCAATCACTTAGACTAGTCATTCTTCTCTACTACTCCCTATCTTTTACACTTAGAGCCTCACATTATTTATACAATCCCATGGTATGCGGACCATGGGTAGGCCAACATTACATTACAAAACTAGGGCACGTACAACCCTATGACTCCATCATACTTTCGCACTGCACGCCCGTAATTCACTGAGCTTTACAATGAAATTCAGTCAAAACTTGGGCTTTGAGCCCCAAAACATGCCTTGGGGGGATTCCATGCCCAACACTTCATCCAACTTGTCTGCTAACATCTACATGGTATTCTTGGGTGCAGTTGAACCAACAATACACTGATGCACATTGTCCACTTTGATCTTCCAATGTGTGCTGGTGGTCATGTGCATCAACTGTCAACTGCATGTTGAACTGCAGTTGGACTCTCTTATTTTCTTTGCCTCGGAGAGTGTGCTGAATGAGTGGGATCGCATGCATGAGCATGATGACATGCATGCTTCTGAATGCCTTTGCATGGGATCAATAACACTTCTCACCATATCTGCTTTGTGCCAGTTGCTCGGATGGATCTTTAACTTGTACAAGCGCAGTTTCATCTGTGAGTGCATGTTGTGCCCATTGCTGTACCAATGCTTGCTACAACTCACTCTCTTGTCAATGCAGCTCTTGTTCTTCCTTGAGTTGCTACTTGAGCACATGCAAGTCCTTCTCTATTTTGTTCTTTACCTTCACGTGATCTTCATGTTGCACCATCACTTCATATCTTGAGTCTCCAAAGTTACTTTCACCACAAGTGGATCTACTTGAGTGTGCAACTTTGTTCGACCTCTATGTTGTAAACAACCTTCCTCTTGCATTCGTTGCATCTAGTATTCCACCTTCAGATGTTCTTCGTGATGTTTCTCACTGTGATGCTATTGCCGTCATATCCTGATGTCCTTGTCTATGAACAAATTGATGTCTTCATGGGTAGGCAAGTCCATAGACACTTGATCGACTGCATCTCCAAGTGTGTTATGTACATTATCTTCGACTCTACTCTCTTGGAAACCATTATACCTCTACTGTTGGGATGTAGATGAACACCTGCGATACCAGGAGACATGGCAACACTCATGGAAAGTAATCCATTAGTTGAAAACCAAAATGAACTTGAGAAATGACTTGCAACACCTATGTGACTAATCATGGAGGTTGCACAATTTCCTTCAGGATTTTGGGAGACTAAATGCCAAGACTGTGTAAGGCACAATTTGGGATGTTGGGAGGCTGAATGACTACTGGAACTGCATAATGCATAGTCCAGTCTAGCTGCTGACTCTTAGAACTGTGCAATCCACGATCTCAGTTGGCAATGGTTGCAAGCTTAGTGACTGCATTGCACAATTTTGTGGGCTAGTAGTCACTGTCCCTTAGAATTGCGTAATGCAAGACTAGAGGATAGTCACTAGGCAGAAATGCACATTTCCTGAGCGGAGGACAAAGCCTTCCCTCTCAGGATTGTACAATGTTGTCTTCGAGAGGTAGAGACTGGGTCAAGGTTGCCTAGACTCACCGATGGGAAACTAAAAAGGAATGTGAATGTGAATGCATGGTGATATTGAGTGTAAGCATAAATTAATGAACATGCATGCAAATAATGAATGAAATATTCAGAAAATAGAACAACATGCATGTCGATGAGGTGAGTCACGGAATCGACGACCATTCATGAAAAATAGTTTCATGCATGTGACAGTAGTGAAATGTTAATGAAAACTGAAATGATGATAGTACAATCTATTATGTATCATATCGACAAAAAGCACTCACTGAAATCAGGAAAACAACATGCATAGAAGTAAAACAAAAAAAATCCCCAGAATTGCAACACAAGACACGGGAAGCGGGCTTACCGCAAAACAATTGAGCTGAATGTGGTGACAGCTCCTAGATGCAATGTGGAATGTTAGAGATACAAGGTTGATGTTAGGAATGAGCTCTGCACCATATGGTTCATGAGTTTTGATAAAATCGAAGATGTGACTCACATGCCACAAATCTAGGAAGATCGACACTTGTTGGGAGGTTTCCGAGATCATCTTTGCATGCAACCTCCAACTGATAAAATGAGATCCCTGAATCAAGGGATTCCATTTCATGCTTCCTTGGGAGAAGCAACCCATGCATGAAAATCAATTTTTTTCAGTCCATTAGGGAACTGGTCAACTCAACTACACATACAAGAGGCTGCTCAACTGCTAGGAGGAAATACACATTTATGGAAGTGAGATGGGCTGGCTACCTAGGAGATTTGTACAATTTCTGGGTGGAGGATCTCACTACTTGCCATGATTGCACAATTCCTGGGCTGAGCAAACCCTACTGGGAAGAATTGTGCATTTTCTATATAAATCTTGACTACTAGAATTGTGCAATTTTGGAGCCCAGCAGGCTGCCAGACATAATTGCACAATTTCTGAAGGAAAGGTTGGTTTCCCTTCAAAATTATGCAATTTCTTGAGGGAGCTGCTCAACCCCCAGCTAGACCAAGTCTCGAGAAACAACCTGAGGGGAATGCAATAATCTCTGATAGACAAGCTGTCATTCTACAAGAAAATCACTGAAGCTTGTGTACCTGACGAAGCAAGACATGCTACTGTGAAAGGTTGGTAGGGAGGCTCCAAAACGAAGGTAAGGAAAAATTTTGGAGGGTGGTTGTAACCGCTAAAACACATCCTTCCTACTTGTTCCGTCACATCATCTTAGATCAAATATGTAAATATTACATTTGTAATGAAAATTCAGTTTAATCAATCAATCTCCTCTTGTCATGTTTTATTCCAATCAAACATAACATTTTCCATTTTGAGGAAGTTATACAATAGACGAATTAGTGAACCATTCAATGATTTTAGGATAAAAATATGTAACTCATAACAATTTGATGACCACCACATATATAGGGTTTAGGTTGCAATTCAAGAGCTATTTAGATTATTACCTATATATTTTAGGGTCCATTACACTTCCTTCTGGGAAAAATTTATATGCTTCCAAAATTGGCTTTATTCTTGATTAATTTATTCTTACTATATTTGGAATAAATTTGTTACCCTTTTTTAGCACCGTTTCAAAATGCTTCCATGTTTATTTCGTGTCTTGAGGTAAGAAAGATCATTTTCAGCTTAAAACCTGACATGATTTAATCATTTTACTTTTTCCATGACTAATCTTCTTTCAATCATAATGTATACCAATATTTCATCTTATCTTTCCATTATTTAGGTCATTTACACTGAGAATTATAAACAATAATTCTTCTGCACACAATTTTTTTTTTGTTTTTTATTGCTTCGTTTTTTAGAAGTCTTACTAGCCACCATTCTTAGCTCATTTTTATGTCGCTTTCCCAATAAATTCCCTAGCATACAATCATGTTTACATTATTGAATATCTTTGCTTTATTTAAATTGATCTCTACAATTCCTTAGTTAAGGACCTCAAAGGTTCCCATGGATTGAGTCATAGTAGTATAATGCATTGACTTTTATTGACTTGCATTTAGTGGCGGTCAATGTGTTTATATTAAATTACTCCATCCACTTGGAAGTTTTTCATGTGAAAAACATAAGGTTTCAGTTTTTCCCTTCCCAATGGCGATCCTCCGAGATGTCATATTCAATGATCAATATGTTTTTGAACTAAAGGACAATATGTATTGAGTTGGATAAGCATTAGTGTAACTACCCTACTTAATTGCAATGGTGAAGTCTCATTATGATCTTGATCTTGGGGTGAAATTGAGCTCTGCATACATGCTTCAAAGCCTAATTCATCAACCTCATTCCCTCATTCTTTGAATTTTTATTTGAAATCCTGGTACTAACCTTCTACACTGAATTCGCGGTGTGGCGAAGAGGTAGGGATGACATTTCCAAAAGCTATTCACAGGTAAAAAGGTTAGGAAAATACATTCACGGTGTCCTTGCTTTCCCTTCATGGTTTTTCTTGTTGGAAATAATAATCCAAACCACTACCTTAAACACACTGACAACCATCATGTTTTTCCAGTCAACCACTACATGGTTACGATTTTGTTTACAGGCTGAAGGACAGGGGTTAGAACAAAAGTTCAGAGCAGACCATTCCAAAACACATCAGAGAGGTTAAAGCATTTAATGAAGTTTAATAAATAGATGTGGGAAACATTCATTTGGCGACTTTTACCCACACTCCATAACGTCTGCAAGTTTAGAAAATCATTTACTATGTAAAATCGTCCATGTTGCATATTAAATATTTTGTCTATCATGTAATTAATGTGAAATTAGTACGTCAGGATAAATATGTAAGTAAAAGTCATTTGTAATATTCGGCATGTTGGGCAAGTTAGGGAGAAAGAGTTTGTGAGGTAGTGAGGAGAAAATCGTGGAGGAAATATTGGTGTGCGCATGAAAACTAGTCTTATGAAGTTTTACAGAAGTTTACTCTAAAACCTACTAATGCATAAATCGCAGTAAGCTTGTTGTGTTTTTCGCTTGGAGCTGCAGACTCCATTTATCACACAAATGTATTTCTTTATGTTTTAACATATAATATAAAGTGTGGCTAGTTGCGTTAAGGAATTAATCCTTCACAAGTAAATTTCCGCAACCTCTTTTATTTTACTCTGTTTTGCCATGAGTGAACTCTATTTTAATTAAGTCCCGATGTAGTTGCGATCTCCTCACCGCAACCTAAGATTTACCGTTCTGTAACTGAAGTTGACGTTGCTTACTTTACCGCAACTTATTCCTGAGTTCCTCTGCCCCCTAAATTTATTTTTCTAACATTGCATCAGAGCAGGTTAAATATTGTTAATTTAAAAACAAGTGTTTTTACTAGCAATTGAAATTTGTTTTGAGGACAGATTGTTTTTTTGTTTGGAGTGAATTTACCAGTAGGGAGAAAGCTTTTTCTACACTCAGAAATGGCAATATCAAGCACAAGCTTGACTAATCCTCAGATATCTCAGTTTAATGGAAAAAGTTATGATTATTTGGATATTAAAATGAAGGCCATGTTTTCCTCTCAAGAAATTTGGGATTTGGTGGAGAATGGTTTCAAAGAACCAGCAAATGTAGTAACATACAATGCCTTGCCTCAACCAGAAAGAAATTTGTTAAGGGACAACAGGAAAAAGGATTCAAAAGCCCTATTGTATATTTTTGAAGCAGTTCATGAAAGTGTTTTCCCAAGGTTTGCAGTAGCAATGAAGTCCAAGTAAGCATGGGACACCCTCTAGACAACCTACCAAGGAATGGAAAAATTCAAGACAACAAAGCTGCAAATGTTGAGGAGAGATTTTGAAAAACCAAACAACCTATGTGAAGGATGCACCTTGGGGAAGTACCATAGAGAGACATTTCCAGCAGGAAATTCAGTAAGGGAAAAGGCACCTTTGGAGATTATCCACTCAGATTTATGTGGACCAATGCACACACCATCAACTGGTGGCAACCATATGTATTGACCTTCATAGATGACTACACAAGGAAGACATGGGTCTATCTCCTAAAACAAAAAAGCGAAGTGTTTTAGCGCTTTTGCTTGTACAAGGCTCTTGTTGAGAAGAAACATGGACACTACATCAAAGTCCTTAGGACTAACAAAGGTGCACAATACATCTCAAATGATTTCCATCGATTTTGTAGGGAACATGGAATTCACAAGAAATTTACAACAAGATATACACCTCAGCAAAATGGTGTGGCAGAAAGGAAGAATAGGACCATTATCAAAATGGCAAGGAGTATGTTGAAGGAAAATCATTTGCCAAATGATTATTGGGCTGAAGCAGTCACTTGTGCAGCATATACCTTGAATAGATTTCCAAACAAAAGCATCCATAATGTAGTTCCTAAAGAGGCATGGAGTGGAAGAAAGCATAGTGTCACTCACATGAGAGTCTCTGGATGTGTGGTGTATGCACATGTCCAAGATGAGTTGAGGAATAAGTTGGATAGCAAGGGGGATAAATGTATATTTTTTGGATACAATGACGAATCCAATACATACAAGCTCTACAATCCATCAACCAAGAAGTTCATAATTAGCAAAGATGTACAATTCATAGAAGAGGAAGCATGGGATGGAAGTTTAGAGAAGACAATCAATGTGAAAGCATATACACCACATGAGGACAAAGAGGAATTTACAGCAACAAGCAATTCCTCAATAATGACTCCCTCCACTCCTATTCAAGCTCAACAAAGCAGGCAACAAGGAATGCCATCAACAAATAATAGGACAACGTCATATACTTTATCACGTGCTTCTCCAAGCATGCCGCAAAGCACAACACCAAGTGACATGTCAAGCCCATCTTCAGCAAGCACAAGAAAACCAAAATTAATAAATTTAATGAGATCTATGAGCAATACGAAGTTGACAGCAGCTCCACTATGAAGTCCTTATTTGCATTATTTTGTCATGTGGATGACCCAATCCATTTTGAAGATGCAATCAAAGATGAAAAATGAGTTGCAGCAATGGAGGAAGAAATAGAAGAAATAGAAAGGAATGGCACATGGGAGTTAGTGAACCTTCTGCAAGGAAAAGAAGTCATTGGAGTGAAGTGCATCTATAAGACCAAGAGCAATGTCAAGGGAAAATTGAAAGGCACAAAGAAAGGCTAGTTGTCAAAGGATACAAGGAGCACTGTGGAAGAGATTATGAGGAGATGTTCGCACTAGTCGCAAGGATGGAGACGGTGCATACACTTGTGGTGATTACTATGCAACATAAATGGAAAGTGTATCAAATGGATGTAAAGTCAACGTTCTTGAATGGAGTGCTAAAAGAGGAAGTGTATGTTTTGTAACTGCCTGGTTATGAGGTAGAAGGCAGAGAATACAAAGTGTATCATTTGAGGAAATATCTTTATGGGCTGAAGAAAGTACCACGAGCATGGTCCAGTAGGATAGATGCCTACTTGTTGGACAAACGCTTCAACAAGTGTGACGGTGAGCCTACTCTCTACATCAAAGAGAATGTTGGTAAGATTCTCATTGTTATCTTATATGTAGATGATTTAATTTTTACAGGTAGTGATGATTTTCTCATCGCTGATTTCAAACAAGTTATGAAGAATGAATTTGAAATGACTGACTTGGGGTTGTTAACATATTTTTTGGGCATAGAAATGAAGAAAATATAAAATGGCATTTTTACCTCTCAACAAAAGTATGTAGCCGACATTTTGAAGAGGTTTAATATTGATAATAGCAAGCCTGCACCAACTCCAACTGTCATGGGGTTGAAGTTGAGCAAAGAAGATTGCACCAGCAATGTCAATCTGACATTATAAAAAAGTATGATGGGTAGCTTGATGTATTTGACCGCCACTAGGCTGGATATAATGTATGCAATGATCTTAGTGTTGAGGTTCATGGAGACACCCAAGGAGACACATTGGCAAGAAGTGAAAAGAATTCCAAGGTATGTCAATGGGACAAAGTAGTATGGCATTTTTTACACCGCAACAGATGATTTCAGGTTTGTTGGTTACACTGATAGTGATTGGGCTGGAAGTGTCGATGACAAAAATAGCATGTGAGGATATGTTTTTCATGTGGGCTCTAGACCCATTTCATGGGCCTCAAAGAAGAAACCAATAGTGTCACTAACAAAAGCAGAAGTTGACTATGTCATCACAATAACAACAATGTGTCAAGAAGTTTGGATGAGATGGATGTTGAGGGATCTTTACGGTGACCAAGAGGGAGCAACAACTATTTTCTTCGATAACATGTCCATAATTGCATTGTCAAAGAATTTGTTCTTTCACAAGAGGACCAAGCATATTGATGTTGTTAGCACTCAAAATGTACCTCAAGTCTGAGAAAAGGCAATCCTCAGGTAACCATATACCAAGATTTCGATCTGGTATCTAGCCCTACCAGACCAGAGAGGGCTCTCTCTTTGCCAACAAAATTTGGCTCCAATAAGTGAAATTTTAGGCTAGTTATGGAGTGTGGGGGTTTGTTTGAAAGGTTTTTGGATTGAAAATAGCAAGATAAAGGACCATTGGGCTATGGGGTCGATGCCAGTTTCTGCCGGGAAACTTGGGGCAAAGTAAGTGCAACGTTTAGCTAGATTAAAGATTGCAAATCTGAAAAGAATAGGTGAGAAAGCCTGCTACCCTACAAGAATCAAGCAGGGGATGGATCCACAATAGCAACATTAGACGAAAGAGGAACACAAGGTTGATCAATAGAGCATCTAACATTGGATGGATTTTGCAAAGAAAACCACTACATTTAACGGCAAAATCGTCATGAAAGGAGCATCGTGTATAGATGAATTCCTAACACATCTATTAGATAATGTTGTAACAAGGCATAAAAACAAAATATGTAAGTGAAATATAGGAAAAACGTACTAGACATTAACAACGTGATGGATCCCAAGTCCAAAAGGGCAAAAACTGCTTTATTTAAAACGATATTCAAGAAAAATTTACACAGTCCCTAGCAGCTTCTCTCTGCAGCAAAAATCCAACCTCTATCTTTTAAAAATAATCCTATATATACTAATTTACAAATCTATTTTATTTCCTCAACATAGGAAATAAAAAATAAAAAATAAAAAATATAATTAATAATAAAATCCTATCATAAAATAATATTAAAACTAAACAATATTGAATAAAAATCTTGAGAACTATGGCAAATAGAGTTGTTTTGAAAACCAAAATCAATGAATTTTGGTCAAGATCTGCTTCCTTTAAGAGTCGAATTCCACAAAATCTGCCCTTTGACTACCACCTTACACCTGCCTGCACGAATTCTGGAGTTAGTTGATGAGCTTGCTATTCTTGTTCCCCCAGAAAATGGAACTAAAGATCTTGCTGCTAATCTTCTAACCATTTGACAAATTGTTTCTAGCTGGTACTTCTTTAATCATAAAACAAGCTCCTCCAAAAACTCCATACACAAAATCTATACACTATAGATTTTGAAAATGTATCCATGACATCTTTCCTGATCACCTTTTCTGCCTCACTGTCCTATCAATGAGGTTACAATGACAACATTAAGCCTCAATCCCAAACCATCCATTACAGGCCAATTTTTCCATAGTGTTTTTGATATTCATTAAAATTTCTCGTCGCATCTGCAATATTTCCCATATTTGATACTGACCGAAAAGTATCTTCTACTTATATTTTTTCAATCATGTCCAAATAATGCTAGCCATACCGCTTCTCAACATCAGTCAGACCATGATATTCCTTCACATACACCGAAATGTCTCCTTTCTAAATCCACTTTACAGAGCCAGATGCACCTAAAATACCTCTAATGTTCACTAGCATCTTTTAGCTACTCAAACATGTCTTGATCCAGCCTTGCTTTCTCACAATAAAGCTGAATGACACTAGAATCATCTCTTAAAGTCAGAAAAATGAGCTTGCCAAAGAATATTTTGTGTTATGATCTTGGGCACCTTCAGAAATTTTTTATAGAATGACCCTACGCACAGTGCCAACAAGCTACGCACAACGCACTTAGCTTCTCTATATCACTGTTTATATCACTGGAGCTTTTTTGGAACATAAAACAAAATTGCCCTAAGACCATTGGAAATATTTTTACAACTGTGATCTCTTACATTGTAAACCTTTGCTTCATCAGGATAGAAGAGTCCCTAGTTCCTTTCTGACTCCAATCCAGGCTTCTAGTTCTTGGTAAAGAGAGGAAAAAAACATATGTATCAATCCCCTAGCCCAGCCTTGAAGGAGTTCTAGTGTTGTTTATCACATGCCTAACCATATTTCCATGTTTTCCGAAGATGTGCATTATCTGTAGTTGCTGCGGGCTCTTTAGAGCCTCCTTTGGAGGGCCACCCTATTTCAGTAACCATTACTTTCAAAGAGTTGTCTACACATTGCAATAACAACAAGGGATGTCACACCCAAGGGCTATGTGCAACACTAAACCCAGGAGAGCAGCGCCATAGTCCTATGAGCAACACGACTTAAATTGTCTTGTCTTTCAATTTTGACTTGGCTTCAATTTCTTTTTAAATTTGTGTGTGTTGTGGATGTAGGGAATAAAAGCGTTCAATTCCAATTTAAATGATTGAAGGGTCTCCAGAGAACACGTCTGAGTCTTATTGTTGCTAGCATGTGGCTCTGCTATATTTCCATCTACATTTATCGTCCCTTATTTTTCTCACATAAGTATCTAAGGCTTCAGTAGTTGCAGCATCTAACTTATCCTTTGATACCATGATCTCTAATGGATCTTGAACCTGCAACCTAACTTTCTAGGTAGAATCCAATTTCTTATCCCATTCAGCTACAATTATCCATCATATTCGTTCTGGAACCATGGCTCATGGGAAGTTTCTGGCATCGGAGATGTGGAAGCTACATGCCATTCCAAAGCCACCGCAATTGGTTCCATCAATGCAAAATACTTAGCATCATTTATTTTTACTTTCTCACTGTGAGTAAGTGTAACGTTCTCTGCCACCTTGGAAACCTCGTTTTTTAGTATAGCTATGAATCTCATAACATCTTCTTGAAGATCTGTTAATGTGCTAAGCCACTGCTCCTCCCAAAGAATAGTGATATTCCCAAATTTCTATGATCATAAATTGCACATCCTGAACCAATTTTGGGTGAGCTTTAACCAGACAATCTAAGATGCATTGACGTTCCTCTGATGGCTTTTCATCATGAGCACTAAAACCAACATGTGTAGGGTAGAATATAGCCCATGGAGATGATTTTTGAAATGTAATCAATGATCCGTTCGACTGTTTACACCTTGCTTTTCTTGATTCCTTGTTTTCATTTGATTTCTTCTTGATAACCTCATAGGAGATTTTATCTGCATCAGGAGATGGTTTGAAGGTTACTCCATCTGCCCCTTCTTGGATTTCAAGATCTTGTAGCAATGATGTTTCTTTTAAAATCAAATTACCAATATAGAAAAAAGAGTTTTGAACAAGGCCTAGACCCAGTACCAATTGTTCACCTTCATTTGGCATTTCCTTTTACAACCTTGGTTCCTCCACATTTGATCTATTAGCAACATGGCAATAGACCTCAAATGCTATGTCGTCTCCTTCTTTATCACAATCTAGCCATGCTACAACTTATTTCTTGATGAGATAATAAAAAATGTTTATGATAGCCTTTATGATTGATAAACATTCACATGTTGTGCAACATAACTACTTTCACGAAACTGATATAATTCTCATCCACTGGTAACCCTGCAACACTGATGCAACCTTGATCATCTTGTTTGCACTACAAGCTCTTCTATATACAGTTTCAAAATCATTTCTAAGCGAGATGTTATCACTGCAGACAAGTACTTTGTTGCTGCCCAATTTAAACAACAGTTGGTTGGGACAAAAATCGTCCCTTCAAACGAGCAACAATCTTCATTTGACCATATTTTCTGATCCGGGACCCTGTTTTTGGAGTGTGATATACCATTGGAAAGCTCTTTCTAAGATGTTTCTGATAGACACACTTATGACATGATTTGTGCTGAAGATCATGTGAAAAAACATCTAATAAAACGAAACCTAGTAAGAGGTTCATTTTGATCACTGAAGAAAGGCCAAAGGACTGAATCTAACAATGGGGCCATCGGGGATGGCAGCTTCTTGGAGGTGCCCAGGACCATGGATATCTAGGAACATGTAGATTAGTGCCTCATTCATTGGGAAATACGGTCAAACAGCTACAAACCCAAAACAACTTATACCAATCCATAAAACATACACATACTGTAACCTGTACATAGACAAATAACGGAAACTGAAATGCTGCCCTGGGAAGCTTATCTATTTTCAAATCTACCCTACTTTGATGCAAAATCAATAGACCAAGTGATGTTGTAATGCCATATCAACCAAGCAGGTAAATGTGATAAGGATGCTGCTTGGAAGTGCTTGAACCAGGACACAAATGCAAATGCTGACAGCCATACATGCACAAACTAAATTTGGCTGTCTGAAAGACAATTTGACTTATCATTCAAACTGAAAAAAAAATTCCATGTACACTGCAATAGAATCGAAGAAACCAAACTCTATTTGTTGCCCTTACTCATCAATACCTGCTTCAACCTGCAAACTATCAATCCAAATATCCACGGGCGGCCTTATCTTCTCTTCCTTCTCCTAAAAAAGGTCCCCAAAGATTGGAACTCGATAGTCCAGATCCTGGGACTATATTTGGGACTCCAATTTAGTTAGATATCCTTCAATTTTGATGGCAAGCTCTTGAAAAAATTTAGCTTAACTTCATGGCTACATCGGCAGCATTTCAGATAATAAGAAAGAGATGAAGCAAAGTTCTCATCTACCTCATCATTTGTGCACATATCTTCCCATTCTCTAAAGCCTTGAAAAGAGGTTGCCTCTATTTCGAATTCTTCCTCTTTCTCCATCCATGTTTCAAGAAAGATATGCCAAAAATCTGCAAAGGACATAATAGATCTCATAGGAAAACCTTCAATCCATCTTTTACATTTTCCTTGAAACGAATCAAAGAACAATCTGATGAAGACATCTTCCTTTTGAACTTGAAGAATTTTCACAAAATTTTTAAATTTTTCTATATGTTCAAGAGTCAGAGTCAGATCTTCCCAATTGAATTTAGGGCCATTACTCAAATATATGCATCCTTTGGTAATTTTTTAGGGAAACTGGCGAGATTAGAAAAATGAATACATGAATACCTTAAACAAATAGAAGCAACATCAGAGTCCTTCATTTAGCTAGTGGAGCCACCATCAATACTTTGAAACTTAGGATTTCGAACAGTATTGTCGCCAAGCAGATGTTTTAGCCTTCCTATGTGTCTGACTGCTATCCACCATTAGCAATCATATTTGCATCTTCAATGATCTTTGCTGGAGAAGATCTATCACCGCGTCCCCAGTAATGAAGACAAAATGTTAGCACTCAGAATGTACCTTAAGGCTGAGAAAAGGAAATTCTGAGGTAACCATTGACCAAGCTTTCGATCTGGCATCTAGTCTTGACAGACCAGAGAGAGCTCTCTCTTTGCCAACAAAATGTGGCTGCAATAAGTGACATTTTAGGCTAGTTATGGAGTGCGGGGATTTGTTTGAAAGGTTTTTGGGTCAAAAATAGGAAGAGAAAGGACCATTGGGCTATGGTGTCAATGTCAGTTTCTAACGGCAAACATGGGGCAAAGTAAGTGCAATGTTTAGCCAGATTAAAGATTGAAAATGTGAGAAGAATAGGGGAGAAAGCTTGTGGCCCTATAGGCATCAAACAAAGGATGGATGGATCCATAGTAGCAGCGTTAGACGAAAGAGGAACACAGGGTTGCTCAATAGAGCATCTAACATAGGATGGATTCTACAAAGGCAACCACTACATTTAATGGAAAAATCATCATGAAAGGAGCATCATGTACAGATTAATTCCTAACACATCTCTTAGATAATGCTGTAACAAGGCATAAAAACAAAATATGTAAGTGAAATACAAGAAAAACATACTAGACATTAACACCGTGATGGATCCCAGGACCAAAAGGGAAAAAAATTCTTTATTTAAAATGATATTCAAGAAAACTTTACACAGTGCCAAGCAGCCCCTATCTACTGCAAAAATCCAACCTCTATCTTTTAAAAATAATCCTATATACACTAAATTACAAATCTATTTTTATTTCCTCAACATAGGAAATAAAAAATAAAAAACAAAAAATACAATTAATAATAAAATCTTATAATAAAATAATATTAAAACTAAATAATATTGAAAAAACTCTCATGAACTATGGAAAATAGAGTTGTTTTGAAAACCAAAATCAGTGAATTTTGGTCAAGATCTACTTCCTTTAAGAGTGGAATTCCACAAAATCTACTCTTTGACTACCACCTTGCAGTTGCCTGCACGAATTTTGGAGTTAGTTGATCATCCTACTGTTGTTGCTCCCCAAGAAAATGTAACTGAAGATCTTCCTGCTAATTTTTTAACCATTTGACAAACTGTTTCTAGCTGGCACTTCTTTAATCATACAACAAGCTCCTCCAAAACCTCCATGTGCAAAATCTATACACTATAGATTTCGAAAATGTGTCCATGACATCTTCCCTCATCACCTTTTCTGCCACACTGTCCTATTGATGAGCTTACAACAACGACATTAAGCCTCCATCCCAAACCATCCATTAAAGGCCAATTTTTCCATAATGTTTCTAATATTCATTAAAATTTCTCGTCGCATCTGCAATATTTCCCATATTTGATATTGAACGAAAAGTATCTTCTACTTCTGGATTTGCAATCGTGTCTAAATATCGCTTGCCATATCCGTTCTCAACATCAGTCAGACCATGATATTCCTTCACATACACTGAAATCTCTCCTTTCTAAATCCACTTTACAGAGCTAGATGCACCTAAAATATCTCTAATGTTCACTTGCATCTTGTAGCTACTCAAACATGTCATGATCCAACCTTGCTTTCTCACAATAAAGCTCAATGACACTGGAATCATCTCTTAAAGTCAGAAAGACGAGCTTGCCAAAGGACCTTTCATGCTATAATCTTGGGCACCTTCAAAAAAAAATTATAGAATGGCCCTACGCGCAGTGACAATGAGCTACGCGTAGCGCACTTCGCTTCTCTATATCACTGTTTATATCATTGGAGCCTTTCTGGAACATAAAACAAAATTGCCTTGAGACCATCGAAAATATTTTTACACCTATGATTTCTTACATTGTAACCGTTTTTCTCATTAGGATAGAAGAGTCCCTAGTTCCATTCTGACTCCAATCCAAGCTTCTGGTTCTCATTAAATAGAGAAAAAATGTATGTATCAATCTCCTGGCCCGGCCTTGAAGGAGTTCCAATGTTATTTATCACATGCCTGACCAAATTTCCATGTTTTCCTAAGATGTGAATTGTCTGGAGTTGTTGCGAGTTCTTTAGAGCCTCCTTTGGAGGGCCACCCTGTTTCAGTCACCATTACTTTTAAAGAGCTATCTGTACATTGCACATTTCAAGAACGATAAGGGATGACACATCCAGGGGCTACACGTAGCACTAAACCTAGGAGAGCAGTGCCACAGTGCTACGTGTGGTGCCATAGTGCTACGCGCAACACCACTTAAATTGTCTTGGCTTTCGATTTTGACTTGGCTTCAATTTCTTTTTAAATTTGTGTGTGTTGTGGATGCAGGGCATAAAATCGTTCAACTCCAATCTAAATGATCGAAGGGTTTTGAGAGAGCACGACTGAGTCTTAGTGTTGATAACATGTGGCTCTACTATATTTCCATCTACATTTATCATCCCTTATTTTTCTCACATAAGTATCTAAGGCTTCAGTAGTTGCAACATCTAACTTATCCTTTGTTACCATGATCTCTAATGGATCTTGACCCTGCAACCTAACTTTCCAGGTAGAATCCAATTTCTTCTCCCATTCAGCTACAACTGTCCATCATATTCTTTCTGGAACCATGGCTCATGGGAAGTTTCTGGCATCTAAGATGTGGAAGCTACATGCCATTCCAAAGCCACCGCAATTGGTGCCATCATTGCAAAATACTTGGCAGCATTTATTTTTACTTTCTCACTGTGAGTAAGTGTAATGTTCTCTGCCACCATAGAAACCTCTTCTTTCAGTATAGCTATGCATCTCATAACATCTACTTGAAGATCTGGTAATGTGCTAAGCTACTGCTCCTCCCAAAGAACAATGATATTCCCAAAGTTCTACGATCATAAATTGCACATCCTGAACTAGTTTTGGATGAACTTTAACCAGACAATCTAAGATGCGTTGAAGCTCCTCTAATGGATTTTCATCATAAGAACTAATACCAAAAAGTTTAGGGTAGACTATAGCCCATGGATATCATTTTTACAACGTAATCAACGATCCCTTCAACTGTTTACAACCTGCTTTTATTGATTCCTTGTTTTCATTTGATTTCTTCTTGATAACCTCACAGGAGATTTTATCTGCATCATGAGATGTTATGAGGGTTACTCCATCTACCCCTTCATGGATTTAAAGATCTTGTAGTGATGATGTTTCTTTTAAAATCAAATCAGAATCATCCTCTTTCGAGGAAGCATTTGGGTCTTCCCTTCATCATCTGAAACAATCAAGTTGTTTCTTGACACCTAAGAGGAGCACCAATCTAGAGAGCCTTCGAAAAGAGTTTTGAGCAAGACCTAGACCCAGTAACAATTGTTCACCTTCATTTGGCATTTCCTATTGCAACCTTGGTTCCTCCACATTTGATCTATTAGCGGCATGGAAATAGATCATGCAAATTCCCATCACCACCCTAAACAAAATATTGGCATCATTAAGACCCTAACCACTAGGGCTGCCAGAATATCTGATCATGACCATTTAAATAATGAACTCAACCATCTACACAAAGTGTTTCAACTAAATGGCTACAATATAAATGTTTATAGAAAGAAAACCCATAGAGAGAGATATCTTCATGCAAATTTCCATCACCACCCCAAACGAAAGATTGGCATCATTAAGACCCTAACCACTAGGGCTGCCAAAATATCTCATCATGACCATTTAAATGATGAACTCAATCATCTACACAAAGTGTTTGAACTAAATGGTTACAATAGAAATGTTTACAGAAAGAAAACCCATACAGAAAGATATCTTCATGCAAATTCCCATCACCACCCTAAACAGAGGATTGGCGTCATTAAGACCCTAACCACTAGGGCTGCAAGAATATCTGATCATGACCATTTCAATGATGAACTCAACCATGTACACAAAGTGTTTTAACTAAATGGCTAAAATAGAAATGTTTATAGAAAGAAAACTCATACAAAAAGATATCTTCATGCAAATTCCCATCACCACTCTAAACAAAAGATTGGCATCATTAAGACCCTAACTACTAGGGCTACCAGAATATCTGATCATGACCATTTAAATGATGAACTCAACCATCTACACAAAGTGTTTGGAATAAATGGCTACAATATAAATGTTTATAGAAAGAAAACGCATACAGAATGTTATCTTCATGCAAATTCCCATCACCACCCTAAACAGAAGATTGGCATCAGTAAGACCCTAACCACTAGGGCTGCCAGAATATCTGATCATGACCATTTAAATGATGAACTCAACCATCTCACAAAGTGTTTGAGCTAAATGGCTACAATAGAAATGTTTATAGAAAGAAAACCCATACAGAAAGATATCTTCATGCAAATTCCCATCAACACCGTAAACAGAAGAATGGCACCATTAAGACCCTAACCACTAGGGCTGCCAGAATATCTGATCATGACCATTTAAATGATGAACTCAACCATATACACAAAGTGTTTGAACTAAATTGCTACAATAGAAATGTTTATGAAAAGAATACCCATACAGAAAGATATCTTCATGCAAATTCCCATCACCACCCTAAATAGAAGATTGGCATCATGAAGACCCTAACCACTAGGGCTGCCAGAATATCTGATTGTGACCATTTAAATGATGAATTCAACCATCTACACGAAGTGTTTGAACTAAATGGCTACAATAGAAATTTTTATAGAAAGAAAACCCATACAGAAAGATATCTTCATGCAAATTCCCATCACCACCCTAAACAGAAGATTGGCATCATTAAGACCCTAACCACTAGGGCTGCTAGAATATCTGATCATGACCATTTAAATGATGAACTCAACAATCTACACAAAGTGTTTGACCAAAATGGATACAATAGAAATTTTTATAGAAAGAAAACCCATACAGAAAGATATCTTCATGCAAATTCCCATCACCACCCTAAAGAGAAGATTGGCATCATTAAAACCGTAACCACTAGGGCTTCCAGAATATCTGATCATGACCATTTAAATGATGAACTCAACCATCTACACAAAGTCTTTGAACTAAACGTCTACAGTAGAAATGTTTATAGAAAGAAAACCCATACAGAAAGTTATCTTCATGCAAATTCCCATCACCACCCTAAACAGAAGATTGGCATCATTAAGACCCTAACCACTAGGGTTGCCAGAATATCTGATCATGACCATTTAAATGATGAACTCCACCATCTACACGAAGTGTTTGAACTAAATGGCTACAATAGAAATGTTTATAGAAAGAAAACCCATACAGAAAGGTATCTTCATGCAAATTCCCATCACCACCTTAAACAGAAGATTGGCATCATTAAGACCCTAACCACTAAGGCTGCCAGAATATCTGATCATGACAAATTAAATGATGAACTCAACCATCTACACAAAGTTTTTGAACTAAATGGCTACAATAGAAATTTTTATAGAAAGAAAACCCATACAGAAAGATATCTTCATGCAAATTCCCATCACCACCCTAAACAGAAGATTGGCATCATTAAGACCCTAACCACTACGGCTGCCAGAATATCTAATCATGACCATTTAAATGATGAACTCAACCATATACACAAAGTGTTTGAACTAAATGGCTAAAATAGAAATGTTTATAGAAAGAAAACCCATACAGAAAGATATCTTCATGCAAATTCCCATCACCACCCTAAATAAAAGATTAGCATCATTAAGACCCTAACCACTAGGGCTGCCAAAATATCTGATCATGACCATTTAAATGATGAACTCAACCATCTACACAAAGTGTTTGAAATAAATGGCTACAATAGAAATGTTTATACAAAGAAAACCCATAGAGAAAGATATCTTCATGCAAATTCCCATCCCCACCCTAAACAAAAGATTGGCATCATTAAGACCCTAACCACTAGGGCTGCCAGAATATCTGATCATGACCATTTAAATTATGAACTCAACCATATACACAAAGTGTTTTAACTAAATGGATACAATAGAAATTTTTATAGAAAGAAAACCCATACAGAAAGATATCTTCATGCAAATTCCCATCACCACCCTAAACAGAAGATTGGCATCATTAAGACGCTAACCACTAGGGCTGCCAGAATATCTCATCATGACCATTTAAATGATGAACTCAACCATCTACACAAAGTTTTTGAACTAAATGTATACAATAGAAATGTTTACAGAAAGAAAACCCATACAAAAATATATCTTCATGCAAATTCCCATCACCACCCTAAACAGAAGATTGGCATCATTAAGACCCTAACCACTAGGGCTGCCAGAATATCTGATCACGACCATTTAAATGATGAACTCAACCATCTACACAATGTGTTTGAACTAAATGGCTACAATAGAAATGTTTATAGAAAGAAAACCCATACAGAAAGATATCTTCATGCAAATTCCCATCACCACCCTAAACAGAAGATTGGCATCATTAAGACCCTAACCACTCGGGCTGCCAAAATATATGATCATTACCATTTAAATGATGAACTCAACCATCTACACAAAGCGTTTGAACTAAATGGCTACAATAGAAATTTTTATAGAAATAAAACCCATATAGAAAGATATCTTCATGCAAATTGCCATCACCACCCTAAACAAAAGATTGGCATCATTAAGACCTTAACCACTAGGGCTGCCAGAATATCTGAACATGACCATTTAAATGATGAACTCAACCATTTTCACAAAGTTTTTGAACTAAATGGTTACAATAGAAATTTTTATAGAAAGAAACCCCATACAGAAAGATATCTTCATGCAAATTCCCATCAGCACCCTAAACAGAAGATTGGCATCATTAAGACCCTAACCACTAGGGCTGCAAGAATATCTGATCATGACCATTTAAATGATGAACTCAACCATCTACACAAAGTGTTTGAACTAAATGGCTACAATAGAAATTTTTATAGAAAGAAAACCCATACAGAAAGATATCTTCATGCAAATTCCCATCACCACCCTAAATAGAAGATTGGCATCATTAAGACCCTAACCACTAGGGCTGCCAGAATATCTGATCATGACCATTTAAATGATGAACTAAACCATCTACACAAAGTGTTTGAACTAAATGGCTACAATAGAAATGTTTATAGAAATAAAACCCATACAGAAAGATATCTTCATGCAAATTCCCATCACCACCCTAAACAGAAGATTGGCATCATTAAGACCCTAACCACTAGGGCTGCCAGAATATCTGATCATGACCATTTAAATGATGAACTCAGCCATCTACACAAAGTTTTTGAACTAAATGGCTACAATACAAATGTTTATAGAAAGAAAACCCATACAGAAAGATATCTTCATGCAAATTCCCATCACCACCCTAGACAGAAGATCGACATCATTAAGACCCTAACCACTAGGGCTGCAAGAATATCTGATCATGACCATTTAAATGATGAACTCAACCATCTACACAAAGTGTTTGAACTAAATGGCTACAATAGAAATGTTTATAGAAAGAAAACCCATACAGAAAGATATCTTCATGCAAATTCCCATCACCACCCTAAATAGAAGATTGGCATCATTAAGAACCTAACCACTAGGGCTGCCAGAATATCTGATCATGACCATTTAAATAATGAACTCAGCCATCTGCACAAAGTGTTTGAACTAAATCTCTACAATAGAAATGTTTATAGAAATAAAACCCATACAGAAAGATATCTTCATGCAAATTCCCATCACCACCCTAAGCAGAAGATTGGCATCATTAAGACCCTAACCACTAGGGCTGCCAGAATATCTGATCATGACCATTTAAATGATGAACTCAGCCATCTACATAAAGTGTTTGAACTAAATGGCTACAATAGAAATGTTTATAGAAAGAAAACCCATACAGAAAGATATCTTCATGCAAATTCCCATCACCACCCTAAACAGAAGATTGGCATCATTAAAACCCTAACCACTAGGGCTGTCAGAATATCTGATCATGACCATTCAAATGATGAACTCAACCATCTACATAAAGTTTTTGAACGAAATGGCTACAATAGAAATGTTTATAGAAAGAAAACCCATACAGAAAGATATCTTCGTGCAAATTCCCTTCACCACCCTAAACAGAAGATTGGCATCATTAAGACCCTAACCACTAGGGCTGCCAGAATATCTGATCATGACCATTTAAATGATGAACTCAACCATCTACACAAAGTGTTTGAACTAAACGGCTACAATAGAAATATTTAGAGAAAGAAAACACATACAGAAAGATATCTTCATGCAAAATCCCATCACCACCCTAAACAGAAGATTGGCATCATTAAGACCCTAACCTCTAGGGTTGCCAGAATATCTGATCATGACCATTTAAATGATGAACTCAACCATCTACACGAAGTGTTTGAACTAAATGGCTATCATAGAAATGTTTATAGAAAGAAAACCCATACAGAAAGATATCTTCATGCAAATTCCCCTCACCACCCTAAACAAAAGATTGGCATCATTATGACCCTAACCACTAGGGCTGCCAGAATATCTGATCATGACCATTTAAATGATGAACTCAACCATCTACACAAAGTGTTTGAGCTAAATGGCTACAATAGAAATGTTTATAGAAAGAAAACCCATACAGAAAGATATCTTTATGAAAATTCCCATAACCACCCTAAACAGAAGATTGGCATCATGAAGACCCTAACGAGTAGGGCTGCTAGAATATCTTATCATGACCATTTAAATGATGAAATCAACCATCTACACAAAGGTTTTGAACTAAATGGCTACAATAGAAATGTTTATAGAAAGAAAATCCATACAAAAATATATCTTCATGCAAATTCCCATCACCACCCTAAACAGAAGATTGGCATCATTAAGACCCTAACCACTAGGGCTACCAGAATATCTGATCATGACCATTTAAATGATGAACTCAACCATCTACACAAAGTGTTTGAACTAAATGGCTACAATAGAAATTTTTATAGAAAGAAAACCCATACAGAAAGATATCTTCATGCAAATTCCCATCACCACCCTAAACAAAAGATTGGCATCATTAAGACCCTAACCACTAGGGCTACCAGAATATCTGATCATGACCATTTAAATGATGAACTCAACCATCTACACAAAGTGTTTGAACTAAATGGTTACAATAGAAATACCATTAAGAAAGCCATGCACCTATCTCTAATCAAGAATAACAAGGACATGAAAAATCAAAATTTATCAACTCCTAAGATCTCCCTACCTTACATAAAAGGCACCACTGATAAAATAACTAAGATTCTTAATAAACATAACATCAATGTAGCATTCACCCCTACTAACACCATTAGTCAATTAATCGGCTCAGTCAAGGATCCCATAAACCCTAATCTACAAAAAGGTGTTTATGTGATTCCTTGCTCATGCGGTAAGGAATATATAGGTGAAACTGGTAGGTCTCTTAATATTAGGATTAAAGAACATGCGGCCGACCTAAGAAGAGATAGGACCTCTAAATCAGCCTTAGCAGAACATGTTCACTCTTCCTCTCATTACATCTGCATGGAAGATGTCAAACTAGTTAGAAAAGAGGACCATTATCTTAGAAGGAAAATCAAAGAAGCCATAGAAATAGAAAAAAGGAAGAAAAATTTGAACCGGGACAATGGACTAAAACTAAGTAACACATGGAAACCTTTAGTTGAAAATTTTAAAAATCAATAATTAACCCTTATCGCTTAAATTAACATATTCCCTCTCTTAAAAATATCAATATAATAATCTAAAAAAAAAAAACATCAATTCTCATATCATAAACATAAATTAGTAGTGATTAATTCACCCATAATCAATTGATAACATTAATCAATGAAAATTACATCTAGGATTGACAAATAATATTATAGCATTAACTCACCAAACCTATTAGGATTTATTAATTAAAAATTAAATAAATTTATCAAGTAAATAAAATCAATAAATAATCAAACACGAAATAAATACATAAAATTAGAGACATATTAACAAATAATAAATAATTAAAACTAATAAATTAATTCTAATTAATCAGACAAATTAGATTAGTAGTTAAAAACATTAATAAAAGTAATTAATCTAATTATATATATATATATATATAATAAATTAATAAATTAATCAACTAATTTTACATTAAAGAAATAAACATAACAATTAATCAACAAGCTAAAAATTAATTAATTAATCAAACTAACAAGTGAATAATACAATAAATTAATAAACATATTAATAAAGAATAATTAATAAAATTAATTAATTAATCAACCCTTTTAATTAATTAACCAACCCTTAATTAATCAATTAACTAATTAATTTAATTAATTAATTAATCAATCAAATTAATTAATTAATTAATCAATAAAATTAATAAATTAGTTAATAATTCAATTAAACCATATATTTAAAAAAAATTAATAAACATAGTAAGTAAATAATAAAATCAATTAATTTATAAACCTATTAATTGGTTAATTAAAAAAAAAAATCATAATAAATAAATTAAAGAATAGTAATTAATTAATTAATTAATTAAATGAAAATCTCGCCGACCTATTTTCTTACATCCTTTCCTCAATTTCCTATATATATAACCTAAATCTAGCTCCTGGACACATAATTAAGATCTGAAGAATATCTATTGACGCATCCCCTGATGATTGACTCACTTGGTAGTCTGAAACATTGGGTTCACTAAAACTCTACAACAGTTCATTCCTCCTATTTAAAAACTATCCTCACCTGTATGGATTCATTATTTAACAGCATGGAAATAGCCCTCAAATGCAATGTTGTATCCTTCTCTATCACAATCCAGCCATGCTACTCACTATTTCTTGGTGAGATAATAAAAAATGTTTATGATAACCTTTATGATTGATAAACATTTAAATGTTATGCAACATAGTTACTTTCATGAAACTAATATAATTCTCATCCACTGGTAATCCTGCAACACTGACGCAACCTTGATCATCTTGTTTGCACCGAAGCCATTCTATATATAGTTTCAAAAGAATTTCTAAGCAAGATTTTATCATTGCAGACAAGTATTTTGTTGCTGCCGAATTTAAACAACAGTTGGTTGGGACAACAATCGTCCCATCAAACAAGCAACAATATTCATTTGACCATATCTTCTGATCCGGGAGCCTATTTTTGGAGTGTGATATACCATTGGAAAGCTCTTTCTGAGCTGCTTCTGACGGACACAATTATGGCATGTTTTGTGCTAAAGATCATGTGAAAAACATGTAATAAAACCAAACCTAGTAAGAGGTCCATTTTTATCACTGAAGGAAAGAGAAAGCACTAAATCTAACAATGGCGCCATCGGGGATGGCAGCTCCTTGGAGGTGGCAAGAACCATATATATCTGGGAATAGGTAGATTAGTGCCTCATCCATTGCGCAATACGGACAAACAACTACAAACCCAAAACAACTTATACCAATCCACAAAACATACACATACTACAACCTGTACATAGACAAAAATATCAGAAACTAAAACGTTGCCCTCGGCAGCTTATTTATTTACAAATCTACCCTACTCTGATGCAAAATCAATAGACCAAGTGATGTTGTAATTCCATATGAAGCAGTGAGGTAAATGTGATAAAGATGCTACTTGGAAGTGCTTGAACCATGACACAAACATAAATGCTGACAGCCATACATGCACAAACTAAATTTGGCTATCTGAAAGACAATTTGACTTATCATTCAAACTGAAAAAAAAAAAAAAAAAAAATCCATATACGCTGCAATAGGATCAAAGAAACTAGACTTTCTTTGCTGCCCCAACTCCTCAATACCTTCTTCCACCTGCAAACTATCAATCCAAATATCCACGGGTGGCCTTAGCTTCTCTTCCTTTTGCTGAAGAAGGTCCCCAAAGAATGGGACTCGACAGTCTAGATCCTGGGACTGTATTTGGGTCTCCAATATAGTTAGATCTCCTTCAATTTTGATGGCAAACTCTTGCAAAAATTTGAGCTTAACTTCATGGCTACCTCAACAGGATTTCAGGTAAGAAGAAAGAGATGAAGCAAAGTTTTCATCTACCTCATCATTTGGGCACATATCTTCCCATTATCTAAAGCCTTGAATAGAGGCTACCTCTATTTCGAATTCTTCCTCTTTCTCCATCCATGTTTCAAGAAAGATATGCCAAAAATTTGCAAAGGACTTAATAGATCTGAAAGGAAAACCTTCAATCCATCTTCTACATTTGCCTTGAAATGAATCAAAGAACAATCTAACGAAGACATCTTCCTTTTGAACTCGAAGAATTTTCACAAATGTTTTAAGTTTTTATATATGTTCAAGAGTCAAATTCAGATCTTCCCAATTGAATTTAGGTCCATTACTCAAAATATATGCACCCTTTGGTAATATATTAGGAAAACCAGGAAGATTAGAAAAATCGATACATGAATACCTTTAACAAATAGAAGCGACATTTGAGTCCTTCATTTAGCTAGTGGAGCCACCATCAATACTTTGAAACTCGGGATTTCGAATAGTATTGTC
This sequence comes from Pinus tabuliformis, assembly GCA_031772625.1. NCBI lineage: Eukaryota > Viridiplantae > Streptophyta > Pinopsida > Pinales > Pinaceae > Pinus > Pinus tabuliformis. The sequence goes on from CM062811.1 coordinate 963,519,587, forward strand.
ACCGAGTAGATGTTTTAGCCTTCCTATGTGTCTGACTGCTTTCAACCATCAACAATCAGATCTGCAACTTGGATGATCTTTCCCGGAGAAGATCTATCACCTTGTCCATGGAAACGACGACAAAATGTTAGCACTCAGAATGTACCTTAAGGCTGAGAAAAGGCAATTTTGAGGTAACCATTGACCAAGATTTCGATTTGGCATATAGCCTTGCCAAACCGGAGAGGGCTCTCTCTTTGCCAACAAAATATGGCTACAATAAGTGAATTTTTAGGCTAGTTATGGAGTGTGGAGATTTGTTTGAAAGGTTATTGTGTCAAAAATAGTAAGAGAAAGGACCATTGGGCTATGGGGTCGATGTCAGTTTATGCCAGCAAACTTGGGGCAAAGTAAGTCCAATGTTCAGCCAGATTAAAGATTGCAAATGTGAGAAGAATAGGGGAGAAATCCCACTACCCTGCAGGCATCAAACAGGGGATGGATCCATAGGAGCAGTGTTAGATGAAAGAGGAACACAGGGTTTCTCAACAGAGCATTTAACATAGGACTGATTCCACAAAGACAACCACTACATTTAATGGAAAAATCATGATGAAAGGAGCATCGTGTATAGATGAATTCCTAACACATCTCTTAGATAATGTTGTAACAATGCGAAAAAACAAAATATGTAAGTGAATTACAGGAAAACCATACTAGACAATAAAACCATGATGGATCCCATGTCCAAAGGGGAAAAACTGCTTTATTTAAAATGATATTCAAGAAAAATTTACACAGTCCAAAGGAGCCTCTCTCTGTTGCAAAAATCCAACCTCTATATTTTAATTATAATCCTATACATACTAAATTAAAAATCTATTTTTATTTCCTCAATGTAGGAAATAAAAAATAAAAATAAAAAATACAATTAATGATAAAATCCTATCATAAAACAATGTTAATACTAAACAATATTGAATAAAACTCTCGTGAACTATGGAAAATAGAGTTGTTTTGAAAACCAAAATCAATGAATTTTGGTCAAGATCTACTTCCTTTAAGGGTGGAATTCCACAAAATCTGTCGTTTGATTGCCACCTTGCACTTGCCTGCACGAATTTTGGAGTTAGTTGATCAACTTGTTGTTCTTGTTCCCCCAAAAATGGAACTGGGGATCTTCCTGCTAATTTTGTAACCATTTGACAAACTGTTTCTAGCTGGCACTTCTTTAATCATGCAACAAGCTCCTCCAAAACCTCCATACGCAAAATCTATACACTATAGATTTCAAAAATGTATCCATGACATCTTACCTGATCGCCTTTTCGGCCTCATTTTCCTATCAATGAGCTTACAACAACAACTTTAACGCTCCATCCCAAACCATCCATTAAAGGCCAATTTTTCCATAGTGTCCCTGATATTCATCAAAATTTCTTGTGGCATCTGCAATATTTCCCATATTTGAAATTGAATGAAAAATATCTTCTACTTTTGGATTTACAATCATGTCCAAATATCGCTAGCGATATCGCTTCTCAATTCCTTCACAGACACCGAAAGCTCTCCTTTCTCAGTCCACTTTACGGAGCCAAATGCACCTAAAATGTCTCTAATATTCACCAACATCTTTTAGATACTCAAACATGTCTTGATCTAGCCTTGCTTTCTCACAATAAAGTTGAATGACACCGGAATCATCTCTCAAAGTAAGAAAGGTGAGCCTGCCAAAGGACCTTTCGTGTTATAGTCCTGGGCACCTTCAATTTTTTTTTATAGAATAGCCCTACGCGCAGTGCCAAGGAGCTGCGCATAGCGCACTCACCTTCTCTGTATCACTGTTTATATCACTGGAGCTTTTTTGGAACATAAAACAAAACTACCTTGAGACCATCGGCAATATTCTTACACCTGTGATCTCCTACATTGTAAACCTTTGTTTCATCAGGATAGAAGAGTACCTTGTTTTATTCCGACTCCAATCCATGCTTCTGGTTCTCGTTAAAGAGAGAGAAAGCATATGTATCAATCTCCTTTCCCGGCCTCGAAGGAGTTCCAGTGTTGTTTATCACATGCCTGACCAGATTTCCATGTTTTCCTATGATGTGCATTGTTTGGAGTTGTTGTAGGCTCCTTAAAGCCTCCTTTGGAGGGTCACCCTATTTGAGTCACCATTACTTTTAAAGAGTTGTCTGTACATTGCACATTGTAGGAAAAACAAGGGATGTCATACACAGGGGCTACACACAGCACTAAACCTAGGAGAGCAGTGCCACAGTGCTACGTGCAACACGACTTAAATTGTCTTGGCTTCCGATTCAGACTTGGCTTCAATTTCCTTTTAAATTTGTGTGTGTTGTGGATGCAGGGCATAAAAGCGTTGAACTCCATTTTAAATGATTGAAGGGTCTTCAGAGAGCACAACTAAGTCTTAGTGTTAACAAGATGTTGCTCTGCTATATTTCCACCTACATTTATCATCCCTTGTTTTTCTGACATAAGTATCTAAGGCGTCAGTAGTTGCAGCCTCTAACTTATCCTTTGCTTCCATGATCTCTAATGGATCTTGACCCTACAACCTAACTCTCCAGGTAGAGTCCAATTTCTTCTCCAATTCAGCTGCAACTGTCCATCATATTCTTTTTGGAACCATGCCTCATGGGAAGTTTCTGGCATTTGAGATGTGGAAGCTACATGCCATTCCAAAGCCATCGCAATTGGTGCCATCATTGCAAAATACTTAACATCATTTATTTTTACTTTCTCACAGTGAGTAAGTGTAACATTCTCTCCCACCCCAGAAACCTCATCTTTCAGTATAGCTATGCATCTCATAACATTTACTTGAAGATTTGGTAATGTGCTAAGGCACTACTCCTCCCAAAGAATAGTGATATTCCCAAAGCTCTATGATGATAAATTGCACATCCTGAACCAGTTTTGGATGAACTTTAACCATACAATCTAAGATACGTTGAAGCTCCTCTGATGGATCTTCATCATAAGCACTAATACCAACAAGTGTATGGTATACTATAGCCCATCGAGATCCTTTTTGTAATGTAATCAACAATCCCTTCACCTGTTTACAACCTACTTTTCTTGATTCCTTGTTTTCATTTGATTTCTTCTTGATAATCTCAGAGGAGATTTTATCTGCATCGGGAGATGGTTTGAAGGTTGCTCCATCTACCCCTTCATGGATTTCAAGAGCTTGTAGTGATAATGTTTCTTTTAAAATCAAATCAGAATCATCCTCTTTGGAAGAAGCATTTGCATCTTCCCTTCGTCGTCTGAACCAATTAAGTTGTTTCTGGACACCTAAGAGGAGCACCAATCTAGAGAACCTTTGAAAAGAGTTTTGAACAGGACCTAGACCTAGTACCAATTGTTCACCTTCATTTGGGATTTCCTTTTGCAACCTTGGTTCCTCCAAAATTGATGTATTAGCAACATGGCAATGGACCACAAATGCTATGTTGTCTCCTTCTTGATCACAATCCAACCATGCTACTCATTATTTCTTGATGAGATAACAAAAAATATTTATGATAGCCTTTATGATTGATAAACATTCAAATGTTGTGCAACATAATTACTTTCATGAAAATGATATAATTCTCATCCACTGGTAACCTTGCAACACTAAGGCAACCTTGATCATCTTGCTTGCACTGCAAGCCCTTCTATGTATAGTTTCAAAAGCATTTCTAAGTGAGATGTTATCATTGCACACAAGTACTTTGTTGCTGCCCAATTTAAACAACAGTTGGTTGGGACAACAATCATCCCATCAAATGAGCAACAATCTTCATTCAACCATATCTTCTAATCTGGGAGCTTTTTTTTGGAGTGTGATATACCATTGGAAAGCTCTTTTCGATTTGTTTCTAATGAACACACTTATGACATGTTTTGTGTTGAAGATAATGTGAAAAATATCTAATAAAACCAAACCTAGTAAGAGGTCAATTTTGATCATTGAAGGAAGGCCAAAGGACTGAATCTAACAGTGGTGCCATCGAGGATGGCAGCTCCTTGGAGGTGCCAAGAACCGTAGATATTTGGGAACATGTACATTAGTGCCTCATCCATTAGGCAATAAGGTAAATAGCTGTAAACCCAAAATAGCTTATACCAATCCATAAAATATACACATACTGCAACATGTACATAGACAAATACTGGAAATTGAAATGTTGCCTTGGACAGCTTATTTATTTAAAAATATACCCTACTCTGATGCAGAATCAATAGATCTAGTGATGTTGTAATGCCAGATAAGCCAATCAACTAAATGTGACAAGCATGCTGCTTGGAAGTGCTTGAACCAAGACACAAATGTAAATGCTGATAGCTATACATGCACAAAATCAATTTGGCTTCCTGAAAGACAATCTTACTTATCATTTAAACTGAAATTTTTTTACATGTATGCTGAAATAGGATCGAAGAAACCAGACCCTATTTGCTGCCCCAACTCCTCAATATGCTTCCACAAACAAATACTGGAAACTGAAATGTTTCCTTGGGCAACTTATTTATTTAAAACTATACCCTACTCTGATGCAAAATCAATAGACCAAGTGATGTTTTAATGCCATATCAACCAATCAGCTAAATGTGATAAGGATGCTGCTTGGAAGTGCTTGAACCAAGACACAAATGTAAATGCAAATAGCTATACATGCACAAACTGAATTTTGCTGCTTGAAAGACAATCTGACTTGTCACTCAAACTGAATTTTTTTTCCATGTATGCTGCAATAGGATCGAAGAAACTCGACTCTATTTGCTACCCCAACTCCTCAATACCTGCTTCCACCTATAAACTATCAATCCAAATATCCACAGGCAGCCTTACCTTCTCTTCCTTCCGCTAAAAAAGGTCCCCAAATAATGGGCCTCGGCAGTCCAGATGTGGGATTGTATTTGGGTCTCCAATTCAGTTAGATCTCATTCAATTTTGACGCCAAACTCTTGCAAAGAATTAAGCTTAACTTCATGGCTACATTGACATGATTTCAGATAAGAAGAAAGAGATGAAGCAAATTTCTCATCTACCTCATCATTTGTGCACATATCGTCCCATTCTCTAAAGCCTTGAATAGAGGCCACCTCTATTTCAAATTATTCCTCTTTCTCCATCCATGTTTCAAGAAAGATATGCCAAAAATCTGCAAAGGATTTAATAGATCTGATAGGGAAAGCTTCAATCTATCTTCTACATTTTCCTTGAAATGAATCAAAGAACAATCTGATGAAGACATCTTCCTTTTGAACTCTAAGAATTTTCGCAACTATTTCAAATTTTTCTATATGTTCAAGAGTCAAAGTTAGATCTTCATGATTGAGTTTAGGGCCATTACTCAAAATATATGCATCCCTTGGTAATTGATTAGGAAAAGCAGGAAGATTAGAAAAATTGATACATGAATTCCTTGAAAAAATAGAAGCAACATCTGTGTCCTTCATTTAGCCAGTGGAGCCACCATCAATACTTTGAAACTGAGGATTTCAAACAGTACAGTCGCCAGGTATATGTTTCAGCCTTCCTATGTGTCTAACTACTGTCCATTGTCAGCAATCAGATCTGCAACTTGAATGATCTTTCCCGGAGAAGATCTGTCACCTGGTCCCCGGAAATGATGACAAAATGTTAGCACTCAAAATGTACCTCAACACTGAGAAAAGGAAATTCGAAGGTAACCATTGAACAAGCTTTGGATCTGGCATCTAGCCTTGCCAGACTAGAGAGGGCTATCTCTTTGCCAACAAAATGTGGATACAATAAGTGAAATTTTAGGCTAGTTATGGAGTGTGGGGATTTATTTGAAAGGTTTTTGGGTCAAAATAGCAAGATAAAGGACCATTGGGCTATGGGGCTGACGACAGTTCCTCCCAGCAAACTTGGGACAAACTAAGTGCAATGTTTAGCCAGATTGAAGATTGCAAATGTGAGAAGAACAGGGGAGAAAGCCTGTGGCAGTGCAGGCATCAAACAGGTGATGGATCCATAGTTGCAGTGTTAGATGAAAGAGGAACATGGGGTTGCTCAACAGAGCATCTAACATAGGATGGATTCCACAAAGACAACCACTACATTTAATGGAAAAATCATCATGAAAGGAGCATCGTGTATAGATGAATTCCTAACACCTCTTAGATAATGTTGTAACAAGGCATAAAAACAAAATATGTAAGTGAATTATAGGAAAAACGTACTAGACATTAAAACCATGATGGATCCCATGTCCAAAGGGAAAAAAATGCTTTATTTAAAATGATATTCAAGAAAAATTTACATAGTCCCAAGCAGCCTCTCACTGCTGCAAAACTCCAGCCTTTATCTTTTAAAAACAATCCTTTATATACTAAATTACAAATCTATTTTTATTTCCTCAACATAGGAAATAAAAAATAATAAACGAAAAGTACAATTAATAATAAAATCCTATCATAAAACACTATTAAAACTAAACAATATTGAATAAAACTCTCATGAACTATGGCAAATAGAGTTGTTTGGAACACCAAAATCAGTGAATTTTGGTCAAGATCTACTTCCTTTAAGGGTGGAATTCCACAAAATCTGCCCTTTGAATGCCACCTTGCACTTTCCTACATGAATTTTGGAGTTAGTTGATCAGCTTTCTATTCTTATTCACCCAAAAAATGAAACTGAAGATCTTCTTGGTAATTTTGTAACCATTTGGCAAACTGTTTCTAGCTGACACTTCTTTAATCATGCAACAAGATCCTCCAAAACCTCCATATGAAAAATCTATACACTATAGATTTCAAAAATGTATCCATGACATCCTCCCTAATCCCCTCTTCTACCTCACTCTCCTATCAATGAGCTTACAACAACAACATTAAGCCTCCATCCCAAACCATCCATTAAAGGTCAATTTTTCCATAGTGTTTCTAATATTCATTAAAATTTCTTGTGCCATTTGCAATATTTCCCATATTTGATATTGAAAGAAAAGTATCTTCTACTTCTAGATTTGCAATCATGTCTAAATATTGCTGGTGATATCGCTTCTCAACATGAGCTAGACCATGATATTCCTTCACATACATCGAAAGCTCTCCTTTCTCAGTCCACTTTACAGAGCCAGATGCACCTAAAGTATCTCTAATGTTCACCAGCATCTTTTAGCTTCTCAAACATGTCTTGATCTAGCCTTTCCTTCTCATAATAAAGTTGAATGACTCTGGAATCATCTCTCAAAGTCAAAAAGGTGAGCTTACCAAAGGACCTTTCATGCTATAATCCTGGGCACCCTCAGAGATTCTTTATAGAATGGCCCTACGCACACCGTCAAGGAGCTACATGAAGTGCACTTACCTTCTCTGTATCACTGTTTATATCACTGGACATTTTTTGGAACATAAAACAAAATTACTTTGAGACCATCGGCAATATTTTTTACACCTGTGATCTCTTACATTGTAAACCTTTGTTTCATCAGGATAGAAGAGTCCCTCGTTTTGTTCCGACTCCAATCCAGGCATCTGGTTCTCGTTGAAGAGAGCAAAAATGTATGTATCAATCTCCTAGCCAGGCCTTGAAGGAGTTCAATGTTGTTTATCACATGACTGACTATATTTCCATGTTTTCCTATGATGTGCATTGTTTGGAGTTGTTGTGTCTCTTTAGAGCCTCCTTTCGAGGGCCATACTATTTTAGTCACCATTACTCTTTAAGAGTTGTCTATACATTACACATTGCAAGAATGACAAGGGATGTCACACCCAGGGGCTATGTGCAGAACTAAATCCAGGAGCACAACGCCACAGTGCTACGCGTAATGCCACTTAAATTGTCCTGTCTTTCGATTTTGACTTGGATTCAATTTCTTTTTAAATTTGTGTGTGTTGTGGATGCAGGGTATAAAAGCGGTCAACTCCAATTTAAATGATTGAAGGGTCTCTGGAGAGCACGACTGAGTCTTAGTTTTGAAAACACGCGGCTCTACTATATTTCCATCTACATTTATCATCCCTTTTTTTTCTCACATAGGGATCTAAGGCTTCAGTAGTAGCAGCCTCTAAATTATCCTTTACAGACATGATCTCTAATGGATCTTGACCCTGCAACCTAGCTTTCCAAGTAGAATCCAACTTCTTCTCCCATTTAGCTGCAACTATCCATCATATTGTTTATGGAACCATGGCTCATGGGAAGTTTCTGGCATCTGAGATGTGGAAGCTACATGCCATTCCAAGGCCACCGCAATTGGTGCCATCATTGCAGAATACTTAGCAGCATTTATTTCTACTTTCTCACTGTGAGTAAGTGTAACATTCTCTGCTACACTGGAAACATCTTATTTTAGTATAGCTATGCATCTCATAAAATCTGCTTGAAGATTTGGTAATGTGCGAAGCCACTGATCCTCCCGAAGAACAGTGATATTCGCAAAGTTCTACAATCATAAATTGCATATCATGAACCAGTTTTGGATGAACTTTAACCAGACAATCTAAGATGCGTTGAAGCTACTCTGATGGCTCTTCATCATAAGCACTGATACCAAAAAGTGTAGGGTAGACTATAGTCCATGGAGATCAGTTTTCTAGCATAATCAATGATCCATTCAACTGTCTACAACCTGCTCTTCTTGATTCCTTGTTTTCATTTGTTTCCTTCTTGACAACCTCAGAGGAGATTTTATCTGCATTCAGGATATGGTTTGAAGATTACTCCATCTTCCCCTTCATCTATTTCAAGAGCTTGTAGCGATGATATTTCTTTTAAAATCAAATCACAGTCATCCTCTTTCGAAGAAGAATTTGCATCTTCCCTTCATTGTCTGAACCAATCAAGTTGTTTCTGGACACCTAAGTGGAGCACCAATCTAGAGAGTCTCTGAAAAGAGTTTTGAACAAGACCTAGACTCAATACCAATTGTTAACCTTCAATTGGAATTTCCTTTTGTAACCTTGGTTCCTCCACATTTGATCTATTAGCAACATGGCAATAGACTTCAAATGTTATGGCGTCTCCTTCTCTATCACAATCCAGCCACACTACTCATTATTTCTTGATGAGATAATAAAAAGTCTTTATGATAGCCTTTATGATTGATAAACATTCAAATGTTGTGGAACATAATTACTTTCATGAAACTGACATAATTCTCATCCATTGGTAACCTTGCAACACTAAAGAAACCTTGATCATCTTCTTTGCACCGCAAGCCCTTCTGTGTACATTTTCAAAAGCATTTCTAAGCAAGATGTTATCACTGTAGAAAAGTACTTTGTTGCTGCCCAATTTAAACAATAGCTGGTTGGGACAACAATCATCCCATCAAACAAGCAACATTCTTCATTTGATCATATCTTCTGATCCGGGAGCCTGTTTTTGGAGTGTGATATACCGTAGGAAAGCTCTTTCTGAGCTATTTCGGATGGACACGCTTCTTAAACCAAACCATTTAAGAGGTCCATTTTGATCACTGAAGGAAGGCCAAAGGACTGACTCTAATAGTGGTGCCATCGGGGATGGCAGCTCCTTGGAGGTGCCAAGAACTGTAGATCTCTGGGAACATGTAGATTAGTGCCACATCCATTAGGCAATATGGTCAAATAGCTACAAACCCAAAACAACTTATACCAATCCATAAAACATACACATACTGCAACCTGTACATAGACAAATACCAGAAACTTAAATGCTACCTTGGGTAGCTTATTTATTCACAAATCTACCCTACTCTGATACAGAATCAATAGGCCAAGTGATGTTGTAATGCCAAATCAACCAATTAGCTGAATGTGATAAGGATGCTACTTGGAAGTGCTTGAACCAGGACACAAATGTAAATGCTGACAACCATGCATTCATAAACTGAACTTGGCTGTGTGAAAGACAATCTAACTTATCATTCAAACTGAAAACAATTTCCATGTACACTACAATAGGATCGAAGAAACCAGACTCTATTTGCTAACCCAACTCCTCAATAGCTGCTTCTAGCTGCAAACTATCAATCCAAATATCCACGAGCAGCCTTACCTTCTCTTCCTTCTGCTGAAAAAGGTCCCCAAAGAATGGAACTCGATAGTCCAGATCCTAGGACTGTATTTGGGTCTCCAATTCAGTTAGATCTACTTCAATTTTTATGCCAAACTCTTGAAAAAAATTGAGCTTAAATTCATGGCTACATCGACGTGATTTCAGATAAGAAGAAGGAGATGAAGCAAAGTTCTCATTTACCTCATCATTTGTGCACATATCTTCCCATTATCTAAAGCCTTGAATAGAGGTCACCTCTATTTCAAATTCTTCCTCTTTCTCGATCCATGTTTCGAGAAAGATATGCCAAAAATCTGCAAAGGACTTAATAGATCTAATAGGAAAACCTTCAATCCATCTTCTACATTTTCCTTGAAATGAATCCAAGAATAATCTAATGAAGACATCTTCCTTTTTAACTCTAAGAATTTTCACAATTTTTTTAAAATTTTCTATATGTTCAAGAGTCAAAGTTAGATATTCCCCATTGAATTTAGGGCCATTACTCAAATATATGCATCCTTTGGTAGTTGGTTAGAAAAACTAGGAATATTAGAAAAATTGATACATGAACACTTTGAACAAATAGAAGCAACATCTGAGTCCTTCATTTAGGCAGTGGAGCCACCCTCAATACTTTGAAACTCAGGATTTCGAACAGTGGAGTCACCAAGCAGATGTTTCGACCTTTCTATGTGTCTAACTACTATCCACCATCAGCAATCAGATATGCAACTTGAATGATCTTTCCCAGAGAAGATATGTCACCTCGTCCCCAGCAACGACACCAAAATGTTAGCACTCAGAATGTACCTCGAGGCTGAGAAGAGGAAATTCTAAGGTAACCACACAACAAGATTTTGATCTGGCATCTAGCCCTACCAGACCAGAGAGGGCTCTCTCTTTGCCAACAAAATGTGGCTACAATAAGTGAAATTCTAGGCTAGTTATGGAGTGCGGGAATTTGTTTGAAAGGTTTTTGGGTCAAAAACAGCAAGAGAAAGGACCATTGGGCTATGGGGTAGATGCTAGTTTCTGCTAGTAAACATGGGGCAAAGTAAGTGGAATGTTTAGACAGATTAAAGATTGCAAATGTGGGAAGAATACGGGAGAAAGCCCGCTTTCCTGCAGGCATCAAACAGGGGATGGATCCACATTAGTAGTGTTAGAAGAAAGACGAACACAGGGTTGCTCAATAGAGCATCTAATATAAGATCGATTCTGCAAAGAAAACCACCAAATTTAACGGCAAAATAATCATGAAAGGAGCATCATGTACAAATGAATCCCTAACACATCTCTTAGATAATGTTGTAACAAGGAAAAAAAACAAAATATGTAAGTGAATTAGAGGAAAAACATACTAGACATTAACACTGTGATGGATCCCATGTCCAAAGGGAAAAAACTTCGTTATTTAAAATGATATTCAAGAAAACTTTACATAGTCCCAAGTATCCTCTCTCTGCTGCAAAATTCCAACCTCTATCTTATAAAATAATCATATATATACTAAATTACTAATCTATTTTTATTTCCTCAACATAGGAAATAAAAGATAAAAGATAAAAAATACAATTAATAATAAAATCCTATCATAAAACAATACTAAAACTAAACAATATTGAGTAAAACTCTCGTAAACTATGGCAAAGAGAGTTGTTTTCAAAACCAAAATCAGTGAATTTTGGTCAAGATTTGCTTCCTTCAAGTGTGGAATTCCACAAAATCTTCCCTTTGACTGCCACCTTGCACCTTCCTTCACGAATTTTGGAGTTATTTTATCAGCCTACTCTTCTCGTTCCCCTAGAAAATGGAACTGAAGATCTTCCTACTAATTTTGTAACCATTTGAGAAAATGTTTCTAGTTGGCACTTCTTTAATCATACAACAAGCTCCTCCAAAACCTCCATACACAAAATCTATACACTATATATTTCGAAAATGTATCCATGACATCTTCCCTGATCACCTTTTCTACCTCAATGTCCTATCAATGAGCTTACAACAACAACATTAAGCCTCCATCCCAAACCATCCATTAAAGGCCAATTTTTCCATAGTGTTTCTAATATTCATTAAAATTTCTCATCGCATCTACAATATTTCTGATATTTGATATTGAACGAAAAGTATCTTCTACTTCTGGATTTTCAATCATGTCCAAATATCGCTGGCGATATTACTTCTCAACATTAGTTAGACCACGATATTCCTTATTGAACAAAAAGTATCTTCTACTTATGGATTTGCAATCATGTCCAAATATCGATGGCGATATTGCTTATCAACATCAGTGAGACAACGATATTCACATCCACCGAAGGCTCTCCTTTCTCAGTCCACTTTACAGAGCTAGATGCACCTAAAATATCCCTAATGTTCACCAGCATCTCTTAGCTACTCAACCATGTCTTGATCCGCCTTGCTTTCTCACAATAAAGCTGAATGTCATCAGAATCATCTCTCAAAGTCAGAAAGTCGACCTTGCCAAAGGACCTTTTGTGCTATAATCCTAGGCACCTTTAGAACGTTTTTATAGAATAGCCCTACGTGCAGTGCCAAGGAGCTATGCGCAGCGCACTTAGCTTCTCTGTATCACTGTTTATATCACTGGATCTTTTTTGGAACATAACAGAAAATTGCCTTGAGACCATCGGCAATATTTTTACACCTGTGATCTCTAACATTGTAAACCTTTGTTTCATCAGGATAAAAGAGTCCCCAGTTCCATTTCGTCTCTAATCCAGATATCCAGTTCTCATTAAAGAGAGAAAAAACGTATGTATCAATCTCTTGGACACGCCTAGAAGGAGTTCTAGTGTTGTTTATCACATGCCTGACTAGATTTCCATGTTTTCCTATGATCTGCATTGTCTGGAGTGGCTGCAGGCTCCTTAGAGCCTCCTTTGCAGGGCCACCCTATTTCAGTTACCATTACTTTTTAAGAGTTGTTTGTACATTGCACAATGGAGGAATGACAAGGGATGTCACACCCAGGGGCTATGCGTAACTTTAAGCCCAGGAGCACAGTGCCACTTAAATTGTCTTGGCTTCCGATTTTGACTTGGCTTCAATTTCTTTTTAAATTTTTGTGTGTTGTGGATGCAGGTTATAAAAGCATTCAAATACAGTTTAAATGATCAAGGGGTCTCCAGAGACCATGGCTAAGTCTTAGTGTTGATAACGTGTGGCTCTGCTATATTTCCATCTACATTTATCATCCCTTATTTTTCTCACATAAGGATCTAGGGCTTCAGTAGTTGCAACCTCTAACTTATCCTTTGCTTCCATCATATTCTTTCTGGAACCATGGCTCATGGGAATTTTCGGGCATCTAAGATGTGGAAGCTACAAGCCACTCCAAAGCCACCGCAATTGGTGCCATCATTACAAAATACATAACAACATTTATTTTTACTTTCTCACTGTGAGTAAGTGTAATGTTCTCTGCCACCCTACAAACATCTTCTTTCAGTATAGCTATGCATCTCATAACATTTGCTTGAAGATATGGTAATGTGCTAAGCCACTACTCCTCCCAAAGAACGGTGATATTCCCAAAGTTCCATGTTCATAAATTGCACATCCTAAACTAGTTTTAGATGAACTTTAACCAGAAAATATAAGACGCGTTGAATCTCCTCTGATGGCTCTTCATCATAAGCATTGATACCAACAAGTGTAGGGTAGATTATAGCCCATGGAGATCATTTTTCCAACGTAATCAACAATCCCTTCAACTATTTAGAACTTTCTTTTCTTGATTCCTTGTTTTCATTTGATTTCTTCGTGATAACCTTTGAGGAGATTTTATCTGCACCGGGAGATGGTTTGAAGGTTACTCCATCTGCCCCTTCATGGATTTCAAGAGCTTGTAGAGATGATATTTATTTTAAAATCAAATCAGAATCATCCTCTTTCGAAGAAGAATTTGCATCTTCTCTTATCATCTGAACCAATCAAGTTGTTTCTTGACACCTAAGAGGAGAACCAATCTAGAAAGTCTCTGAAAAGAGTTTTGAACAGGACCTATACCCAATACCAATTGTTCACCTTCATTTAGCATTTCCTCTTACAACCTTTGTTCCTCCACATTTGATCTATTAGCAACATGGAAATAGACCTCAAATGCTATGTTGTGTCCTTCTCTATCACAATCTAGCCACGCTACTCATTATTTATTGATGAGATAATAAAAAATATTTGTGATAGCCTTTATGATTTATAATCATTCAAATGTTGTGGAACATAATTACTTTCACGAAACTGACATAATTCTCATCCACTGGTAACCCTCCAACACTAAAGTAACCTTGATCATCTTCTTTGCACTGCAAGCCCTTCTGTATACAGTTTCAAAAGCATTTCTAAGTGAGATGTTATCAATACAGATAAGTACTTTTTTGCTACCCAATTTAAACAACAGTTGGCTGGGACAACAGTCGTCCCATCAAATGAGCAACAATCTTCATTTGACCATATCTTCTGATCCGGGAGCCTGTTTTTGGAGTGTGATATACCATTGGAAAGCTCTTTCTGAGTTGTTTCTGATGGACACACTTATGCAACCAAACCATATAAGAGGTCCATTTTGATCACTAAAGGAAGGCTAAAGGACTGAATCTAATAGTGGAACCATTGGGGATGGTAGCTCCTTGGAGGTGCCAAGAATTGTAGATCTCTGGGAACATGTAGATTAGTGCCTCATCCATTGGGCAATATGGTCAAATAGCTGCAAACCCAAAACAGATTATACCAATCCATAAAACATGCACATACTGCAACCTGTACATATACAAATATCGGAAACTAAAATGTTGCCTTGGGAAGCTTATTTATTTACAAATCTACCCTACTCTAATGCAAAATCAATAGATCAAGTAATGTTGTAATGCCAGATCAACCAATCAAGTAACTGTGACAAGGATGCTCCTTGGAAGTTCTTGAACCAGGACAGAAATATAAATGCTGACAGCCATACACACACAAACTAAATTTGGCTGTGTGAAAGACAATCTGACTTATCATTCAAACTAAAAATAATTTCCATGTACGCTACAATAGGATCGAAGAAACCAAACTCTATTTTCTGCCCTACCTCCTCAATACCTGCTTCTAGCTGCAAACTATCAATCCAAATATCCATGAGCAGGCTTACCTTCTCTTCCTTCTGCTGAAAAAGGTCCCCAAAGAATGGGACTCAACAATCCAGATCTTGGGACTGTATTTGGGTCTCCAATTCAGTTAGATCTCCTTCAATTTTGATGCCAAACTCTTACAAAAAATTGAGCTTAACTTCATGGCTACATTGACATGATTTCAGATAGGAAGAAAGAGATGAAGCAAATTTCTCATCTACCTCATCATTTGTGCACATATCTTCCCATTCTCTAAAGCCTTGAATAGAGGCCGCCTCTATTTCAAATTCTTCCTCTTTATCGATCCATGTTTCAAGAAAGATATGCCAAAAATCTGTAAAGGACTTAATAGATCTAATAGGAAAACCTTCAATCCATCTTCTACATTTTCCTTGAAATGAATCAAAGAATAATCTAATGAAGACATCTTCCTTTTTAACTCTAAGAATTTTCACAAATGTTTTAAAATTTTATATATGTTCAATAGTCAAAGTCAGATCTTCCCCATTGAATTTAGGGCCATTACTCAAAATATATGCATCCTTTGGCAATTGATTAGGAGAACTAAGAAGATTAGAAAATTCAATACATGAACACCTTGAACAAATAGAGCAACATATGAGTCCTTCATTTAGCCAGTGGAGCCACCATCAATACTTTGAAACTCGGGATTTTGAACAGTGGAGTCACCAAGTACATGTTTCAACCTTCCTACATGTTTGACTACTATACACAATTAGCAATCAGATTTGCATCTTGAATGATCTTTCCCTGAGAAGATCTGTTAACTCGTCCCTGGCAATAGCACCAAAATGTTAGCACTCAAAATGCACCTCAAGGCTGAGAAGAGGCAATTCTGAGGTAACCACAGACCAAGCTTTCAATCTGGCATCTAGCCCTAACAGACCAGAGACAGATCTCTCTTTGCCAACAAAATGTGGCTGCAATAAGTGAAATTCTAGGCTATTTATGGAGTGCGGGGATTTCTTTGAAAGATTTTTGGGTCGAAAACAACAAGAGAAAGGACCATTGGGCTATGGGGTAGATGCCAGATTCTGCTGGAAGACTTGGGGCAAAGTAAGTGGAATGTTTAGCCAGATTAAACATTGCAAATATGAGAAGAATAGGAGAGAAAGCCTGCTGCCCTGCAGGCATCAAATAGGGGATGGATCCACATTAGCAGCGTTAGACGAAACAAGAACACAGGGTTGCTCAATAGAGCATCTAGCATAAGATCGATTCTACAAAGACAACCACTACATTTAATGACAAAATCATCATCATAGGAGCATCGTTTACAGATGAATTCCTAACACATCTTTTAGATAATGCTGTAACAAGGCAGAAAAACAAAATATGTAAGTGAATTACAGGAAAAACATAATAGACGTTAACACCGTGATGGATCCCATGTCCAAAGGGCAAACAACTACTTTATTTAAAATGATATTCAAGTAAACTTTACACAGTCCCAAGCAACCTCTCTCTGTTGCAAAAATCCAACCTCTATCTTTAAAAATAATCCTATATATACTAAATTACAAATCTATTTTTATTTCCTCAACATAGGAAATAAAAAATAAAAAATAAAAAATACAATTAATAATAGAATCCTATCATAAAACAATATTAAAACTAAATAATATTGAATAAAACTCTCGTGAACTATGGCAAATAGAGTTGTTTTGAAAACCAAAATGAGTGAATTTTGGTCCAAATCTACTTCTTTTAAGTGTGGAATTCCACAAAATATGCCCTTTGACTGCCACCGTGCACCTGCCTGCATGAATTTTGGAGTTAGTTGATCAGCCTACTATTCTTTTTCCCCCAGGAAATGGAACTAAAGATATTCCTGCTAATTTTGTAACCATTTGACAAAATTTTGCTAGCTAGCACTTCTTTAATCATACAACAAGCTCCTCCATAACCTCCATATGAAAAATCTATACACTATATATTTCGAAAATGTATCCATGACATCTTCCCTGATCACCTTTCTTGCCTCACTGTCCTATCGATGAGCTTACAACAGCAACATTAAGCCTCCATCCCAAACCATCCATTAAAGGCTAATTTTTCCATAGTGTTTCTGATATTCATTAAAATTTCTCGTCGCATCTACAATATTTCTGATATTTGATATTGAACGAAAAGTATCTTCTACTTCTGGATTTGCAATCATGTCCAAATATCACTGGCGATATTGCTTCTCAACATCAGTCAGACCACGATATTCCTTCACATACACCGAAAGCTCTCCTTTCTCAGTCCACTTTACAGAGCCAGATGCACCTAAAATATCTCTAATGTTCACCAATGTCTTTTAGCTACACAAACATGTCTTGATCCAGCCTTGATTTCTCACAATAAAGCTGAATGACACCAGAATCATCTCTCAAAGCTAGAAAGGCAAGCTTGCCAAAGGACCTTCTTTGCTATAATCCTGGGCACCTTCAGGTTTTTTTATAGAATGGCCCTACGCGTAGTGCCCAGTAGTTACGCGCAGTGCCCAGTAGTTACACGCAGCAGACTTAGCTTCCCTGTATCACTGTTTATACCACTGGAGCTTTTTTGGAACATTAAAGAAAATTGCATTGAGACCATAGGAAATATTTTTACACCTATGATCTCTTACATTGTAAACCTTTGTTTCGTCAGGATAGAAGAGTCCCCAGTTCTCTTTTGTCTCCAATCCAGGCTTCTTGTTCTCATTAAAGAGAGAAGAAACGTATGTATCAATCTCCTAGCCAGGCCTTGAAGGAGTTCCAGTGTTGTTTATCACATGGTTGAATAGATTTCCATGTTTTCCTATGATGTGCATTGTCTGGAGTTGCTGCGGGCTCTTTAGAGCGTCCTTTGGAGGGCCACCCTATTTCAGTTACCACTACTTTTTAAGAGTTGTTTGTACATTGCACATTGCAGGAACGACAAGGGATGTCACACCTAGGGTCTATGCGTAGCGCTAAACCGAGGAGCATAGTGCCTCAGTGCTATGCGCAATGCCATAGTGCTACGCCCAACGCCACTTAAATTGTCTTGGCTTTCAATTTTGACTTGGCTTCAATTTCTTTTTAAATTTCTGTGTGATGTGGATTCAGGGCATAAAAGTGTTCAACTCCAATTTAAATGATCGAAGGGTCTCTAGAGACTGCAGCTGAGTCTTAGTGTTGATAACATGTGGCTCTATTATGTTTCCATCTACATTTATCATCCCTTATTTTTCTCACATAAGGATCTAAGGCTTCAGTAGTTGCAGCCTCTAACTTATCCTTTGCTTCCATGATCTCTAATGTATCCTGACCCTACAACCTTAGCTTTTTATATAGAATCCAATTTCTTCTCCCATTCAGCTGCAACTCTCCATCATATTCTTTCTGGAACCATGCCTCATGGGAAGTTTCTGGCATCTGAGATGTGGAAGCTACATGCCACTCCAAAGCCATTGCAATTGGTGCCATCATATTAGAATACATAGTAGCATTTATTTTTATTTTCTCACTGTGAGTAAGTGTAACATTCTCTGCGACCCTGCAAACCTCTTCTTTCAATATAGCTATGCATCTCATAACATCTGCTTGAAGATATGGTAATGTGCTAGGCCACTGCTCCTCCTAAAGAACAATGATATTCCCAAAGTTCTAACATCATAAATTGCACATCCTTGACCAGTTTTGGATGAAATTTAACCAGAAAATCTAAGATGCGTTGAAGATCCTCTGATGGCTCTTCATCATAAGAACTGATACCAACAAGTGTAGGGTAGACTATAGCCCATGGAGATCATTTTTCCAACATAATCAATGATACCTTCAACTATTTATAACCTGCTTTTCTTGATTCCTTGCTTTCATTTGATTTCATCTTGATAACCTTTGAGGATATTTTATATATATCGGGAGATGGTTTGAAGGTTACTCCATCTGCCCCTTCATGGATTTGAAGAGCTTGTAGCGATTATGTTTCTTCTAAAATAAAATCAGAATCATCCTCTTTCGAAGAAGCATTTGCATCTTCCCTTCATCGTCTGAACCAATCAAGTTGTTTCTGGACACCTAAGAGGAGCACCAATCTAGAGAGCCTTCGAAAAGAGTTTTGAATAGGACCTAGACCCAATACCAATTGTTCACGCTGATTTGGCATTGCCTTTTGCAACCTTTGTTCCTCCACATTTGATCTATTAGTAGCATCGCATTAGACCTCAAATTCTATGTTCTCTCCTTCTCTATCACAATCTAGCCATGCTACTCATTTTTCTTGATGAGATAACAAGAAATGTTTATGATAGCCTTTATGATTGATAAACATTCAAATGTTGTGCAACATAATTACTTTCATGAAACTAACTTAATTCGCATCCACTAGTAACCCTACAACACTGAAGCAACCTTGATCATCTTATTTGCACTGCAAGCCCTTCTATATATAGTTTCAAAAGCATTTCTAAGCGAGATTTTATCACTGCATACAAGTATTTTGTTGCTGCCCAATTTAAACAACAGCTGGTTGGGACACTAATCATCCCATCAAACGAGCAACAATCTTCATTTGGCCATATATTCTGATCCGGGAGCCCGTTTTTGGAGTGTGATATACCATTGGAAAGCTCTTTCCGAGCTGTTTCTGATGGACACACTTATGACACGTTTTGTGTTGAAGATCATGTGAAAAACATCTAATAAAACCAAACCTATTAAGCGGTCCATTTTGATCACTAAAGGAAGGCCAAAGGACTGACTCTAACAGATGCTAAATATCATTTTATCAAAGAGTTGATTAACAATGATGAAATTGTGTTACAACACTTCAGGTCACACGAACTGTTTGCTGATATTTTGGCACGTAAAAATTTTGTTTATCTCAGATATTGTCTAGGAATTGTCAATGGGGGCAGTTGTGATTAAGGGGGTGTGTGGGAAATAATAATCCCAACCACCGCCTTAAACACCCTAACGACCATCATGTTTGCCCAGTCAACCACTACATGATTGCGATTTTGTTTAGAGGCTAAAGGACAGGGGTCGGAACAGAAGTTTAGAGTGAACCATTCTGCAACACATCAGAGAGGTTAAAGAATTTAATGAAGTTTAATAAATAGATATGGGAAAAAATTCATTCCACGACTGTTTCCCACACTCGACAACATCTCCAAATTCAGAAAATAATTTACTATGTAAAATTGCCCATGTTGCGTATTAAATATTTTGTTTGTCATGTAATTAATGTGAAATTAGTATATTAGGATAAATATGAAAGTAAAATTCATTTCTAATGTTGGCCATGTTGGGAAAGTTAGGGAGCGAGAGTCTGAGAGGTAGTGAGGAGAAAATCATGGAGGAAATATTGGTGGGTGCATGAAAACCAATTTTACTGAGTTTTACAGAAGTTTACTCCACAACCTAGTAATACGTAAATCGCAGTAGGTTTGTTGTGTCTTTCACTTGGAGCTGCAGCCTCCATTTATGACACGAATGTATTTCTTTATGTTTAAACATATAATATAAAGTTTGGCTAGTTGCATTATGGCATTAATCCTTCACAAGAAAATTTGGCAACATCTTTTATTTTACTCTCATTAACCATGAGCGAACTCTTTTTTAATTAAGTCACTTCGTGGTTGTGATATCCTCGTTGCAACCTAAGAATTACCTTTCTGCAAATGAAGTTGACCTTTATTACTTTGTCACAACTGATTTCTGAGTTCCTCTGCCCCCTAAATTTATTTTTCTAACATTTCTCACGTGAGTAATGTGTCTAGAAATTTCACTAGGATTTATGAGTATGGAATTTTTCACAACTGATTTCTGAGTTCCTTTGCCCCCTAAATTTATTTTTCTAACATTTCTCATGTGAGTAATGTGTCTGGAAATTTCACTAGGATTTATGAGTATGGAATTTTACAAGGTTTATTTCTTCTAGAATGGATAAGGGTTTGTAACCCTACGATGACATATCGATGATTCCTTCAATTGCTTCAGAAGAGCCACTTAATACACCAATATTTGAGGTAACCACTATAGACACGCCATCTTTTCCTTCCATTTCTACGTTTTCCCGAGTTTTTATTTTAGTTAACTTATATACCAAGTCAAGCTTACATATTTACTCTTACTAGGTTTTGTTTATAGGATAACATGGTTTCTTCTACATTTTCTATACATAAATTTTCCACCTTATGGATAGCCATTCTCTCCTGAAATTTAGTTCCATGGAAATAACTATTGAAAAATCTAGCAATCCCTATGCAAGTACATACATGGAGTGTCAAGCTCTATGTGATTACAGGAAGAACTTTCCTTACGAGGTTAAAATTTCGCAAATACTATGCCATCATCTCAATTTATTATGGCATACTTTTGTCAGGTTACAACTCTTGCAATTTCTTACGCTTAGGGAATTCCACATCTTGTGAACTGTTTAAATAGGCTAAATCTAGCCGTGGGGTTTTTGTTGAAAGCAAAGCCCAGAAATACAAAAAACGTGAGGGCCACTTTGATTGGCCGCATTGATATACATTTGTATAAGAGGGTTCTTGTAATTGTTCCAAATGGCTGTCAATGTGAGGGTTTTCTCTTGAGCCAAAATGTAATTATTGGTTATATATAATTTTTGGGGGCTAAGCCCATCAATCTTAAAGTTATAAAATGAAAACATCTTTACATAAAAGTTTATGTAAAAGAAATTATTTTCTATGTACGCTATTCATTGCTTCTCTCAAGTTATGAGGACATTATTTCTCTTAGAATTTTTTTCAGGTATCTACCTTTCGATTACCTGCTCATATAAAAGGAGTTTTTTCTAGTTTCTCGTAACTTATAGAGAGTTGTGGTGATACAGTGATTAGGTCGACTCTACAATACACTCAGTTGTTTGGAAGTAACAGAAAAATTATGTCACATGTTTTATTTAAGTAAAATATCTTTGTTTTCATTCTTCTCTAGGATGCTAACTCAATGTTTCTTGCTCTACATATGAAATGTAGTAGTAAGATACACTATAAAGTCATACAATTTACACCTATATGGTGACATATATGCATATAAATGTTTATTTAGTCCAAAGAGATAGTGGAATCTTGTAATTGGGGTTTATCCTTCTTATGTTGATGACTGAGTGAGGTAGACCCAAGAATAAGATCAGTGTTATCATAGTCTACCCTCCAACCTAAAGATTCCCCAAGCATTTCCTTCTCAGATTAATATTCTTATATATAGGAATTTATATCACATAAATGTACATACAACATAATATATATATATATATATGTGTGTGTGTGTGTGTGTGTGTGTGTGTGTGTGTGTGTAGAGTATTCTCGGAACCCAACATTTATATCAGTATATCATCTCAGTAGTCAACCGTATGATTTTTTCTTTAATTTGCAAATATTCCATAAATTAATCTTTTCTACCTTTCCCAAGAACCTCCACATCAAAACCTTGATACTTTTTCCATCTGCAAAACATGGTCAGTCTATAATAGTAGCATTCACTTATGCACATGTTGGTGTATAAGTGTATATATATATATATATATATATATATATATATATATATATATATATATATATATATATATATATATATATATATATATATATATATGCTAGGTAGTCATTTTTTTATTGCTTGCTACTTCACAAACAAGAAAATATATACTTATGTTCTTTCAATTTCACACTTGCCTGACAAGTTTACAGTGTTAGATACCACCAATAAGGGACCCCAAAGTCCAATTAAAATTTTTAATTTGATCCAAGAGGGATCCATCTATCCTTTTCTACGTCCAATGATCACCCACATGAACAAAAATTTCCACCAATGTACTATCAATCAACATCCCAATTGCTTGCTGACTGCAAAATTGTGCAGTTGTTGAAAATTCTAGTCTAACAACCATCATCATCAATAGAATTTAAATTTCATTACAAATTCCCCCCTTTTTATGCTGAAAGGGGAACCATAACCATATGCATTTATTTTAAGCTCCCCATTCACTATTGTATTCCCCCTTTCAAGGACATAAGTGTCCCATCTTCTTTTCGTTGACTCCTGTAGTATTTATCTTCATACAAGATTCAATTATTTGATAAAAAATGTATAATAATTTTATTGTTGAGGGCCACAACCAAGGATTCCAATGTTTAATGATACAAATATTTATAATACAATGAATGAACCACCCATATGTTCTCACCTAACACCTCATAAGAGATAAACAAGGAAGAGAGAAAATATGATCTAGGATCTAGAAACTCTAGAATATAATTAGGATAAAACTATATCCCAAGATAAAAAACAAATAAGGTGGCATACTTATGACTTTATGAGTGTAGCATTAGAAAGAGGTTAGCATTATTCTAGATTTTCACCTAGCATCACAATGCTAATTCTATGGGTTCTACCATTATTTCTCTCCCACAACTAATATTTCTTTTAGGAACTATATTTATCTCATATAGATCATTTTAGTGGACCCCACACTATGACCTTTATCTCAAGCCATATAATAATTCATTGTGTTCTATAATTTTTTAGTTTTCCTCTCTTTTCCCTTGCTTATTGCAATGGTCTTCTGAAAAATGACATAAGGAAGAATTTTATTTTCTTTTTGTTATCACCCCCTTTGGGGATAACTCACTTCAATCACTTTTCCTTGACATTAAGGGGTTAATCTCTCATGTTAGGCTTTAGCCTTTTCCTGAGAGGATTAACACATCAAAATATAATTTCTAATTACATTATTGAAAATAATTTTTACATCAATATATTTATCACATGTCATTTTCCCCTTTTTAACATTTCAACCTAAAGTAAAATTTGTCATAAATAGAGTTACTAGGGGTATTACACTCATGGAAACAAACATGTTTAAGAGGTTGTTATTGGAGAGCAAGCTTCTATAGGGCTAGGCTAATAAGGACATGGAGATGAAGGTAAAAGATAATGCAGGGTCAAACTTGCTATTAGTTCTCATTTCATTGATTATGTATAGTTGTATGTCACTCCACCTCGTGTATATGGAGTTGTTTTTGGAAGTCCCTATATGTAAATCTGAGATGCAATATTCATGAGTACATCCAACTAGTGTTGCCTCATTAAGTATGGGAAATCATTCATCATCAACGCACAATCACAAGTCAATGATCTCACTCATAAGTGCCTATTATTCCAAAAAAATGAATAGTTCTAGCAAGAAAAACATTTTGATGTTTTTATGAGAAAATTAGTATGTACAAGAGTCAATGAGAGATAACACATCCTTAAAGGGTTGCAGTAATGAATAGAAGCAACAACTAGAATATTTTTTATGAACATAAGGGTATGTTATATCACCCTAAAGGAATACCATTGTAGAGGAAATTGGACCACAAGATCCAACTATTTCCATCTTCTCTGTTTCTAAATATTCAACTATACACGAAGTCTATTATAGAGTAAAATGAGGTGAAGAAACAATTGAATCAACTATTAGAACATAGTCTCTTTCGAATAAGTACCTAACCATGTCCATCACCCATCCTCATTATGCCAAAGAGAGATGGGACTTGGCATAAGTGTAATGATTCATGGTATGAAGGAAAACTACACTACAAGGAAGACACCCGTACCTAGGATAGATGATCTGCTAGATCAATTACACTAGGAAAAATACTTCACCAAGATGAAATTTAAGTTATGGTATAGCAATGTTTGACTCAGAGAAGAGAATACTTGGAAGACTACCTTAAAAGTTGGAGAAGGTTTGAATGAGTGGCTAGTTATGCTTTTTTTCCTATGCAATGCATGGGCTACATTCATGAGATTAATAAATGATATATTTCACCCTAATATAGATTATTTTTTATTTTTTATTTGGATGATATATTGGTATAAAATTCCACTTGAGAGGAACACTTCTCACATCTGATGTAACTGTTAGAGACATTAAAGAAGCACTAGGTACTAGAATGTACCAAGAAGTGTGAGTTTGCATAATACTATATTGTATTTTGGATATGTGATAGGTGGAAGATAAGTTAATATAAATGTTTACAACATGCAAATCATCATGAAGTTGTCGGTGCCTAACTAATATTTCTATGGTATAGAGTTTCATTAGGGAAGCACAATACTAAGGAAATTCACAGCCTCATTTCCAATAGTAATAGCACCACTAGTCCATCTCATAATGCTCTATGTTATTCTTTCTGTTACCTTCATCCTATAACAAGTTCTATATTTGTATATAACTTTCAATAGGTTGATTATATTTCAAAATTAAACTACCCCTTTCTTAATAACCCTTCAAATCTTAATTACACAAAAGAAAGAAAGTTGGAATAACTTTTGTGTTGGTATTAGCCCTTTAGAATTCAACGAGGGAAGCAGATGGTAGGTTTTAAACAATTTCATTCATAGGAAAATTAATCATTTTTTAAGGTTATAAAGTCACATTTTCTAGTAGAATTTTCATGGTAAAACCCATGTTCTATTTATGCTATTTAAGATAAGTATCAATACCACTACAAGTTGTGATGAATCTCTCAATTGTAATAAAAAGAATTTTAAAATTTGTTTATGTAATATATGATTGTGAAAAAATTAGTTCAGGCATATTTTTTTGTTATGGTCAAAGCCTACTTATCATCATCTATGAATGGTAATATTTGAAGGCATAACCATCATATTTCAAGTTGTTAATATATCGATCTCATGAGGCCATATGAGAAATCACTGGATTGCGATAATAACAATCCAATGGTGGATGGTTCATTTGAGAATATGAATTTGATACATAATCCAGCAGAATAATCTCTATTCATTAAGAATATTGTGAGTGGATCAATATATATTAACTGGGTCATAATTGAATTCAATTTGGGGTTATGCCTATATATATGATAAGAAGATAGAATACACATAGACGATACAAATGACTAGAAGATGTTTCTATCATTTATTTTAAATCTGAGTTAAAAGAAAAAATTAAGCACATTTTTAAATCATTCAAGATGAAGGAAATTATATATAAAATCAATTTAAGTGATAAAAATATTAGATATTGATTAACGAAAAACTATTAAATAATTTTAATTATTTCATTTTCATAAACTTTATATATTGTTAAAAAAAATAACTTTTGTTATTGAATATAGAAGTAAATATATCTTAAAGTAAAAATAATAAAAGTCATTTTAATCTAAGAAACATGTCTACTCATTTGTATGTCACATTATTGTATGTTTTACACTCTTTGTAAGTGTTAAACTCACACAAAAACGGGTAGGAAAGATATGAAAAATAAACGTAAGATATAATACTATTCACAAAGATATACAACTGTTTATTATCTAATGGCCCTTGGTTTTCATATTAAAAGTGGTCTCTTCAACTCAAATGAACTTTCACATTCCACACAATAACTCTTAGCACATTAGGTGTCCAACATTCGCCCCTTTATCTGAAGGGGTATACAGACAAACACACACACACACACACACACAAATATTTAGATATATATATATATATATATATATATATATATATATATATATATATATATATATATATATATATATATATATATATATATATATATATATATATATATATATATGTATGTATGTATGTATATATATATGTATGTATCTATATATATGTATATATATATGTATGTATCTATATATATATATATATATATATATATATATACATATATATATATATATATATATATACATATATATATATATATTATATATATATATATATATATATATATATATTCACGTGTGGTTCATGGACACCTGCAGTCATTGGGTGGCGGCTACGTCCACGGAAATATCTGAGCTTGATCAAGGGTATCAAGCTCAACATCCAATAGCTAGGCTTGACCCTAAGGGCTTCAGGGAGAATTGACCATATGACCTCCCGAAAGACGAGGCACTTAGTTGACCAGTTCAGCTAACCCTTGGACCTATCTTAAGGGGTATATATGAATATATGAAGAGAGCTATAATTCAAAAAATACAATAATTCATGATAGAAATGAGTTTAATTTTCTCTCTAATATTATGGTATGAAGAGGGAGAACTCAAGTTCTCCACCCACTATGGTTTAAGTATAACCACAAATACTAGAACACTGTAGTTCCTCAAACAGTTTCAAATCTACCAAGAAACTAAAGGCTTGTGCTAGAGGAAGTGATCCCTAATTCTTTGAAGAGGGATACCATTGACATCTCAACTTGGAATACTTAGTGTAGTTCTTTGGAATAGTTCCATGTCTGGAAAGAAGTTGTTAGTATTCTTCTAGAGGAAGCATTTGTAATGTTCTAAAAAGGGAGATCAGAAAGAGGATGTTTAAACCTATGACGAAAGGGAGAACCTCCACCTTAAAAATGAGCCCTCAACATATAGTAGTTTAATGAAAGCCACCAACCAAAGGCATGTTCACGGGGCATTGCTCTATCTTTGGCTACAAGTTTGAATTTTAGTATGGATAACACTAGCTCTAGGCTTAGGAAATAGGCTTAGGTTGTTTCTCAGACTCACATGATTTACATTTGAACAATGTAGATGACCATCATTTCCTCATTGTAATATAAAAGGTGAGATGATGAAGAGATCTTAAATATAAGGCTTTTTAGAACTCGAGGAAAAATTTTGTGATATGAGTGAAATATCTTCTTGGCTTTTGAACCCCATTGCTATGAAGTGATCAATTTAAGGTGAATGTTCATTCTTGCAAGAGGCTTGGTTTTTGAGCATGTGTTTGAATGATGAGTGTTTTTATCACAACCTCACATGGATGAAGATAAAAAAAAATGATCTTTCACATGGTCAACTCTGTCACAAAGTTGGCATTTCAAAATCTGTTGTGAATGTCGAAGATGTGCAAGATATAGAAGAGGGGAAGATGAATTATCATGTAGAAACAAAGACCTATGGAACTGGATAGGATTGGAATAGTCTCGAGTATGAAAGGACACCCCCATGTCATATCTAGGACCTATTCTACTCTTATTTCTACGAAGATATTCTGAACAAAAACAAGTTTAGAATGACAACTCTTTTGTTGTAATTCATCTCGTTGTAGTTGTGGCTTAAGCTACAAAAATTCAATCTTATCTTATGCATTTTGTAAGAAAACTATGATATCAAAAAGATTTTTTATGTTGTTTTCTACTATATCCCTAATATGAGAAAGCATCATATTATTTAGTAATTGAAATACTCCATCAACTATTTTCCAACGATTGAAACACATGAACATTGTTGATTTTAGCAAAAACATGCACCCATTAATTTCCAAAGAGTATAGGTAAACTCACAAACATATATTTGCAATTGACCATTATTCTATTTCTTCCAAAGCTAGTTGGAAAAAATCAAAATCCCCCAAATAAATTCCTATCAAAATCCTAAAGAATCCACCATTTAAAAGAACCAGTTAGTGGGTTAGATCAATCATTCATAACCTATTCTCATGCATGGTAGAAACATCATGCCATAAATCAAACAAATGGTATTGCTTTCTTGTCAAAGGGATATGTAAAATGGACAAAATTAACTCTCTATCTTTAGTTGTATCAACCTTCAATTGATTCATGTGTGGAGTTTTGCCGTTACACCAAAACCCGCAGGTGTTGGTAAACATTACAAGCCAGTAACTAGGATCCCCAGGGTGGAAATTACGAATTCTATAGAGGTGCGGTGATTGTTCCAACACCCCCCCTCAAACGCAACTTGGGGGAATCGACCCTGGCTCCAAACTCTGATACCATGTAGGAATTTACAAGGTAAGTTCCTCAGAAAGAACACCAAAAGGACACCGCTCACAACCAGATCACAGATCAATACACCAATATTTTTGACGTGGTTAAAACCCTCAAAGAGGGAAACAGTCCATGGCCTACGCCAACGTGGCTACTACAGGCAATTTATTAATCAAAGAATGAAAATTTACATAAGCTTCTCTCATGCACGGATTGCCCGAACAATGACCCTCCATGCGCTTTAAATAGAACTCATGGACCAATCGGGTGTCAAGCCATGGATCAAGTGTCGGTAATACCGAGGAGAGAGTGAACCGTCGGATCACTACATATCGTGACCGTCGGATTGTAAGTTACAAAATGTACAACGGTAAAGAAACACACTTTACCTAACTCTATACCTAACTCTATACTAGAGCAAGTTGAACTTAACTATTTCCTATGTGTCGGAATATCCTAACATCCCCCTTAAAAACAACTTGGGATAGGATTGAAGGATTTACAAATATGACACAATAGGAGAAGGAAGGAGGCACTAGAGCCTATCCCTCCTTAGTGACAACTTCCTGAACTCCAAGCATATATCGAAGTTTAGTGAACTTCGCCTCTGTGAGAGCCTTTGTGAAGATGTCTACAACCTGATCATCTGTTGAACAATATTGCACGAATGAGCTTTATGATGAAGTGCATGTGTAGTTCAATGTGTTTGCTACGCTGATGCTGGACTGGATCTTTGCATAACTGAATGGCACTTTGATTATCACACCAAAGTGTGGTTGGATGCTGCTGCTCAAAGCCAAACTCTGATATGATCTGACGAAGCCACAAGGCTTCCTTACTAGCTTCCATGGCACCACGATACTCTGCTTCTGCTGAAGAAAGAGAAATGGCAGCCTGTTTCTTACAAGCCCATGTAATAGGTCCTGAACCAAGAGTGAAGACATAACCGGCAGTAGACTTCCGATCATCAGGGTCACCAGCCCAATCAAAATCAGTGAAACCAACTAATAGAGGAGCTGCTTTGGCACTGTAATGAATCCCAAACTGAACTGTACCTCAAACATAACGAAGTATTCTTTTAGCTGCTTTCCAATGACTTTCACAGGGGTTTTGCATGAACCGAGCAACAAGGCCAACAACAAAGGAAAGCTCAGGACGAGTATGGGTTAAATACAAGAGTTTTCCTACAAGTTGACGGTATAATGTAGCATCAACTTCAGGAGAAGTACAAGAGACTGAAAGTTTGACTCCAGACTGAAAGGGAGAAGGGGCTGGCTTACAGTCTTCCATGTGAAAATGACGAAGAATATCACAAGCATACTTGGACTGGGAAAGGGAAATACCCTCCTTGGATTGCAAGACTTGAAGACCGAGAAAATAGTGTAAGTGTCCTATGTCTGTCATTTCAAATTTCTTTTTAAGGCTGGACTTCAAAAGGATGATAAGGTTGGGATCACTACCAGTAAGAATAAGATCATCAACATAAAGAACAAGGATGATAAGAGAGTTTCCCACTTTCTTGGTGTAGACAGTATTGTCAGAATAACACCGAGAAAAGCCAGATTCTAAAAGAAAGCTATCCATTTTGGCATACCAAGCCCGAGGAGCTTGCTTGAGACCATAGAGAGATTTCTTAAGTCGACATACAAGGCTGGAGTCTGTTTGGATGAAGCCAATGGGTTGTTCCATATAGATTTCTTCATGCAAGTCCCCATGCAAGAAGGCAGATTTAACATCCATCTGATGGACTTCCAATTTTAAAGAGGCAGCAAGGGAAAGAACAAGGCGGATAGAGTTCATTTTGGCAATAGGGGAGAAGGTTTCAGTGTAGTCAATGCCTTCAACCTGTGAAAAGCCCTTAGCAACAAGATGAGCTTTATGTTTATCAACTTTCCCATCTGGTCCATACTTGGTTCTGTAAACCCATTTACATCTAACAAGTTTGCGTCCCTTTGGTAGAGGAACAAGATCCCATGTATCATTTGCCAACAATGAATGATATTCTTCATTCATAGCTGCTTCCCAATGTGGATGGCCTGAAGCTTCTGCAAAAGTGTTAGGATCATGATTTACTCGAGCTTGAGCCAGTAAAGAAGAGGCTCTTTCAAACTGAGTACGTGTACGTCGCTGATCTGTAGGATCACCGGCAAGATCACCTGCTGCATCCCGAGTAGCACGGACCCATCTTGGAAGCTGAGGATCCTGAGAAGGTGGGGGAGGATTGTCATCCTCACTTTCATCATCTGAAGAAGAAATGTTTTCAAAAGTAGAAGAGATAGCAAGAGGTGGCACATCCGCCGAACTAGGCTCGCAGGCCGATTTATTTTCATCAAATTTGACATCTCTTCTAATGATAACATTTTTGGACTTAAATGGAATAAGTCTATAACCTTTTACATCTTCAGAATATCCAACAAAGGTACATTTCTCACGCTTAGGTTCTAAAGCTTTATGCTTTTCATCTGGAATATGGGCCCATGCTTCACTTCCAAAAACACGAAAGTGACTTACATCTGGTTTAATGGAACTCCAAGCTTCTTCTGGAGTGATATTCTTTAGTACCTTAGTAGGAGTGCGATTGATTATATAATTTTCACAATTAATTGCTTCGACCAAAAAACTAAGACTGAGTCCTTTATATTGCAGCATACAATTAGCCATTTCCTTTAAGGTGCAATTTTTCCTTTCAGCTACACCATTTTGTTGTGGAGTGTATGGAACAGTATGTTGCATTTGAATTCCATTTTCGGTGCAAAAGCTGATGAATGTGTTTTTAACATATTCTCCACCATTATCAGTTCTTAGCTTAAGAATTTGATGTCCAGATTGTTTTTCAACAAAGGCTTTGAAGGCCAAAAAAGTGTTAAATACTTCACTCTTGAGTTTTAAGAAGTATACCCAAGTGCGTCTGGAGAAATCATCAATGAAAGTTAAGAAGTACTTGCAGCCAGAGAATGAAGCAACAGGAAGTGGACCACATAAATCACTGTGCACAAGCTGTAAAGGGGTCGAGGCGTGCCAAGAGGCACGTTTTTCAAAACTGTCCCAATGATGTTTTCCGAGTACACATCCAAAACAAACACCATCTCTGCAAGATACCATAGGAAGACCTGTCACCATATTTTCTTTACATAGATGTTGAAGGGAGCGATAGTTTAAGTGCCCAAATCGCTCATGCCAAAGTTTGCTCACTTCATCATTATGAGCAACAAATACTGAGGGAAGATTTGATAACACAAAGTTGTGAAACTTATACAACCTTGTGGAATCATCAGCAATACCAGCAGCTAGAATTTGTTTAGGATCTCTTAGATCCTTGATTACAACAGCATGAGGTGAAAACTCAACAATTTTACCTTCACCTGAATGATTTATCTGATATACAGATAGAAGGTTGCAGGATAAGGTTGGAACACATAATACATCATTAAACTGACCATTGTCTAGATGAACAGTTCCAGTCCCTACATCATTAAGAGATCTATCATCACCAACCTGGGTCCAAGCTCTGATACCATGTGGAGTTTTGTCGTTACACCAAAACCCGCAGGTGTTGGTAAACATTACAAGCCAGTAACTAGGATCCCCAGGGTGGAAATTACGGATTCTATAGAGGTGCGGTGATTGTTCCAACATCATGTTCTCATAGATATTGTAGG
The DNA here is from genome assembly GCA_031772625.1 of Pinus tabuliformis. Lineage (NCBI taxonomy): Eukaryota > Viridiplantae > Streptophyta > Pinopsida > Pinales > Pinaceae > Pinus > Pinus tabuliformis. Next base: position 963,552,154 of record CM062811.1, read on the forward strand.
AAAAATGACAGAAATGTGTATTCATGACAACTATGTTACCAATGTTATTTATCGAAACTTGTCTTTGCTATAGCCACAATTCTGACTTCATTTGCAACCTTCACTACTGTATCCTATTCAAGTACACTCAGTATCTCATCATAAGGGCTTACAAACAACCTTCCAACGCGACATAAATGATATGTAAGTGCTGGCAGAAAAAAATGGTGTTTTTGTGGAGCACAGATAAGAGTTATGATAATCAAATTTGATAGCTAAGGAAATCTTAAATTTAGAAAGGAAACAAAACAAGTGGCTCAAATTTGAGTAGGGCAGGAACTCACCCAATGCCATGTTAAACTCACACACAAATATATAGGTAATCTATTAAAGATACAAACGAGATAACATATTATTCACAAAGATATGCATTTATACATTGTCTAATGACCATTGCTTTTCATATTGAATGTTGTCTCTTGGACTCCAATGACCTCTCAAATTATAAGCCATAACCCTTAGCAGATTAGGTGGCCAACAACAAGTCACATAATTCCATGGAAAATATTATAATATTTGTAATCTAAAACAATAATAAAAAATTAAAATTGATATAGATAAAAAAAGAAGAAATTAGTATAGCTAGGTCTAAATCTTTGAAAAATTGTTAAAGCTCAAAAATAATAAATTGGTATAGATAAGTCTAAATTTAAGAAATATTCATAGAGATGAAGATTCTCAAGATGTAATCCTTTTCTTTGGGCAAAGTTTGAAGAAATATTGGCACCTTTCAAAAAAAAAAAGATATAAAGTTAAGATGAATGAATGTTGTTTCTTAATAATATTAGTTATATTTATATAAATTTCATAACTCTCTCTCTCTCTCTCTCTCTCTCTCTCTCTATATATATATATATATATATATATATAGATATCTATTCTTCTTCTTTTTTAATTAAAATTTTCATTATACATATGCATCTTTATTTAACATGTGTTTTAATTTTTAAATTTAAGAAAATTTCTTAATGTCATATATATATATATATATATATATATATATATATATATATATATATATATATATATATATATTAAATGGATGGTAGATGTCGATAAGCATCAAAATACTTATGTCAGTAAACATCTCATAGTGTCGACATTAATAAAATCATAACAATTACTGAAATTATAACTTTATTTGAATGATCGTTAGAACCATTAAAAATTGAAATAGTTAAATATCACTTCAACATATATACGTTTAAAAAAAACATGTAACAATATTCTTAACTATGAAGATTCATTTCTACATTACCATGGCAAATCCCAGCTTGTAAATAGTCTTTGTTAGAATACCATGGGCCAATATCAAGGATAACTACTACCACATGCCCAAAAAAACATAACTTATGTTCACAGTACATATGTTTGTATGACATTTTGAAAAGGTAGAAATGATATAACTATTTTCGAGATAAATCTAGACAATTGATTTGTGACTCCTAATAAAAATATGTTAGAATATTCCACTGAAATTAAATCCCCATTATCCACCTAATAATTATTGATGTTTCAATTATTTCAAAATTCACTCGAGGTAATACTCGAATATATATATATATATATATATATATATATATATATATATATATCTAGAATTTTATATAATTAATCTCAATGAATTTATTTTATCCTAAAAAAAATTGAAAATAAAAATAAAAAATAAATTGATGGGTTTCACAAGACACTACTTAATTTAATATCAAAGAGTATCTTAAGAATACACATAACCACCATCTATCCAAAACTAATAAACCAAAATAAATTTAAATTAATTATAAAATAAATAATAATAATAATAATAATAATATGCTATTCAATTCCTTAACCACGGTGTGGGAAACAATAATATATAAGGGCAGCCCTACTATCCCACTGCCTCCTATCACATTAAAGATGGGGAATGGCATGTATACCTTTCCCCATGTACTAACAAATGTAAATCGTCTTCACATCTCTTTTCCTTAAGATGGCATATCTCATACTCATTGTTAGCTCTTGGACCTTATGTCACACGTCTATGTTTCGTTGTAGGATTAGTGTTGTTTCTCAGCCGTAATTGGGATATTTTTAGTAGGACACTTGCATATTTGATATTTTGGTTCATTGTACACCCCCTATGAAAGTGATTTTATATTGGAGTTGGGAAACAATTGCAACGGTGGTGAGCTTTGGTATTTTGGAAGGAGTGGCACTAGGGATCAACTATAGAATTAATGGTGTTTGGGGGATAAATTTGTCTCTTCTGCAACATTTTAGCATCTAGTCATGCAAAATTTTTGGTTTTGATCCTTTTATGTCCAATATTTGAAGAATTTTCAACCTCTTTGTATATGCATGGAAGAATTTGGTTCTCAGTTTATAGGGTGTCTCAGTGGCATGGTAACTTATTGAAACTACTTAGGCTTTATCATTGATTGAATTTTCCTGAAGCTACCATCCATATCCCCCTTCTCTACAACTTTTAGATAGTTCAATCCCTAGGCTAACCTAGAAGTAGGATAAATAATCTTCTACTTTTATTTTAATTTCTTTTGATTTGCATCATCGGTCTACCCCTCTACGTGGATTGATCTCTCTTTCTCTTATCCTATATTTCCTTTTGCTCTTATTCCCTATCACTATATTTTCTATCACGGAGGGCTAGAGGTTCATTACCTTAAGGTAGGCCTTGCAATTAGGCACAAGCTTAGACAAATGCAGCTAATTTGAATTGATCCACTCCACCAAAAATCCAAGAGGAAATTAGTGAGTTAGAAGCCTTAACCACTAGAGATTACCAAGCCTAATATGATTCTAAAATCTGAACCAAAGTAGCTAGATGGGTTATAGAACCTAGACATGTAAGGGAAGACAAAGCCAAAAGCTCAATTCCATCACCCTCCATTGGAAAATGAAGAAGCTGATGGACAGGGCTACTAAAAGAAATGTACAAGGACCATAATGAAATTATTGCATGTCTTAGTGAAATCAAGTGGGTACAACAAAACTAATTCTACTTTTTAGTCAGCATCAATGGTTTCCTGGCATGCATAGAATTTCACCAATAATGTCACATGGAGCCTCCAAATCTACAAACTAAAAGAACATAAAATTTAACCCCAATAAAATCTTCTAATAATTCACATTATCTATGTTTTTACTTTCAAAAAATTAGTTTCTTTCATAAAATGTATAGACAAATATGACTGGAAATTAATATGTTGTATTTCTATCAGAGCATATGCCAAAAACATAGATGTGGGCTAGTAATAGTTTTGGGTTTTTGGAGGAAATATATATATATATATATATATATATATATATATATATATATATATATATATATATATATATATATATATATATATATATATATATTAGTGGTGAGGTTTCCCTTGTCGTAGATGACAACATTGGTCATACCTAGCAATAGACTCTAATTTTGTATTGAATTTGTTTTGAGGAAATAAAAAAATTAACCAACAAAACAATAATGATATGATATTTAATATATACTCATAATTAAAAAAATCATTAAAATATATTGTTTCTTTTATTCTACTATTTATTTATGCTAATAGGCATATCTATTTTGGAATTGGGCTTCCAAAATTTTAAATTAATATCAATAATTATTGGTTGTGTGCTAGGAATTTAACTTCCATAGAATACTTTTAGTAGTGAAAACAAATAGATGGGTGAAATTTATTTCCAAAGTACTTACGTTTTTCCCCTTTTAATTAAATTCATTAATTAGAAAAATGGCATATGAACAAGTTTCATATGATTCAGTTATGCCCTTTTGGGCATGTGATATTGATAATCCATAATGTTTTCCCATGTTATTGTAAAATTAAGCATTTAAAAATCTTGTCGATAATATGGGGGTGAATCTGCACAGTTAAGAATCATGACAAGTTTTTTTAATATGTGTATATTTTTAACTTATTATTATGACAATTTTTTCTATGTTTAGAAATATGACAAATATGTCATATCGATGTTTATTATCGATAGATTCTTATAGGAATTCACCATCCATTTAATTTATATGGTCACTGAATTATTGAAAAAATATAAAACCATTAAAATCCATGTTGTAAAATTTTATGAACACAATTTTAAATACATTTTTATATAAAAAAGATAATATTTAAAAATTCCACATAGAATAAGACTAAACGCACAGTTTGTTACACATCCATAAGTTATATCATCTTACATCCATAATATATTGCAATTCTTCACCTTAATATGATGAAAGATAATATGTATCACTTCTACGTACAAAGTGTTAAATGTGTGATCTTGCATCTTAGTTAGATGGTAGGTACATTGTTCCAATATAAATCACCCGATGTCGAATGAATACACTTCACTCTTACCTTTTCCACTTTGATCAATATATTTTCTCATGATTTAGTCTCATTATATGGGATCTTAATAATATCGCAAAAGCATGAATATGAACTAGTTCTCAACTTTCCATAGTGCTCTTAAGCATTTTCCTTTACTTCTAAGACAACCAAAATCAAACAATGCATAATACTACATGTTAGTTTCGGTATTTGCATCCTACCTTTAGTGGTCAAAAATCCTCTTTTCATATCATATTAGGGTCCCACTCAGAAATTTTTGTCATTCCACTTGGTCATCATTCAAAAGTTTACTCATTGATGGTAGCCCTAGTAAAAAACATCACTCTCCCTCAAATTTCATTACTTATTGGCACATTGTCATACCTTGCTGAATTGCATCAATCATGAGGTCAAAGTCATCATGTCATCATATCAGTCATGGCACCATCAATCATGGTCAGTCAATGTTACCATTAGGTCCTAGGGTTTTCAAGGTCTAATAAAACACCATTTCCATTGAATAATTTCAAAAAGTCTCGTAGTGATCAAATAACATCTCTTCACTATATGAGGATGATTTGTAAAAATAAAATCTTGTTTGAGCATGTAATTTTGATTTTAAATGTAATATTTTTTTATTTTTCACTATGTAATTTTATGTCTTTCAAATGAAATAAGAACATGTTTTCCAAGCTACTAATTTAGAGTTCCAAAATGCCAAAGTACCAAAACATCAAAGGTCAAAGTGTTCTCAATGTATATCAAGTGATCAATTTGTTAAAGAAAAACTCATGTGTAAAGGTATAGTTTCCAAGAGTAAGACGAATGACAAAGGCAAAAAGTGGGTCCCAAGGGCCAAATCATCAATTTCATGAAGTATAAAGGCCACCAAGAAATCAAAAACAAATTCACTTTCACTCTCAAAAGTCGAGCTCACACTCCCTTGGCTCAAAAAGTCAATTTTGCAGGTTTAAAGGGAAAAAATTTCTTGGCACTACACTTAGGAGGGAGGCGTTGTGCTTAGAACAATAGTCACTTCCTTTTTTAACAAAGGTGTTGCGCTTCTAGGCAAGGCATTGCGCTTTTGCCTAGTGAGCCTCCAGAGCATCGAAATGCCTCCAAATTCTCTCAAAAATTCAAAAAAGACTTGTTTCCTCTTCTACCAAGTAATTCACACAAAGTTCCCACCTCTTTGCACTCCTAAACAACATTTTTTTTAGTGGTTTTGTTCCTAAGAAAAATTGGCACTTGGGCAAGTGATAAAACCCTAAATCCATCCTTATCCCAAATTTGTTGCCCATAGACCCTACAGGGCCTTCCTACATCACTATTAAAGCCATCCCTATCCCTACACTATCATTTCCTTTCCCTAAACCTTTTTCCCATAAAACTCTAAGATCTAGGTTTCCAAAATTCTTAGGCACCCTCTACCATAAAGCTGTAATTTAATTATCATTCCCAACTCCCTTGAAATTTTCATCTCCTATCACCTCCCACAGCTCCATAATCCCTCCCCTCATCTCCTCAAATTTTTATAGCCCTATCCCTATTCCCTAGACCTATTTCCACTTTCCATTCCCATATACCTTATCCCCAGGTTTTCTTAACCAAAAACTATGGAGGAAGACAAAGACTATGTGGAAGAGGAGGATACACAAGAAGAGGAGGATAGACAAGTAGAAGAGGACAGAGAACAGAGGAGGCCACAAAAATGAGTTATAATCCTAAGGCTAGAGCCTGGTAACGCAAATGAACTCATGGCTTCACCAATGGAAGTCTCGTGTTTTCAATATGTAGGTTGCCTTGATTTTTGCAAGATCATTGAAAAAGTTCAGCTCACCCTGTTTTGAACAATTTTCCCCCATGATCAATGAGGATTAGGAATATTGGTTTGAAAGGGTAAATGAGCATCTTGAGAAGCTCTTGAAGAATTCAAATAGGGACAGCGAATTACAAAGAAAGATGGCCAAACATTACTTCAAGAAAAATCAAATTGCAAGGTCCAAGCTCCAAAAGGTCAAAACAAGACTTCAAACCCTAGCCAAGAAAGAGAAGGAAGAAAAACGTGAAATCCTTTATGAGGCATCAGTCATTGCCTAACATACTTTATCAGCCTTCCACAAATTAAATTTTGAAGAATTTTAAGCAATTTTGAAAATTTTGGAGTTTTTTGTAGTTTTGGCACTTTTTGCACGAGTCACACTACCAAAAGCACAATGCCCTATGCGTTGTACTTTTCCTAGAGGTCTCCAAATGTAAAATGGCCACCACTATTGGATTCAGATGGTCAAATACAATCAGGAAACCCACCTATCTAAGTTTTTTTTAGGTCAAATGGGGAGTCAAAGGGTCAAAAAAGACCCAAAATATCATGTTTTTGCCTTGTTTTCGAGGATGGCACCGCGCTTTTGACCAGTCTTGGGAGAATCAAGGTTTGGAGGGTCAACGCTTGACAATTTTAGAAACTAATGTTGGATATGGAAACTAGACAAGACAAGCTTTCCAATGCACTATCCTGGTCTCAATTTGGACACAGGGAAGCCCCTCACAGGTAGAGCTGAAGTTGGCATTGCGCTTAGGACAGTGGCACTACACTTTTGACACAAATTCTCTGAGTTTCATCATTTTGTAAATTTTCTCAGTTTTGATAGTTTCACCTTGATAAATCATGTTCTTACCAATGTAATTGATGGATTTAAAGGTAATAATGATGCTTTAAAGTTACCTAGGGTACATAGATTAGGTGAAAACTCTTTTTGTGATGTAATGAATCAATTTCCAAAAGCTGAGGGTTCAGTCAATTTGACCTCCCTACACTCTAGGTTTTAGTTCAGGTTTTGGTGGAACATATCCTTAGCACATGGATTCAACCACTGACGATGGACGAAGTTCTTTGATGGCTATATCTATCATTTCTTGACTCATTTCATGGGTTTGAGGTTGTTGTATTGATCAGAGACATTAGTATAATCAGTATTTGGTAGAAATTTAATGAACGAGTTGCAACTATTTTGATGGAATACATGTGGTATGGCATTTTGACATAGTTTCTTCTTATGTTTAATATGTTTGAATATTTTGTACCCTCATGTTTCATTTCACTTCCATGATATGTTCATTTTCAATTTTATGAGCAGAATACATCTTAAATGCTCTGTTTTGGGGAAATATTCACAATTTGTCCATTTTCTTCAGTTTAGAAAGAATACATGATTGTATTGCTCTTTCTAGAACCTCACCAATATGATCCATCTCACTCAAGAACCTTTAAGTGTTTGAGTTTCCACCTACCTTGCTCCATCAGATGTCTGCAATCATACCCTTATTTGCCCTGGCCTAGTCTCTTTGACCCAGTCCTCATCTAGCAACCCGATTTCAAGCAATCAAACCCTTTGCACAACATAACTAGCCTAAAACCCTAAGTCATCCACCACTCTTGGCTGTGATTTTGTGGAGAGAGCCCTCTCTGGCTTGGTAGGGCTAGATACCAAGTCAAAAGGTTGGTTTTTTGTTACCTTAGCTTGACTTTTCCTTAGCCTTGGAGATCCAGAGGAGTGAAAACACTACACAATCCCAAAATTCATAACCCCTAGTGCCGGGATTTACCCAAATCTAAATCATATGACCATCATTCGAAGCCAAGTACTTAAACCAAATCTTCTTATCCTATCATATCCCTACTACCATCAACGCTCTTTATTAACTTGATGGAGTTGAACCAAACTATTGGTGGTGGCATCAATTTCCATGAAAATGTCTAGTTCGTCAGGTCAGTGAATGGACGAGATTGTTTGCCACTCATGAACACTTTCCTAGATTTGGTAGTTTCCTAGTATGGAAGTGGCAGTATGAAAAAGCTACAATTAATGTGAATTGTCTTGTCACTTGAGAGTGTTAGTTGATGAGGCCACTAAAGTTCATTACATCACTTATAACTTCCACATTTGCACATTATCTTGGTGGTTATAGAAAAAATCAATTGTCATGAAAGAGTTACGTCTGTGAGTCTTTTAACGGATATAACTTCAAGCAACTCAATTTTTGGTTAAATATCCATCTTGTAGCAATTCACTTCAAGGAATATCAGATTTATTTTATTTGCCAATATTAAAAAAACTTACAAACATGAAGCCCGAAATCAATCTTGCACCAATTATTCATTGAAACATTTTCTCGCCTAGTAGGATTGACCATTTCCATTTATAGTCTTCTTCCTTGACCTTACAGATTCAGTGTTCATTAAGCACAAACTTATCACTTGAAGTTATAGCATCCCCTAGTAACCTCACTTGAAATTGTATGGAGTTAGGAAATTTTTACAGCATTTACTAATGTGTAACTTTTATTGAACTGAGGCTTCTGTGATCCATAATAGCTGTAAGCAGAACTTCGGCGAAAATCACATGAGGAAAGACCTTTGTCGACGCGTTTCGAACCAACCAGTGTGGTTCATCGTCAGGACAAGTTGAAGAAACAGATCCAGCTAAGCATGTTAACTTTCTCAATTAATTTCCATATTCCTTCAATGATCATTATATAAACCATCATCATTACATAGAGTAATGTTTAGTATAACAATAGTGAGTTACACAACCATTAATTTCCATTGTTGTAGCATATTAACTTAAATTTCGTGATGTAACCTTGGATCAATTCAATGATTTATTTTAGTTCAGTTAGTTAATCACATTCTTGATTATATAAGCTTCACATTATATAAGGAAACTACATCATAAAAATGGCACAACAAGCAATCAAACTATTAGACACTGATATACCCTAGAAACCTAGTAGGGTGAATACCAACAAACATTTAATTTTAATATTAAACACTTGTGATGGCTTTCACCCCTCGCTGAATGGCTTGTAAGGCAGTCCATCCCTTAGCTATCACCATTACATATTACAAATATTTAAGATTTGAAATGCAAGATAAGTAGCTATAAGCTACTACAATCATCATGATATCATTTACCCACAAAGCTATTAACATTAAGTCTTTGCAACCTAGTCCTTCCCATCAATGGATTATCTTGCAACTAGCATTCCTTCAACCTGCATAGATCAATAGTTTATTTAATGTTACAATGTTAAGTACAATCCATCTTTTACATATATCGCATTGTTTTCTGCAACTACTACTCTCTACGAACATTGATATCATGATTAAATCAAATAATAATCAAGCGGATAATAATTATTTACCAATGATGTTCAACATTTATTCATTTGCATTCATAAAAAATAAACGTAATATCATGTCATGCCATTAATAAAAAGCACATAACTATAAAACACCACATTAATATTTATTCCCCTCACCCATAGGTTCACATTCTTTTCCAAAGCACTAAAACTGTCCTTATTCCTTTAAAGGAAAGTAGAATATTAGCTATGGTTTTCCATGCAAATACATAAATTTTTCACAATAGCTGGTATTCTTACATGCAGATACATAATCCTTTCTCAAAAGGAGGCTAACATCCTCTTCCATGAAAATGCACAATTTTTCCAAAAGAACACTAACGCAATCTTATATGTACATGCCTAATCTTTCAAGAGGATAGCTAACATAATATTGCATGAAAATTCATAATATTTCCAAAGGAAAGCTAACATAATAGATATTGTTATTGTGCATGCAAATATATATTTTTCTAGCTCAATAGTTATGATCTTTATGCATGCAATTACATAAAATTTATCAATAGAAATAGCCCCCTTAGCTATTACTTTTGGTGCATGAAAATATGTAAAAGGAAGCTAACACAATGGACAATGTTCCTATGCATGCAAATGCATGTTCTTTCCAACAACATCTTTTCCAAATGAGAGCTATTCATAATAACTATTGTAAATGAAAATACATGCTCTATTCCAAGTAAATCTAATAAGATAATTATTATTTCTTGTGTGTAGATACATGTAATCATCCAATGGAAATATCACACATTTACTTCATGCATTTACATATTCCTTTTAAATAATCTAACACATGCAAAAATATATATATATATATATTTCGATGAAATATATCATAATGAATTATTCTTTTCATGCAAGATCAATATAGATAAATGATCACAAAATAAAAAATTATTTTCTAAGAACACTAACACATTAGCTATCTCTATATGTACATAAAAAACTATTATTGTCAAGATAACTAAAATCATGCCTATTATTTTATGCACCTCTATAATTATTCTTTCCCAAAATAGATCAAAATACATTTTCTTGCCATGGAAGCAAGAACATCTATTTCTTTCTCAAGAAATCTACCCCAAGTAGTTATTTTATCCATGTCGTTTTCAGTACAACCACATGGGTCACGCAGATTGATGGGTCACTTTTTAGAATCTACTCTAGTTAACTTTTCTTTGTTCACAACCCACAAAAATCCTCTCAAGAACCCATGGAATCAACTCAAGAATTACCATTGCTAACTGATCTTCATTTTTCAAGAGTTCATGCAAATATTTTCAAGATCATCCTTGTGAAATTATTTTCATTCTCTAATAACTCATGCAAATCGTTTCCAAGATTAGTCTCATTTATATTCAATTTTCAATAATTCATGCAATATTTTCAAGAAATCGAACTTCTAGCTGTGTGTCAACTATTTTTGCATGCACACCTATACTTCATTGCTTGGTAGCTATTTTTCTTACATGCAACCATATACTTATTTTCACTGCAGCTATTTTCATATATGAAAACATTTACTTATTTTCTAAAAGAAATCTACGATAATATATATTAATCTCATGTATATGCAATTTATTTTCTAAGAGAAACCTAATATAATAGATATTGATCTCATACACATGCAATTTTTTTAATAAATTGATGCACTTATAACTTATCTCCAAATGTTTGGAATTCCTCATCCAAATGAGCATCCTCACATGTTGTTATATGTTGAATCAATAATTTGTACCGCACTACTGTAGCCAACAGTGTCCAGGTAAGAGATCAAATAATCATGCATGATTCATTCATAGAACCAAATTTTATTCAACAAATTTTGTACATACAGGTATTCAAAATACTCATTTCTTTATCTTGGCTTGATTCTATATGCATTTGAAAATTAGTTCCCATTGTCCATAGGCTTAAAATAAGTAGAATTAAGAAAATGCAGTAATTTTTCAAAATCCTAAAGCACTCCATAAATGATGCATCAATCATATTTTTCTAAATTCTAAAAACACTCAATAAATCATCCATAAATCACTCTATAAATCATATTTTTCTAAATTCTAAAGTCACTCATGTTTTTTGAAGGTGGATTTGCTTTTTCTTTATATACAAAATATCACATATCCATAGCTTTTCTAAAATTATGATTCATTGGTTCTAGAATTCATAAAATATATCAACTTGGAAAATACAATTTATTTACATAGAAGAATATAAATTCTTCTAAAAAATCAAAACATCATTTTTAAATTTTTTATTTTTACTTTTATTTATTCATTATTTTTTTTTAACATGAAAGATTTAATGGCTTGGAAGCTTTAATTCTCCTTCATCAATAGTCCTTTATGAAATTGTTTTTCAAAGAACAAAATTCCTCTCTTCACCTTTCCGTTCTCATTATCATTTGGGTTTCATGAATATTGAAATTAGTTTTACAACGAATTCTTCAAGAAATTGTTTCTTGACTTGTGTCTAGGCATTTTATTGTATTTATTGAATTAAATTAGTAATATTTTGTAATATTTAATATAGGAATTTTACAAGAGGTTTTTACGATAACTTACGCTAGGGATATTACATAAATGGATAAATTAGGAAACAAAATGGAGGATAATTACCTCGCACACATAATATGAACATTACTAATATATAAACTATAAATGCAACCATTCAATATCACAAACATTTATAGGAGATACAAATTCATTTAATTAAAAAATTTACACAGTATGCACAAAATTTCTACAAGTGTAGCCTGATTACGTGATAATTGGCACTCTCTAGGCTCTTTAAGACATGTCTTTTTCCTTCCACCTATCTTATATATCTCCGTATTTTCCCTTCTATTACACCTATTCAAAATATCTAGGCATTAACTAAAAGTTCACTAATTTTTTTACTCATTTCTTCCTTTCTGAAAACTACGTGATACTCTAGCCCAATTGTTTGTCTCTTCTCTAATGTCCCACATGGACAAGAATGATAACAAATAAAAACTCCCATAACAAACCAATATTCCCTTGTAGAACGAGGACACTTGTATTTGCATAAGAAATCGAACATTCTAATTTATACAAATTTTAATGGAGGAAGTCCACTCCCTTTATAGAATTCCAAGATCCTTTAGGTCTTAGAAATAGATGATTGACCTGAGTTTATTCTCCTGTATTAAACACCCAATAAGAATAATTTTCATGATCTTCTAGTCATGTGTCTCCATTGAAGTTCCCTTGGATCCCAAGCTCTTTCTAATGTTGAAATTCCTCATTAAATTTGTCCACTTCACTTCTTGTAGCTATCTATTTGTTGTTGTCATCCTCAATAATGTAGGTTTCCATACTTTATTTTCCAATGTTGGAATCACCTTACTGATGTAATCTCTTATGTTCAACTTGCTTTTGTTGCTTACTATCTTCTTCACTTTACAATTCCCATTCTTCCATAACTCATCAATTTTGATGTTCATATTAATCCCTTGTTGATACATGTTATTGGCACTTCTCAATTGTATCTTTGCTTCAAAATTTTAAAATTTTATCACACCACTTTCCATTCACTATTCTTGTGGCCTCTTAGCTTCCATTATTCTTCACCAAACATCTCTTAGAATATGCTTATGGAACTAAATTTCCCTTTCCATGGTTTCCTTATGAAATATTGATTTTCATTTAGCACTCTCATTTTTACTTACATCTACACATTTATTGCATCAAACCTTAACTCTCCAAAAATCACCATCAATTGTAGGAATGATTATTTTGATCTCTTCACTATTTTATATTAATATGTTAACTGGTGTCTCTCCATGTGAATGAATCTCGATTTCAATCTCTAATTTATCTTTTATAGCATATTGGTGACATTTACTATTGTCCTCCTCAATTCTTAGATTCACTATCCATTATTCCAAAATTCTCAATTCTACATGAAATTCATCATTTATAAGGTTGTCATCCCTTATTTCGCATGCTTGGATCTTCTTGTTTCTATCAACATGCTTATGGTTTGAATGAAAATAAAATATCATTGTTGGGTTCTCACAAAAACCTCTCCAACAATTATTTTTTCTCATCAAATTCAATCATTGTTCCATTGGAATCTTTCTCTTAATGCTCTTCATCCTTATTATAGATTTTGGAATAATCCATCTTCTTCATGTCCAATGTAACAATAGGTTCTTACACTTATTCTCCCATAGCTAAATTTATCCATTGTGTATGATTTCCACTCCAATTGCCTTTATAAGATAACTGTGTCTCTTCCTTTGTTTTTATAACAATTCCTAAAAGTTGTTCATCATCTTTAATACTTTCTAAACCTGCTATTATATCCAAATAATTATTTTTAAAAACATAAGGCTCTCCAGCCTCCATTTTTGTCTCTATTATTAGAAATTCATGTTCATCCGAACATTTTAAACAAACCACGAGTTTCTCATGAAATCTCTCATCCTCATCATCATCTTCCCCAAGGAATTATCATTACTCTATTTCACAATCATAAACTTCCTCTTCCTCATACTCAATTTCTTTACAGTTCTCTTAATTCAATAAAACTCACACTATCTTCCTCATTTTCTTCCTCAACTTTATTGCAGATGGCTTCTTAATAGGCCATCTAACATCCTCCTTCATTATCCAACTAAATCTCTAGTGTTTTTCACTTTCTTGTAGAATCATCATCAATATACTCAGTTGTTCCTCCATTCAACAACTTCTCTATTGAATTCCTCATGACTCATCATTTTCAACCCTATGTTATTTTCTTTGGCATATTCCTTTACCATGTTTTGTATTTCACTTGAACACAAGTTCTAGCCATGAATAGTCACCTACACATGTCCTCCCTTGTCCTAGCCATCAATAGTCAGCTTCACACGTCCTTTGTGAATTTTTCTTATTGTCCACTTATGAGTTGTACTAAACCTCTATAGTTCCCAATCATTTTCACCCTGCTATAAAAAGTCACCAAGCTTCAACTAAACTTGGTCTTTTAGTGTTTATGGTTCTCTCATCTAGAACCTTTGGGACTTTGTTTGTTCCTCTTAGGCTTCTACACTGTAATGGCCTTCAAGCGCTTCACTTGCTCCTCTATCTAGACAAATCTAAGCACATTTATGATTGTGGATTTGTTTTTACAGCTTCTACCTACCTCACATGGAAGTCATTCTCCTCCCTATTATGCAATATTTGTACCAATGGTTACAACAAATTGACCTCCCTTTCTGCTACTACTTGCTCATTAACTAATTGCAAAACCATTAAAACCAAATATTTTTCAAATATCATTAGATCTACAATTCCAAAAAGTTATAAACTCTCACTTCACACTACTGCAAGAAACTTTTGTTGTGAGTCTTCTCCAAGCATTTTCCAATTTTTTTTTGACAATTATTCGTAGTTCCACACCTTGGTTAAAATTTTCTTCTCCTTTTCCCACATTCTTTGTGCTATATATCATTACTCAATATCCATAACTCCTTCCTTATCACCTCTAAACACATACTCATATTTATAATCAAACAAAATAAATCTATTACCTTTTCTCTTCCTTTAATGTTTCCATGCATACATATGTCCATTCAATGCTTTAGACGTTTTGTTGATATCTTCTACACCTTCGATATTTTGTGCTTATCTTCTTTAAGTGCTTCCATTTGCTTCAACACTCTTCTATAATAATTAATAAGAAGATTAAATGTACTCTAATACCACAAATTGATGTTCAATGCATCCAATACACTCGCATTTATCGATGGGAAAGGTTGATTTCCCCCTTGATTAATCTACCTTATCATGCTTCAGTATCATTCTATGAGACCTTAATAAAATCCATGAATCATATCTATTGATTAATTCCCAACTTTTGAAAATGATATCAAGCACTTTCATTAACTCCAATGGAAAACACAATCAAATAATGCACAATCCCAAAAAATCCCCGAATTCAAATCCCTTCGCTCTGTGCTTTACATAAATCTAAACCATATGATTATGATTAAAAATAGGCACTTAAGCTAAAGGTTCTTATCCTATCGAGACCCTATGAATACAAACAGTCTTGCATAATGCATTGACGGTTGACTAAACAAGCTGTGATGGTATCAATTTCCATGAAAATGTCATGTTCATTGTCTTTGTTAATTGACAGGACTATCCGCCACTCATTGGTGCTTCCTTGGCTTTGCTAATTTTGTGGAAAGGTGGTGGCGATATAAAGAAATAACAATTAACGTGAATTATCACATTTGTTGGGATCGTTAGTTGACGGGATCGCTCAAGTGCATGTTGACACATATAACTTCTACACTTCCATTACACTTCCATGTTATGATAATGGGAGTAGGAAAAACTTGAATTATGATGAAGGAGATATGTCTATCAATTTGTTAACTAACAAAACTTCAAATAGCTTGGGTTTTGGTTAAGTATCCACATCATAGAAATTTTCTCTAGTAAATATTGAGCTCTCATATTTTCCTGTGTTAACAAAACTCACAACTATGAAACCTGATATCAATCCCCTATCAATTATTTATTGATACGTGTGGTCATCTGCGAGGATTTACTATCGTCACTTATAGTCTTCTTCCTCAACCTCACAAATTCGACATTCACAAAGCACAAACATATCACATGAAACACAAAAATCAAACAAAAATGGAGGGTAATTACCTAACACACATAATCTCAACATTCCTCATACATATACTATAAATACATTCATTCAATATCAGAGACATTGGTAGGCCATACAAAGTCATTTAATTTACAAAGCTACAAAGTAATCATTAACACAAAAGCTATTCAAGTTTGGCTTGATTACATGATAGTCATCTCTTTCCATTCTCATTTAGAAATTTCTTGGTCCTTCCACCTCTCTTAGTTATCTCCTCTCTATTCCCCTCTATTCCTCATATTTAAAACATCTAGCCATTAACTAAAAATTTCCTAATTTTTCTGCACCTGTTCTCCTTTGTAGAAACTCTAGAACACTCTAGCCTAATTATTTGTCTCTTTTACAAAGTGCTACATCACCAAAAATGCTAACTCATCATAACTCCCATAACAAATCTAGATTCCCTTCTAGGGCTAGGAAAGATGTATTTGCATGAGAAACTCAGTTTTCTAATTTATATAAGTTTTAATTGAGAGAATCTACTCCCTTTAGAAAATTGCAGGACTGCTTAGTTCTAGGAAAGAGATGATTGACTTGATTTTATGCTCTGCATCATTGCCATAATGTCTTTCAAGATATTGCCATATGCATTTGCAAATTTCTAGTATGAGTTTGCTTTTAAGAAGCCAACTTCTTGTTGTCATTCACATGCCGCTTCACTAGTTGTTACATGGACACAACTTCAAGAAGTAGTAAGAAACTCATAACATTTATGACTACTCCAATGAAATAATTTTTTATTTTCAAAAATAGACTTTCCATAACCTTTTTAATAGAAGTTTTGAAAATGGTAAGTGTAAATTAAATCATATTTTAAAGTCTTAAATACATTTTTACATTTTAGCATATAATGTAATCGATAGAAAAATTATATGAACAAACTCTTTAAAAAATAAAAATAGTTAAACTACGCTTAGCATTTCTTTCTTAATAATATCTTTTATCTAATTGTACTATCAAATTGTACATCTTTTATCTAATAAACATCTTCCAAATCCCCACTAAACCAATCTAAATCCAAGCTATATATACCATTACATTTCACTTAACATTTTCAACGTCATTTTAATACATTCATATGATATCTATGTATCTAATTAATGGGCTTTAAATGCACAAATTTAATTTTTATGGGATTTTCCACACTTCTAATATTTTAACCAACCATTATCATTACTTCAATAATAGTGAATATAGAGCGGAAATTAAAAATCCCATCGACGATTTTACGTCATAGAAAATCGTTAGTAAATTTTATCTCTTAACACCATTTGAACGCCGAAATACCCAAGAACACTATCATTATCTTTGTTGGAAATCAGATGCACAGCTAATTAAACAAAATACAAAGTAGATAAATCAAGCACATAAAGACACAGGAATTAATGTGGTTCACCCAACCAATCTGGGCTACGTCTACACAACATAGGTATCAACAATCTTATTAATCAAATAGGAGATTACATAATTCAATCCTCACAAACTCTCACTCTCATTACAAATAATCTGAATGGTTTCCTGTTTTATAGCAAAGGGAATCTAACAACTTCATTAACTCACTTTCATCAAATATAGGAGGCATTAATCATCTACCAACAACCTGGAGCTAATCTAGGAACTGATTCCTATTGTTGTCATCTACTGATATTTTGCCTATCTTACGCAAAACAGAAAATCTCAACAATCTCCACCTTGACAACTATTAGCCTGATGCCCTGTTATTATTATTTTATCTTTTCTGCAAGCCAAGAGAAGCCAAACACCAACGTAGCTTCTCTAACAAAACTGGTTTCGTGAACATGTCTGCACAATTCTCCTTTGTATGCACCTTTTCAAGAGAGACTCCCCTTTCAGTGATAACCTGTCTTACAAAATGGTATTTAATTGGAATATGCTTTGATTTACTATGATAGGTCGGATTCTTAGCCAAATGTATTGCACTTTGACTATCACAAAGTAACCTGATGTTGTCCTGTAACCTACCAAACTCACCAAGCAAACCTTTCAACCAAACTGCCTCTTTGCAAGCATGCGAAGCAACAACGTATTCTACTTCAGTAGTGGATAAAGCGACAATGTTCTGTAGCTTTGACATCCAACTTATAGCTCCACCTGCAAGAGTAAAGACATACCCTGAAGTTGACCTTCTCTTATCCAATTCACCTGCAAAATCGGAATCAACATATCCGAAAACAAATTCACTACTGTTATTGTAAGTGATACAATAACTACTTGTGCCTCTCAAGTACCGAAGCACCCATTTCACTGCTGACTAGTGTTCTTTACCCGGATTTGCCATGTACCTGCTGACAACCCCAACTGCATGTGAAATATCTGGTCGTGTACACACCATCGCATACATTAAACACCCTACTACATTAGCATATGGAATTCGAGACATATAATCCTTTTCTTCATCTGAATTAGGACATAAACTCGAAGAAAGCTTGAAATGGGAAGCGAGAGGGACTGACAAAAGCTTCACGTTATTCATACCAAATCTCAAAAGTATTTTCTCAATATACTTTTGTTGTGATAGCCATAGCTTACCATTGCTTCTGTCTCTGAAAATCTCCATGCCCAAAATCTGTCTTGCTGCTCCTAGATCTTTCATATCAAATGTCCTTGCCATCTAAGCCTTCAACCTGTTGATTTCTTCTATGCTTTTGCTTGCTAAAAGCATATCGCCAACATACAATACTAAGATAACGAATATGCCATTATTTAACTGTTTAAAATAAACACAATGATCATATTCACTTCTAACATATTTCTGACTCAACATGAAAGAATCAAACTTCTTATACCACTGCCGAGGCGACTGCTTCAGGCCATATAAAGACTTCTTGAGCCTGCAGACAAATTTCTCATTGCGATTCTGAACAAACCCTTCCGGCTGTTCCATATAAATTTCCTCATCTAAGTCATCATGTAGAAATGCAGTCTTAACATCTAATTGCTGCAACTCTACATCGAGCAAAGCCACTAATGCTAACACAATTCTAATTGAAACAATTTTAACCACTAGTGAAAAAATCTCATGAAAGTCAATACTGGCTTTCTGAGGAAACCCTTTTGCAACCAGCCACACTTTGTACCTGTCTTCTGTATCATTCACACCCCATTTCAGCTTGAAAACCCATTTACACCCCACAGTTTTCCTGCCTTTCAGAAGCTCAACCAGATCCCATGTGTCGTTTTTACCCAAGGCCATCATTTCGTCCTTCATGGCTGCTTTCCACTTATCACTCTTCGAACCTTCTATTGCTTCCTGATAGCACAGAGGTTCATCGTCATTAGTAGTAAATGCAACAGAAGTGACATAATCATCATACCTTCTCGGTGGTCGTTTGATTCTTGTCGACCTCCTTAATGATGTTTCTGGCGCTTCCTCGATTGGCGGACTATCATTTGTAGGAACTTCTTGACGATCAGTATATGAGACCTGTTCATGATCTAGACCTGCACCCTGTTCATGATCTGATTCTGAAACCTGTTCATGGCTAGTATCTGAACTATGGTCATCATGGCTATCGTTAGAAATGCTATCAAACTGAATGTGCTGAAAGTCAGATACATCATCCTGTTTCAATCTACTATCTACATCTAACTGTAAAAAA
The DNA here is from genome assembly GCA_031772625.1 of Pinus tabuliformis. Classification (NCBI taxonomy): domain Eukaryota; kingdom Viridiplantae; phylum Streptophyta; class Pinopsida; order Pinales; family Pinaceae; genus Pinus; species Pinus tabuliformis. The sequence continues at coordinate 963,572,036 of CM062811.1, forward strand.
GAGGATTCATTAAACTTTACATCTCTGTTGATGATGATTTTGCGGGTAGTAGGATCCCACAATCTATATCCCTTTGTTCCAACACCATACCCAACAAAGATATACCTTTTAGATTTTGGATCTAATTTAGTTTGTTGATGTTTAGGCACTATAGCATATGCATCACAACCAAACACTCTGAGTTTAGAATAGTCACAAGGGTGTCCTTTCCATACCTCTTGTGGAATCTTGCAGCCTATCGCCGTTGATGGAGATCGGTTTATCACATAACAATTTTTTGCCACTGCTTCCCTCCACAACTCCTTTTGCAACCCGGCATTACTCAACATACTCCTTGCTCTCTCTAGAAGAGTCTTGTTCATGCGTTCCGCAACTCCATTCTGCTGAGGAGTATAAACCGTGGTCTTATGTCTCTCGATCCCTGCATCCTTGCAATAGCTGTCAAACTCCTTCGAAGTAAACTCACCACCATTGTCAGTTCTTAAACATTTTATTGTTCTACCAGTGATGTTTTCTACCAATGCTCTAAACTGCTTGAAAACTGAAAAAACATCAAACTTCCTTTTCAACATGTAGACCAACACTTTCCTAAAAAAGTCATCAATGAATGATACAAAATAAGACGAACCACCATATGAAGTTGTAGGAGTTGGACCCCACACATCTGAATGGATATAATCAAGTATGCCTTTACTAGTATGTTTGCCTGTTTTAAACTTTTGTTTACTTTGTTTTCCAAACAAACAATGCTTACAGAAATCTAACTTTCCAGACTTTAGATTTGGAAGTAACTTGCGATCAGCCAAAATTTTCAACCCTCTTTCACTCATATGCCCCAATATTTGATGCCATAAGTGAATGGAACTACTGTCATGTTCAGACACCGTAGACACATAAGCTGACCCTGTACTTCCTTCTAACTGAAATAGATTTCCTACCTTCTTAGCTTTCATAACTAGTAAAATACCTTTGTAAATTTTCATTACTCCACCTTGAATTACAGTTTTATATCCATTTGAATCAAGTGCTCCTAATGAAATCAAATTTTTTCTTAAATCTGGTACATGCCTCACATCAGTTAATATTTTTGTTGTCCCATCAAACATTTGTAGTTGTATACTCCCAATTCCCACAATATTACATGTTACATCATTACCCATGTACACAACACCATCATCAATTGATTTATATGTCTTAAACCATTATTTATGGATACACATGTGGTTTGATGCACCAGAATCTAACAACCAATGTTGACCATGATTTGACACACTAACTGATAATACTTCATCACTCATACCTGAACGAGATGCCGAACCTGTATCTGTCGTATTTGCCTCCTTCTTCTCTGTCGAAGAATCTGCTTTTGAAGTTTGTTGTTGTCGCTTCCAGCAGTCCTTCTTTAAATCCCCTAATTTGCCACAAAACCAACACTTTAGCTTACTCTTCTTCCTTTTCGACTTTGAACATGAGTCGCTCGGCCTCCTGGAGTGTCTTTCTTTCAAATGACCTCTAACCATCATAGCTTCTGATGTAGAGGTTTCAGAATGCGACCTTCTCCTTGTTTCTTCAGATAATAAGGATGCAACTACATCATCAAACTCAATAGTTTCTGATGAACTAAGACTTATAGAAGTAACAAAATGATCCCATGATTCGGGCAACGAGCACAATAAAGTAATAGCTTTATCCTCGGATTGAATAGTTACCTCTATACTTTGTAATTGCACAAGAAGAGTATTAAAAGAATTTAAATGATTAGCAATTGATGTACCTTCCTTCATTCGCAAACTGTACAACTGTCGCTTCAGGAGAATCCTATTGGTTAAGGATTTGGTCATGTACAGTTTCTCAGTTTCATCCACAAACCAGCAGCTATTGTCTCCGACACGATATTAAACAGGACATCATCAGCTAGACACAGTCGAATAGCACTTATTGCTCTTTCATCCATCTCGGCCCACTCATTATCTATGATGTTGTAAGGTTGTTTGGATTTGCCCAACAATGCCTTTGCCACACCTGTTGGACAAGCAAATCATACATTTTCACCTTCCAGATCTCGAAATTATTTTTGCCATTAAACTTCTCAATTTCAAACCGGGCACTCTGAGTTTTTCCCATCTTATATCAACCAAAAAACCGCAATAATCTCCAAAACCAATGTTTAAATACCAGCAATTAAAACAAAAGCTGCCTATGCCTTTCTGCCTTTGCTTTCAAATATCATGGCTTATTACCATAAAAAAACAATTGCTTCACTTAAAAAACTTTCTCCCATATGCACTTCTCAAAATGTAATATACATCCTTTAAAAAAAAAAAAAAAAAACTCAATATCACAACAAATAAATATGCACACACCAGGTATATCACCCATACACACCAACTGTATATATCATCTGTTAAGTCTTTAATTACCTGGCCTGTTTTGAGCGTTACTACTCCAAGGAAAAAGGCATTCAAAACAAACAAAAAAACCAAATAACAAACCACTGCGGGTTTACAAATGCAGTTGGCGCGTTGGCGCTCTTCTACCAACAAACATTCCCAAAATACAAAAATAACTCACGAGGAAAATTCACGCTAATTTCCATATAAACCCTTGGAAAAATTGAACCGTCACAATAAATCTTACCAAGGATCTCTAATTGTGTGATTGTGGCCTTTGAGGAAGACTGTTTGCTCCAAGCGACTTGTGGAAGCCCCAGTTATGTAGCACCTCTACGCTGGAGTACTCAAGCCGATTCACGCACAAGCTATATATATCTCAGAAGCAAGCCGATTCATGCACCAGCAATTCAGCTGCACTAACAATTGCTCATATATACGCAGGTCCAGCATGCTCCACGCACCAGCAAACGCAGGTTCACTCCACGCAGTTATATACTTCACACAGCACACACGTTCACTCGAGATTCAACGCACAACCATCTACAACGAAGGGTTGAACCGGCGCTGCGTTAGTAAAAGATTGATTGCTCACTCCACGAGCAGACTCGGCAATCTTCACAGAGTTGGACAGCAGTCCACCACGCAGGTTCTCACATGCTCCACGCAGGCTTCAGCCAACGCAGGATCAAAACACTCTACGCAGCTTAACTTCAAACCAGCAATCATGCACTGCTTCAGGTTTTTCAACGCAGCACCAACTCAAACAACGCAGGCGGACAGGCGTTCAACACAGCAAGCGCTCCACCTCGAGCACGTGCTCCACCTCCAATTTGTTGGAAATGAGATGCACGGCTAATTAAACAAAATACATAGCAGATAAATCAAGCACATAAAGACTAAGGAATTAAGGTGGTTCACCCAACCAATCTGGCTACGTCCACACAACATAGGCATAGGCAATCTTATTAATCAAACACGAGATTACATAATTGAATCCTCACAAACTCTCACTCTCATTACAAACAATCAGAATGGTTGCTTGTTTTATAGCAAAAGGAATCTAACAACTTCATTAACTCACTTTCATCAAATATAGGAGGCATTAATCATCTCCCAACAACCTGGAGCTAATCTAGGAAGTGATTCCTATTGTTGTCATCAAATGAGATTTTGCCTATCTTATGCAAAACAGAAAATCTCAACAATCTTGTGTTCGTTTCTTGTCATTGTTGTCCTAGATCAAATAAGTATTTTTTATTTTTCGAGATTATTACGAACCACGACAAACCAAAAGCGTTGAGACCTTACAAGTTTCTATTACGTCCAAAATTTATACACCAGCCTCGAGGGCGCGGTGTGAAGAATCAATGAGTTGCAAAAAGAAGACTCCATTTCTAGATGGTAGATGGTTTGTTTGAGATTATGAATTCAATGGATAATCCAAAAGAAGGCTCTTCACCGTCTTAGAATGATGCGAATAGGTATTATATATTTCTGTAAGCTATAGTAACGATCAGGCAACTTAGCCTTAATTTAAGGAAGGATGATGTTACTGCATATGATTAGATATGTCTGACGTGGTAGAACATCGGTCCGTGAAGGAATAAACATGAAATTCTAAGCAACTTTAGAGTGCAAAGTTCTCTTGAAAATACTCACAAAATGTCTCTTGTATAATATATATTACCAAATTGATGGTGCTGCGATGCTTCACTCACTACCTATTACGATTGGGCTTGAAGAATGAAAGCCAGATAAAATCAGTTATGCGTGGAATTAATCTCACTGAGAGAGGGTTTGATGAAGCTTAACCGTCGTAGGCTTTAGACGTGTCCAAAACATTGAAACCACAGGTTCCCCATAAGGTTCCGGATGAGGAACGCATCACTGCTATGTTCTAATCGAATTTTCTCAAAAGTAGGTAGGACTCTCCCGCATTATCCATAATTTGCCAAAGACTTTAATTCTTTCCCTAACTCATCAAATCAAATTATGTGAAATTCAAAATTAGAATATCACTGATGGTATAAAGTAGATTTTAATTCTTTGCCTAACTCATCAAATCAAATTATGTGCAATTCAAAATTAGAATATCACTGATAGTATAAAATAGATATACGGGTGAGCATATATTATCTATGCATACAATTATCAATGATCAAATTGGAAGGGTCTTTCTTAACCTTTTTCTGAAGTGTATATATTCACTAAACTCTTCCCCGTTAGAAACATTGTATATTTAAATTTACTTTAATTTGAAAAGGAAAAATTAATTACGTAGTAAAATATTGTCTTTTCAGAAATTAATAATATCTCAATAAAAAATGTAATTTCAATCCCACTTAATAAAATAGCTCATTTCTACATATAGAATTATTTATAAAATTACCCTCTTATCCAATTAACACAATTCAAAAAATAATATTGAACCAACATTTTTCCATTTTATTGATTTTTTTTCAATTTCAGAAATTAATAATATCTCAATAAAAAATGTAATTTCAATCCCACTTAATAAAATAGCTCATTTCTACATATAGAATTATTCATAAAATTACCCTTTTATCCAATTAACACAATTCAAAAAATAATATTGAACCAACATTTTTCCATTTTATTGATTTTTTTTCAAAACTAATTAAATTTTTTGTCATAAATGAGATGAAACTATTTTCCCAATTATAGTGGTTTTCAAGTTTCTATTAGTTTCCATACATCATAAATGGCATTAAACTCTACCACATTTAGAGCATCAAATGCACTAAGAGAGAGACTTTAACACATCTAATGTATCCAAAGAAAGTTGATCTATCATTAGTTTTTATCCTATTTAATTTTGAAATGCCTCTTTCACATGTTGTTGTACTAGATGGAATAATAATAATAGTTTTCCATTGTCATATTAGACATGGAAAACTTTCAAGCCATTTAGTGTGAAGATCTTATTCTCCATGCATATGGTTTTCTCGGTATGATTTGTAAATAGTACAAAATAACTCATTCATCATTCTCGTTCATTTCCACATATGCCATGATCCATGCATACATTTTTTGGGCCATGATTTGCAAATAGTACAAACAAACTCATTTATCTCACCCACACATCTAGGGGCATCCACAATAGATAAGTCTCCAATAATGATTTTTTCACACAAGCATGTCAACCATGTTCTTGTTTGAGCATCTCTATCATCTATCTCCTCATTATAATGGCAAGTACTAATAAATTAAGTTGCATTAAATATTCAGAGAATCAATCACTCTCATTACACAAATATTGGCCAAAAGAATGCAATCATCTGGTGACCTTCATCTAATTGTACTAGGACAATTCAGGAACCCCAATGGATGTACATGTAGCATACATGCACTATCTGAAAACTTAATAGTTATTTTCTATCATTTCTTCAAAAAGCATGATGTGTTCATTGTACCAGCTCCAAATATGCCTCCTAAAAACCTCTTGTGAAGCATGCTAATTGTAATATATAAATTAGTGGCAATAAAAGTAGTATCCACTTGATACTCTTTGAAATTTTGATTCAAATTATTTAACTCAATAAATACATCTGCAAGTAAATGGATATAAAATTGTAATTGATATATTGTTGCCAAGTCATACATTTTTTCCCCTAACTCTCAATATTTTAACAAAGTATGCATGAGCTTAAAAATTCTTCTCATGACCATTCCTCTAGAAAACCATCTAATTTGGTGAATTTGCAACACCTCTAACTTGGTGATTTCAAATGTTTCCATTAGTTCATCCATTTCTCCATGTCTTTTAGTATATTCTCTAAGTCAATAATAAACTTTATTTGTGATTTTATTAATAAAGTGCAACTTTAGAAAATTACTTGAAGCAACATTTTCTACTAATGGTTCTAGTTGATCTATGGAATGGATATATCAGAAATGTGGAGCATGTCAACATATTTTAGTTGATAAATCTTCATGTATACCGTTCATGGCAGAAGCCCCACTAGACCCAAATCGAACTAATTTCATCAAGGACAGATCCATATCTACTGAAAGAATTGTTATTACAACATACATAGACTGAGTTTTTCGATCCTTAATTTGAAGTAAGCGTATGAATTTGATCACACAATGACCTCTTTGTTTATTGGTGAAATATGTATTGTAAATAATTATATGTTTCTCCATAGTTTTGTTAATATTTTCATCAAGTAATACTGAGTAGAATGGGTTGTGACAAATCGCATATTTTAAACTTTGCTACAATGGGTAGAATCTCTTTTCCAGATTTTCTATTTGTATGTGATGAGTATCCATTAGTTAAATGCATGCTTGAAGTTCATTTATGCCTATTCAAGTCACAAATTGACTTATACCATTCTAATTGAAAGCTATGTATGGAATCATAATACATATATTCGATTGTTAAATTAATTCTCTCCTTCTCATAATTTACCAATAGCTCTACATTTATTTTTTCCTTGTCTGTGCATTTATACCTATTCAGGTCACAAATTGACTTATACACTTCTAATGGTAAGTTTTGTATGGAAACAAAATACATACTTTCGATTATTGATTTAATTCTCTCCTTCTCACGATCTAACATTAGCTCTACATGTTTTGTTTTGGTTTATCCTTACAAAAGTTATAGTGATAATTTATGATCCTTTGATTTACCATGGGCATCTAGAATAGAAACTTTAAGACACCTTTAAAAGTAGTACTTCTATGTTTGGTAGATAGAGTTTCCCTTTTATATGTAATACCCAAAAAAGCATTTTATCTCTTCAATCCCATTACGATATTTTACAACACAAATCCATGGAAATCTTGTCTTCTATTTTGATTTGAATGTTCTTTTATGATTCTTTGATGTTTTCTCCTATTCAAGAATCACAATGCTATGTTATTCATGAACTTCAAGTGGATGAACATCAAATTCCTTTGGGAGAGGATATGGTTGAACAAAATGTTGATTGATTCAAAATGCATCCAAAAGTGATAGTTTTTGTTTATCCATTTTAGGGCGACAAATGACAATCATTTTCCTAGAATAAATACATATCCAATCAATTTAAATAATGAAAATATAAATATGTAGACAAAGAAATAACTATGTGCAATGATGGAAAAAAAACAACTAATAAAATTAGAAGCATCATTAAAATGAATTTCAACTTTATTTGAGAGATGAAAGGTGAAATTTATGAGGTCAAAGAAGAATCATATAATTTTGATGCATATCAAATCTGGGTAAAATAAAGAATCCAATGCATCATCTACATTCGACAAGCTTTGTTACTCAAAAGCATTCTTTTTTAGTTCAAGCCATATCTAAACTCTTTCGTGTGTCCCTGAGGCTAAATTTCATTTAGAAATGTTAATTCTTCATGGTCTCTTTTAACTACCTTATAAGCCACTTAACCATACCATTAAAAAAAAAAATTGATATTGACCCTCGCCTCATTGATCTATTACCTAAATAAAATATGTGTACATCTAATTTGTTTATCTAGTGCTTATTCCATTTGATATGATACTTGAGTTATTTCAAAATGACTTCTTCTAAATGTAAGTTGTTCATATTCATTTTGTAATTACATTTATAATCTTTGTGACCAAGGTAAGGGTTTAATCTATAAAATTGTTTCTAAATACTTAGGCTTACACTACTTAATACATATAAAATTTTATTAACATAGCTATTGTAAATAGCATTGAAAATATATACCATCTACACTGAAAATATTCTAACTATCTTTTGTCAACTTGAAACTAACCAATAATTCCATACATAAGACAATTTCTCATTTTTAAGACAACAATATTTTCTAAATAGACTTCAAATGAACTTGACTTAAAAAGTATATAAATTATAATAGCTTATTTTACATTTTTTATAAAAATATTATAAAATTTACTATCATTGCAATTGAAAAAAATTTATCAACATATTTTCTCCACATTTTGTTTCAATAACTTAAATCTCATCATATTGTCATAGTCTATAAATATTTATTTTATTAAAAATTAAAAAAAGAAATATTTTATTAAAAATTATAAAAAGAAAATAACAATAAGTAAATAACAAAATAATAATTTTTCCATTAATCACCTTCTCATAAGGAAAATGAAATACTTACTAGAAATTATTAAACAATTCCAATAAAAAAAATAACCAAAAAAACCTTTTTCCGTTAGTCATTTGTTCTCTAATAAAAACATAAAAAAATCAAATTGTATACACATTCAATTTTCAAATAATAAATTTAAAGATTCTGCTCAAATTGTATACCACAATAATTTTTCAAATTATAAATTTAAAGATTCTGCTCATGCTTCTAAAGTCACTGTCTATAACATTTACATAATCTGAATGTGTGAAAAAAAAAAACTCAACAAATAATGAAGAACATATCAATAACATTTTACAAAGAATTGAAAGCAAGCAAATTCTTAGAACAATAACATTTTATATAAAATTGAAAGCAAGCCAATTTGTAGAACAAGAAAAGAGTATTAATGATATCAATCACAAAAATAATTTGAATGTTAATATATAATTTTACTACCCATTCTATGAACATTATTAATTTAGAATGAACATTATTAATTAAATTCATAATGGGGATGTAAATATCTAATTTTATTACTATTTTATGAAATTAATTGAACTACGCCTATTAATCGGGAAGGCATAGGTTTTTTTTGGTTTAAACCAAGGTACCTGTTAATTATTAAGTAAATTCATATGCTACTGGTTAACTAAATTATGGTTTAGAGATAGTTTTTACCTACCTGAAATGGTAATAGTCTCAAAATTGTAATGTACGTTATTCCAAATAGTAATCTAACTATTTTTAATAGCCGTTAAATTCATTTAAATTATCAAACTTATTGTTTTAGACTGATAAGGTAAAATAATCAACCAGAATAAATGATTTTGTTAATAGACAACCACATAAGCATGAGTACATTTCTAACAAATGTGTATCGACCTATTATCTTGGAATTCGCAACTTTCTACATAAAATTGATGAAAAACTCTCCAAAGAAAATGCACAAGCTATTTCTGATGTATCCCAATTTCATATACTTTCTAAAATATACAAAATAAACACGAATTACCAATATCATCGAATATTATTTCATGAAATCTAAACATAAAAATATCATAATATAATTACCAATTTATCATCATCAAAAGAAAAATATTTAAAAAATTATTATATACATCATACTTTTTTCAAAGAATGAAAACGTTAAAAAGCAATAATTTCCATGGTTGCAAGGGGCTCTGCAAATTCAAATTCCACTACTCTACAAATAAATATTTTGGATAGATCCATAATCCATGTGCTACATAAACTCAGACATGTGAATATGTTATACTTGGCATTATTTTTATTTTTACAGAGCCAGATTACACATGGATATGAAAATGCACATACAAAAACATGTGGAGCTTGAATGCTCTTCACTATTACTCAAAAGACATAAAATAGAAACACATAACAAAATAAACTATATCACATGCTATTCTTTTCCACTCATACTTATCTCTAATAGATCACATACACACACATATATATAGATATATTATATTATCTTATCTTATCTTGACTATGTTAAGATCTAACAACTCTATAAAGATGTCAATCTACCTTTTCAACCACTAACTTGTATATATCAAATCAATAACTATTAATGACTTATGTCTTCTTCATAAAGTCAATAATTATTTCCAAAATTAATTTTATAAGAAAATTCACTTTGTTAACTAATACCTTATTACTATTACAATTGGATGATAAATGTGAATCTACGATGCTGATAGAAAAATCCATGTTAATAACTTATTAACATTTTATTTTATTGATTCAATTGAGTCATGTAATATTTATAGAATGAAAAATTCATGTTATTACATTACGAGTATATTATAATTCCAATTTCCAATTAACATGTAACAAATCATTTTCATTCATTTTGATTTTTAAGATAAGACAATTTTCAAAGTTTTAATTAAGTAACTTCAAATTTTCAAATAATTAGACTCTGATTTTTGGTCATATTTTTATTTTTGTAATTAGGTGGTTTTAAAATAACTAGATTTTTGGAATTAAGTATTTTCAAATAATTAGATTTTTTGAATTAGATATTTCCAAATAATTAGTTTTTAAATAATTTAATTAAGTAATTTTAAATAATTCGTTTCTAGTTTTTAAATAATATAATTATTTAATTAACCATAATGGGGGTGCCCAATTAAGGAGACAAGTGGCTGCGAGTTCGAGTGTGGAGCCAGTTGGGCCTCCACACGCAGCACACCCAACTTAATGTCTATTAGGAGTCAATGTTACTTAATGCAAGAAGGAGGAAACATGGTGGTCATTTGCAGCAGGTGTGAGATGAGGAGGGAGTGTTGGGTGAGGGAAAGTAGTGAGGTATTGGCTTCCTGGCTTAGATCGAGGCATGGGGTGACAATATAGGATAATTTTGGGATTGAAGGGTGTCTAGACGACTGGAACTGGCAAGATCTTTGGCTGTGGGATCCAGGAGAGCACATGACAAACTACAACGATGAGAATTGTAGTCCTGAGGCTGCTGTGGCTGCGCAGTGGGCTCTTGCTTCCCCTTCCTCACTCTAGGTCTTCTTTCGACAACGAATTGCTCCTCTGGAGCGACAGTTAGGTGGAGAACGTGGGGCGTTCTTCTTCCCTAGGAGTGGATGGTCTACCTTCATGACCTCCAATGCGCAACCAAAGTCGCCAACATATAGTGGGGAGGTGCATGAGAATTGTAGTAGGAAATTTGAGAAATTCAACGTAGGGGAGGTAACCCATGTTTTTATGTGCTTGGTTCATATTCGATTGGTGTGGTGGGTTTATTAGGGAACCCAACTTCATGAAACAGTTAGAGGAGGAGCCGATTGCATGCTGCGACAATGAGGTTGTGCCAGCAAAGGAGGAGTTGGTCACCGTATGGAGAATCATCCACCACAGGATGTTGGGTCCCTATAATACTAGTGATTACCCCATTACTATTGTAGTTATACCCCTTATTTATATTGTTGTGCCCCTATTACCCCCATATTGTTATTTCTGTGTCCCATAGAATCCCTCTATTGTTATTTTTGTGGCTTTATATTATTATTGTTAGGTCGGCTGGATTATATTGTGACTCCTTAGACTCCTATATATAGAAAGGAGGTTTTGTCATTTGTGTCATCCAAGAATTGTTCATTTATGTAATGTAAAGGAGGTTGCCCCCTCGAAGAGGCTGAATTCTAAGGCGTGGATCTCTCCTTTCTATCTTTTTGTGAGCTGGTTCCATAACATTTGGTATCAGAGCTTTGGATTCTAGGGTTTCGCTGCTCCAAACAGGTCATCATGGAATTTTCGTTATAACTTGTTTTCTGTGACGTTTCAGAAGTCGCAAAAAAAACCCATTTGAGAAGAAATCGCGCTGAACCTTGGGTCTGAATTTCAGAGATTTTCGCGGGAAATTTTCGGAGATATGATCTGAGGAAGTTGGTCTTTTTGCAGATTCCTGAATTACACTCAAAACAGGTGACCTGGGGAAAATCGTCATAACTTTCTTTTTGAGCATCAGATTGAAATTTTGTAAGAATTTACAGAAAGAGGACGGACTGTAGCTTTCTTTTATATATTTTCAGAGTCAAAGGTTGAAGTAGTGACAAGTGGAACTTCATACAAGTGCGCTCTACTGAAATAGTCTATAATTAGGTCACTGCGGGAGATTGTGCATAACTCTTTCTTGGAGAATCCAATTTGGATCAGACTAGTGGCATTGGAAAGAGGACATACAAGGCTACTACAGCTCACAAGTTCAAAACTGGATGATTCGAAATTATAGAGACACATCAGATTCAATATCAGGCTTCTACAAAGTAAAAAAAAAGGTGTGTAGTTTTTTTCTTTAATTTTTTCATAAGCTTGGTTTGAAGCAATTCAAAGGGCATAGTAAAGAATTATTATCGGTAACTGATGTCCCGAGGAAAGAAAATGCAAACACCTAGTAAGGAACCTGAAAGCTCTAGCATGACTCATGAAGAAAAGGAAGAAATGCTACATGATATATCAAAATTACAAGAACAAGTGCAACAAATGTCACGCTCACAAAAGCTAACAGATGCTAAGATAAATGGCATGGAATCTAAGATAAATGGAGTGGAATCTAACATAAATGGCATGGAATCTAAGATAAAGGGCATGGAAGCTAAGATGGATGATCTGAAGACAGATTTGAAGACAGACATGGCAGATTTGAAGACAGATTTGACAAATTTTCTACAAGAAATACTTACTAATGGTGAAAAGGTTGTAAAGGAAACTCATGATGTGAACAAAAGAAATGTTAATCATGATTCCATAGACTCTAATGTTGGATCGAAGACCCACCATATTCCAAAAATCGATATGAGGAAGTTTGATGGCAAGGATCCCGCCACATGGATATTACAGATGGAGCAATTCTTCGATCTCAATAATGTGCAAAACACACAAAAGGTACGTATGGCAACTTTATATTTGGAACCAAATCAGTTTGTATGGTATCAATGGCTTTGTTCTCGTAAACAATTTATCACTTGGGCAATTTTTACGGAAGAATTGATAGCACATTATGAGGATACAAAAAGCAACACTTTTTTTAGCCAATTGATAAGTCTCAAACAAAAGGGTTCAATAATGGAGCACATTGAGGAGTTCCAAAAATTGAACATAAGGGTAAAAGATATTCCAGAGGAGCATAGGATTGATGTGTTCATAGGTTCTTTAAAGGATAATATCCAACATGATGTGCGCCTTTGGGAACCTGATTCATTAGAGAAGGCATTCAGGTTAGCAAGAAAAATGGAAAGCAAAATTATGGCAACTAGGAAGCATACCATTCACAACTATAAAGACGGAAGTGTTGTTGCCCATAGTCTTCCACAACCTACAAGGTTGACACCACAACAATTGGAAGAAAAAAGAGCAAAAGGGCTTTGTTACAATTGTGATAGCAAATACACAAAAGGTCATAAGTGTGCTGAGAAGAAATTATTCTACATAGATTGTGAAGAGGAAGAAGAAAAGGAGCAAGAAAGGTCAAAAGAAGAGGATATATTCCAGGAACAAAGCCTAGATGAAGAACAAATAAATCCGACCATATCTTGTAATGCATTGGCGGGAATTACCACTCCTCAAACCATCAAGATAGAAGGACAAATCAAGAAGAAAAAGGTAATAGTGTTGATTGATTCAGGAAGCACCCACAATTTTATTCATTGTAGGGTAGCAAAAGAATTGAATTGCTTCCTATATCCAGCACCAGAGTGTCAAGTGATGATTGCAAATGGAGGAACAATAAATTGTTCTGGAAAGTGCCATAATATCAAGCTATCCATGGGAGAATATGTATTGACTAGCCCAATGCTTTCCATTCCAATGGGAGGTGCTGATGTTGTACTAGGAGTCCAATGGCTACAATCCTTGGGTACAATAGCTTTTAATTTTCAAGAACTTTTCATGAAATTTTCTGTGGAAGGAAAGGAAGTTGAATTAAGGGGTATTGCAGGGAAACCAGGAAAGATAATCAGCTCTAATGGCATGACAAAGCTTCTAAAAAAGGAGCAAAGAGGTGTAATTGCACAATTATGTTCGCTAGATGTTTCCACATTGGAATCATCTATTTCTCCAGATCTCCAAAAAGTCCTGGACAATCATTCCAAGGTATTTGAGACTCCCAAAGGTCTCCCACCTATGCGTGATCATGATCATGCTATTCATCTGATTCCAGGAAGTGTTCCTCCAAACATCAGGCCGTACAGATATCCCTATGTCCAAAAAAGTGAAATTGAACGTATGGTTGCAGAAATGCTAGAGGCTGGTATAATTCAACCGAGTCAAAGTTCTTTCTCAGCTCCAGTAGTATTGGTGCACAAGAAGGATGGATCATGGCGCATGTGTCCAGATTATAGGGAGCTCAACAAGCTCACTATTAAAGATAAGTTCCCCATTCCTGTCATTGATGAATTACTGGATGAATTGCATGGATCAATTTACTTCACCAAGTTGGATCTTCGTTCGGGATATCATCAAATCAGAATGAAGATTGAAGACATTCCGAAAACGGCATTTAGAACTCATGAGGGTCATTATGAATTTTTGGTCATGCCTTTTGGCCTTACCAATGCACCTTCAACATTTCAAGGTTTGATGAATTCAATTTTCAAACCATTCCTTAGAAAATTTGTGTTAGTATTTTTTGATGATATACTAATCTACAGCAAGTCTTGGAAGGATCATGTTGAACATGTTGACAAGGTGCTACAACTATTGGAGGAGAAACAATTATATGCAAAAAGATCCAAATGTTTCTTTGGAGTCCAGGAGGTGGAATATTTGGGTCATATTGTATCTCATGAAGGAGTTAAGGTAGACCCTAGCAAAATTAAAGCCATTAAGGAATGGAAAATCCCCACATCCATAAAGCATCTGCGAGGATTTCTTGGGTTGACAGGGTATTATCGCAAGTTTGTTAAGAATTATGGGAGAATAGCAGCACCTCTAACAACATTATTGAAGAAAGATTCATTTTCATGGACTCTCGAAGCAACAAAGGCCTTTAAACATCTTAAAGAGGCAATGTGCCAAGCACCGGTCTTAGCTACACCGGACTTCACAAAAACCTTTATTGTGGAATGTGATGCTTCAGGAAATGGAATTGGTGTTGTTCTAATGCAAGATGAAAGACCCATTGCTTTTGAAAGTCGTCCAATCAAGGGAAAGTTTTTAAGAAAAGCTATTTATGAGAAGGAAATGTTGGCAATACTCCATGCACTTAAGAAATGGCGACCCTACCTAATGGGAAGACACTTCAAGGTAAAAACGATCATGATAGCCTTAAATACTTTTTAGAACAAAGATTATCCTCTGAAGAGCAACAAAAGTGGGTCACAAAGATGTTGGGTTATGACTTTGAAATCATCTACAAAAAAGGGAAGCAAAATGTGGTGGCAGATGCACTCTCAAGAAAGGATGAGGATGTGGAAGCATTGTTGTGTGCCATTTCTATTATCCAACCAGATTGGATAAACGAAGCAAAGGAGGAATGGAAGAATGACGAAGAAGTGTGGGCACTTATTCGAAAGCTACAACAAGATTCCAGTACTTCTGATACATTTAGCTGGAAAAATGATTCGTTATGGTACAAAGATCGCTTATACCTCTGTAAGAATTCCCAGCTAAAACAAAAGATTCTTATGGAATTGCACACTTCTCCCTTAGGAGGGCACTCAGGATTTTTAAAAACTTACCACAGGGTTAAGAAGGAATTTTTTTGGGATGGCCTTAAATCAGATATTCAAAAGTTTGTGGCGGAATGTTTGGTTTGCCAACAAAATAAAGTTGAAACAATTAAGACACCGGGTCTATTACAACCTTTATCCATTCCAAGCCAACGTTGGGAGGAGGTTTCAATGGATTTTATCACAGGTTTACCCAAGTCTGAGGGAAAGAGTGTCATCATGGTGGTAGTTGACAGACTTACCAAGTATGCACACTTTTGTGCATTATCACATCCATTTAAAGCCAGTACAGTTTCTACTGCATTTATGGAAACAGTTCAAAAGCTACATGGAAACCCAAAGATTATTGTAAGTGACAGAGATCCCATTTTCACTGGAAATTTTTGGACAGAATTATTTTCTTGTCTTGGTACTCAGTTAGCTCATAGCTCATCTTATCATCCTCAATCTGATGGGCAAACTGAGATAGTAAACAAATGTTTGGAAGGATATCTTCGTTGCTTTGTATCTGATAAACAGACACAATGGGTCAAATGGTTGCCTCTGGCTGAATGGTGGTATAACACTTCCTTCCATACAGCAACAAAAATGACCCCATTTATGGCACTTTATGGGTATCAACCACCATCAATCACATCATATTTAAGAGAAAATTCTAAGGTTCAGGCAGTGGAACATCACATCGAACATCAACAACAAGTCCTCCAACTCTTAAAGGATAACCTCGTGTTGGCACAAAATAGAATGAAACAACAGGCAGATCAACATCGCAGTGAAAGAAGTTTTGATGTAGGTGATTGGGTATTCCTACGGCTACAACCATATAAGCAAATGTCCCTAAAGCAAGCTAAGAAGGATAATAAATTATCACCAAAGTATTATGGTCCGTACAAGGTGTTGGAAAAGATTGGTACTATGGCATACAAATTGGAGCTTCCTGCAGCTTCTCGATTGCACCCAGTTTTCCATGTTTCATGTTTAAAGAAGGTTATAGGCGACAAGCTCCCAGTTCAAACAATATTGCCAGAACTTGACGAGGAAGGAAAAATTATATTGGAACCAGAAGCAGTCACAGAAACAAGAACTCGACAGCTACGAAATCGATCAATTTCAGAGTATCTTATCAAGTGGAAGAACTTATCCGCTGAAGATTCCACATGGGAGGATGAGAATTTTATGCAGAAGTATCCAGAACTGCTCAAGCATTGAGGACAACACTTTTTTGAAGGAGAGGGGCATGTTGGGTCCCTATAATACTAGTGATTACCCCATTACTATTGTAGTTATACCCCTTATTTATATTGTTGTGCCCCTATTACCCCCATATTGTTATTTCTGTGCCCCATAGAATCCCTCTATTGTTATTTTTGTGGCTTTATATTATTATTGTTAGGTCGGCTGGATTATATTGTGACTCCTTAGACTCCTATATATAGAAAGGAGGTTTTGTCATTTGTATCATCCAATAATTGTTCATTTATGTAATGTAAAGGAGGTTGCCCCCTCGAAGAGGCTGAATTCTAAGGCGTGGATCTCTCCTTTCTATCTTTTTATGAGCTGGTTTCATAACACAGGACATACCTTGCTTGGGCTCAGAGAGGACTGAGAGCTACCACTCTGATGCAGATGCATCCATATCCCTAGATCGCTCTTAGAGACACATAGAGGGCCCGACTACATTGGACTCCATAGCGGCTCAATTGAACACTCTCCATATGAGAATGGAAAATCTCATAGAGTAACTCTACGATGTTCAAAATGAATTGGTGGCCTACATAAATGACCTCCAACACATGTAGAATGAAATCCTGGACTCTCTAGATAGCCTTCGATGGCAGCTTCGAAGAACAAATCACCACCTTCGTGCGTTGGAGACCTGGATAGAGCATATCAACTACCACACGCATGAGAGGGAAACATTCTTTACAATTGAACCACCATTTTCCATCAACCCTCCTCTGTAATGTGTAACTCGAGCAAATTATCTTATTGTGCTACCTCTATTGTTGACACCTAATCCGAAACTTATGGGTGAAGCTGGACAGTCATCTAGAAGATGAACTGATCTGTTTTATGTATGTATAAATAATAGTTGGCTAATGAATAAAATCATCAGTTCTTTCTTGCGCTCATTAATTTCTGGAGTTAACCTGGCCTGACATGGTATCAGAGCACAAGTCCCAAAATAGTGTAACTCCTGCTGAGCGCTGCATCATCCTGAGCGATTCCCTGACACTGAGCGCCCTCTGTCCTGAGACTGAGCACCTCTGTCCTGAGACTGCGTGCTTCTGGCGGTGTCCTGAGACTGCGTGCTTCTGGCGGTGTCCTGAGCGCCTCTGGCATGACAGAATATGGTGCGGTGAGCGTGGAATGCGCTGTTGAATGTAAGCTTCGTTACCTTATGCGTTGATGCGTTTCTGCTGTCATAACCATGACTGCGTTTTTGGTGAAAATGCAACTGCGTTTTTGTAATGGTGATTGCGTTTGTGGTATCGTTTTATTGTAAGAACTGTGGTATCGCTGCGTTTTTATTGCAAGAACTATGGTATCGCTCAGTTTTTTAAGAAGAGACCTCAGTTTTTCGCTCGGTTTTATTGTAAGAACTGCTCCAATTGATATCGATTCTCTTCTCTCTGCTGTTCAAATTGAATAACATCACCTTCTGCCCCATTCTCCTATTATAAGGAATTTTACCGACCAGTTGTTGATTTGTATGATTTAATGGATGCGAAAAGATCATTCGTCGATAGAGCCCAATTGAGGCGAAGGTAAATATCATGATCTGTTTATATAGAAGCAGGAACATTCACATCTTGAAAACATCTTGTGGTTTGTCCTGAGGTTCTCATTTACCATCACCAGGTTTCCATGCAATCAACTCACGGCGTGGTGCACGTATTCTCCCTACTTGCTCCTCATCGTCCATATTGACAATTCCGCGACATCTTGGGAACCCACAGTAGAAAGCTAACTGTTCATCTATTGAGAAAAACCTGTAATCATATGTTAGCTCTTCCCATTGCTCTATATCCCTTTTGGCATATATAATGATATGATCTTCTCCACTGGAAATTGCGAGGTACTGTTGTATGAGCCAGAGGTCTTGTTGAATTTGCTATATTACTGCTTGGTGTAGGGTTTCTTGAGTTTGATAAGTTATCAGTCGTTGAAGGATCTCTTGTCCACTGGAAATTGACAGAAGATTGAATATGTTCTCGTCCTGTTGTTATCTGAGATAGGGATTTTGGCGCAACTTGACAACATAATTTGTTGGAAACATTTTATACGAAGTTTTGACTGAATTCATCCAATTTATGTTGCAAAAGCATTATGACATATTATAGTATGTGACTCATATTATAGTATGCAATATCATGCTTATACTTGGAGAGGAGTTTTATATATTGCGTTGTTTTCTTAACAATTTTTACATTGATATATATTGAAGTGATATATGTTAAAGAGATCCCTTAGCGCCTTTTTTTCTCAAAACATAGTAATATTACTGATATAAGAAATGCTGATATGCTGATGCATATGTTAGAAGAAAATAAAGTGCATAAGGCTGTGGCATAAGAATTTTTTTTTCTCCAGCAGAAGTCTTTTATCAACAGAAGTTTTTTAGCAGAGATATTTTTTACAGAATGCATTCAATCATTTCTATGGTCGGAATAGTTCTCACTGGCAAGGAGAACTATTCTGAATGGTCTCAGATGGTAAAACACACCCTCATCTACAATGAGCTGTGGAAAGGAGTGTGTGTCGGAGAAGAAGACAGAGACCCTGTGCAGCCCACATCAGACAAAGAACTCGCCATTTGGGAAAACTAGAACAACAAAGCCTATGCATTAATCGCAGCATCTGTAAATGAGGAAGTAAGTCGTCATATTTCATCCTATTCCACTGCCTTTGAAGCTTTACAAAAGCTGAAAGAACTCTATGATACACATTCTGCACTTGAAGTTGTTCAGCTCATGATTAAACTCTTCACTCTTGAACTGAAAAATAATGATCCTCTTGCTCTTGCATCTGAAATAAAGTCTATAATGCATGATATTAAATCCACTAAGGTTGAGCTGGATATCTCTCTTATTGCCTTTCTCAAAGCACTCTATCCTACCTACTCCAATTATCTTGAGTCTTTACAAGCAAATGGAAACCTTAAAGATATAACCTTTGACTCTCTTGTGAAAAAGTTTGCTGAAAGAGAAAAAGCCTTTGGAAAGAAAACAGTCCCTGAATCTTCTGAAGAGACTGTTTGCCTTGCTCACAAAGAAAAGCATCCTGCTTAAGATTCTACAAGAGGAAGAGGTGGACGAAGAGGAAGAGGAAGATACTTCAGAGGCAGGGGGGGCAGACATTCTCAAGCAGAAAAGGCAGATCTGCATTGCATTCGCTGCAAACGAAATGGATCACATGATGCTTCTACATGCAAGCTACCACGGGACAAGGTTGAGCAGAGAAGAAACTAGCAGAAAGGTAAAACTGATGACACAGACAAAGGTAAAGCACCTGAATCCGCTCACTATATTGAGGCACAATGTAACATTGGAGTAAATGAAGACTTGTTTAATGCTTCACTTGCTTCTTCGAAAAATGACTGGTTGCTTGATTCAGGAGCAACCTGTCATATGACTCATAGGAAAGAATTTTTTGAAGATTTCACTGACAATGTTGATGGAGCAGTATACTTTGCAGATCAGTCAAAAATCAAGCCATCAGGCTTGGCACAATCAGGCTTAAACTACCTGGTCTTCCAGATTTTCTTCTAGATCATGTTCTATATCTCCCGCAGCTCAAGAGAAACTTGCTGTCCCTGGTCCACATCCGCCAGCAAGGTCACTCCATTCATATGTTTGATGGAAAGCTTGAGGTAAGAAAGGCATCTGACCATTCACTTGTCATGAGAGGTATAGAAGAAGAAAGACTTCTTAAACTGCAAGGAACCTCTGCTCATGCACAACATTTTTCATATATTTCTCATCATGATGAAGGTACACTTCCATCAAGTTTACTATGGCATGCTAGATTTGGACATTTAAACTATGATAGTCTCCGCTTGTTGAATAAAAATGGTGTTGCTGGTTTGCCTACAATTCCTAGAAAACATAAACAATGTGATGCTTGCATTCTAGGAAAGCATAGCAAACAGTTTTTTCATGATTCACATTCAAGAGCACATAGGAAGCTTGAACTTATTCACTCAGATTTATGTGGTCCAATGCCTGTTCCTTCTGCAAATGGAAATAAATATATCATGACATTTATTGATGATTACACCAGAATGTGTTGGGTTTACTTATTGAAGAACAAATCTGATGCTTTTCAAACATTCAAGAATTTTCATAAGTGGATTGAAAATGATGCACAATCTCATATTGGGTCTATTCGCACTGATAATGGAAAAGAATATACATCAAATGAATTTGAACGCTATCTTCGCCAACATGGGATTAAACATCAAACAACTGTACCTTATAATCCTCAACAGAATGGTGTAGCTGAAAGAATGAACAGAACAATTTTGAATATGGTACGATCCATGCTTTTCTTCAAAAATGTAAAGACAATGTTTTGGGCTGATGCTATTCTATGTGCTGCATATATAAAGAATAAATGTCCATCTAGTGCTATAAGAAACAAGACTCCTTATGAATTGTGGTATGGACATGTTCCTTCGGTAAAACATCTCAGGATATTTGGTTCCACCTGTTATGCTTTAATACCAAAGGTACATAGAAACAAACTTGGTGCTAGAAGTCGTAAGTGTATCTTCCTGGGGTATTCAAACACATCTAAAGCATACCGCCTTTATGATGAAGTAAATAAAAAGTTTGTTTTATCTAGAGATGTCATTTTTCTTGAATCATCCAAATCTAACAGTGTTGTTGAGCGGCAACTTGATCGCTTGGATAGATTCACAAAACCGAAATCATTCCAAGAGTTTGATAATCAGATTCCACATCTTGAAGGGGGGATTCCTATACTAGATCAACATGTGGAATCTCCTTCTGAAGAACAATCTCCCCTACATGACACTCCAACAACGGATGATGCTTTAAGTGATGTAATTGATAGAATTGGGAGACTCAATCTTGATTCAGACCCAACTCAATCAACAGAACAGCCTGGACCATCTCAGAAAAGTCCCCCAAAGTGGCTGATAAAGACACTTGAAAGTGTTCATCCTGATGAAATTGGAAAAACAGGAACCAGAAATTCAAACCGACAAGATGGAGGTGATGTAGATAACTCTAATTCACCTGTTGATATGGATGTTACTTATGATTGTGAATTGAACTTGTCTACAGATTTTGAACCAACTTCCTTCAAAGAAGCTGCTTCTCATGATAAATGGAAAGAAGCGATGCAGAAGGAGTATGATGCCATCATAAAGAATGGCACTTGGAAGCTGGTTGATCCTCCATTTGGAACCAAACCAATTGGCTGCAAGTGGGTCTACAAGAACAAGTACAAAGCTGATGGCTCACTTGACAAGAACAAAGCTAAGCTTGTGGCAAAAGGTTTTGCATAGAAGGAAGGGGTCGATTATGAGGAAACTTTTGCTCCCACAGCAAAATGGGCCACCATCCGGACACTCTTTGCACTAGCTGCTCAGAACGGTAGGAAAGTCCATCAAATGGATGTAAAAACTGCATTCTTGAATGGAGATCTAAAAGAGAATGTTTTTATGTCCCAGCCTGAAGGATTTGCTGTGAAAGGACATGAACACAAAGTATGAAAACTTGTGAAGTCCTTGTATGGCCTCAAACAAGCACCACGAGCCTGGTATGAAAAACTAACCGAGCATCTTCTGAAACTCAACTTCAATCATTTTGATCTTGATGATGCAACTTTATTTGTCAAGAAAGTTGGCAAAACAGTTGTATATCTTGTGGTATATGTAGATGATCTTTTAATGACAGGGAACAATGAAAGCTATATTACATCCATAAAGAAAGAATTAGGAAAAAAATTTGAAATGACTGATTTGGGCTATGTTCATTACTATCTTGGCATTGAAGTAACCCAACACCCAAAGTCCATATTTCTTTCTCAAAAGAAATACATTGGAGATTTGTTAAACAGATTTGGAATGACAGAGTGCAATCCCCGTTCTACTCCAATGGAACAAAACTTGAAGCTCACATCTATTGAAGGAAAGGAATTTGAGGATGCAACAAAGTATAGACAGCTTGTAGGAAGTCTTATCTACCTCACTACTACCAGACCAGACATTTCATTTGCTGTTGGAATCCTCTCCAGGTTTATGCAAAAGCCTTGTGAGGGACATTGGTCTGCTGCAAAAAGAGTTCTAAGGTACTTGAAGGGAACTCAAGACCTTGGAATCAAGTATACACAGGTGGACGACTTCAACTTGATTGGATACTCTGATTCAGACTTCGATGGAGACAAAGAAACTGGGGTATCTACTTCAGGATATGCTATGAGTCTTGGATCGGGAGCTGTCTCCTGGAGATCACGCAAATAATCAGTACCAGCAGATTCCACAACAGAAGCAGAATATGTGGCAGCAGCTGAAGCAATGAAAGAAATTGTGTGGCTCAGGAAATTCTTGAATATTTGCAGGTAAAACAAATACAATCAACTCCACTCATGATTGATAACACATCTGCAATAAAGTTGGCCAAGAATCCAAAGTTCCATGATCGTACTAAGCACATCAACACTAAATATCATCTGATCCGACATCATGTTGAGGCCAAAACAATCCATCTCCGTCATTGTTCCACAAACGAGCAAATTGCAGACATCTTCACCAAAGCGCTTGGAAGAGAAAAGCTTGAAAGATTCAGAATGATGCTTGGACTCACCAATATCCCTTCAGATTAAGGGGGGGAATGTTGACACCTAATCCGAAACGGATGGGTGAAGCTGGACAGTCATCTAGAAGATGAACTGATCCATTTTATGTATGTATAAATAATAGTTGGCTAATGAATAAAATCATCAGTTCTTTCTTGCGCTCATTAATTTCTGGAGTTAACCTGGCCTGACATCTATTTTAGAAATAACCAACGACACAAGTTGTCTTAGCTTCCTTATAGGCACAATCTTATTCATAGAAGGTCTCTTGTTAGCTCTTAAGCCTCTTATTTTTCCTAGTGCGGCCTTAATGATTTATACAATTTAACTATTGATGTACAATGTCTTTGAAATTTTGATAATATAATATAGTTACCTTGACCGAGAAAAAATAAAATATAATTAAGTAATTTCAAATAATTATGTTTTATATAACTTTTAGATATTGAAGGGTTGTTTAGAAACTCACCTTTCATTTAAAAGTTATAAATATTTATTTTCCTTCTAAAATGAATGGTAAATTCAAATATAATTTTTAAGGCTAAGTTGTAAAATATACTTCTACGAAGGACTGGACCCCTTTGGAAGGGCTAGGAAGGATTCAATTCCCATTATTGTTTGTATTTATTTGTTTTTTTTTAATATTAATGTAAATTTATCTAGACTTGGAATTTCTCATATATTATGTGTGTTTTTTAATATTAATGAGAATTTATTTAGACTCGGAATTTGTCATATTTTAATACATATCAAATTTTTAGAGATGAAAAATTTTCTTTAAACTTTTATTCTTCTAAATATATGATAAATTTAAAATTAACATAGATTAATGAAAGTTATTAACACAGCATGCTTCTACTCCATGTTAAACAAAGAAGGAATAACAACATAGTATTGGAATATTTTAACATAACTATGGTCCAATCATTGCGCTAATAATTTTTTCTATTTATACACATGATAAAATAGGAGTTAAAATGGATTTAAAGCTAGTTCTTAATGCCACATGTGGGTCCTTGGATATGCATCTAATAATTGTTTAGAATTTTACACCCTCTTGTTGGGTATTAATCCAATAATTTCTTTGAAGGTTCACTTCCTCATCATCCTTTGCAACTCTCACATTCTTATCATGCCTATTCTAACTGGAAACCCTCCCTCAATCCTACTTTTAAAGTATTTAATTAGAGCGTAGAGATCTCTCAAGGTTTGAAGCGAACCTTGTGCCGAGAGCACTAAACTTGAGGGATAATAAAATGGAAAACGAGCTGCTTTTATATGAGCATAGCCTTTGCATCAACCGCACATCTTAAGATGTCAACCCATCCCACAAGCTAACATTGGTCTACAATGATTAGGCATTGTTGATAGTAATTGCATCCTAACCATCATTAATATAGTTTGAATGCATAGGTTGTAGTGCTCATGTCCCCTACATCATTATACAATCAATTCTAGGTATATCACCCAAAGTGGGAAAATGTATGAAGTCAAAGTACATTTTGCAGATATTTAGTTGGAAACATTCATTATGGTGAATGTGGGTTTTCTCTACCATACTCTTCTTCTCCTCCTTCTTAATCTATTCTCCTAACTTTGTCCCCCTATCATTATGGTTCCTATACCTTCCTCTGCTACCTAGTCCTGCTAACGCTATGGATCCCTCACCTTCCTCCTCTTGAAGGAAGCTTCCTCCTTGGTCTACAATTCTATCTTGATGACACATATAACTTTGTGTGCCATGTTCAAATGGGACTTATCTTATTCAACTCATAGTTACCCAATTCTTAGAATAGGTCACCTCCTCATTATACGTATATGGATGAAACATAAACAATTAGAAGATCAAATCCATTGCGTAAGTAGAAAAATGGATGTTCCCACATCTCAATTCTTTTCAATGTTGTATGGGCTCTTCCCTCATCTAGTCATTTGGCCTCCTCTGGTATGTGTCTCCCACTTATCTCATTTCAAAGAAGAGTATGTACAATTTTGGGAGTTTTTCTTCCAATCTATAGCTCTTGAAGCTTAAAGGAAATACATAGATTGTTTGATTTTGTGACTATAGTCTTTTTTTCATGTCCAATATAGCCAAACTCTTATATTTGCAATAGGGCGTGATAAAGATCTAATCAAGTTGTGTGGTTCAGGCATCAAATTTTATTAATAAAATTATGTAATTATAGGTTAAATGTATGCCAAAAATTAAATCCATGATGAACATGAAGAAATTACATATTTCCCGCATCTTCGTTAAAACACCATTCAAATGGTTATATATATATATATATATATATATATATATATATATATATATATATATATATATATAATTATTAAATCTCATAGTAAAGTTGAAATTACATTCAAATATCTTATGTATAGCTCACATTGGAATATCTTTTTGCTATTAATATAATTTTAAATGATACATGTCAATTCCATATGAAGAATTAAATGAATTACACATCTCACTCATTCGGAAGTAGAAAGTTATAACATTATTTTACTTAAGTTGGGCATTGAAATATTTTATTTTGAGTCAAGAGGAAAATGATTTTTGCAATTTGTATTTTTGTCAAATGTTAAAGAATGAGATGTTTTACAAAAATAAAAATAAAAAAATGTTTCCGCCTCTAGAGAATTCAGTCCTCTTGATATAAGATAGATCAAAAAATAAAATATTTTTATAATTATTCTTAATATATACCAATGTGTTGAGTTGTTGAAAAAGATATAATGTTATAGAAAGAGCTAAAAGAAATTCTAGCAATATCTTCTTTTTCATAATTTTCCTCTCATTTATATATCACTTTCATATATTACTTTTGGCCTTGAGAAGATATACATTGGTTGTATTGAGGCTTCTGTGATCCATATTAAGTTAATGAGCGATTTTTCAGCATAAATCACATGATATTTCATTTTTCGACGTGTTTCAAACCAGCTAGTGTGGTTCATCGTCAGGACAAGTTGAATGAGCAGATCAGGGTTTTCATGTTAAATAGATAGAGCAGATACTCCAACGGCTGAATTCTTAGACCAGGTAATGACTATATAGATAACGGCTAGATTTTGTATGACCATTATATAATTTAAAATATAACATGGGTAGTTAGATTCTTATTAAAATAAGAGTAAATGGATACTTTTTAACCAATTAAAATTTAAAATATATGCTTTTAAAAATACATTATAACCTAAAATTGTTTAGGTTAATATTTAGTTATAAAAATTATTATTAATTATATAAATATGCATTAATATCCATATATAATATTACTCACTAATAAGTCAAAGGGTTTATTCCACAAACTAATAAGTACTAATAATCTATTAAATTAATTTAAATTCTGAATAATAGTTATTTAAATAAGTTAGAGTAACTAGAGTAATTTAATTATAATTATCATATTAGAAATATATAAATAAATTATAAAATGAATCAATTTAAATTAAAGGTAAATTATCCAAGTTGTTAAATTTCAATATTAGAAAAGTTAGTTAAAAGTAATAAATGCTAGGGTTTAATTATAATTATGATAATAGAAATATATAAATAAATTATAAAATGAATCAATTAAAATAAAAATAAGTTAACCAAGTTGTTAATTTCAATAATAGAAAAGTTCGTTAAAAGTAATAAATGTTAGGGTAATATACAAAAAAACAAGTTATATAATTTTTAATTTTTAATTAAAAATGAGTGACAATTTATTTATAGTTCTATAAATGATAAAAAATAAAATAGAAGGAATCAAATTCATTAGTTATTTAAAAGTTAGTTAACTAAATAAATAATAGAGTCATATAAGGGTTAAGAAGACAATTTCTTAATAGACAAAAAAAAACAAAGAATAATTATTTGAAGTTAATAGCACGAATAAGTACTACAACAAAACCTTAAACTAGAAAAACCACAAGGAACAAAGACCCCAATAAATAGGAAACCAAGGGAAAAATAAAAAGACAAAGAGAGAAAAAACAAAGGGGGAGGGAAAACAGGAAGACCACAACTAGGAGGAGAGCGCTAGAACCTAGCAACTACTCACCTTCAAGCCATCCTCCCTGTTGAGATTGTTCGACCTTTTTTCAATCTCGGGTGCTTCCCTAAATTTTCGATGATGGAAATGGGACACTTTAGCAATTACACTAGCCTCCTCAATGCAGACATGATGATTTGTTTTCTCGACATGCTCTGCCAATAGGAGAGACTTGGCTCTCCTATGCTTAAGGTTAGCTGCATGCTCACTAATCCTCTGATTAATGGAGCAACCAGTCCCACCAATATAGGGAGTCCACAGGAAAAAGGAATAATATAAACCCATTTCATGTCCTTGGGGTCGACAAGATCCTTCACCGATCTGAGGGAGTTACGAATGGTATTGAGAGGTCGAAAGGTCTAGGGGACATTATGCTTCTTAAGAATCCTCACAATTCTATCTGTGGTTTCGTGAACATACAGAAGATGGACCCCGGGAGTCCTCTCCTTCTTATCCCTTTTAGCTATCGAATTCTTAGCTACTAAGAGGAAAGCCTTATGTCCCAAGCGCCTACTATAACCGTTCTAAACAAAGACATTAAGGAGATGGGATTTCTCCTCCTCGAAGCTATTATCATCAGAGATTCTTAAGGCACGAGTGGCAAGGGTGTTGAGAACCCCCAACTTTTGAGCAGGGAAATGGTGGGAACTAGCATGAAGATATTGCTCTGTATGAGTTTTCTTACAAAACACCCGGTGGGAGAGGGAACCATCACTATTCTTAGAGATAAGAATATCTAGGAAAGGGAGGAAACCATCGAATTCCTGCTCCTTGGTGAACTTAATGGTAGAGGATTGACTATTGAGATGTTTCAAGAATAGGTCTAACTCCTCTTGGCCATGAGACCAGATGACATCAGTGTAATCCACATATCTTTTCCCAAGTTTAGGCACAAGACGGGCTGAGTTAAGAGCCTTGGATACAAAGTCCTCCATAAAAATATTCGCAACAACAGGGGAAAGGGGTGAGCCCATGGCAAAGCCATAGGTTTGCTCAAAGAACTCACCTTCAAAACAAAAAAAGTCGATGTGAGGTAGATCTCAAGTAACCGAGTGGTATCAGGATCGGTTAGACGGTAGATTACTTCCATAACCTCATTTATAGGTATGCAAGTGTACAGGGAAACCATATCAAAACTGACTAGAATGTCATCAGAGTCTACTTTAATGTCGTTGAGCTCCTCGATAAATGAAGCAGAGTCTTTAACGAAGGAGCCTGTACGACCAACTAAAGGTTTTAATCTTCAAGGCAAGGAACTTCACCAGAAGATAGGTAGGACCCCCAATGGTGTTGACAATGGGCCTAAGGGGAGCTCCTTCCTTATGAATTTTAGGGAGACCATAGATTTGAGGAGTGATAGGACTATTCTCAATGAGTTTACATTACAGGGGACCTGCCGAGCTACTGGACTTCATGGCAAGGGATACATTCTTGAAGATCTTCTTCAACGGGTTTTTGGGAAGCTTCCTGTAGCTCTGACTATTATGAATATGCTCCAACATTTTATTGTGGTAGTATTCCCAGTTAAGAATGATTGTAGCCCCACCTTAATAAGCTTTTAGAACAACAATGTCTTTGTTCTGATTCAAGGATTTAAGGGCTTCAAATTCATCCCTGCTAAGATCTCCCTTAGGAGGCTTAGCTCTCCTAAGGACAAGAACACAATCCTGCCTAATAGTGTTTCTAATACTATGATGTAAAACACGAATCCCACATTCTATGTCACAAATAATGTCATCAATCGGGATCTTCTTGGGGGCCAAGGCAAAATTTAAACCTTTTCCTAAAACCCTCAAAACAGAAGGAGGAAAGGCGAAACTAGACAAGTCGACAACCTTCTTATTACCATGAGCAGGAGGGGGAGGAGGATCAAACCTACCAAGATTATTCTTAAACTTAGAATTATTGTACCTATTGAAAACCTTTAACCTACTATTATCAAAGATATTATGACTACTTACTATATAATTATTCCTAGAACTAAAATTAGTAACATCATCCTCTAAATATTATTATTACTGTTATTATTACCAATAACCATAATATTATTATCACTAATATTAATATTATTATTTTTATTATTAAGATTATTTAAATCATTAATATTATTATCAATATTACTATTCATAATATTATTATTATAATTATTAATAAAACTATTCTCCTTCATATTAATAATATTATTAACATTCCTATTATTAATAGTATTGTTGTCATTAGTCTTATTCAATGAAACATTCGAACCACACAACGAAACATCAAGAGAGCCACTCACAGGGAGGTTAGAACCCATACCGACAAGAACCAAGTCACAGCTCTGAATTGGATGGCTTGCAACCGAAAGATTGACTCTGCATTCAACGTTACAATTCATTCCTTCAGACGGGGCCTGCGCGTAGTCAATATGAACCACGCAGCTTGGAATAGGATCAGAATGAAACAAAAAGGGCAAACAGACTCTGCGCTCCATGTTATCATGCAAATCTTCACATGGAACCTATGTGCCTAGGGCACTAACCGAGCTGCCAATCTGAAAAGGATTAGAATGAGAAGAAACGAGAAACCTCACTCTGTGTCCATGCTATCATTCCCATTTTCAACCTGAGCCTGCGTGTTGTCAACATGGACCATGCTGTTTTGAATAGGTTTAGAATGAGACGAGCCAGGTAGACAGGCCCCGTGTTCCACGCTGTGAGAGATCAATCGTACGGGGTCCTTCGTTAAAGACTCTGCTTAATTTATCGAGGAGCTCAAGGACAGTAAATTGGACTCTTATGACATTCTAGTCAGTTTTGATGTGGTTTCACTCTACACTTGCATACCTATAAATGAGGCTATGGAAGTAATCTATCGTCTAACGGATCCCGAAACCACTCAGTTAGTTGAGATCTACCTCACGTCGACCTTTTTCTATTTTGAAGGTGACTTCTTTGAGCAAGTCTGTGGCGTTGCCATGGGCTCACCCCTTTCCCCTATTGTTGCGAATCTTTTTATGGAGGACTTTGAATCCAAGGCTCTTAATTTAGCCCGTGTCCTGCCTAAACTTTGGAAAAGAAATGTGGATGACACAAATGTCATCTGGTCTCATGGCCAAGAGGAGTTAGACCTCTTCTTCGAACATCTCAATAATCAATCCTCTGCCACTAAGTTCACTAAGGAGCAGGAAGTCATTTGGTGTCTCCCTTTCCTAGATATTCTTATCTCTAAGAATAGTGATGGTTCCCTCTCCCACTGGGTGTTTAGTAAGAAAACTCATACGGAGCAACATCTTCATGCTAGTTCCCACCATTTCACTACTCAAAAGTTGGGGGTTCTCAACACAGTTGCCACTCTTGCCTTAAGAATCTCTGATGATAAGAGCTTAAAGGAGGAGAAATCCCATCTCCTTAATGTCTTTGCTGAGAATGGTTATAGCAGGCGCTTGGGACATAAGGCCTTCCTCTTAGTAGCTAAGAATTCAATAACTCAAAGGGATAAGAAGGAGAGCACTCCTGGGGTCCATCTGCCGTATGTTCAAGGAACCACGGACATAATTGCGAGGATTCTTAAGAAGAATAATGTTTGCTCGACCTTTAGACCTCTCAATACCATTCGTGAGTCCCTCAGATTAGTGAAGGATCCTATCGACCCCAAGGAAATGAAAGGGGTTTATATTATTCATTGTTCCTGTGGGACCCACTATATTGGTGAGACTGGTCGCTCCATTAATCACAGGATTAATGAGCACGCAGCTAACCTTAAGCATAAGAGAGCCAAGTCTTCTGCTTTAGCAAAGCATGCCAAGTAAACCAATCATCATATCTGCATTCAGGAGGCTAGTGTAATTGCTAGAGTGTCCCATTTCTATCATCGAAAATTTAGGGAAGCACTCGAGGTTGAAAAAAGGCCGAACATTCTCAACAGGGAGGATGGCTGGAAGGTCAGTAGTTGCTGGGTTCCAGCACTGTCCTCCTAGTTGTGGTCTTCTTGTCTTCCCTCCCCCCTTTGTTTTTTCTCTCTTTGTCTTTTCATTTTTCCGTTGGTTTCCTGTTTATTGGGGTCTTTGTTCCTTGAGGTTTTTCTAGTTTAAGGTTTTGTTGTAGCACTTATTCTTGCTATTAATCTCAAATAATTATTCTTTGTTTATTTTTGTCTATTAAGAAATTGTCTTCTTAACCCTTATATGACTCTATTATTTATTTAGTTAACTAACTTTTAAATAACTAATGAATTGGATTCCTTCTATTTTATTTTTAATCATTTTTAGAACTATAAATAAATTGTCACTCATTTTTAATTAAAAATTAAAAATTATATAACCTTTTTTTTATATATTACCCTAGCATTTATTACTTTTAACTAACTTTTCTATTATTGAAATTTTCAACTTGGTTAACTTATTTGTATTTTAATTGATTCATTTTATAATTTATTTATATATTTCTATTATCATAATTATAATTAAACCATAGCCTTTATTACTTTTAACTTACTTTTCTAATATTGAAATTTAACTTGGATAACTTACCTTTAATTTAAATTGATCCATTTTATAATTTATTTATATATTTCTAATATGATAATTATAATTAAATTACTCTAGTTACTCTAACTTATTTAAATAACTATTATTCAAAATTTAAATTAATTTAATAGATTATTAATACTAATAGTTTGTGGAATAATCTCTTTGACTTATTAGTGAGTAATATTATATATCGATACTTATGCATATTTATATAATTAATAATATTTTTTATAACTAACTATTAACCCAAACTATTTTAGGTTATAATTTATTTTTAAAACCATATATTCATCATTTTAATTGGTTAAAAAGTATCCATTATATTTTTAATTATATAATGGTCATACCAAATCTAACCATTATTTATGTAGCAGTTACTTGGTCTAAGAATTCAGCCATCGGAGTATCTGCATTATCTATTTAACATGAAAAGCCTGATGTGCTCATTCAACTTGTCCTGACAATAAACCACACTAGCTCATTCCAAACGCGTCGACAAACGAAATATCTTGTAATTAACGCTGAAAAATCTCTCATTAAAATATACACTATTATCAACCAACAAGTCCAACCGAAACAAACTTAACAAGATAAAAAGATAAAAAACAATTATACGTACATCATTCATATATTACCTTCGGCCTTAAGATATACACTATTATCAACCAAACAAGTCTAACCGAAACGGACTTAACATGATAAAAGATAAAAACAATTATACGTACATCTTTCATACATAAATTATATCTTTTGTTTATAAAAAAATTGAGAACATAAATTATTACCATATTATTTATAATTGGCCGGATTGCAAGCTTTATATATCAATTACTTAACCAATAAATTATTGAACACAAATAATTAGCTCCACATCCACATATACACATAAATTTATGATTAAAGATTACATGAAACCAACGATTTCAGAATTTAAAGTGATTGATCTACTGACTTTCATTACACAAATTAATCACCTTGTCTGATACATTAATATTATTTTAATTCATATGTTTTTGTCAATATAATAAAATTTTGTTATTTTTTGTACGTCTTAATTATTTTCCAAATTAACTTATTGATAATATTTTTCAATTCATCTATAATTTATCTTATTGATATTGCATCCGATTGGCTAATCTTAATGTTATACTTTTATGCGTTTAATGAAGATAGGATATATCAAAGTCTTCGATGAGAAAAAGCATGAACCATAGGTACAACTTCTAAGTCGGTTAGAAACATGTCAAGCAATAGACAAAGCAAAGCATGATAATATATAGAAATTTAGAAATGAAGCAAATTCATAACTATCCCATCCGTAAGGTACAAAGCTTTTAGTTATAAAATAAAATTTGAAAAATGGGGACATTTGTGACAAGGTATCGACTAATAAATTAATCAATTTGAAATTAAAGTAAGTCAACTGCAACGACATTCAAATTAAAGTAAGTCTTTGCGTGTTAATCTAGAATCGAACTTACTTATCCATGTTTGAAAACATGTTTCTTCCGCGTTTAATTTACAAAAGAGTACCGACTGATGTTCTTCATTCCTTCACTACCACCCGGCATGATCGTCCGTTCAAAGGCAACGAATATTTTGTCAGGTTCGCAGACTTATAAATATTCAAGTGTAGTAAAAGGTATCTGTAAAGTAAAGGTCAGCTCCACAATTTGAGCCTGCAACTCACCGACAACCCAGCTAATAACAAAGATTAGTCGCTGACGACAAAGTTTCCCTTCTGTTCATACAATGCAGGGCTGCAACCAGAAGAACTACGATATCAGGCCTTTATGGGGATGGTTTCATGGCAGACGTAGGGTTCTGCAATTTTTAATATTGATGGTGGTGATGATGCATGTATTTGTGGACAGTGGGAGCTGTGATTTTGAAATAAATCCCACAAGAGATCAAACAAGTCCAGGGACAGCAAGCAGAAGGGCGTTGATTGGATCTTCACCACCTGATTGCAAATTAAAATGCGGCGGATGCACTCCCTGTGTGAACGTACTAGTTCCCATCCATCCAGGCACTGTCAATCCACAGAATTACGAGAACTACTACCCTCAGGTTTGGAGATGTAAATGTAGAAGCAGGCTATACAATCCATGATTTCAGTCATTCTGATGTTATGTTGTTGAGTTATTCTAGTATTGATCCATTTGGACCATCATATGAAATTTTCTATGTGGAAATCTCAATATTCGGACAAGATATGAAGTCCTAGTTAGCATTCTCAATTTTAGTAGAATGTTGTTTTACAAGATATATAAGAGATACATGGATTTACCAAAGGTATATAAAATAATCTAGTTTAAAATATTACCAGACGAGATGAAGTTCTTCTATATAGCATTCTCATAGTTGATAGAATGTTGTTCTACCAGTTGTGATAGTAGACAGAGTTTTACCTACTCATGTATACACTCATAAGGAACATATAATATTTTCTTTTACAAATACACGTAAGGAACATGTAAATCTCCAAAGACAAACAGGAAAGAACTGTTCATTGATTCACATACTTGGTCGGCAGGGATGAGCCGCAGCACAAAAGTAAATATGGAGAAAAGGTGATCCTCTTGCTATTACTAATATGAAGTGAATTCATATTGATGACTACATTATAACATGTATTAATGCTATGTCTAATTTTGAAACAATTGTCTCAGATTGTGGAATAGGTCTTTGCTGGATGGTTTATGTTGTTGCTCAGACACTGCTTCCCACTAATTACTACTGTTAGAAGATATGGTTTGCCCTGCTCTCTTTCTACTGTTCCGTTATGCGGAGTAATCCTAGCGGTATATGGCATATGACCCAGTGAACGACTATATTCATGTTGAAGTAAATCCGCGGTATCCCTTCCTCTCCATCCATCGCTACTATCCCTATCCATAAATAGAGAAATCACCGGCCGAGGTTTTAAAATTTACGAAATATCCCTACTCATATCCCAAATAAATTCATCCAATTCCTATGGGGGGCCGCGATAACTCGACTAGTATTTCCTAAATAATTCATTTTCCCATGAATTACAGTTGCTATCGCATCCAACCATTGGTGTTCACTTATGGAATTGCTATCTAGCAATTTAGAATGGATTGAGTTGTCCTTAAATTTTAGGAATATTTTAAAATTTGACTGTCAGGAAAATTTATTAATTCAGAAATAGGTCAAATAATTGATCTCTAAAAGAAACGAGAATACAATCCGCTAATCAAAAGATAGGTCGAGATCAATCTGCTAGTCAAAAGACAAGTCCAATAATTTATCTCGAGAAGAAGCTAGGATACAATAATTGACCTTTCTCCTAACCATCTGAGATATTTAGAAAATCTGGGAGCATGGTTGTGGGCTTTTGTCTTTACACCACTAGAGGTCTGAATTCCAGTTGTTTGCCCAGTTACACGATAGGGAGTTTGAAACTCTTAAAAACATTGAATCTGACTGGCTACTTTCTTTCCAAATTCTAATTCTGCTTCTACCTCTCCCAGAGTTTGAATCTACGCTGTTGGATTTATACCATTGGGGATTTGAACTCCAGTAGTTTACATCGTTATATCCTAACAAAGCCACAATATATAGTTTGAATCTAGGCGGTTGGATTTATACCATTGGGGACTTGAACTCCAGTACTTTACATCGCTTTATTTTAACAAAGCCACAATATATAGTGTTAGGGTTACGGTTACGGTTAGGGTTAGATTCAATTATTATTATTATTATTATATCATAAAGGGTCGGGCTTTCATATTATTCAGGATTTGAATCTGGGATTTTGGTGCTTCATTAGGGAGGGCTTGAACTTAGGTTGTTCGTATAGCTGCACACTGTCCCAAACACCATATAGGGTAGTTTAAATTCCTTATTTTTATATGTTTAAACTTACACATTTGGCTTTCCAAGAAGATTTTACACTGCTTATTTATATAATTACACTTTCCAATCACACTATGGATTAGTTTAAATATATATATATTTGGCTAAAACACTATGGATTAGTTTAAGTATATATATTAGGCTAAAACGCTCCACGAAGACTCCGCACCAGCTAGAGGATAAATTTTGGTGTTAAGGCGATTAAACTTTATCCTAAACACTGAGCCTAAGCTACAGCAGGACCTTACACACCTCCCCCATTCGAACTATAAAATGGTCATTTTGATCTAATAACAACCTTAGAGAACGAGTAGATATGGATTTCAAATAAAATTTCCTTTAAAGTCAATATATCTATTTAAAACGGTTTTCTCCAAAAATCTCGTGTACAAGATATATCAGTGAATGGTGAGTTGCTGGTGATAGCATCATGGAAGCATAAATTGCAAGAGATTACAATGATTTATCTAGATTCATGATGCTTCATGATGCTTCATTGACTACGGATTTACAATTTCTCTTTAACGACATATACTTTCTGAGGAATGAAAATAATATAATGTAGCTTGGGAGATTGAATAGGTCAAAATGGAAGTTAATAGTTTCTTACGAAATGCCCAAATGTTTTTGTTTTCAAACTATCTTTACATTTCTGAATTGTCATTGAATTTAATGGTTATGGAAGTCACGATTGAAATTACTTGATTAATCTTTATTTTATTAAATTAATAAAAGTGTTTGTGACTATTCAAGAAAGAGCACTTGAGTAGAGATTTATTGCCAAAATATTGCTAGTGATTAAGTGTACAAAGTGGACCCTCCCAAAATGTCTCTTAAAAAGAGAAAAGTTGATAAATAAATTAGGATAATGAGAGAAATATTATACTAAGGACTTAGTCAGAAAGAAATTCTATGTTGAGTTAAAGAATAATAAAGTATTAGGGCGTAGAAAAGAGTGTTTTAAAGAAAAAGGTTTTTTTTTTTTTAAATTAATAAAAGATTAGTAACTAAGGTACACTCACCCTTAGAGCATGATGTTGCTAATGAAAAATATGTTGGGAAGATCTATTATAAAACCACTCATAAACACAAGAATAATATTGATTCTTGAAGGCAAAATGGTCTCCGCTGGGCAGGGATTGTTGGAGCCAATTCATGGTTGGGTGAAACATGCTATGTTATAATCTCCTAGCATCTAGTCACGATTAGACATGTGTTGTCTTGATTGTACATGTTGATTTGTATAATAGCTTACAGCTTTCATAGTGATGAATTATACTAAATATTTAATGAAAGAGTGAATTATATAAAGATATGCATGCTTAGGTAATGAAATTTTTGTAATGTGGGTAAACTAGGTGAACTATGTATTATAAATGAGAGTAAATAAGTTAAAGAATCCTCTTTTACATACCCTAAGAATTATGTATTTATCTTGAATGACATTCAACTAATAGAATTACTCATAAGTGTAAACTGATAGTGTTTGTTTGGGTATTGTGAGAGATCATTTAGTATTTCCTAGAAAGAAGGTTATCTATCTATATATATATATATATATATAGAATTCATATATTTATAATATAGATTATATACCATATAGATTAGTTTGAATATCAAGGGAGATTCCTAGTAACCAAATGAAGGTGTTAACAAAATTTATCAATTAAATACAAATCTCATAGCGAACCTGTAAGCAACATTTTTGATAAGGAAAGATGGAATTTCTCATGTATTCTTGTAAATTAAATAAATTATCTATTCTATTTGTGAGCATAGAAAAATGGATTTTTGATTAGAGTAGGTGTAGAAATATACTTATGTATATTAAATACTTGCATCATCCAAAATTTCCTATAAAGGATTTGAATAATCAAATCCTAAGAAAATCATTACTATGTTTAGAAAAAGGGTTTAATCAATTTGAACATACAAAAGCAGTATATAGTAGCTCATAGTCTAGATTTTCCATATTAATGTAACAAGTATGGTAAACCAATCATTCGTACTAATGTATGAATATTATATTAAGACAGTAAGAATATTGAATCAAGATGAAGGAAAAGAGAAACAAGTGAAACAAGTTTCTAATTTATAGGAACATAAGCAATTACAAAAAAGATTCTAACATAGAATTAGAGTTAGAGGGTAACATCTAACTCTAGTTATGAGAAAACGGAAAATTATTTCACCATATTTAAAACAAAAATTCCAGATTTATTACAAATATAAATACCATAAAAAAAAATTGAAATGAAAAATAATATCATTAAATAAAAAAACAAAACAAATAAGAATCTATACTTTTATATATATATATATATATATATATATATAATGAATGAGAAATAAGAGTCTATACTTCGTTAAGGCTCGGCCTTTGTATACAAATCGTAACCCTAGTAGGGTTAGGAATCTAACCAGAAAGCTTGACTTGGGTTATCATGAAGAAAACCATTCAAAAATGATAAATTTAAGGAAATTTTGACCGAATTGAAAAATGTTTGAGCTGTAGGAAAAGAAGTGCAAGTCAATTACAAGACTACGGTAAACTTCCTTGGTACGAATTGAATAAAATTATTTCCTTCCATAGGCCATAGTTGTAACCATTGGTAACCTATAGAGGATTACTATTATTAAGAACGAGGTGGAGAGTCATAAAGATAACCATATAAAAAAAAACATGTAGAATAAAATTATAACTAAAAATGGCCCCGAGAATGTCCTCCTTCATCGAACTATGGAAGCCAAGGTTATACTCATCATTATTATAATATTTGAAAAGTAATATTTGAGTATAAAACAATTACAATGAAGAGTATAACGAATCAAAGTGCTAAAAGGATGATTTATTTTCCTTGGCCATTAGTATCTATAGCTAAAATAGATACCAATTTTATTTATTAACTAGTAGAACATAATGAAGAAAACCTAATTCCGTACACTAATTATAAAAAATCCATAGCACATATTGCAAAGAGAAATAGAAAGTACATTACCCAAATGTCCATTAGAGTCAAATTATCGTAAATTATCAAATTCAAACTCTAGTTGTGCCCTAAGAGCTAGGACAACGGTCTAATGTGCTAAACCTAAAACAAAAAACACCAAATTGTATAAACAAGGAATTTGGGAAATGAAATAGATAAACACCAAATTGTATAAAACAAGGAATTTGGGAAATGAAATAGAAGTTATCTCTCGAAGTTGGGAGATGAAATAAAAGTTACCTCCTCGGAAGAGATTTTCATATAAATTAAATCATTATATTTTTTTTCATTCATCTCAATTATTTTAGAGTGGGAAAAGTGGAGGAATCAACTTTTAGGACCATTTTTACCTGCGGG
Organism: Pinus tabuliformis; assembly: GCA_031772625.1. NCBI lineage: Eukaryota > Viridiplantae > Streptophyta > Pinopsida > Pinales > Pinaceae > Pinus > Pinus tabuliformis. The sequence goes on from CM062811.1 coordinate 963,611,332, forward strand.
ACCAATTTTATCAAATTGGGTAACCTTCAAGGAGTATTTTGAGGCATGAAATAAAATTTTTGGGGACTAGAATTTTGTTGCTTTAGCCCCACATCTTTTATTTTCTATTCTATAGATAGAACCTTTCCAACGATAATGTCAATTGGAGTTTATATGTGAACTTTATGCCACTTAGACTTTGACCTTCGTGTTTTCACCACCATAATTCAAGAGGATGCCACTTCAGACCCTATTATTCATGAAATAGGGCTATCGAAGTGATTATGACGTAGAAGAATCTATAAGAGTCTATATTGTAACTATAGATAAATTTGAAGAAGTCTAACCTAACCACTAATAGGCTAGTAGGTTGTGATATAACCATACTACTAGGAGGAAAAGGGTTTCCGCTCTTTCGAGTGCATTTGTTCCATAACTAAGGAAAGACGGCCAAGAGAGATAGGAGATAGAGAACATAAGGAGGATTTTTGCCATGTAGTAGCCCATGGGCCAAAGACTATACTTATTCTTGTAGCCATATTTCCATTCAGAGAAAAAGAGTAGAGAAACCTCACCTTCCAGTTGAGTTTTTCTCCTACAAAGATTTCCAAAGCATATATTTTGTTAGATGTGTGTGTGAGATTTTATTTGGTTGTTCTTTATTTTTTACAAAATTGTAAATTTATATAGATGCACTATTAATAATTAATCAACAAATCTAAAAAAGATTAGAATATTGTAAAATTTCATATACGAAAATTTATGGATCAACTATGAATTTGAAACTCTAAAAAAGATTAGAATATTGTAAAATTTCATATACGAAAATTTATGGATCAACTATGAATTTGAAACTCTAAAAATCCAAATTTATGTAGGGCTCACGATGTTACAGAAAAAAAAACCCTATTGAATCTTCTGCAAGTAAAACAAGGGGAGCTGCGACGCAGCGAGTCCCTGCGTGAAGTTGAGCCTGTCTATTACGCACTACAGGCATGTGTGCATTACAGATGGAAGCATATCAGCCCGGCTATGAAACAATTCAATATTGCTCGGCAAGCAGCTCAATATTGTTTGTTTGGTGGAGAACTGAATTCAGGTTAACAGAGAATCTGTACAGGCGACAGGATCAGAACTTCAATCTGCATAGTCATGGGTTCTCATAGATCTCAGGATTTGCCTTGCTCGTTGAGTAAGTTTGTTCTCTTCATAGCAATAAAAAGACTTGCCTGTCTTCGTTCGGGCCTGCCTTCTCGTTACCGCCTGTTACATAGAAAGTTGCTCAGGCAGGAATTGCCTTCGCCCTGCCTTCCTGTCTGCGATATGGAACTTGCCCGCGATATAAAGAAGGTAGGTGACTTGACAAAGGGATTTATAGTGCAGTGCACTAGGTTAGGGAAAGAGAAGCCAACCAAACAAAGGTCGATCAGATGTAGTGCTGTGCTCTAGTCCACCAAGTGTAGGAATGGATTATATATGCGAAAACAGATACCGGCAGGCAGATGAGGATTGATTAGTACAACAAAAAAGCACTGACTCACTACAGAAATTGTAGCGAAGTGGAGCAGCTGTGAGACAAAGACAAAGGTTGCTGCGAACTCTGCGTTGATTTTTTTTTGAAGATTAACGTTGTCTAGGAATCAAACCATACCATACTAATGCGGTGCAGCGAGACGACAAAAGCGTTAGTCAGCTTCAACTGAGTCCGTGAGGTGTAAAGTCATCGTTAATATGGTATGTCTCTCTCCCAATTTGTGTTTTTGAAACCTCTTCACTGTAATCATCGAAGGTCCGGGTCTCCATAATTATTTGGAAGAAAACATAGGGACATTTCTAATTATCTTCTTATCTCAGATTTTGGATCTTTAGAGAAATTTACTTTTAAATTTATTATTTATTATTTGAAGAGCAATTTTTCTTGTAATTTAGCTAAATAGAGCACTGGTTACTTTTATAATATTCATTTGCAATTGAATGCAACACCATTTTTTGTTTTCAAGAAGAACATTTGAATAGAGCTTTACAATTAGGTGTAATAATCTACACGAATTATTATGGGTAATAGTTAATTCTACAGCAAATTGGAGTCATCCTGTTAGATCTATTGAATATTTTTGTCTGTAATTTAAACTGTATTACATTTAGTGAATTCGGGGAAATTTCCTTTGCAACAGGATGTCGTTCTTTAATGTTACAACGTTCCTGAGAAATTTTCTGTTTAAATTATCACTATTTTTTATTTTTTATTTGTTTCGAAGATGACGGCTTCAATTACAATTACATACTTCTACAATTACATACATAACAGAATAACATTCATAACTATATTTATTGGTTAAAAAAGTATTTTGAACTACAAAAAAATCCCTAAATCTTTAGAATAAAGAGTAGAAGACTTTGGCACTTGTCTTTTCAATTCAAATTCGAAAAGAATTTGCAAATATTTTGTTAAATCTTTAGAGGAGATTCACTCTTTAATTTAAAGATTACTTTTAAGTCAAATTTTACTGTAGCGTTTGTGTTTAACTAGTCACTAAACAATTTAATGATTCTGGGAAGGTGAATTCATTTATAATTGGGTACACAGGTCCCGTCATTGGAAAGTGATTCCCGGCCGGTAAGTTGCTTTGGTCGAGTGTTTCCAACGACAGGTGTTGGAAGGAGAGGCACAGTGCCCATGCAAAGAACGAAGGCTTCTCTTAACTGAGTGTTTCAAACGACAGGTGCTGGAAGGAGAGGCACAGTGTCCATGCAGAGAACGAAGGTTCTCTTTTCTTGTATTCGTGTGTCAGCAGCTCCCATGGCTTCTGCAAGCAAACTCTTTCTCATATGTCTTCTGATGATGGTATTTGTTCAGGTAACGACCATGTAGTTTGGCTCTTGGAAGTCTTATTTTATATTTGTAGCTCATTACTGTTTCATGATGTATGTGCAAGTTCCAGCTCCAGTGCCTACTAAGGATAAAAAAGGTACGAGCTCCGGCCTTCTTCATCAGCAAAGCGATTTTTTTCTGCACAGAAGAATGTTTTGAATTAGGAATTTTGATAAGTAATGCTTTCAGGTTGAATTTAGAGCAGTACCTAGAGTAGCCTCCGATTCTGATGTCCCTCTATATATATCTGAACAGATAAATCAGATAGTACATTCCTATAGGCTCAGTTTCATTAATTTTGATGTCTTTTAATTCTTCTGGACAAACAAAAAATATAAAGAGAGGAGAATCCACTTTATATATTACGTAGTATACATTGAGAATGCGAGGATTCATTTTACGAAAATCAGTGTTTAGATAAAGAATCGAGTGGAAACAAATCGATGGTGTTCACATAGAACTAACTTGAACAAAATCCAGTCTATTTGATGTTATTTGATGTTTTGTCCATGTCTTGGTCAAGGTCCTCCAAAATTCTTTCCTGCAGGCAAAGGCAGATTTGTGGTACGCATCAGTCGACATGATTCACTTCTTTAAAGAATTGATAGGCAAACACTGATGAACTCGATCACTTGAATGCATTAGATCATAGTACTAGCAGTTTAATAACCAAAGGAACAAATATGCCCAAGAAAATTCACCTGTCCCATGAGCTCCTCATGTATTGTGAGACCAACACTGCCAAGTCTCTCAACACTCGCACTAAGCGCATCTAACTCTTGATCTTGTTCTCTGGTCACCAGGCAAAGCAAGTTAACAGGCTACCAGATCAATGCTATTCAAGAAAAAGGCTGACAGGTGTAAATTCTTGGAAGAGAAAAACAAATTTTGAAAAAGGCTCTTTAGCAGAGGTGTCCGACAAGTGTAAATTCTTAGAAAGGAAAAACAAAGTTCGAGAAGGCTCTTAAGCGTAGGTGTCTAGACTCTAAAGCACTGTTATAAAAAAAGCTATATTTAAAAGTGATCTTCAACAACATAAATTTGATCATACTTCTAATAACAGAATAAACATATTGGGAATTCATAGAAAGGATAACAGTCATTGACGGCTTTGAACTGCAGGAAATACCAGCAAAAAAGTCGCTATATTGCGAAAGCTAGTATTGCTAGTGGCCATCCCACAATTGTTCTGGTCAGAGAATCCACGGCCTCTAATCGTGAGAAAGCCCAGCTCCTCGAGTCCTTCAAGGCCTCAGCTCCTCGAGTCCTTCAAGGTAATTGTTTCCAAACCCACTGCTATTCTATCAAGTAATCATGTTATTCATGATTTACACTATACTACTAAAGCCAATTGAACTGTCCCAGCGACAGCAAGTCAGTTAGTTGTCAGTTATGGTATAGATATTATTTATGCAGACATAAATATTTATTCAGAGGCTAACAAGCGGAAAGAATTTTTGTTGCAGGTCTTAACCGGTGCAGAAAGAGCGGAAAGAATTTTTGTTGCAGGTCTTAACCGGTGCAGAAAGAGTTGTAGATTACGTTGGAAGAATTACCTGCGTCCTGACATTAAACGCGGACGGATTTCCGCGGACGAGGAGGATCTCATTATTCGGATGCATCGCCTTCTTGGCAATCGGTATGTCGAGAATATCTGAACATTTGTTCACTCAACAAAATTTATTGATTCCCCATTTCAGCGCCTCGAAATTTCGAATAATTAACTGCACAGTAGGAATGATCAGGTTCACATTAGAAATCTCACCTTGTTCATTGCTTCTCGCTGCAGGAACCGTCTGCTGTTGCAGAGAGCATTAGAGGGTCTGGGAACGCTCTGCCTTGGAGCAATCCAAAACCAGGAGGGTAGCAGTGTATTTAATGAGATGCAGTGGGCCGACGTCACAAAGACACGGGTGCAGGGCATGCACAAAGACACGGGTGTAGGGCAGGACCTCTCCACAGAGCGCGTACATTGTAATAGGGAACACCACCTTTGCATAACCGCCAGAAGTAATGCTAGCATTAAAACCATACACCCGTGACGGTTAGCCGAAAATGCACCGCACTTAATTGCTTTAACATATGGTTTAGGTTGGGATTAGCTTCGGATTACGTAAGGTGATTTATAAATATGTCTTCAAAAAACTTGGTATATAGTTGATGACCGGGCATCAGAAGCAGGTCAATTAATGCTAAATAGCTCGCGAACGATTACAATAGTCCATGCCTGAGGGCAGGGACTAATAAGAACACTAATGAAAACCATTAACATAACAAAGAAAATAACATAAAAAAATATAATAAAAACAATGACATGAAGTAACAAGAACTGTACAGTGATTTCCTTACTATTTCAAAGATACCGATAATGAATTAATGGAGATTAGAGCTTATATAGTAAATTAAGGAATAAAACGTTCAAAAGGTACAATTTCCTTTAGTAAGTGCAGTGCCCATTTAATTTATTTTTTCGTGGAAATTAGCTATGTTACATTCCTTCAGTCAAATTATACCACCATGAAGATAATGGTGATTTCCATTTTAAAGTAATTTAAAATGCGTTAATGATAGTTATCCGAATAAAATAACATGCCCGGTTGAGGATAATGGTTTTAAACTCATGACAATAAATACAGATTTTCATTTTAAAGTCACATTTTCATTTTCAAGTAACTGCCATAGCTGTTATTGTTTTTTTTCAGCGAAGAAAAAAGATTAGAGTAAATACTTATTTAGAAGTTCTGCATAATTATTTTATACTAAATTTATGAAATTTAAATTTACATACGCATTTATTCCATAGTTCAATCCTATCCAATTACAAACCCTAAATTTGAATAAGAAAAATCATAAATATCTCGTCCAATGTAAATTCAATTCGCAATATGCTTTCTTCATATTAAGTGAATTTGTAAAACGGTTACAAATTTATATTTTTTCCATGTACTTATCAACCATTTTCTCTGAACTTTTACCGAAAATGTAAAAAAAATAATCCAAATATAAATTTTCTCTCTTTATTTGTTACTATGTTTGTTTATTAATTGGTATATGATACCATATTGCTTCTTGAGGTTCTATTTAGTGAAAAAGTGATTCTTACGACCTAGTCCATCCCTTCGTAATTTTCCTTTAGAGGTGCCATCTAAAAAATATATTATAATTAAATGTTTTTATATTTGTAAACGTCAAAATTAGTACAATCACATTTAATACTTTGGTTGATATACACTAATCAGTGTCATTTTCATATGTTGATTGTCATATAAATAGTGGGAAATACCATTAATTATATCAACCATATTAGTAAATATGATTTTGCTAGTTCAAGTCAACATGTGAAGTGGATTTATTGACCATGGTTGTTAAGGGGCATTGGCGTTGATCAAGTTTGATGAGGTTTCCCATGGTTAATATTACATTGATGTTACAACAATGGTTACATTAATGGTTGAGATGGTTGATGTAGCTGACCATGGCTGAACGAGGTTGACCATTATTGACCATATTCATCCATAGATATCTCTAATGGCCATTATAGTTGACCATATTTAACCATAGAGACCTTGGTTGACCATGTTTGACAATTTTAACCGTAGTTGACCATGGATGGCCATTAGGAATTGGTAGAACATGGAACGTTCTAGGTTGACTATGGTTGAAGAAAGATGGCCATTGTTCATCATGTTTGACTATTGATCATGGCAGGCCATCGTCGATCACAAATACCCTTTTCATGCTTAACCATAATTTATCATGATTGAACATAAATATATTTATTGATAGTTATGCTTGACCATATTCCACCATAGAGAAAAGGTTAGCCATCTTTCACCATTATAGTGGTAGAGAGCTTGATTGACCATTATGGTTGATCATGGTTGATTAGGAGCAACTAAGGATGACCATGGCTGACCACGATTGACCATATTCAACAATAGTCCACCATGGTTTATCCTGGTTGACCAAATTGAACAATATATACATTGATCATGGTTGACCTTGATCATGATTAGTAATGCTTCACCCTGATCATGGTTACTCATATTCATCCATAGAAACCTTGATCATGGTTGAACATATTCAACAATAGAAACCTTCATCATGGTCGAACATATTCAACAATAGAAATCTTGATCATGGTTGACCATAGTTGGGGATATACAACCATGATTGATCATGGTTGACCATGTTTAACCCTATTCAACCATGGTTGGTCATGGTTCAAGATGGCTAATCATGGTTGATCATGGTTGACATTGGTTTATCATTATTGATCATGGTTAATCATGGTTGACCATGGTAGATTATAGTTTACCATAGAGACATTTATTGACCGTATTCAACCATAGAGACCTTAGTTGACCATGTTTGACCATTATAACCATAGAGATCTTGATTAAGTATTATGGTTGATGATTTCTGATCGCGGTCGACCAATGATGACCATGGTAAACCATATTCAATCATGATTGATCATGGTTGACCAAATTCAACCATATAGACCATGATCATGGTTGATCATGGTTGACCATAGAGACATTGATTAACCATTATGCTTGACCATATTCAATGATACAGACCAAAGTTGACCATGTTCGACCATTCTATTCATAGACACCTTGATTAACCATTATGGTTTATCATGGTTGATTGTGGTTGACCAAGAATGACGTAAGTTGACTAATGTTAACAATGTTTGAATTTAATCAACAATGGTTGACTACAATTGAATATGGTCAAGTTACGTTGACTGAAGACAGCTATGAGAGAATAATGTTGACTATTAGTAAATATGGTAAACATAGGGTTGACTAAGTTTGATCATGGTCAACCTTTTAAGCATTGACTATAAAGGATGACTTTGTTCTACTATGTCTCACTAATGTGGTCAACTATGTTTAATTATTAATAATAATTAATAATATTAATGGGTGATTATATTTGACTTAATTTGAAAGGTGTTGAGAGTTAAACATAGTCAAACACAGTCCAACATTGTCAACCACATTAGTGAATGTGGTTGACTAATTTTCTAATGTTGCATTGCGACAATGTTTATCACATTGCAATGTTGCATATGTGTATGTACCATTCCAACATCACAAAATGTTTGATTATTGAAATCAAGTAGTAATATTAATAGGTAATTATGTTTGACCAAAGTTTAAGAGTTTTGATTGTCAAACATAGTTGAAAATAGTCAACCAAATTATTACATGTATCTCACCACATTTTATAATGTCTAAATGCCTCATTGGATAAACTGCAATGTAATATAATATTGCAACAATGTTTTTCAAATTCCGCTATTGGAAAAAAAATTGTACCATTCTGATTTGTTGAAGGCCAGAAAATATCTGCGTCAACATTAGGGAAAACTACCCAGTCGGGAACATAGGGCAACTCCTTTTCCATTTGGAATAGTGGCCCCGACTGGGTTTATGGGAGTAGTTTCCCTTAATAAAAGATAAGAAGTCAATATGATATATAAGTGTGTGGTTGATTATGTGAATGAAACTAAGAAATAGAAATACATCGACTTAAACTATCTATCCAAGGAAGGCTTTTTTTTGTACATGTGACTTATAAAGATCTCACATTAAGCATGATAATATAGATCATGAAATCCTTTATGAGCTTAAAATATATAAAGATAACTAATTTAATTAAATCAGTTGTTGAAACATATCACACATACTAGGTATCATTGTTCATTCATATACTTAAAATATTTCAATTAAGCACATCAATAGTGATAAAGCTTAATTTATTGCAAACATGTATATGATAAACACAAATATAATAACCATTTAAATCATAAACAAAGTACTAGTATTCATACAATAGTAAGTGATAAACATTAACTCTGCTCATAAGTGAAATAATAGTAGTTCCTCTTTCTATTAAGATTCCTCCAAGATACAGTAGTCCAAACTAAAAGGTTTCTCACAGAAATTCAAAACCATTCCTTCATAACAATTAAGGGTATTTAAACTTTGTAATGAAAACATAAGTCTAGGAAAGTGTCCTAGAATATTGAAGTGGTTTTGACAAACCATACTAAGAAAAATAAAGTAAAAGACCATAATCGATTATAGTTGCAACAACTTCACTATCCATTCACTTCCCAATCTCACATATTTATGTCGTTTTGATTTTAATTAAGGTGAATGATGGAGTCATATATGCATATGTGCAGTGAATAACACATCGTTAAGCATTGAAAGTAAATCAGTAGTGGCATTGGAGAGACGTCTCAGTATCAGCTACTAATTAAACAATTTAACTAGGAAATGCCAATAGCATTCCAATTCAATCTTTGATGCTTTAGCCACCAATTTTACATATGGCAACAATTTGAGAAGTTATTTAGGAGAAAGATTGATTTGTTGCCCACATGTTTGACTTTTTCTGTCTCTGTTACAACAATATCCTTAGTTTAGAACTGTGTTGTGGCACATGGCAGAGAGTCTTTCAGATCCATGATCAAACTGTTACATTGTCCTTATCAAGCCTAGGTTCATCCCTATTTCATCCAAATAGAGCTTATTATTTATGTTATTAAACTCAGACAAAAACCGATTTGAAATCAAAACATAACAGACTTTGGGCATAACCAATGAAAACATATTTTTCAATATTATAACAATGGCCCCATATGGGAGTGAAAGGTGGCAAGAATGTATGGTATCAGAGCAAGGCTCATCACAAATTTTAAAATGAGACAACATGAAAAGCTTGTGATATTAGGTAGCTCTGATATGGAGCAAATGCAAAACCATGATGAATTTTTTTTAATAACTATATCATATCAATTATATAAGATCTTTGTTTCAACAATGTAATATCAAAGGATTCATTCAAAAGTTCTGATTAGACACATGGACATGAAATTATTATTAATCAACATTAAAACACATATCATATTGGGATATCATAGTGGAGGGCTTTAAGGATACCATAAAATCTACAGGATCGACATATCATAATATCAATGAAGGGACATATTAGTGGGATCGGAAGTCAGAGGATATCAGAGGATCAGAGCGAAAGGGATATCGAAGATCACTGGTCGGAGCTTTGCAATCAATGACATGATCATCGTTTTGAAAACACTAATATTGGAATCTTTGATATCCTACATGTCGATCCTGTGGGGTCGGGCTTTTGTTATTAAAATCGTAAATGAGTGCTTTTATTATTTTTATTCTTAAAATTTTCAAAACTCATTCCAAGAAAGTTTAACTCGCAAGTTTTTTTTAAAATAGGACATGTTACAATATTTGAAATACCCAATAAATTTTTGTTGATAAGGGATTTAAAACAAAATCCACTTGTTTGCGAATATGTGTCATGGACCTAGGCTACAATATAAGCTTCCACTAAGGCAAATTTATCATTTTAGTCAATTCTTTTGGAAAAATGAACCTAATATTATGTTATTTTATTGAAACTTAAAGTATTTTAACCTAAATTAAAAAGGGTCCCGCATATTTTATTAGTTCTAAATTAACCATAATAGGGGGGTTGTGAGTAGCACAACATGATGTTACATTATTATTATTATTATTATTGTAGTAGTAGTAGTATTAGTTGTTGTTGTTGTTGTTGTTGTTATCGAACAATATTAAATGTTCATGTGACCAACCAAGGATGACCTTAGTTGGGTATGGTTAACAATGTTTAACTCTTTGAGTTTGATAAACTATGGTTGACTATAATTGAATGCTGCCGAGTTATATTGACTATAATTTAATATGATTGAGTTAAATTGACTAAGGATGGTTATGAGTGATCAATGTTGAATATTTTCAAATACTGTAAACATAGGTTAATGAAGTTTGATCTTGATAAACTATTTAGGCATTGAATATAAATGTTTACAATGTTTCGCTATATTTGAATAATCTGGTCAACTATATTTGACTATTAATATTAATCAATAATAATAGGCTTTTATGTTTTACCAAGGTTGAAGATCATTGACTGTCAAACATAGTCAAACATAATTGAACATAGTCGATCATAGTCAAACATAGTCAACCACATTAGTAAGCAAATTTATTTTAAACCATATTAATTTTAATATTATTAAAATAATTTTATTAAACATTGACTATAGGTGAGCATGTTTTAACCATGGGTGAACATGATTTTTTAACTATAGGTGAACATTTCTATGTTTAAGAACAATTTGACTTTGGTTGAGCATGATTTTATATGTTTATCCATGTTTACCATGTTTAAACATCGTTGAATAATTTTTTACTATGAATGACTTTTGTTAACAATCATATGACTATGGTTGACCATTTTTTACCACAGTTGATCATGTTTGACTATGGTTGAACATGGATTGACTGTGATTGACCATCATTTGACCATGGTTTAACTATGGTTGATCATGATTGACTATGGTTGAATATGTTTTAACTATGATTGACCATCACCTAACCATGGTTTGACAATGGTTTGGGAGATTTTTATCATACCTTACGCTGGGGATATTATAGAAATGAAGAGATTAGAAAACAAAATGGAGGATAGTCACCTCACACACATAATATGAAAATTTCTCATATATAAACTATAAATTAACTCATTCAATATCACAAGCATTGATAGGACATACACACTCATTTAATTTGGAAATTTACAGTGTTTATTAGCACAAAATTTATACAAGCGTAGCATGATGACATGATAATTAGCACTCTATAGTCTCTTAAGGCATCTCTTACTCCTTCCACTTGTCTTTTCTATATCCTATCTATTCCCTTCTATTCCTCCTATTTAAAATATTTAGCCATTAGCTAAAAGTTCCCCAATTTTGTTACTCATTTCCTCCATTCTAAGAACTACATCATACTCTACCCAAATTATTTTTCTCTTTATAAATGTCTCACATGGCCAAGAATTCTAACTAATAAAAACTACCATAACAAACGAATGTTAACTTCTAGACCTGGGCCACTTTTATTTGCATAAGAAATTGAACATATAATTTATACAAACTTTAATTTAGGGAGTCCACTACATTTAGAGAATTCCAAGACCATTTAGGTCTAGGAAATAGATGATTGACATGAGCTTATGCTCCTACATAAGAATTCGAAGAAGAATTTTTTTCATGATCTCCTGGTCATGTGTCTCCTTTGAGGTTCTCCTGGATCCAAAAAACTTTTTAACGCTGGACTCCCTCTTTAACTTTGTCCTCTTCACCTCTGGTAGTTATTGACTTGTTGTTGTTGTCCTCAATATTCTAGGTTTCCATACTTTATTTTGAAATGTTCCAATCACCTTATTGATGTAATCTCTTGCGTTCAATTTTTTTTTCTTAATATATTTTTCACTTTAGGATGGCCATTCTTACATAAATCTTCAATTCCTATATTCATATTAGTCCCTTTTTCACACATGATATTGACACTGTTCAATTGGATCTTTGCTTCGAAATTTAAAAATTTTATGGCACCACTTTCCATTCACTATTCTCATAACTTCTTAGCTTCCACTCTTATTTACCAAACATCTCCTCAAATATGTTTAGGTAAATCAATTTACCTCTCCATGGTTTCCTTATGAAATATTGAGTTTGATTTCACACTCTCATTTTTACTTACATCTACATATTTATTGCACCAAACATTAACTCCCCAAAAATCATCATCAATCATAAGAATGCTTATTTTCATCTCTTCACTATAGTCTAAAAATATGTATAATATTGTTCCTCCGTGTGCAATAATCTCTATTTGAACCTCTGTATAATCTTTTATAGCATATTGGTGACATTTACTATTGTCTTCGTCTATGCAGTCCTCCTCAATCTCAATGTTCACTATGCATTATTATGTCATTCTCAATTTTTCCTTAAAGTCATCATTTATAAGGTTGTCATCCATTATTACACATGTTTGGATAGTTTTATTTCTATCATCATCCTTATGGTTTCAATTAAAATCAAATATCATTCTTGGGTTCTCCCAGTAGCCTCACCAACAATTTTGTTTCCTCCTCAAATTCCATCAACATTGCATTGGAATTTTGATCTGGATCTTCTTCACCCTTATTTTATATTTTTTCATAATTGAGCTTCTCCCTCTCCACTGTAACAATAGGCTCTTGCAATTATTTTCCCATATCTAAATTGATCCATTGTGTATGATTTCTTCTTTGATTGCATTTATAAGATAACTTTGTCTCTTCCTTTGTTTTTATAACAATTCCTAGAAGTTGTTCATCATATTCAATGCCTGCTAAACCTGCTATTAAATGAAAATAATTATTTTTAAAGACATGAGGCTCTCCAACCTCCATTGGTTTCTCTATTAACACATATTCATGTTAATCTAAAAATTTCAAACAATCCATGAGAACAATGTAAACTTTGAAACGGGAACTCTGGCCAAAAAAACCCAAAAAAACATCAAAAAGCAGTGCTAAAAACGAAAAGTGTTGATGCTGGAATAACACCTATTTTTTTCTTGGGTAAATTTTCAACATGTTTTAAAAATGGTGGTGAAAACCAATTTTTTGCACAAAAATTATCCAAAAAACACCCTCAAAACGAATAGTGTTGATTCTGGAAGAACACTTTTTTTTTTCGAATGTAAAATTTCAACATTTCGAAATAATGGCGTAAAATATTTTTTCATGACCCCGAAAAACATTAAATTTTAAAAAAATAATAAAAACATAAAATAAAATTAAAAATTAAAACAATGAAAGAACACAAAACAAAAAAAAAAATTAAAAATATAACAAAACATAAATTATGATATATAATAAAAACAAAACACAAAATAAAAATATAAAACTTAAAAAAAATCAAATTTGAAAAAAAAAATCGATCATAAAAATGTAAAAAAAAAAAATTATATCACAAATCGAAAAAGAATTTTGAAAAAAAATAAATATATATATATATATATATATATATATATATATATATATATATATATATGATGGTGGTTAACGTCCGCTGAGACCAAATAATGATCTATCGAACCTAAAAAGACAAATTATTTATTTTGATTTAAGATTTTATTCCTATGCTCAAAAAGCTTGGAGAGAAGCCTCCCGAGTTCACTATAATTTTGGCATTGTAAAAGGCTAGGAAGGTCAGTATTGTAACAAAGGTTGTGAAAATTGAGATCTAATGTGGTTGTATGCTGGGCACTCTAAGAGGAAGTGGTTTTCATCCTCGATGCTCCCATTCTCACAAATATGGCAGATCCTTTCCATCCATGGCGTTTTAGGAACTACCCAGCGGCCAGTTTCGTTATGGAGCTCATGAGAATTCGTTCTAATCTTTGCTATATTAATTTTCTTTTCTGAGCTAGTTAGAATAGAGAGATACTTTTGATCTTCAAGGGTGGGGTTGATGACCTTCTTATAATAACTTAATTTTCTTTTAGACGCTAAATCTTTCTCACACCACAATTTTTCTTTGAACTTAGAAGTAACAATATCTTTAATGTTATTTATGTTTTACAAAGCATCATTCTCATTGATCTCCCAATAGTTTAACCAGGCCCTTGTGTCCTTATGCCATCCTCGGTTAAGCCTTAGGTGATTTTGGCTGGAATTTAAAGCTAGCTTAGGAATTCTATGATTGTCTATGTTATTGAGCTTGTGCTTGTACATCAGAAACCTGAGCATAGCTAGGCTCTCAATAGAAGAAAGACCTGCTTCTATAAGGAGAATAGGATAGGGTGTATTACTTTTAATTTTCAGGTTATAAGTTATAAAACGCTTCTGGATTTGCTCAATCTTCCTCCATGATTCTCTGGAGATGGTGCAGCCCCAAACTTCACAGCCATATAAGATAACAGGAGTGACTAAAGTTTCAAAGAGGAACTTATTTTTATCCCACATTACGAGGTTTGTTGTTTTACAATTATTTTCAAGACCAAAATAAGCTTTCCATCCCCCATTGATCATTTTCTCAATGCTATGGCTCCAGTTGAGCTTGTGATGGATATCAATTCCTAGGTACTTGTAAGAATACACTTCCTCCAAGTTATTATTGTCATACGTAAAATTAGCGCAAGTGTCCTTCTTAGATTTGATAATCATAACTTTTGTTTTGTATGTATTAACAGTCATACCCATGGTAGAGCCGAAATCCTTAAGAAGCTTGAGTTGCTTATCAAGATCAGAAGGGCACCTTGCCAGAAGAACAATATCGTCAGCATAGAGAAGAAGGATAATGACTATCCCAGCTAAGATTGTGCCACCACATCCTGCTTCTTCTAAATAACCTTCGAGCTTATCGATGTAAATGCCAAATAGGGTAGGGGAGAGGGGGCAACCTTGTTTAACTCCGATGTTACACTTAATATCTTTTGACCACCCCTCATTGTTCTTTAGCTTGGCAATTACATTCTCGTATAGCCTTATAGCAGCAGCTCTTAACTCAAGAGGAACCTTTAGCTCTTCTAACCTATTCCAAAGGTTGTATCTAGGAACCGTATCGAAAGCCTTTCTAAAGTCTACAAAGCAGCAGAATAAATTGGATTTATCATTACGACATTCCTCCGCAATGATCCTTAGCGTAACAAGGTGGTCTGTTGTTGAGTGATGCCTTCTGAAACCTGCTTGGCCTTTAGCCCGCTTACCTTCACCTTCAAGCCATATGCTTAACTTTTTTTCTAGAATACTACCATATAATTTGGCTAAGAGAGGGCTGATCATAATTGTTCGATAATTAGAGGGGTTATTTGTATCTCCACTTTTAAAAATAGGGATAATGAGGCTCTCAGTCCAAGTTTTAGGGAACCCTTGCTTAACAGCTTGATTGAAAAGCTTGTGGATGTGGGGGATTAGGACAGGGCCTCCAATTTTTAAGATTTCTGCCTGGTAACCTTCAATGTCCTTAGCTTTCCCATACGCGAGGCGATTAACCCCAAACTTAATGTCTTCTAAAGAGAAGACTTCTTTCGTTGTGAGCAGGGTTTCCAAATTATCCGTGACATTAGGAGATTCATAAAGCTTTTTAAGATAAGAATTCCAATCGCGAACAGCAATTTTGTTATTATCCTTAGTCTTCCTAGTCAGAATCTGCCTCCAAAATTTCTTAGGAGCTACCTTAGAGAGGTATAAGAGATTCTCCTATCTTTGACGAATGTACTGCCTCTTTTTCCTTTTAATTAGGGCTTTGTATATTCTTATCTTGTCCATTTTAAGAGAATCATCAACAGCTTCCTTAATTGCTCTCCTCGCATTTTTACAATCTTTGTCATACCAAGGATTGGTTTTGCTATTTCTTTTATTATTAGAGACTTCAATTGAGAACTTTTTAATAAAATATGAGAGGGTTGTAGTAAAATTATGATATAGGTCTTCTATGTTATCTATACTAGATAAAGGAGGCAAATTAGTTTTTAATTCATTTAGAAAGAGGTCCTTTTTATTTTTATCAAATATTAAGTTCTTTTGGTTGTAAGTATTATTTTCTATGGGAACTCTATGCATGACAAAATTGAGGGTTATAAGTAAAGGCCTATGATCGGAGTCAGGCTCGTGGTCGTTTAAGATGTCAAAGTTTATCATTTCGTTCTATAAAGGAAGATCGGAAATAACGTAGTCTACCACGCTGCTACCAAGTCCATGGATGCAGGTCATCTTGCTGGAATTGGGCCACTTTTTTAGACCGTTGCAAATTATGAGATCCTGAGCACTACAGAGCTTGACAAGCTCTGATCCAAACAAATTTTCCCCGAGGTCTTCAGAGCTCCTTTTGTACCTACTAGCCAAGGTAGGGTCTTCGTCTAACCAAATAGGATTAGGGTTGGAACGATTGCTTAAAATAATAGCTTGGTTGCTTGAAGTTCGAGCATTGAAGTCACCTATTAAAAGGATATTACCATCACTCCTTAGGCTAGAAATATCGTTCTCTAAACTATTGTAAGGGTTAGTTTTATCTAGATTCTTCTTCTTATAGAAGTTGGAATTAATGGGGGGGAAATAACATATTGCTATGTAGGACTTTTTATTATTAATGTCTCTGATCTCTATCCAACTAAATTGGTTGTAAGGGTCGTTTTTATAAAGCCTAACATAGGGGGAGATGTTATTCTTAATGTAACAAGCTATTCCCCCAATGCCTCTACGAGAGGATCGCTTGTTCCATGTAGACCATAGCGTAAAGCCATCTATGTTAGGGACCTTAGATTCTTCGTGCTCCCAAGTTTCAACAAGCAAAATAATATCAACATCATTTGAAATCCAACTTAGCTTGGGGCCTTTGTTCCATGGGAAGCCCCGACAGTTCCAAGAAAGGATTCAGAGCATGTTTGATTGCTATTGATTACTATCTTTTTGGTTTTTGTCCCGAATAAAGGCTTTTCTATTTCTGATTATTGCCCATTTTCCTTCCTTTCTAGCTTCTTTTACCTTTTGTACCTCCTTTCTTAATTCTGCTTGATCTTCTGGAATGAGATCTTCGTTTATGAATATTCCCATTCCTTTTAGACTTGAGGTTTTACTAAGTATGTTGTGCTTATGATCAGTAGAGCTCACCTTTATGCGGATTAATCTTCCTTTATTCTCGGTTAATTTTCCCAACCTTGTTGCTTCTGTGAGACACATTGTTTCAATTTGTAATCTATTATGTAATTCTGTCTGGACTAAGGCTAAAGTATCCTCATCTTCTTCCTCTTTTAAACCGAAGATTATAAGGTTTAAGGTCCTTTTGTTACGTTCGTGGTCTAATTCTATTAATTTTTTCATTTCGTCTTTAATTGGTTTAATATCTAATTTATCTACCACACTATTCAGGGTGAGGCGGCGATTAACTTTTTCTTCTAATTCTTTAATCATGTGTTTCATTTTAAGACCCTCTAAGGTATCAGCGTCTCCTTGCTGGGATGGTTGGTTAGTATCTTGGTTTTGTTTTTCTATAACATGCAATCTAGTCTCCATTGCCTCCATTTTATTCTCCAGTAGTTCTATTTTATTTTCTATTTGTTTCTGGATAGTGTTTTCAAGAGATGCAAATTTGTTTTCCAGCACGGCTTCTAACTCTTTTTGTAACTTGGCTTCTCTTTCTTCTCTGCGTTTCTCTAAAGACTCTATATACTCATAGAGGCCTTGTAGAGTAACTGTGATAGGTCTGCCCTTGGTAATCTTTGGTAACTGTGGTGAAGTATTCATACTTGAAATTATATGAGCAAATATGTATTAAAAAGAGAAAGATAAGGAATGTGTGCACCTGATATCCGAACCTGATGTGCGAGCCAAGATCTCCAAGCTTTGGATTGCGAGCTTTAAAACCAAGAGACTGTTTATATATCGCCGAGACGAGACTGTTTATATATCTTCCGATCTTGCTTATATATCACCGAGACTGTTCATATATCACCGAAACTGTGTATATCGCGAGACTGTTTATATATTACCGAGACTGTTTCGCGAGACTATATGCGAGCCTCAAAACTGATCATAGAAGATTATGGTCTTATATTGCAGAGGATCATCGAAGATGCGGGCCTCAGAATCAGGTTCAAATGCAGAAGAATATATGCAAGCCAGTGACTTAAATGTGAGCCTCTGCCTTGGTCTTATATGCGAGCTTCTGCCTCTAGTAAGTAAAAACAGAGAAATTAAAAAAAAAACATTAGCAAAAACTGGGAAAAAAAAGAAAAAGAAATTTAAAATAAACTAGTTTTAAAAAAAAATAGAAAATTAACGAAAAGAAATTAAAAAACTAATGAAATTAATATTAAAAAAAAAAATCAAATTAAAAAAAAAAAAAAAAACCAAAGACTGCATATTTTTTATTAAAAAAAAAAATCTAATTATTTTTTATTAAACCTACTATTTTTTATTTTAAAAAAGGGAAAAAAAAAATTCAAATTTTATTTTAAACAATCTTTTTTTTAAACATTTTTTTTTAATTTTAAAATACAAATAATAAAAAAGATTTTAATTTAAAAAAAATAAAAAATTAATTTTTTAATTTCAAATTAGAAAAAAATTATTACAAAAAAAAATTAAAATTTAATTATTTTTCTTTTTAACGGAATTTTTTTTAAATCTAACCTTTTTATTTACAAAAAAAATTAAAATTAATTTTTTTTTTTAAACAAACATTTTTTTTTAATTAAAAAAATTATAATTTTTTTTAAACATTTTTTTTAAATTTAAAAATAGAAATTGTTAACAAAAAATAAAAATAAAAATTAATTTTTTAATTTCCCTATTTAATTAAAAAAATTATAATTTTTTTTTAAACATTATAATTTTTAAATAAACATTATAATTATAATTTTTTTTAAACAAACTTTTTTTTGATTAAAAAAATTATAATTTTTTTTAATTTTCATATATAAAAAAATTATTTAAAAAAAAATTAAAATTTAAAAAAAAATTTAACGAAATTATTTGTTTTTTATTAAAAAAAATAATTTTTTTGGGCCGCCGCACCCTGGCCAAACGTGGTGGCGCGGCCGTGGGCTGAGGGCCTGCCTGCAGGCACCTCCGCCCACGACAGCGCCACCCGGCCGCCCGTGGTGGCGCGGCCGTGGGCGGAGGTGCCTGCCCGCACTCTTCTACATCGTAAACTCCGTTAAAAGATATGAACAATATGCCCTAATGCCCAAGTTGAATCAATTGTGTAATTTCCCATCTCCTGTCAACATTTGGGAAGCTATGGCTTTATGGTATTTTCATATTCTTCCGACTGCAACCAACTTGCTAACCTGATGCATTCAATTGCCAACTAATACAGCGAAAGAAAGAGAACTTGAAATTTATTCTTCTTTGTTTTCTTTCTATTGGCAAACTGATTAGCGACTTGGTAGCACTCTTCTGCATCGTAAACTTAGTTTCAAGACATGAACAATATCCCCTAATGCCTGAATTGAATCAAATCATGCATTTCCCATATTTGGAAGCTATGGCCTTATGGTAATTTCATATTTTTCCATTGCAACCACCTTGCTAACCTCATGATGCATTTAACTACCGTGAATGCTGTGCCACTTATACCCCTAACGTTTTAAGTTTTTAGTTTTCCCGTCAGCTAAAAGCACTGAATATCACCATCAATCATTATCTTGTAACATTCTGGATTAAGAGACTAGTGAACATCATGAACATATTTTTTAAATTTTTATTTTTTTTTTTAATAATTTTTTTATAAATGAAAATTAAAAAAAATATATAATTTTTTTAATTAAAAAAAAAAAAGTTTGTTTAATAAAAATTATAATTATAATGTTTATTTTAAATATTTTTTTTAATAATTTTTTTAAATATGAAAATTAAAAAAAATTATAATTTTTTTAATTAAAAAAAAGGTTTGTTTAAAAAAAATAAAATTTTATTTTTATTTTTTTAAAATAAAAATGTTAGTTTTAAAAAAAATAATTATTATTAACTTATAAAAAAATCAAAAAATAAAAAATATGCATTTTTTTTGGGGGTTTTTTTTTTTTATAATTTTAATTTTTTTTTTTGTTTTTTTTTTATATAATTTGAATTCAAAAAAAAAAATCAAAAATAGGTATTTTTTTGATAGATTGTAAATGTTATTTTTATTTTTTTATTTATTTTTTCATTTGAAAAGACATATATTTTCCGCCATTTTAATATTTTTTGGGTTTTTTTTTTTTATAATTTGATTTTATTTTTGTTTTTTTAAATATTAATTTTACTAGTTTTTTCATTTTTTCGTTAATTTTCTATTTTTTTTTTAAACTAGTTTGTTTTTAATTTTTTTTTTCCCTAGTTTTGCTAATGTTTTTTCTTAATTTCTCTATTTTTACTTACTTATATATATATATATTTCAAATTCTTTTAGGGTTTATGAGATAATTTTTTTTAACACTTTTTATTTTTTATTTTTGTTTTTGTTTTATATTTGTTTTCTACAGACAATTATTTCATTTGGATTGAAAATTTAATTAACAATGAATAAATATGTAGAATATCGAAAATGCAAAATATCGACATTCTTCTTTAAATATGCAAAACAATAAAAACCTCACTACAAAAAAAATTAAAAACAAGATAATATGAAGAAGAAGACCACTTCCAAAATTATTAATTTTAAAAAATAATTATTTACATTCCATACAATAAAAGAAATTAAAGTCAAAAAATAGGTCTTTTAAAAAAAGAGTGCGATGCAGAATAACCACCTTTTTAAATCAGCATGAAAATCACTACCATTCACTACCATTCTAAAACTTAATGCACATGAAAAAAATTAAAGTTCCAAAAACCATGTTCTAAAAAAAACATGTGTATTCTGCATCACCACTTTTGAAAATCGGGTCATTTTTTTGCTATCTCTACGAAACAGGTAACAGTATCAGTTCCCGTTTCAAAATTTACATTGTTTGAGACTCTCACCAAATATTTAATCCTCATCATCTTCCCCAGATAATTATGATTGCTCTAGCTCATAAGCATAAAATTTATCTTCCTCGTACTCAATTTCTCTGAGTTCCTCTTACATAAATCAAACTCATGGTATGTGCCTCAGTTTCTTCCTCAACTTTATTGCAAATGGTTTCTTAATAGACCACGTAACCTCCTTCTTCATTCTCCCATCACATCTCTATTGTTTTCACATTCTCATAGCATCATCATCAATATATTGAGTTGTTCCATCATCTAAACAATCTCCCTATTGAATTCCTCTTGAATCATCCTTTTAATCCCTATGTAATTTTATTTGGCATATTCTGTTACTTCATTGTCACTTTCACTTGAACCCTTCTATTAGCGATCAATAGTATCTTAACACTTACTTTGTGAAATTTTCTTGTTTTCCACTTATGAGATGTATTAAGCCTCTACAATACCTAGTATTTTTCACAGTACTACAACAACTCAACAAGCTTCAACTAAAATTGGTCTTTTTGTGTTTATGGTTCTCTCATCTAGAAACATTGGAGCTTTGTTTGCTCCTCTGAGGCATCTACACTCTACTGACCTACAAGAACCTCACCTGGTCTCCCATATGTACAAATCTAGACACATTTATGACTGTGGATTTATTTTTACAACATCTACCCAACCTCACATGGAAGTCATTGTAGAAATTTCTCATTTCCCACCCCGGTTTTCAGTTTCTCCTTATTTCTCCCATATAGTTAAATGCCCTTTCCCATAACCATACATTTAACAAGCTGGAAAAAATAAATTTGTTGAAAACACAAATTCTGGAAATTTTACAGAATGCTGGAAATTGCAGAAATAAAAATCAACAGTAATAAACAGCCATTAAAACACATTTAAACACTGAGATTTTTGGTCAATGTGACCCTGGAAAACCCCCCTACAACTCTTTGGGAAAACTAGTTTGAGAGCTCTTCTTTATTTCTGGAAAATGCCTTTTTACAGTAAGAGAAATATTCAACAAAAATCAGCAAGCAAACTTTTACAACTTATCTCAGCCTTGCTGAAACTCCGCCTTGCAGAAACTTCGCAGCTCACTGTCCAGAAACCTCCCTTGCTCTCTTGCTCTCCTTCTCTCAATCTACTCATGAAAGAATGAATTACCTTTTCCTCCTTTATTCTAACCCCAAGTGACTTTTAGGTGATCCAAGTGACTTTTGGGTGATCCCTAAATCCAATGGCTGAAATAGACTGAGATCTAAGGCTGAGATTAAATGCTCATTTAAATCTCACTTTTTATTTTTTAATTCACCCCACTTTAATAAAGACCCACTTAGTCATTTATTTCCAAAGTCACTTCTCCTTTCTAATTTTTCATTGACTTTATAAAATTCACTTTAAAATTAGACTTAGTAACTTTATCACTTAAAGTAATTTTTAAATTAGATTTAACTTTATAAAGTTATAAAGTCACTTTAGGAGAAAAATTAATTCTTTTGGACACTTTTCCCTAAGCCAAAGATCAAAGCCTAAGGGAACCACCTGTCCTCCAGTACCAAATTTCAACACTCCCTCTTACCAAGGAAGGTGTTCCTCACCACACCCATCTTGTCCCTGAAGTAGATATGCTTGCCCCATGGTAAGGATTTGTTAAGAATATCTGCAACCTGCTCATCAGCGGAAATATACTCAAGCTTCAAAGCTCCCTTCTGAACATAGTCTCTGATGAAATGATATCTAATCCCGATATGTTTTGACCTATCATGAAATACTGGATTCTCCATGAGTTTAATGAACCTCTGATTATCACAGTAAATCACTGAAGGTCTCAACGACTGACCAAATAAGCCAAACAACATCTTGCGAAGCGAGATAGCCTCACAACTAGCTAGACTGGCTGCCACATACTCTGCCTCCGCTGAGCTCAGTGCTACTGACTGCTGCTTCCGGCTGAACCATGACACTATTGCTGAACCCAACCCAAAAGAACACCTTGAAGTGCTCTTCCTATCTGAAGAACAACCTGCCCAATTAGAATCAATGTATCCTGCAAATCTCACTCCATCTCCCTGCCTGTAGTCCAGACCATAATCCAATGTCCCCTGCAAGTACCGCAAAATGTGTTTTGCAGCCACCCAGTGAACCTTCCTAAGCTGACACATAAACTGACTCATTGTGTTGACTGCAAAACAGATATCTGGTCTAGTGTTGACCAAATACATCAAGGAACCAATTAGTTGCCTGTACAATGTGGGATCCACCAACTCGAAATCCGAAGCATGAAGCTTCTTCTAGTTGGTGAACATCGGTGTCGACATGGGTCTACAATCCTCCATGTGGAATCTCCTAAGGATGTCCACAATATACTTCCCCTGCCCCAGGAAGAAATTCCCCTCCTCCTGCCACACCTCCAAGCCCAAAAAGTAATGCATCAAGCCAATGTCCTTCATCTCAAACTCCGTCAGAAGATCTCTCTTGCAGTGCTCTATAAGTCTCTCTGCACCTGTAATGACCAAGTCATCCACATACAACACCAAAATGAGAGGCTCCTCACCAATCACAATAAAGTAAAGGTTCGGATCTGCCTCACTCTTTGTGAAACCCATCCCCTGCGAATATGTATCTATCCTGGAGTACCAAGCTCTGGGAGCTAGCTTCAGGCCATAAAGGGCCTTCTTTAGTCTGCACACATGGGACTCCTTCCCATGCACCTTAAAGCCCTGTGGCTGCTCAATGTACACCTCCTCCTGTATGAAGCCATTGAGAAATGCAGTCTTCACATCCATCTGGTGGATCTTCCGACCCATCTCTGCTGCTATTGATATAATGGAGCGGATCGATGTATATCAAGTCACAGGAGCGAAGGTCTCCTCATAATCAACTCCCTCTACCTGGGAGAACCCTCTAGCCACAAACCTTGCTTTGAATTTCTCAATGCTGCCATCCGCAGCATGCTTTACTTTGTAAATCCATCTGGAAGTAACCACGGATTTTCCCTCAGGCCTCGACACCACCTCCCAAACATCATTCCTCATGATAGAAGAATACTCATCCTACATGGCCTCTCTCCAGACCTGTTGGCTAGCTGCCTCCTCATAGCTATAAGGCTCAGAGTCAAGGATGTTGGTAACCATCGCCATATAGCTACAAAACCTCTCAGGTGGTCTACTCTCTCTGATCGGCCTCTTCGGCTCAGCAATAGATGAGGCATCTCTCAAGGTGTCCTAAAGCCACTTGGGCTTCCTCTTCCCTGAGCGCACTTCTCCCATCGGAGAATGAAACTCCTCCTCCTCATCATCATCAGGAGCTTCAACTCCTGACTGTCTGTCTGTTATCCTGCTACCTGCACCTGAACCTGTAGAAGCTGAGGTACCGTATGAACTGTCCATCAGTGGACTCCCTAGTGAACTGCTCTGCATGCTGCCCGGAGCACCACCCCTCTGGCTCAGTGAGCCACTAGACCTGACATCCTCATAGTTGTACCTCCTGATCCTCCTGATCCTCCTGATCCCTGCCCACTAGATCCCTGCGACGGACTCAACTGCTGCTGAGGGTCTAGCTGATCCAGATACTCTAACTCCCGTGACCTCCTAAAGGCCCTGTCCTCCTTGAACTTCACATCCCGTCTGACAACAACTCTCCTCTGTGCAAGAATGTAAATCTGAAAGGCCTTTGAGGTCTCACTGTAGCCCACAAATATACCCTTCTCTGCGATGGGCTCTAGTTTGGTCCTCCTCTCCTTTGGTATATAGGAGTATGTAATGCATCCAAAGATATGAAGATGACCAATATCAGGCTTCTTCCTAGAGAAAGCCTCCTCCGGAGTCATCTGCCCCAAGGCACGATGCGGACTTCTGTTATGCAAGTAAACAACTGTGTTACAGTCCTCTACCCACAAGAACAATGACAGCCCCTGATCATGTAACATGGCTTTGGCAGCCCCTAGGATGGATCTGTTCTTCCTCTCCGCAACCCCGTTCTGCTGGGGGTTGTAAGGAACAGTGAACTCCCTCCTAATGCCCACCTCCGCACGATAGTCAACAAACTCTCCAATGGTGTACTCTCCTCCATTGTCCAACCTCAGGGACTTGATCATTCGACCTGTCTTTGTCTCCACAAGAGCTCTGAACTCCTGAAACTGCTTGAAGACCTCACTCTTGGTCTTCAAAAGATAAATCCAGGTCCTCCTGGAGTGATCATCAATGAATAAAACATAGTACTCATATCCACTCAAGGAAACATGAGACATCCGACCGCTCACATCGGAATGAATCAAATCAAGTATCCCAGTCGCTCTGGTGTCACTGCTGGGAAAGGGGGATTTGGAAAATTTGCCCATCACACAACCTCTCCAAGTATCAAAGTGATCAGTAATGAAATCTGGCACACCTGTAGTGATCTCCCGCAATGTCCTCAAGGCTCCATGATACATATGTCCTGTCCTGCAGTGCCAAATCTCACACAGCTCAGAACTGCTAGCTCTGCTATCGGTAATACTGCTCAATGCCAAAAGGGGCTGGAATGCAAACTTGTACACCTTTGCATGGCGTACACCTATCACTCTAGTTGAATCAGCTGGAGTGCCCATGGGATACATCAACACCTGTCCTCCCCTGAACAGTACCTCATATCCTCTGTCCTCCAAAGCTGAGACGGATATGAGGTTCTTCCTCATCCCTGGCATATAAAGAACATTTGACACTTTCAAGGGAGGTTTGGACTCCCTCTAAAATGTCAGTGTCCTCACCCCGACTGCTCTAACAACTCTGTCATCACCGAGTACTACCTCTATACCAGTGCCACTCTCTGAAAGCTCTGAGAAGTACTCACGGACTCCTATCATGTGACGTGAAGCCCCACTGTCCACATACCAGATACCTGAAGATGCTCCGCTAATTGAGGGAAAAGAATGCTCCCTCTGAACCTGTGTGGCAGGTGATCTTGCACTAGAGGACTCACACGTAGTGAATGCAAACTCCTGATCAAAACGACCTGCAAAGTCCTCAATCTCTGCTAAAGCTGCCACGTCCTGGTTCTTCCCCTTCTTCTTCTTCTTCTCCGGACACACCACTACATAGTGTCCCATCTTTTGAAAATTCCAACACTTCACCTTGGAATAGTCCTTTTGTGTGTTCCTCTATTTACCTTTACCTTTGCCTTTCTTGCCTCCTTCCACCAGTGCTACATCCTCATCCTGCTCAACTGGCTTGGCTGCCCAAAGCTGACCTTTCCTGATCTCTGTCTGAATGCAATCATCCCAAAACCTCTCCCATGTGGGAAGGGTCTCACGTGCACAAACCCCATCAACAAAGTTCAACCATGAACAGGGGAGGCCATTCACTGAAATCCACACCAACTCAGTGGGTGGAATGGCCTCTCCAATCGCTGCCAACTCATATCTCACATTAGTAATCTTTGTGAGATATCCAGCTGCACTATCATTACACATCTTAATGTTCTTCAGCTTCTCCTTCAGGACCATCTTTCGGTTCTCATTGGTACTCTGGTAGAGATTGGACAATGCTGTCCACATCTCATGGGGATTGCTCTTTCCTCTCACATGAGGAATGCAATGGTCTTTGATTCCGTCTAGAATCAGCCTGTTACCCTTGTTGTTCTTTTTATTATAAGTTGTCAACTGAGTAACATCAGTAGACACAACAACAAGGTTCTATGTGGTATGCACCATGATATCCCAGACTTCTGCCTCCTCAAAGATAATCTGCATTCTCTCCCTCCAAACATTGTAATTTGTATGCCCATCCAGCCTATCCTCCACCCTTAATCCCAATGAGATCCTGCTTTCCTAAAACTGAAAAATAGCACTGTTGTAGTAAAGATAAAACTGTTGTTTATGAAAAAAATCAGCTTGCTGGAATTTTCTGGGTGAGAAATCAGCAGCTGTAATTTTTCTTTTTTCTGTCCCAAACTGTCCTTTAGCACTCGAGCTCTGATACCATGTAGAAATTTCTCATTTCCCACCCCAGTTGTCAGTTTCTCCTTATTTATCCCATATAGTTAAATGCCTTTTCCCATAACCATACATTTAACAAGATGAAAAAAATAAATTTGCTGAAAACACAAATTCTGGAAATTTTACAAAATGCTGGAAATTGCAGAAATAAAAATCAGCAGTAATAAATAGCCATTAAAACACATTTAAACCCTGAGATTTTTGGTCAATGTGACCCTGGAAAAACACCCTACAACTCTTGGGGAAAACCAGTTTGAGAGCTCTTCTTAATTTCTGGAAAATGCCTTTTTACAGTAAGAGAAATATTCACCAAAAATTAGCAAGCAAACTTTTACAACTTATCTCAGCCTTGCTGAAACTCAGCCTTGCTAAAACTCAGCCTTGCTGAAACTCCGCCTTGCTGAAACTCCGCAGTTCACTGCCCAGAAATCTCCCTTGCTCTCTTGCTCTCCTTCTCTCAATCTGCTCATAACAGAATGAATGACATTTTCCTCCTTTAATCTAACCCCAAGTGACTTTTGGTTGATCCAAGTGACTTTTGGATGATCCCTAAATCCAATGGCTGAAATAGATTGAAATCTAAGGCTGAGACTAAATGCTCATTTAAATCTCACTTTTTATTTTTAGTTCACCCCACTTTAATAAAGACCCACTTAGTCATTTATTTCCAAAGTTACTTTTCCTTTCTAATTTTTCATTGACTTTATAAAAGTCACTTTAAGATTAGACTTAGTAACTTTATCGTTTAAAGTCACTTTTAAATTAGATTTAACTTTATAAAATTATAAAGTCACTTTAGGAAATAAATTAATTCTTTTGGACACTTTTCCCTAGGCCAAAGATCAAAGCCTAAGGGAACCACCTGTCGTCCGGTACCAAATTTCAGCAGTCATTATCATCCCTATTATGAAATATTTTTTGCATGAGTTACAAGAAATTTCCTTCCCTTTCTGTTACTACTTGCACATTAATTAATTACAAAACCTAAAAGACCAAATCCTTGTCAAATCTCATCATATATTAAATTCCAGAAAATCCTAAGCTCTTGCTTCACACTACTTCAAGAAAATTTTGTTATCAGTCTTATCGAAGCCTTTTCCAAAATTTCATTGACATTTCTCCTTAGTTCCACTACTTGGTTGGAACTATCTCCTCCTTTGTACCATATTCTCAGTGGTCTATCTGCTTACTAAATATCCATAACTCCTTTCTTCTCACATCTCAACACATACTCATATTTATAATCAAACAAAATAAATATAGTACCTTTTCTCTTCCTTTAATGTTCCCATGACTACATATTTCCATTCATTGCTTGCGACGTTTTGTTGATATCTTCTAAAATTCTAATATTTTGTGCTTATCCTTTTTTTTAGTGTTTCCAATGGCTTCAACACTTCTCTATAATAATCAATAAGAATTTTAAATGTAATTTTATGCCAGAAATTAATGTTGAATGCATCCAATTCACCCACATTTATTGATGGGAAAAGTTAGTTTCCCCTTTAATCAATCTAATTGATCATGCTTTAGTATCATTTTATGGGACATTAATAGAACCCCTGAATCATATGTATGGATAAATTCCCAACTTTTGAGAATGCTATTAATAACTTTCATTAACTTTGATGGTACACAAAATCAAATAATTCACAATCGCACAAAATCCCCTAATCCATAGCCCTTAGCACTAGGATTTACACAAATCTAAACCATACAACCATGTTTAAAAACTAATTACCTAAAATAAAGGTTCTTAGCCTATAGAGACCCTATGAATACCAATAATCTTTATTAAAGGGATGACAATTGACTAAACCAGCAGTGATGGTATCAATTCCCATGAAAATGTCTCGTTCATTGGGTTTGTTAAATGACATGAACATATGCCACTCATTTATGCTTCCTTGGCTATGCTAATCTCATGGTAAGGGGGTAGCGATATAAAAATAAACAACAATTAACATGAATTATCACATTTTTGGGATTGTTAGCTAATGGGGCTACTTAAGTGCATGTCAACACTTATAAATTCTACAGTTCCATGTTGGGATCATGGGAGTAAAAAAAACCAAATTATCGTGAAAGAGATGTATCTATCAGTTCATTAACTAATGAAAATTCAAATAACTTGGTTCTAGTTAAGTCCCCACATCATAGAAATTTTATCTAGTAAAGATTGAACTCTTATATTTGCCACTATTAGAAAAACATACGACTAGAAATCATGATATCAATCACTTGCCAATTCTTCATTGATACATGTGGTCGCCTATAAGAATTTAATACCTCCACTTGTAGTCTTCTTCATCGACCTCATATATTAAACATTCACAAAGCACAAACATATCACATGAAACACAAAGATCAACCAAAAAAATGGAGGATAATTAACTAACACACATAATCTCAACATTCCTCATACCTGCACTATAAATACATTCATTCAATATTAGAGATATTGATAGGCGATCCAAACTAATTTAATTTATAAAACTACAAAGTAATCATTAACACAAAATCTATTCATTTTTTGCTTGATTACATGATAGTTGGCCCTTTCCATTCTCTTTGAGACATTGTTCAGTCCATCCACCTCTCTTAGTTATATCATATTTATTTCACTTTATTCCTCCTATTTAAAATATCTAGCCATTAACTAAAAGTTTCCTAAGTTTTCTACACATTTTCTCCTTTTTAGAAACTACAAAACTCTCTAGTCTAATTATTTGTCCTTTTTACAAAGTGCCACATCACCAAGAATGCTAACTCATCATAACTCCCATAACAAACCTAAATTCCCTTCTAGAACTAGGACACTTGTATTTACATGAGAAATCTACTTTTCTTATTTATGTAGATTTTAGTTGAGGGAATCTAATCCCTTTAAAAAATTCCAAGACCCTTTAGTTCTAATCAAGAGATGATTGACTTCAGTTTATGCTCCTGCATCATCACCACAATGTTTGTCAAGGTATTTTCATATGCCTTTGTAGATTTTTCGTGTGACTTTTTTTTTAACAACCCAAGTTCATGTTTTCATTCACAAGCCACTCCAATACTTGTTCCATGAAGGACACAACATTACAAAGTAGTGAGAAAGTCATAACATTTATGGCTACTCTAACGAAATAATTGTTTTTATTTCCAAGGATATATTTTCTAAATTTTTTTTTTATAGAAATTGTGAAAATTGTAAGTACAAATTAAATCATATTTTAAAGTCTTAAATAAAATTTTAGATTTATAAATACAATATAATCCACATAAAAAAAATATGTCATCAATCTCTTTAAAAGAAAAATCTAGTTAAACTACACTTAGCAACTATTTCTCAATACTATAATGACTACATATATAATATTATCTATTTTGATTTGTATCTATTTATTCTATTGAATTTTAGAACCATACATACTTTTAAGCATAAGACATAATCAAAATTTGCATCTTTTATCTAGTAAACATCTTCCAAATCCCCGACTAAACTGATATAAATCCAATCTATGTATGCCAACCTAGAACCGTCTTAACTCTGGATCTATCAAGCACTAAGAGGGATCAAATATCTAGAGGTTAAAACCTCATTTTTGAGTGAAAAACTTGAGGAAAGGTATCCACCTCGAGATATTTGATCCCTCTTAGCGCTTGATAGATCCGGAGTTAAGATGGATCTAAGGTGGTTTCATTCATGTGCAGAGAATGAAAATCTAACAAACATATGATTAATTTGATCAATAATATGTAAATTCATCTAATATTCATATAATCATTTTAAATATGTTGAATATGTCTGAAGTTAATATCGTCATTTTAATTTTAAATTTTACTAGTTACATGAGTTTGTTGAGATGATAAATATTGTTAATGAATTGAATGATGAAAAATGATGAAACCAAAATTTTGAATGTAAAGTGACAATGTAATAGTGTTGAATGATAGAACATGTGAATAATAAGAATATAGTAAATTACAAATAGTCTTCATTGTGACTAATCTCAAACTATTTTCTTCTACTATTCTTATTGTCACCCTTGTTAATTTTGTCATATTTTCGTATTGATTATCATATTTTCATATATAAATTATATGAAAAGGACAGGTTAAATCGTAAACCATTTAAATCTCTCTCTCCAATGTTAATAGGTTGAATTACTATAACACAAAGTCAATGTACATTGTTAATATTTTTTTGTGATTACACTGAAATCAATGCATAATGTTAATACGATGATTTTAAAATTAATGTACCATCATACATCAAATTACATCAAATCATAAATCAACATCTACACAAAAACCAACGAATCTAGTGCAAGAAATCAAATAGGATTATAAATCACCATCTACACTAAATTCAATGCATCTAGTGTAAGAAATATTCTTGCCTCTCTCCCCCTCCATATATATCTATATCTCCCTAGATATCTTGTTCTTTGTACTTCTTTCTCTACCCCCCAAACACACATGCTCTCTCACTCCATATCTATAAATCTCTTTGTACCTCCATCCCTCTCTCAATCTCTCTCTTCTTCCCTCTCTTCACTTTCCATATATATCTCTATATCCTTTTTTCTCTCTATACCACCCCCAAAACATACACTTTCTTTCTCCAATCTATCTATCTACCCGTCCCTCTTCCTATCCCTCTCTTTCCATCTCTTTCTCTCTCCCTCTTCCCCTTCTCTCCCTCTCCCACACTTCTATCTCGCTTCTCTCCTTCTATCCTCTCTCCCTCTCTCTCCAATTTTCTTATCACCCCCCCCCCTCTCTCCACCTTTCTCTATCCATTTCCTTGTTCTTACCTCCCTCTCTCTCCCCCTCCAACTCCATCTCTCTTTCCCTCTATCTCTCCACTTTCTCACATACTATGTTTCTCTCCCTCTCTCTCCCCATCTCTCCAACGCTATTACTATAACCCTCCCTCTCTCCTCTCTCCTTATCTCCCCCATTCTCTACATCTCTCATTATTTGTCTCTTTATCTCACCCCCAAACATACACACTCTTTCTCCATCTCTTCATTGTCACTCCCTCTCTCTTGCCACTTCTCATTGTCTATGTATTTATTCTTCCCTCCCTATCTTCCGTTCCAACTTCATCTACCAATCCATCCATCTCTCCTCCTCTCTACCTCCCTCTCACCTCCTCTCTCTCAAGCCTTCTCTCTTGTACTTCATCTCTCTCCATTTCTCTCCTATCTCCCTCTCCCTTCCCCCATCGCTCTATCTCCCTCTCTTTCTTTTCCCTCCAATATTTTGTCTTCCCCCATCAACATCCTCCTCTCTCTTAAGTCTTGTCTCTCGTTATTCCTCTATATCCCTTTCTATCCTAAGTCCCTATCTCTTTCCCCATATATCTCTCTCTCTCTCTCTCTCTCTCTCTCTCTCGTTTCACTCCAATCCTTTCTCTCTATGTTACCTCCAATCCTCTATCTTCCCCCATCACTCTCTCTCTCTCTCTCTCTCTCTCTCTCTCTAACTATGTGACTATATCCCTCCCTCTCTTCTTCTCTCTACTCCTCTCTACCCCCCTCTCTATCTCTCCTTCTTTGTCTCTTTATATCACCCCTAAATATACTCTCTCTCTCTCTCTCTATCTCTCTCTCTCCATATCTCCCTTGTCACTCCCTCTCTCTCTCCACTTATCACTCACTCCATTTTTCTTCTTCCCTCCATCTCACCCCCTCCAATTCCAGCTCTCTATCCCTCCCTCTCTCCTGTCTCACAAGTCCTCTCTCTCTCATCATTCCTCTCTCTTTGTTTCTCTCCAACCTCTCTCTCTCCCTCTCTATCTCTCTCTTCCCTTCAATCCTCTCACTATCTCCCTCCCTCTCTCCTTCTATCTCTCCTCACTCTATCTTTCTATCTCCCTCTTCCTCTCTTACCCTTCTATACCTGTCACACTCCTCTCCCTCTCCCTTTCCCTTTCTCTCTTCATTCCTCCTCTCCCCTCTCCTTCCGTTTATCTCCATCTCTCCCTTGTCACTCCCCCTATCTCTCAACCTCTATCACTCTATGTCTTTGTTCTTCCATCCCATCTATATATATATATATATATATATATATATATATATATATATATATATATCAAGAGAGAGAGAGGGAGAGTTAATATATAATGATGTATTAATATAATTTATAATATAACAAATTTAATATTGTAGTAATCGAAATTTATTAAATTTAATAATATAATATTATAATATATTAATATGAATATTAGATTTAATAGTAATAATCATATCAATCTTTTAATATTAATATTTGGGTTAATAATGTTTTTTTTTGCATTGTATTAATAATAATTTGGCCTATGGTATTTTACCCATAGGTTTCACCTAAATAAAACCTCATTTTTTAGTGTTAGTAACTATAAAAATGTTTATGGAGTAAATATAAAAAGAGGTTTTATTTATTTATAATACATTTGGCTTATTTATATTTTTGTTTATTTATCATATTTCCTTTATTTACCATAGTGTTTCACCCATAGGTTTGGTATATAATTAGAGGTTGATTTCAATCCTATTTGATATATTTTTATTTATTTACCATACCTCTTTTTTGAGTCTTAGTAAACCTTTTTATATTTTAAATTTATAATGTGCTTATAAATAATAATAATTAGATTGATTTTTAAATAGCGCCAAGATTAAAAATGTTAAATATCAAATTTTAAGCATTACGTTTACTTTTACATGTTTACATGTTTATGTTTTTAAGTCAGAACTACCCCCAATACTAAGCTAATCTCTTGTAATCACTTGTTTTTGTTACTTAATATCTTCTTCACTTTGGGATTCCCATTCTTACATAACTCACCAATTTCAATGTTCATATTAGTCCCTTGTTGACAAATGATATTGGCACTGCTCAATTGGATCTTTGCTTTAAAATTTAAAAATTTGATGGCAACACTTTCCATTCACTATTCTCATAACCTCTTAGCTTCCTCTCTTCTTCACCAAAAATATCTTCAAATATGTTCAGGGAACTCAATTTCTCTCTCCATGGTTTCCTTATGAAATAGTTTGATTTCACACTCTCATTTTTACGTACATCTACATATTTATTGCATCAAACATTAACACTTGAAAAATCACCATCAATCGTAAGAATGCTTATTTTCATCTCTTTGCTATAGTATAAAAATATGTTTAATGGTGTCCCTCCATGTGCATGAATCTCTATTTGAACCTCTTATTCATCTTATATAACATATCAGTGACGTTTACTATTGTCTTCCTCTATGTAATCCTCCTCAATCCTCAGGTTAACTATCCATTAATTTGACATTCTCAATTATGCATTAAATTCATCATTCATAATGTTGTCATTACTTCTTCCACATGCTTGGATACAAAATTTTCTAGCATCATCCTTACGGTTTGAATTAAGATCAAATATCATTGTTTGGTTCCCATAGAAACCTCACCAAAATTTTTGTTTCCTCCTAAAATTCCATCAACATTGCAATAGAATGTTGCGCTTGATCTTTTTCAACCTTATTTTAAATATTTTCATAATTGTGCTTCTACCTCTCCATTGTAACAATAGGTTGTTAAAAATACTCTCCCATAACTAAATTTATCCATTCTTTATGATTTCCACTATGACTGTCTTTATAAGAGAACTATGTATCTTCCTTTATTTTAATATCAATTGCTAGAAGTTGTTCATTATATTTAATACTTTCTAAACATACTATTAAATAAAAATAATTATTTTTAAAAACATAAGGCTCTCCAGCCTCCAATGGTTTCTCTATTATCATATATTCATGTTGATCTAAACATTGTAAACAATCCATGAGACTCATGAAATCTCTCATCCTCATAATCATCTTTCCCATGGAATTATCATTGCTCTAGTTCATAATCATAAACATCCCCTTCCTCATACTCAATTTCTATGAGTTCCTCTTACTTCAATAAAACTCACACTATGTGCCTCGGTTTCTTCCTCAACTTTATTGGAAATGGTTTCTTAATAGGCCATATAACCTCCTTCTTGATTCTCCAACCACATCTCAAATCTTATTCACTTTCTTGTAGCATCATCATCAATATATTGAGTTTTTCCATCATCTGAACAATTTCCCTATTAAATTCCTCCCTACTCATCCTTTTAATCCCTATTTTTTTCTTTGGCATCTTCCTTCATTGTGACTTTCACTTGAACCCTTGTATTAGCAATCAATAGTCGTCTTCACACTTCCTTCGTTATTTTTTCTTGTTGTCCGCTTATGAGATGTATTAAGGGTCTATAATACTTAGCTTTTCTCACCCTACTAAAAGAACTCACCAAACTTCAGCTACTGTTGCTATTTTGGTGTTTATGGTTCTCTCATCCAGAACCCTTGAAGCTTCATTTGCTCCTCTTAGGCTTCTACACTCTACTGACATCCAAGATCTTAACTTTCTCTTCCATTTGGACAAATCTAGCCATATTTATTACTGTGGATTTATTTATACAGCTTCTACCCAACCTCACATTGAAGTCATTATCTTCCCTATTATGAAATATTTGCTTCAAGAGTTACAAAAAATTCCATTGCCTCTCTTTTACTGCTTACACATTAAATAATTTCAAAACCATTAAGACACAATACTTGTCAAATCTCATCAGATCTAGGATTCCAAAAACTTATAAGCTCTTGCTTCACACTACTGCATGAAATTTTGTTATCAGTCTTATCCACACCTTTTCCAAAATTTTATTGACAATTCTACTTAGTTCCAATGCTTTTTTGGAATCGTCTTCTCCTTTGTACCATGTTCTTTGTGCTCTATCTCCTTACTCAATATCCATAACTTCTTTCTTATCACCTCTCAACACATACTCATATTTATAATCAAACAAAATAAATCTATTACCTTTGTTCTTCCTTTAATGTTTCCATGCCTACATATTTCCATTCATTGCATGAGATGTTTCATTCATATCTTCTACAACTTAGGTATTTTGTGCTTATCTTCTTTGAGTGTTGACATTGAATTCAACAATTCTCTATAATAGTTAGTAAGCATTTTGAATTTACTTTGATACCAAAAATTAATGTTGATTGCATCCAATTCACCCACATTTATCAATGGGAATAGTCGATATCCCATTTAATCAATCTAACTGATCATGATTTAGAATCATTTTAAGGAAGACAATAACAAAATCCGTGAATCATATCTATGGATCAATTCCCAACTTTTTCAAATTGTATTAAGCACTTTCATTAACTCTGATTGTAAACACAATCAAATAATGCACAATCCCACAAAATCCCCGAATTCATAGCCCTTAGCAATAGGATTTACACAAACCAAATTCATATGACCATGTTTAAAATATAAGTACCTAAACTAAACATTCTTAGCCTATATAGACCCTATGAACACCAACACTATTTCTTAGCCTGATGACGATTGACCAAACATGTTGTGATGGTATCAATTTCCATGAAAATGTCATATTCATTTGGTATGTTAAATGACAGGACCATCCGCAACTCATTGATGCTTCCTTAGCTTTGGTACTTTCGTGGTAGGGTGGTGATGATATTAAAAAACAACAATTAACATGAATTATCACATTTTTGGGGATCTTTAGTTGAGGGGGCCACTTAACTCCATGTCGACACTTATAACTTCTACACTTCCATGTTAGGATAATGGGAGTAGAAAAAACTTAAATTATCGCGAAAGAGATGTATGTGTTGATTCATTAGTTAACGAAACTTCAAATACCTTGGGTTTTGGTTAAGTACCCACATTATAGAAATATTCTCTAGTAAAGATTGAGCTCTGATATTTGCCACTATTAACAAAAATTACAACTAGAAATCTTGATATCAATCCCCTACAAATACTTCATTGATAGCTGTGGTCGCCTAGGGGAATTTACTATCTCCACTTGTAGTCTTCTTTGTCAACCTCATATATTAAACATTAAAAAAGCACAAACATATCCCATGAGATACAAAGATCAACCAAAAAACTGGAGGATAATTGACTAACACACATACTGCCAACATTCCTCATACATATATTATAAATACATGCATTCAATATCAGAGCAATGAAACACAAAGATCAACCAAAAAAATGGAGGATAATTAACTAACACAAATAATGTCAACATTCCTCATATATATACCATAAATACATTCATTCAATATTAGATACATTGATAGGCGATCCAAACTTATTTAATTTAGAATGCTACAAAGTAACCATTAACACAAAATCTAGCCGATTTTGGCATGATTATATGATAGTTGGTCCTTTCCATTCTCTTTGAGACATTTCTCGGTCCTTCCACTTCTCTTTGTTATTTCACATTTATTTCACTTTATCCCTCCTATATAAAATATCTATCCATTAACTAAAAGTTTCCTATTTTCTCTACACATGTTCTCCTTTAAAGAAACTACAAAACTCTCCAACCTAATTATTTCTGTTTTACAAAGTGCCACATCACCAAGAATGCTAACTTGTCATAACTCCCATAAAAAACCTAGATTCCTTTCTAGAACTAGGACACTTGTATTTACATCAGAAATTCACTTTTCTAATTTATATAAATTTTAAATCACAGAATCTACTCCCTTTAAAAAATTCCAAAACCCCTTAGTTCTAGGCAAGAGATGATTGAATTCAGTTTATGCTACTGCATCATTACCACAATGTTTGTGAAGGTATTGTCATATGCCTTTGTAAAGTTTTGTTGTGAGTTTTATTTTAAGAAACTAGCTTCATGTTGTCATTCACAAGTCACTTCAATAGTCATTCCATGAAGCACACAACCTTAGGAAGTAGTGAGAAAGTCATAACATTTTTGACCACTCTAATGAAATAATTTTTTTTTATTTCCGAGGATATATATTTTCTAGATTTGTTTTTTATAGAAATTTTGAAAATTGTAAGAACAAATTAAATCATATTTTAAAGTATTAAATACTTTTTTACATTTAAAAATACAATGTAATCCAAAAAAAATTATGCCATCAAATTCCTTAAAAAAAAAAATCTATTTAAACTACACTTGACATTTATTTCTCAATTCTATTATGATTCTCAATTCTATTATGATTAGATATACAATATCATCTATTTTGATTTTTATCTATACTTTAGAACCATACATACTTTTAACCTTAAAAACTAATCAAAATTTACATGTTTTATGCAATAAAAATCTTCCAAATCTCTGACTAAACCAATCTAAATCCAATCTATATATACCAGCATAGATCCACCTTAACTCTGGATCTGTCAAGCGTCGAGAGGGATCAAATATATCGAGGTGCAAACCTCTTTTTTGAGTGAAGAACTTGAGGAGAAGTTTCACATCGAGATATTTGATCCCTCTCAAACCTTGATAGATCTAGACATAAGATGGATCTAGGCTGGTTTTAGTCATGTGTGGCCAAATAAAATCTAGAAAGCATATGATTAATTTTATCAATAATATGTAAATTAATCTAATATTAATATAATCATTTTGAATATGTTAAATATGTCTCAAATTAATTTGGTCAGTTCAATTTAAATTTTCCTAGTTACACCAGTTTGTTTAGATGATAAATATTGTTAATAACTTTAATGATGAAAAATGATGAAGCAAAAATTTTGAATGTAAAGTGAGAATTTAATAGTGTTGAATGATAGATAATGCAACTAATAAAAATATACTCAATTACAAATAGTATTCATTGTGATTAATCTAAAAATATTTTCTTCTATTATTCTTATTGTCACCCTTGTCACTTTTGTGATATTTCCATATATTGAT
Source organism: Pinus tabuliformis (assembly GCA_031772625.1). NCBI lineage: Eukaryota > Viridiplantae > Streptophyta > Pinopsida > Pinales > Pinaceae > Pinus > Pinus tabuliformis. The sequence goes on from CM062811.1 coordinate 963,650,301, forward strand.
TATATGAAAAGGACAGGTTAAATCGTAAACCATTTAAATATTTAGCTCGAGGTATTGTAATAAAAATCATACATTGTATCTCTTTCTCTCCAATATTAATAGGTTGAATTACTATAACACAAAAATCAACGTACATTGTCGATAATGTTTTGTCACTACAGTCAAATCAATGCACAAGTTTAATCCAATCACTTCAAAATTAATTTACCATCATACATCCAATTACATCAAATTAGAAATCAACATCTACACTGAAATGAATGCAATTAATGCAATAAATCAAATAAGATTAGAAATCAACATTTACACTTAAATCAATGCGTCTATTGAAAGCTATCAAATAGGATTAGAAATCAACATTTACACTCAAATCAATGCATTAAAAAATTGGGATTATAAACCAACACCCACATTGTAATCAATCCATCTAGTGAAAGTAAGCAAATAGGGTTAGAAACCATCATTTACGCTCAAATCAATGCATCTAGTGCAATAAATCAAATAGGATTAGAAATCACCATCTACACTGAAATCAATGCGTTTAGTGCAAGATATCAAATAGGATTAGAAATCATCTACATTGAAATCAAAGCATCTAGTGAAAGCAATTAAATATTATTAGAAATCAACTTCTACATCGAAATCAATGCATCTAGTGAAAGCATTCAAATATGATTCAAAATCACCATCTACAATTAAATCAATTCATGTAGTGAAAGAAATCAAATATGATTATAAATAATCGACATTGAAATCAATGCATATAGTGCAAGCAATCAAATATCATTAGAAATCAACATCTACACTAAAATCATTGCATCTAGTTGAAGCAATCAAATAGGATAAGAAATAATCATCTACACTGAAATCAATGCATCTAGTGCAGGAAATCTTCTTCGCTCTCTCCCCCTCCATATATATCAATATCTCCCTCCATATCTCCTTATTTGTCTCTCTATGTCAACCCCCAAAACACACATGCTCTCTCACTCCATATCTATCAATCTCTCTATACCTCCCTCTCTCTCTCCATCTCTCTCTTCTTCCCTCTCTTAACTTTCCATCTATATCTCTATCTCCTTTTGTATCTCTATATCACCCCAAAAACATACACTCTATTTCTCCAATCTATCTATTTATACCTCTCTCCTCCTCTCCCTCTCTCACTTTCTATCTTCCCCTTCTATCCTTCTCCTTCGCTTCTATCTCTCTTCCCTGCTGCTATGCTCTCTCCCTCTCTCTCCAATTTCCTTATCACTCCCTCTCTCTCTCTCTCTTCACCTTTCTTTATATATTTCTTTCTTCTTACCTTCCTTTCTCTCCCCCTCCAACACCCTCTCTCTCTCTCTCTCCCTCCAAATCTATTACTATAACCCTCCCTCTCTCCTCTCTCCTTCTCTCCCCCATTCTCTCCATGTCCCATTATTTATCTCTTTATCTCACCCAAAAACATACACACTCTCTCTCCATCTCTCCCTTGTCACTCCCTCTCTCTCTCCTCCTCTCACTCTCTATGTATTTATTCTTCCCTCCCTCTCTCTACTTCCAACACCATCTACCTATGCCTCCCTCTCTCCTCCCCTCTCTCAAGTTTGCTCTCTCGTACTTTCTCTATCTCCCTTTCTCTCTTGCCTCCCTCTCTCTCTCTCTCTTTCTATATATTTCCCCTACAATCATCTCTCTTCCACCATTATTATCCTCCTCTTTCTCAAGTATTGTCTCTTGTCTTCCTCTTTCTTCCTTTCTATCATAACTCCTTTCTCTTCCCCCATTTCCCTCTCTCTCTCTCTCTCTATGTTATTATATCTCTCCCATCTCCTTCTCTCTCCTTCTCTCCCCGCTTCTCTCTATCTCTCCTTCTTTGTCTCTTCATATCACCCATAAACATACACACTCTCTCTCCATCTCTCTCTTGTCACTCCCTCTCTCTCTCCACTTCTCACTCTCTATTTCTTCTTTCCTCCCTCTCCCTCCCTCCAACTCCATCTCTCTATCCATTCCTCTCTCCTCTCTCACAAGTCCACTCTCTCATCCTTCCTCTCGCTCCCTTTCTCTCCTACCTTCCTCTGTCTTCCCCCATCTCTCTCTCTCTTTCTGCCCTTCAATCCTCTCACTATCTCTCTCCCTCACTCCTTCTCTCTCTCCCCCTCCATATTTTTGTCTCCCTCTCCCTTTGTTACCCTTCTCTACATCTCTCACTCCTCTCCCTCTCTCTTTCGTTCCTCCTCTCCCTTTCACTCCCCTATCTCTCCACCTCTATCACTCTATGTCTTTGCTCTTCCCTCCCATATATATATTTTTTTTCCCGTGGAAAAAGTCGTAATTTCTATTAAATCAAAAGAAATTACATTCTGTAGATGCAGAGCATATGCATACTGAGGCAAATTGCCTCTCAAAACTGTCTAGAAGAGGTTCTCCACGCAGGGAGTCTTGAAACAGCTCATACAGGTGAGCTCAAAAAATAGAAAGACCAAAATAAAAAATTATGAGTAAAAGCTACAGCTGGAAATCCCTCTATATTGGGGAAGATCATGTCTTCCTCCCCTTTTTCTTCTCAACTTTTCGCCATTCTCCTTGGGACGGAATTATGGGTACAAGTTGAAGTGGATTGTCTTCGTCGGGTCGAGAAATTTCTTTATCTGAATCAGAGGTATCTGGTGTATGCTGCCTTTTTATTCCACTGTTTTCCATTGTATTTGTATTCTTCCCCGTTTGGGATTCCATAGGCTCTTGAGGAGATGTCTTTTGGGTTTCTGTTTGATTGCATTCGTTTGGGGTGGATTCATCGTCTTCTTTGTCTTCCTCCTCTTCCGGATCTGGGGGAGGGAAGTTCCATCCTTTTTTATGGTTGCCTGTTTTCTTCTTCCGCCCACTGTTCTTTTTATATTCTGGGCATGCATTCTGCAAGTGTCCAGTTTGCCGACATACTCTGCACCTGAAAGCTGTGTTTTCATAGTCTCCCATATATATATATATATATATATATATATATATAGAGAGAGAGAGAGAGAGAGAGAGAGAGAATTAATATATATCATGATATATTAATATATATTATAATATAACAGATTTAATATTGTATTAATCCAAAGTTATTAGATTTAATAATATTAATATTGTAATATATTAATATGAATATTAGGTTAAATAATAATAATAATAATAATAATAATAATAATCTTTTAATATTAATATTAGTGTTAATAATCTTTTTTTTTTGCATGGAATTCATAATAATTTGGCCCATGGTATTGGACACATAGGCTCCACTTAAATAATACCTCTTTTTTGAGTGTTAGTAAGTATAAAGAGGTTTTATTTATTTACAATACTTTTGAAGTAAATATAAAAAAAAAATATTTATTTACCATACCTTTGAATTATTTATATTTTTAATTATTTATCATACGTGTTGTTAAAGTATTTGTAAACCTCTTTATATGTTAAATTTATATGATAATAGAATTGTCTTTTGGATTAATGACATTCTTGAGATTTTGGTCGAAGTTTCAAACAAACTATTGTGGTTCATCCAATGTGGTTTAATCTTTGTCTTCAGGATGAACCAAATTAGTTAGCTCGAAATGTCAACCAAATTTCAAGAATGTGATTAATCCGAAAGACAATTCTATTATCAATATGGATCACAAAAGTCTAAGATCTAACAATTTATATGATTTTTATAAATAATAAATAATTAGATTGATTTTTAAATAAGCTCAACGTTGAATTAAAAAAATCTTAAATCTTAAATGTTAAATTTACGCTTACATGTTCATGTATTTACATTTTTACATGAAATCTACCTACCCTACCAAAATGTAAAGCACCTCTCAACACAACAATAACATTAATTTTTGCTTAACATCTTCACGATCTTTTTACCACATTCATAGTATTTATCTAATTAATGTGCTTTAGATGCCCAGAATAAATTTTTACCGGATTTTCCAGCCTCTTAATATTTTTACCGCACATTATCATTACTTCACTAATAGTGAATACAGAGTGAAAATTAAAATTCCCGTCGACGAGTTTACCTAATATAGACTCGTCCGTAAATTTTATTGTTTATCGCCATTTGAACGGCAAAATACCCAAGAACACCATGATTATCTTTTGTTCGTTTCTGGCCATTGTTTTCCTGGAACAAATAATTAGCTTTTGTTTTTAATTTTTCCAGATGATTAGGAAACATGACAGACCAAAATCACTGAGACTGCTTCAATGGTTGAAACCTCGTTACAAGTTTCTATTACGTCCGAAATTTATACACCAGCCTCCAGGACGGGCTGTGAAGAATCAATGAGTTGCAAAAAGAAGACTCCATTTCTAGATGGTAGATGGTTTGTTTGAGATTATGAATTCAGTAGATAATCCAAAAGGAGGCTCCTCACCGTCTTAGAATGATGTGAATGGGTATTATATTCAGTGGGCTGTAGTACCGATCTGGCAACTTGGGCTTAATTTAAGGAAGGATGATGTTTCTGCAGATGATTAGATATGTCTGGCATGGTACAATAGCGGTCCGTGAAGGAATAAACATGAAAGTTTAAGCAACTTTAAAGTGCATAGTTCTCTTGAAAATACTCACAAATTGTCTCCTTTGTAATATATATTACCAAATTGATGTTTCTGCAAAAGAGAATTGACAGTGCCAAATGCAAAGGAGTTATTGTGAGTTATATAACTTTATGATGCGTCACTCACTACCTATTACGGTTGGGCTTGAAGAATGAAAGCCAGATAAAATCAGTTATGCGTGGAAGATTTATGAAGCTTAACCCTCGCAGACTTTAGACGTGTCTAAAACATTGAAACCACAGGTTCCCCATAAGGATCCGGACAAGGAACGAAAAACCGCTATATTCTAATCGAAATTTCTCAAAAGTATATGACTTTCACTCATTATCCATAATTTACCAAAGATTTTTAATTCTTTCCCTAACTCATCAAATCAAATTATGTGCAATTAAAGCTTAGAATATCATTGATGTTATAAAGTAGATATACAGGTGAGGATATATTATCTTTTTTTACGAGTTTATATATTCACTAAACTCTTCCCTGTTAGAAACATTGTATATTTAAATGTACTTTAATGGAAAAGAAAAAAATAATTACACACTTCAATAAAAAAGTAGTAAAATAGTGTCTTTTTCAATATTAATAAGATCTTAATTAAAAAATTGTAATTTCAATTCAGCCTAATAAAATAGTTCATCTTTATTTTATATAAAATTATTCACAAAATTATCATTTTAGATAATTAATATTATCCAAAAAAATAACAATGAACCACTTTTTTCTATTCCATTTGTTTTTCAAAACTAATTAAGTTTTCATGATGAAACTATTTTCCCAATGGAAATGACTTTCAAGTTTCTATTACTTTCCATAAATCATAAATGACATTCCACTCTACCTCAATTAGTGCATGAGGTGTGCAGAGAAAGAGAAACTTTAACACATCTAATATATCCAAAGAAAGCCTTCATCTGTAACACCTTTTATCCTATTTAATTTTGGGAAGCCTCTTTAACCCATTGTTGTACTAGATGGAATAATAAGAATAGTTTTCCATGGTCATATTAGACATGGAAAACTTTCAAAACATCAAGGTTAGTTTGCAAAGATCTCATTCTCCATGAATATGTTTTTGTTGCTATGATTTGCAAATAGTACACACAAAATCATCAATCTAACTTCCAAACAATTCTCATTCATTTCCACATATCCCAAGGTCCAAGGATACATTTTTTTTTTTGTATGATTTGTAAATAGTACAAACAAACCTATCTATCTCACCCACACATCTAGGGGCATCCAGAATAGATAAGACTCCAATTTTTTAAATAAGCATTATCTATCTCCTCATTATAATGGCAAGGACTAATAAAGTAATTTGCATTAAATATTGCAAATTGTGAACCTCATATTTAGAGAATGAGTCAATTTCATTACAAAAATGTGGCTAAAAGAATGCAATTTTCTTGTGACCTTGATCTAATTGTATTGTATTGGGACAGCTTGGGAACCCCAATGGATGTTCTTGATTTCTTCAAAAAGCATGATGCGTATGCCTCCTAAAAACTTCTTATTAAGAGTGCTAATTGTAATTTCTAAAGTAGTGTCAATAGAAGTAATATCCACTTGATCCTCTTTGAAATTTTCATTCAAATTATTTAACTCAATAAGTACATCTGGAAGTAAATGGATACAAAATTGTAGTTGAGATATTGTTTCCAATTCATACATTTTTTTCTCCCGTAGCTCCCAATAATTTAACAAAGCAAGCATGAGCTTGAAAATTCTTATCATGACCCTTCCTCTAGAAAACCACCTAATTTGGTGAATTAGTAACACCTGTAACTTCTTGATTTCAAATGTTTCCATTAGTTCTTTCATTTCTCCATGTCTTTTAGCAAATTTTCAAAGTCAATAATAAACTTTATTTCGGAATTTATTAATAAATTGCAACTATAGAAAAAGAATTGAAACATCATTTACTACTAATTCTTCTCATTAATCTATGCAATGGATATATAATAAATGTGGAGAATTTCAACATATTTTAGTTCATAAATCTTCTTGTATACTACTCATGGAAAAAGTCCCACTAGAACCAAATCCAACTCATCAAGGATATATCCATATCTACTAACAGAGTTGTTATTACATCATACATAGACTAAGTTGTTACATCGTTAATTTGAGGTAAGTGTATGATTCTTATCCTACATTGGCCACTTTTTTATTGGTCTAATGAGATGCAGCTCCATAGTTTCATTTGTACTTTCATCAAGTAAAATTGAGTAGGATGGATTGTGACAAATCTCATCTTTTAACCTGCTAATATACCTCTTTGGTAGTTTGTAGAAACTCTTTTCTAGATGTTCTATTTTTAAATGATGAATATACATCTATTAAATGCATGCTTGGAGTGCATTTATACCTGTTCAAGTCACAAATCAACTTATACACTTCTCATGGTAATTTATGTATGGAATCATAATACATAGTTCGATTGTTAAATTAATTATCCCCTTCTCATAATCTACCCTTAGCTCTACATGGGTTTTTATTTGTGTGTGAATTTATACCTATTCAATTCACAAATTGACTTACACACTTCTAACCGTAAGTTATGTATGGAAAAAAATACATACATTTCAATTATTGATTTAATTCTCTCCTTTACATAGTCTAACAGTGACTGTAACATTGACTGTAGATGTTTTGTTTTGGTTTATCCCTACAAAAGTTGTAATGAAACTTTATAAGCCTTTGATTTACCATGGGCATTTAGACTAGAAACTTCAAGAGTGGTGCTTCCATCTTTAGTAAATTGAGTTTCCCTTTAATATTTAACATGAAAAAATAATTTTATCTTTTCAATCCCATACAATCTTTTACAGTCCATGGAAATCTTGTCTTCTATTCTGATTTAAATGTCCTTTTAAGTTTCCTTGATGTTTTCTCCTATTCAAGAATTTATAGTCCATGTAAATCTTGTCTTCTATTCTGATTTGAATGTTATTTTAAGTTTCCTTGATGTTTTCTCCATGAAGCGCGACGCTATCTTAGTCATGGACTTCAAGTGGATGACCATGAAAATCCTTTGGGAAATTATATGGTTGAACAAAATCTTGATTGATTCAAAATCCATCCAAAAGTGATAATTTTTATTTATCCATTTTAGGGTGACGAATGGGACTCATTTTCCTAGAATAAATACAGATTTAATCAATTAAATTAATGAAAAATATAAATATGGAAACAAATCAATAACTATGTGAAATTATGAAAACAAAAAAATCTAACAAAATTAGAAACATCACTAAAAATAATTTCAACTTTATTTGAGTGGTGAAAGGTGAAATTTATGAGGCTAAATAACAATACTTTAATTTGGATTCATATCAAATCTAGGTAAAATAAAGAATCAATGCATCATTTGCATTCAACAACTTCTTTGGATGCATATTAAATCTAGGTAAAATAAAGAATCAAATGCATCATCTACATTCAACAACTTATGTTACTGAAACACATTCATTTTTAGTTCAAGCCATATCTAAACTGTTGCATGTGTCCTTAAGATTTAAATTTCATTTAGCCCTCATTAATTCTTCCTGCTCTCTTTTAGTTGCCTTATAAGCCATTTAATCATACCATTATAGAAAAACAATGTCTATTGATCCCTCTCCTCATTGATCTATTACGTAGATAAAATATGTGTACATCCTAATTTCTTTACCAAGTTCTTATCCATTTTGGTATGATACTGGAGTGATTTCAAAATGAGGTTTTCTAAAATTAAGTTGTTAATCTTCATTTTGTAATTACAGATATAATCTTTCTGACCAAGGTAAGAATTTACTCTATAAAATAGTTTCTCAATACTTAAACTTACACTGCTTAATATATATATATATATATATATATATATATATATATATAATTTTATTAACATATCTATTATAAATAGAATTGAAAATATATATCATCTACTCTCAAAATCTTAAAGGTTTTCTAAAATTAAGTTATTCATCTTCATTTTTTAATTAGAGATATAATCTTTCTGACCAAGATAAGTATTTACTTTATAAAATAGTTTCTCAATACTTAAACTTACACTACTTAATACATATAAATTTTTATTAATATATCTATTATAAATAGCATTGAAAATATATATCATCTACTCTCAAAATCTTCTAACTATATTCTATCTACTTAAACTACTCTCAAAATCTTCTAACTATATTCTATCTACTTAAACTTCTAAGTAGATAGAATAACTTCTAAGTAGACTACAGAATAACTTCTTACACGAGACTTAAAAATTATATGCATTATAATAATTTATTTTACATTTTTAATAAAAATATTTATCATTGTAATTGAAAATATTTTATCAACATGTTTTCTCCACCTTTTATTTCAGCCATTTAAATCGGATCATGTTGTTATAATCTATAAATATTTACTTCAATAAAAACAATATAAAGAAAGTCACAATAAATAATAACATTTTTTTTTCCATTAATCACTTGCGACACAAGTAAAATCAAAACAATAAATATTTATTTTATTAGAAATTATAAAAGAAATTCATAAAAACATATAAATATTTATTTTATTAGAAATTATAAAAAAAATTCAATTAATAAATAATAATAATAAAAAATCTCTTTCCATAGTCCTTTGTTCACTAATAAAAACATAAAAAAAAAATCAAATTGTATACCACATTCCAATTTTCAAAGGTTAAATTTAAAGGTTCTACTAATCAAAATATATACCACATCCAATGAATCACTATGTCTATAACATTGGCATAATCTCAATGCGAGGAAAAAAAAAAAAACTCAACAAATAATGAAGAACATATCGATAAAATTTTACATAGAATTGAAAGCAAGTCAATTCTTAGAACAAGAGGAAAAAAAAAAAAACTCAACAAATAATGAAGAACATATCGATAAAATTTTACATAGAATTGAAAGCAAGTCAATTCTTAGGACAAGAAAACCGTATTAATGATGATAGCTACAAAAATAATTTAAATGTTAATATATAATTTTACTCCCAAATGAAAAATATTTAAATACATAATTTCATGTAAGAACATATCGATAAAATTTTACATAGAATTGAAAGCAAGTCAATTCTTAGAACAAGAAAACAGTATTAATGATGATAGCTACAAAAATAATTTAAATGCTAATATATAATTTTACTCCCAAATGAAAATTATTTAAATACATAATTTCATGTAAATATTTAATTGTATTATTAATTTTATGAAATTTATTGAACTACCTCTATTGTTTAGGAAGGCATACGTTGTTTTTTTTAACCAAGGCATATGTTATTTGTTAACTAAATTATGGTTTGGAGAGGGTTTTTATGTTAGTATTGTACTAAACAGATAATAGTTTCAAAATTGTAGAGTAAGCTATTTAAAATTGTAAGCTAATCATTTTTCATAGTTGTTAAATTTGTTTTAGATTGAAAAAGTAAAATAACGAACAACAATAAATAATTGAGGATAACCACATAAACATGAGTACATTGCCAACAAATGTTTATTGACCTAACATCTTGGAATTCCCAAAATTCCCAACTTCCCAAAATTGATAAAAAAATTCTCAAAAAAATGATCAAACTATTTCTGAGCTCTTCCAATTTCAATCACTTTCTAAAATATACAAAATAAACGTGATTACCAATATCGGCCAAGATGATATCATGAAATCTAAAAATAATAATATCATAATAGAATTACCAAATATTTAAAAAATTATTATTTGTATAATACTTTTTTCAAAGTAATCGAAACAATAAGAAGCAATAAGTTTCATGGTTGCAAGGGCCTCTACAAATTCGAATTCCACTACTCTCTACAAATATTTTTTCTGGATAGATCCATATTCCATGTGTTAGGTAGACTCAGACATGTGAATATGTTATACTTATTTTACAAAGGCATATTACACTTGATATGAAAATTCATATACTAACAGGTGTGGAGTTTGAAATCTCTTCACTATTACTTAAAAGACATAAACTAAAACACACAACAAAATAAGTTATATCTCATGTTATTCTTTTTCACTTATACTTATTTCTATAAGATCTCTCACACACAAAATATTTTATTTTGACCATGTCAAGATCTAACAACTCTATAATGATGTCAATCTAGTTTTTCAACCACTAACTTGACTAGATCAAACCACTAACTATTAATAACTTATTTCTTTATCATATTTCTAAAAATAATTATATAAAAAAATTCACTTTATTTACTAATACCTAATTACCATTACAATTAAATGATAGATGTAAATTTGTGATGTCTGTAAAAAAAATCCAAGTTAATAACATATTAATATTTTAATTTATTCATTGATATAAATCATGTAATATCTATAGATAGAAAAATTCATGTTATTACATTATGATTATATTATCATTATAATTTCCAAATAATGTGTAACAAATCATTTTCATTCATTTTGATTTTTAAGATAACACAATTTTGAGTTGTTTTAATTAAGTAAATTCAAATTTTCAATTATTTAGATTAAGATTTTTGGATCTATTTTTATTTTTCCAATTAGGTAGTTTTAAAATAATTATATTTTTGGAATTAGGTATTTCTAAATAATTATATTTTTGGAATTACATATTTCCAAATAATTAGTTTTTAAAAGTTAAACAATTTTAAGTAATTATTTTTTATTTTTTAAATAATATAATTAAGTAATTTTAAATATTTGTTAGATACTGAATAGTTTTTTAGAAATTCACTTTTAGATTTAAAGTTATAAATATTTATTTTCCTTCTAAAATGATGGGTAAATTCAAAATATAAATGTACTTCTGGGAAAGACTCAACCCCTTTGGAAGGGCTAGGAAAGATTCAATATTCATCATTGTTTGCATATATGTTTGTGTTTTTATTATTTTTATATATGTGTGTGTTTTTAATATTATTGTAAATTTATTTAGACTCCGGATATGTCATATTTTAATATATATCATTTTTTTTTAGAGATACAAGTTTTTCTTTAAACTTTTATTCTTCTTAATATATGATAAATTTAAAATTAATATAGATTAATGATAGCTCTTAACATGTCATGCTTCTACTCCATGTTAAACAAAGAAGAAATATCAACACACTATCGGAATATTTCAACCATCATTTATAAAGCATGATAATATACCTATGGTCCAATCATTTGCTAATATTTTTTATCTCTTTCTTCTCATGATATACTAGGAGTTAATATGGATTTTAAGTTGGTGCTTAATGCTACATGTGGGTCCTTGGACATGCATCTAATAATTGTGTAGAAATTTACGCCCCCTTGCAAGGTATTAAGCTAAAAAAAAAATTGAACGCTCGCTTCCACATCATCCTTTGCAACTCTCACATTGTTATCATGCATATTACATTGGGAAACCATCCCTCAATCCTATGCCAAATTCCTTTTCTAAAGAATTCAAGTAGAGCTTGGAGCTCTCTAAGGTATTGAAGCCAACCTTGGGCTCAAAACACTAATCTTGAGGGATATTGAAATGGAAAAACAAGGTGCATTTATATGATCATACACTTTGCATTAACCAAACATGTTAAGGTGTCAATTCATCCCATGAGCTATCACTTTTTAACATGTCAACCCATCACATTGTTGTTGGGAAAAGTATCCAATACGGAATGACCCTATCCCACTCTAAGGGTGATAGTACCTCAGCAACAACCGAATGCAAAGCTATTCAAGATTACTTCTTTATGAGATGTAAGAGAGAGGAGAAAGAGATCCACTAACCGTTATCTTCCGCTAATGATTGATCCAATCTTCCCTCTTTGCTGCTTGTTCCCAGCTCCTTGCTCTTTCACTGGCCCAGCTACACCAAAATCCTGCAAAATGACAAGAGAGGGAAACTACAAGCAACATACATTCATAATTGATTCAAGGATTAGAATAAATCAAATATACAAGCATCAATACGCCATTGAGACACATGCATATAGAAGAACCTCAAATGCTTTATTAATGGAAGAAGTAAAGTTCTGAGAGTGCTACAACCATGAGAGGCCCAATCCAGCAACACCTCCCAGCAGAAAGAAATCTCCTCTTCACCTCCTTCAAGCAAATCACCCAATAGTTCTATACTCAAACCAACAGCACTTCCTTATAGTCACAAGATTCCAGCCTCCCTAGACCTCATGAGAGAGATCTATATATAGGATATTTGGAGAAAGGATGAGTTAGCTTGAGCTTGGCATGAAGCTGACTAGTGTCCTCTCCCACTTCAGTTATTCTTCAGTTCTTGAGTCCACTTGGAGTTTCTTGCTTCCACTTGGAGATCTAGATCCTCTTACTCATCACAAGGCGAATTCCCTGATCCAAGTGTCATTTTGGAAGCTTCCTGGGAATTTGACACCTTGAGGAATGACTGTGCCACTTGGCCAATCTCGCCCAGCGCAGGTAGCCTTCATTGCTTTTGACATTCAGTGCAGGTACAGAGTGGAGCAGTTGACATTCAGCGCAGATGCTCAGTGGAGCAGTTGACATGATCCAGAATTAGCTTGTTTTTTAGTGTTTTCAGGTGGAGAACTGACATTTAGTGCTGTGGTTTGCTGACCTTGTTCCTCTATGGGTAGGAACAACATGTTTAGGGACTTTGGATCCCTCAGATTATCGACATTTCATGCTTCATGCTGTAAGGCACAAAAATGTCTATAACACCCATGAGCTAGAATTTTCTACAATGATTAGGTATTGGCAATAACAAATGTAGACTAGCCATCATTATTCTGTTTTGCATGCATAGGTTGTAGTGCTCATATCCTCAACATGATTATACAATCAAGTATAATTATACCACCCAATGTGGAGAAATGTATGAAGTCGAAGTTCGTTTTGTAGATATCTAGTTGGAAACCTTCATTATGCTCAATGTGCATTTTCTCTACCACGCTCTACTTCTCCTCCTTCATAGTCTATTATCCTATCTTTGTCTCCTATCATTATGGCTCCTATACCTTCCTCCTCTACATAGTCCCACTAACATTACGGATCCTTCACCTTCATCTCTTGGAGAAAGCTTCCTCCATGGTCTACAATTCGTTCTTGATGACACACATGACTTTGTGTGTCATGTTCAAATCAGACTTATCTTAGTCAAATCATAGTTTCTCAATTCACAACATAGGTCACCTCCTCATTAGACATATGGATAAAAAATAAACAAAAATTCCAACAATCAGGAGATAAAACCCATTAGGTAAGTAGAAAAATGGATGTTCCCACATCTTAATTGTATTCAATGTAATATGGGATCTCCCCTTATCTAGTCATTTGGCTTGGTCTGGTATGTGCATCCCACTTATCTCATTTCAAAGGAGAGTATGTACAATTTTGGGAGTTTTTCTTCCAATCTATAGCTATTGAAACTTAAGAGAAATATATAGATGGTTTTATTTTGTGCTTATAGTCTTTTTTCATGTCCAATATATCCAAATTATTTTATTTGCAATAGGGCATGATAAAAGTATACTTAAGCGAGCTTGAGATATTGAATTTCAGTAATGAAATTATGTAATTATAGGTTAAATGTATGCCAAAAGTTAAATATATGATGAACATAAAAGAATTACACATCTCCGACATCTTCATTAACACACCATTCAAATGGTTAAACCATAATTCTTTATATATATATATATATATATAAAGATAGATATATAATTTTTAAATTTCTTGTTAAAGTTGACATTGCATTCAAATATATTATATATAGGTCACATTGGAATATATTTTTGTTATTAATATATTTTGAAATGGTACATGTCAATTCCATATGAATAATTGAATGAATTACACATCTCATTCATTGGGAATTAAAAAGTTATAACATTTTTACTTAAATTGGGCATTGAAATAGTCCACATGGGGTAGCTCAAGCGGCAAGGGCCGTGGAAATGAAGTCTCACCGAACCGGAAGTCTTGGGTTCAAATCTTGGGCTACCCTTCCCCCGTAGAGGGGTTCATAATGGACATGTAAATCGGAGAGTCCCACCCCAGCTTACAAAAAAAAAAAAAAAATTGGGCATTGAAATATTTTATTTGTAGCTAACATGGAAGTATTTTTTTTATTTATATTTCTGCCAAACGTTAAAAGATGAGATGTTTAAAAAAAAAAATTTGAGGAAATGTTTTAACCTCTACAGATTTGAGTCCTCTTAGTATATGATAAATCCAAAGATAAAATGTATCTATACTAATTCTTGATATAACATATGTTGAAAAAAATGTAATGCTATGAAAAGAGCTAGAATTTTGTTATTACAAGATTAGCTTTTTTCATACATTTCCTCATATATATATATATATATATATATATATATATATATATATATATAGATATACATATATATATATATACATATATATATATCACCTTTGGCTTTAAAAAATATACATATTTCTCAACAAAACACGTTTGACCAAAACTTCCTTAACATAATAAAAGATGTAAAAACACTTATGCTTGCAACTTTCATACATAAATAGTTTATGTATGTATCTTTCTTTTATAAAAAAATTGAAAACCTAAATTATTACCCTAATGTTTATGTTAAGTGTGAAGCCAAATTCATGGAGGATTCTAGATCCTTCTACATCGCCAGTAGTTTCTAGAATCACATGTAGGATTCTAGATCCTTGTACACTGCCATTAGTTTCTATATCTACATGCAGGATTCTAGATTCTTCTTCAGCCTTTATAAATTTGTAATTTCTCTAGCCAAGGAAAGTAAGCCAAGGCCCAAGCTTGTTATGTAATGCAAAGTGATTTCTGTTCTCTAGTGATTGTTTATCTATTCCATTGTTTCTGACTGAGTAATCGTGTTGTTTCTCCATTTGTCTGTCTCTGTGAATTACTCTCTTCTTTTACCATCTAAGTGTCTGAGTATGAATCCATTGTGTGTTATGTATGATCTGATCAAACAACTAGTGTCAGAGCTAGGGTAAAATATCCACTATGCAAGCCACTTAGTGTCATCGCCTTACTCTGGCAGCATTCACTAGAACGTTGGTTGTTACCCTTGGAGCTGTTGAAGGATCTGTCCAAGAAATAGCTGAGGAATGGTGAAAGTAAAAGACAGTTGCTGCAAGAAAAACAAGGTCGTGGACCTATGTTGAAAAGTGTTGTTGGAGTTTGAAATGTGGAGATCCGTGGAGATTGGAGTTGAAACGTCGTGTTCGTAAGTATTTTTTTCAAGATTGCACGTATACATCACGTTTTTTTCTCAAACGAACATATGTATTACGGATATGGAGAAGTTGAGCGGGGATAATTTTGCCCTATGGAAATCACAGATGGAGGATATACTAATTTTAAAGGATCAGTACTTGCCGATTGAGGGCACAACAAAGAAACTCTCATTGATGAAAAATGAAGAGTGGAATAAGCTAGATAGAAAGGCGATTGCAACAATCCGCCAATATTTAGCAAAGAACTTTTATTTCAATGTGTCCCGAGAAAAGACAGCTGAAGGATTATGGAAGAAGCTCCAAGATCTATATGAGAAGAACACGGCATCAAACAAAGTGTTCTTGACGAAGAAGCTTTATAATCTCAAAATGAAGGAGGGTAATTCAGTTGTTGAGCACTTGAATGCCTTTAATATTATTACTACTCACTCTATTAAAATCATGCTAGATGATGAAATTAGAGCCATATTGCTTATGTGTTCTATGCAAGACAGTTGGGAAAATTTAATTTTAGCTATGAGCACTTCAACAACTATAGGGACCTAGAAGTTTGATGATGTCAATAGAAGTTTAATGAATGAGGAGCTACGACACAAGTTAATTGTGGAAAACTAGGGAGGAGAGGATCTAGCTCTAATTGATCATCGTAGGAGAAGGGATCGAGGCCAGCAAGGGAAATCAAGATCGAGAGGCCGATAATAATCAAGGAGAGGCAGAATCATCTACTTTGATTGTGGAAAACCCGGGCACATGAAGAAAGAATGTTGATTCTGGAAGAAAGGACAAAAGGATCAGAGACAGTCTAGTACAAATCACAAGTCATCCAGCACAAATGAAGGTGAGACTATTGCTGTAGACATAGATGGTGATGTGTTGTTTACTGTTTCAATAGAGGATGAATGTGTATATACATCTAGCAACAACTTTGATTGGATCCTTGACTCTTGGGCATCTCACCATGTAACCCCATGCAAACATAGTTTTGTTTCATATAATCCTGGTGATTATGGTAGAGTGCATTTGGGGAATAATCATTTTTGTAGTATTATTGGAGTGGGAGATGTCTAGATCAAGATGAAAGATGGACAAGATATATTGTTGAAACAGGTCAAGCATGTACCAGAAATGTGCATGAGTTTAATCTCTATGGGACGACTAGATGATGAAGGCTATTCGACAAGCTTTGGAAAAGGAGGTGGGAAAATTAGCAAAGGTACATTGGTCGTGGCCAAAGGACCCAAGACAGGAACATTATACACAATGTGGACACTGATAGGAAAATCAGATTTGGCTGCTGTCACAAAAGAAGGAAATTCAACAGATCTTTGGCATACGCGTTTGGGTCACATGAACGAGAAGGGCTTAAAAATCCTTGTTCAAAAAAATTTATTGTGAGGTTTGAAATCCTACAATATTGATCTTTTTGAGCATTATATATATGGTAGAAAAAGAAGGGTTTCATTCCTTAGAGGTGGCCATGATAGAAAGAAAAAGTGTTAGAATTGGCACACTCAGATGTGTTTGGGCCTGTTAACATCAAATCATGAGGAGAAGCATCATATTTTGTAACATTTATAGATGATGCATCCAGGAAGGTTTGGGCATATCCTATGAAAAATAAAAGTGAAGTGTTTGGAATATTTCAAAAATTCCATGTTGTTGTTGAAAGAGAGACTAACAAATTGTTGAAGTGTTTAAGAACAGATAACAATGGAGAATATTGCTCAAATGCATTTAAGGAATATTGTAACAGGTTTGGCATAAAGCATGAGAAGACTGTGCCTGGTACTCCTCAATAGAATGGTGTTGTAGAAAGGATGAATCGCACCATTATGGAAAAGGTGTGAAGTATGTTGTCTAATTCCGGTTTGGAGAAGAATTTTTGGGCTGAGGTAGTCAGGACCACTTGCTACCTCATAAATAGATCTCCAACTATGTCCTTGGATGGCAGTATCCCTGAAGAAGTCTGGACTGGTAAGAATTTGAATTATTCTCACTTGAAAATCTTTGGATTTGAAGCATTCGTACATATTCCCAAAGAAAATAGAACTAAGCTAGATGATAAATCTATGAAATGCATTCTTTTGGGATATGCAGATGACTATTTTGGTTATCGTCTATGGGATCCAGTCAAACACAAATTATTAGAAGCAGGGATGTTATATTTAATGAGTTAGAAATGTTCAAGAGAACTATAGGTGAGTTGGAGGTCAAGAATGTTATTGATAGGTTTGAAGAGGAGTAGGAAAACATACCACCAATACAAGAAAATGAACAACAAATTGAGGAGCATGAAGAACATCAAGTGGAAAATGATGAACAACATAAAGAAGGAATCTCGCAGGAACCTTTACAGGAGATTCAACCTGATAATGCACCACCACAGTTAGTTCATAGATATTCTAGGCATCATAAGCCTTCACAAAGGTATACTCCTTCAAACTGTATTTTGTTGACTGATGAAGGTGAACCTAATTGTTTTCAAGAAGCTTGTAAAGTCGAGCATAGTAAAGAATGGAAGAAGAAATGAACTCTTTGCTGGAAAATAAAACTTGGGAGTTGGTAAACCTCCCAAAAGGTAGAAAGGCTCTACAAAACAAATGGGTGTACAGGATTAAGCATGAAGTTGACGAAAAGAAGGAGAGGTATAAAGAAAGGTTGGTGGTGAAAGGTTTTGCCCAAAGAGAAGGTATTGACTTCACTGAAATTTTCTTACCTGTTGTTAAAATGCCATCCATTAGAGTCATTCCAGGTCTAGTTGCTACTTTAGACTTAGAATGTGAATAGTTAGATGTAAAAACTGCTTTCCTTCATGGTGAATTGGAGGAAGAAATTTATATGGAGCATCCAGAAGGCTTCATAGAAAAGGCAAAGGAGGCCTTGTTTGTAGGTTGAAGAAGAGTGTCTATGGGTTGAAACAGGCACCTCGATAATGGTACAAGAAATTTGATTCATTCATGTTGGAACATGGTTTTTAGAGGTTGGAAGCTAAATCAAGAGGTATGATTAAGGAAATCATATCATATTATTGTTATATGTGGATGACATGTTGATTGTTGGGCATGATAAGAATAAGATCAATAGATTGAAGAAATATTTGGGTAGAAAATTTGTAATGAAGGATTTGGGACCATCACAACAGATATTGGGCATGAAGATTATGCGTGACAGGAAAAACAAAAGGTTGTGGCTATCAAAAAAAATATATATCAAGAAGGTGCTTGACAAGTTTAATATGAATGATTCCAAGCCAGTTGGTACACCCCTTGCAGCGCACTTCAAGCTGAGTATTGAATTATGTCCTAGTGATGACAAGCAGAAAGAAGAGATGAGAAAGATCCCTTATGCTTCATCAGTTGGTAGTTTTATGTGTGCCATGGTATGCACACGACCAAACATTGCATATTCAGTGGGAGTAGTGAGTAGGTTCGTTACCAATCCAGACAAACAACATTGGCAAGCAGAAAAATGGATTTTAAGGTATCTCCAGGGTACTAGTCATTATTGTTTATGTTTTGGTCATGATGAGACTTTGCTTGAAGGATTTACAGATGCAGATATGGTTGGAGATATGGATACTAGAGAGTCCATTACAGGTTATTTGTATACATTTGTAGGTGCAGCAGTATCTTGGGTGTCAAGGCTACAAAGAATAGTATCCCTCTCTACAACAGAAGCAAAGTACATAGCTACAATAGAAACTTGTGAAAAGATGTTGTGGATGTAGTGATTCCTAGGAGAGATATGAATAAAACAGGACAAGTATCTGCTATATTGTGATAGTCAAAGTGCCATTCACTTGGCAAAAAACCCACCATTTCATTCGAAAACCAAGCACATTGACTTAAGGTACCATTGGATCTGACATGTGTTGGAGGGAGAACAATTATCTTTGGTAAAGATCCATACATATAGGAACCCTGCTGATATGCTCACTAAGATTCTACCACGAAATAAACATGAGTTATGTAGAGGCATGGTAGGACTCAGTGTGACTTGATTCATATTTGGCTTCAAGTGGGAGAATGTTAAGTGTGAAGCCAAATTCATGCAGGATTCTAGATCCTTCCTCAGCCTCTATAAATTTTTAATTTCTCTGAACAAGGAAAGTAAGCCAATGCCCAAGTCTGTTATGTAATGAAAAGTGATTTATGTTCTCGAGTGATTATTTTATCTATTCTGTTGTTTCTAACTGAGTGATCTTGTTGTTTCTCCATTTGTGTGTCTCTGTGAATTATTCTCTACTTTTATTGTCTAAGTCTCTGAGTATGAATCCGGTGTGTGTTATGTATGCTCTAATCTAACAATTTATAATTTATCACATTGCAATTGTTACCCTAATATTTATAATTTATCACCCTAATATTTATAATTTATCACATTGTAAACTTTATCTATCACTAACTTAACTAGAAAATTATTGAACGCAAAAAAATTGGTTTCACATCCATATATATAGATAAATTTATGACTAAAGATTACATGAAACCGTAGATTTCAATTTCAAGTGATTTATCTACTGATTTTCATTACACAAATTAATCACCTTGCTTGATATATTAATATTACGTTAATTCATATGTTTTTCTCGATATAATAAATTTTTTTTATTTTCGTAGGTCTTAATTATTTTGTAATTTAAGATATTAATAATATTTTTTAATTCATCTTTAATTTATCTTATTGATCATGCATAAGATTGGCTAATCTTAATGTTATACTTGTATGCGTTTAATGAAGATGGTATATACCAAAGTCTTCGTTGAGAAAAAATACGAACCATAGGTACAACTTCTAAGTAGCGTAGAAGGCATGATAACATATACAAATTTAGAAATGATGCAAACTCGTAATGATCCCATCCGCAATGTACAAAGCTTTTACTTATAAAAGAAAAGAATTTTAAAAATGGGGACATTTGTGACAAGGTTTCTACTAATAGATTAATTAATTTGAAATTAAAGCAAATCAACTGCCACGGCAATGAATTTAAATTAAGTCTTTTCTTATTAATCTAGGATCGAACTTGCTCATCCATGTTTGGAAACATGTTTCTTCCACGTTTAATTTACAAAAGAGTACCGATGGATGCTCTTCCTTCCTTCACCACCACCGGGCATGATCGTCCGTTCAACGCAACGAATATTTTGTCAGGTTTGCAGACTTGTAAATATTCAAGTGCAGTAACAAGTATCTGTAAATTAAAGTTAAGCTCCACAATTTGAGCCTGCAACTCCCCGACAGATAAGCCAATAACGAAGATAAGGCGCTGACGACAAAGTTTCCCTTCTGTTCGTACAACGCAGGGCTGCAACCAGAAGAACTACGATATCAGGGCTTTATGGGGATGCTTTCATGGCAGACGTAGGGTTCTGCAATTTTTAATATTGATGGTGGTGATGATGCATGTAATTGTGGACAGTGGCAACTGTCATTTTGAAATAAAGCCCACAAGAGATAGAACAAGTCCAGGGACATCAAGCAGAAGGGCGTTGATTGGATCTTCACCTCCTGATTGTAAATTAAAATGCGGCAGATGCACTTCCTGTTTAAGCGTACTAGTTCCCATCCATCCAGGCACTGTCAATCCACAGAATTCAGAGAACTACTGCTCTCAGGATTGGAGATGTAAATGTAGAAGCAGGCTATACAATCCATGATTTCTCATTCTGATGTTATGTTGTTGAGTTATTCTAGTATTGATCCATTTCGACCATCATATGAAATTTTCTATATGGAAATCTCAATGTGCGGACAAGATATGAAGTCCTCCTAGCTAGCATTCTCAATTTTCGCAGAATGTTGTTTTACCAGTTCTATAAGAGGTAAATGGGTTTACCAAAGGTATATAAAATAATCTACTTTAAAATATTACCAGACGAGATGAAGTTCTTCTATATAGCATTCTCAAAGTTGATAGAATGTCGTTCTACCAGTTGAGATAGTACACAGAGTTTTACCTACTCATGGATACACTCATAAGGAACATATAATATTCTTTTGCAATTACACGTATAAGGAACATATAATATTCTTTTGCAATTACACGTATAAGGAACACATAACTCTCAATGTAGCAAGTACAAACAGGAAAGAACTATTCATTGATTCACATACTTGGTCGACAACTGTAAATATGGAGAAAAGGTGATCCTCTTGGTATTACTAATATGGAGAAAAGGTGATCATATTTTCGTAATCCAGCTTCTCCCTGTCCACTGGAGGTTATTCCAACTATTCTCCCATAGCTGAATTTGGTTATTCCAACTATTCTCCCATAGCTGAATTTATCCAATGTGTATGATTTCCAGTTTGATTGTCTTTATAACCTAACACAACTCTGTCTATTACTTTGTTTTTATAACAATTCCAACAAGTTGTTCATCATCTTTAATGCCTACTAAACCTGCTATTAAATGTAAATATTTATATTTAAAAACATTAGGCTCTCCAACCTCCATTGTTGTCTCTATTATCAGATATTCATGTTGATCTGAACATTTGAAACGATCTGTAAGACTCTAATGAAATCTCTCATCCTCATCATCATCTTCCACAAGGAATTACTCATCCTCATCATCATCTTCCACAAGGAATTATCATTGCTTTAGTTCAAATTCATAAACTTCCTCTTCCTCGTACTCAGTTGCTATGAGTTCCTGTTACTTCAATCAAACTCACACTATGTGTCTTAGTTCTTCCCTTAATTTTATTCCAAATGGTTTCTTATTAGCCATCTAACCTACTTCTTCATTCTCCAACCACATGTCTGGTATTTTTCACTTTCTTGCAGCGTTATAATAAATATACAGAGTTGTTCCTTCATCTCAACAATTTATCTATTGAATTCCTCTGGACTCATCCTTTTCATCTCTATGTTATTTTCTTTAGCATCTTCCTTTACTTAGTTGTGGCTTTCACTTGAACCCTTGTACTCTTAGCCATCAATAGTCATCTTCACACTTTTCACACTTTGTAAAATTTTCCTTTGTTCACCTATGAATTGTGCTAAGCCTCTACTATACCAATTATGAATTGTGCTAAGCCTCTACTATACCCATTATTTTCATCCTGATACAGTAACTCACCAAGCTTCAACTAAACTTGGTCTTTTCATGTTTATGGTTCTCTAATCTAGAGCCTTTGGAGCTTCGTTTTTTCCTCTTATGCTCCTACACTCTACTTATCTTTAAGAGCTTCACTTGGTCGGCCCCTACACGCTACTGATCTTCAAGAGCTTCACTTGGTCTTCCATCAGGACAAATCTAACCACAATTACGACCGTGTATTTCCCTTTACAACTTCTACCCGACCTCACATGGAAGTCATTCTCCTCCCTATTATGCAATATTTGTTGCAAGGGTTACAACAAATTTCCTTCCCTCCCAACTACTGTTTGCACATTAATTAATGGAAAAACAATTAAGACCAAATAGGGTCTACAATTCAAAAAACTATCTAAGTTCTTGCTTCACACTGCTGCAGGAAACTTTTGTTACCGGTCTTCTCTAAGCTTTTTGGAAAAATATATTGACAATTCTCCTTAGTTCTACTCCTTCATTGGAATTTTCTTCTCCTTTGTACCATATTCTGTGTGCTCTGTCTCCTTACTCAATATCCATAACTCCTTTCTCTATCACCTCTCAACACATACTCATACTCATACTTATAATCAAACAAAATAAATATATTACCTTTTTTCTTCTTTTAATGTTTCCATGCCTACATATTTTCATTCAATGCTTCAGATGTTTTGTCCATATCTTCCACAACTCTGATATTTTGTTCTTATCTTGTTTTGTTTTAGTGCTGCCATTGGCTTCAACACTTATCTATAATAATTAATAATCAATTTAAATGTACTATGATACCAAAAATTGATGTTGAATACATCCAATTCACCCACATTTACCGATGGGCAAGCTTGATTTGCCATTTAATCAATCTACCTTATCATGCTTCAGTAACATTGTGTAAGACCTTAATAAAATCCCTGAATCATATCTATGGATAAATTCTCAACTTTCGAAAATGCTATTAAGAACTTTCGTTAACTCTGTTGTCAAACACAACCAAATAATGCACAATCTCACAAAATCCCTGAATTCGTAGCCCTTAGCACTAGGATTTACACAAATCTAAACCATATGACCATGGTTAAGAATTAAGTACTTAAACTAATGGTGCTTAGCCTGTCGAGACCCTATGAACACGAACACTCTTTCTTAACTCGATGACAATTGACTGAACAAGCAGTGATAGTATCAATTTCCATGAAAATGTCTCGTTCATTGGGTTTGTTAACTGACAGTACCATCCGCCACTCATTGGCGCTTCCTTGGCATTAGTACTTTCATGGTAGGGTGGTGGTGGTATAAAAAAATAATAATTAACATGGATTATCACATTTGTCGGGATCGTTAGTTGACGGGACCGCTCAAGTGCGTTTCGACACTTATAACTTCTACACTCCATGTCAAGCTAATGGGAGCAGGAAAAAATTGAAACATCATGAAACAGATGTGTTTGTTGGTTCGTTAACTAACGAAACTTCAAATAGCTTGGGTTTTGGTTAAGCCTCCCCATCAGAGAAATTTTCTCTGGTAAAAACTGAGCTCTGACATTTGCCAGTGTTAACACAACTTACAACTACGAAGCGTGATATCAATCCCCTCCCAATTATTCATTGATACGTGTGGTCACCTATGAGGATTTACTATCTCCACTTATAGTCTTCTTCCTCGACCTCACAGATTCAACATTCACAAAGCTCAAACATATCACATGAAACTTAAAGATTAAAAAAATGGAGGATAATTACCTAACCCACATAATTTCAACATTCCTCATACATATGCTATAAACACATTCATTCATTATTAGAGACATTGATAGGCCATCCAAGCGAATTTAGAAAGCTACAAAGTAATGATCAACACAAATTCTATTGAAGGTTGGCCTGATTACATGATGGCCCTTTACATTTTTTTTTATACCATGGTGGGTACTTCCATTTCTCCGAGCTATCTCCTCTCCATTCCTTTTATTTAAAATATTTAGTCATTAACTAAAAATTTTCTAATCTTGATACAATTTTTTCCTTTATAAAAACTACAGGAACACTTATCTATTTTACAAAGTCCCACATCACCAAAAATACTAACTCATCTTAACTCCCATAACGAACCTAGATTCCCTTCTAAGACTAAGACACTCGTATTTGCATGAGAAATTCAGTTTTCTAATTTATATAAATTTTAATCGAGAGAATCTACTCTAGAAAATTGGAAGACCCCTTAGTTCTAGACAAGAGATGATTAACTTGGCTTTATGCTCCTGCATCAATGGCATAATGTCTGTCAAGGTATTGTCCTATGCCTTTGCAAATTGCCTGTATGAGTTTTCTTTTAAGAACCTAACTTCATGTTGTCATTTACAAGCCACTTCAATAGTTGTTCCATGAAGGACACAACTTCATGAAGTAGTGAGAAAGTCATAACATTTATGACTACTGTAATGAAATACTTTTTTTATTTTCAAAAATGGATTTTCTAGATGTTTTTAAAGAAATCTTGAATCTGCAAAATTTTAAATATATTTTACATTTTAACATACCATGTACAAAAAAAAGTTATATGATCAAATTAAAAAAAAGAAAAACCAGTTAAAATACACTTAGCATTTATTTCTTAATACTATTATCATTACATATTCAATAATATCCATTTTTCTCTTTTATCTATTTAGTCTAATAAATTTTATTCCCAGGCATACTTTTAACCATAAAATCTAATCAAATTGTACATCTTTTGTCTAACAAACATGTTCCAAACCCTCTACTTAACCAATCAAAATCCAATCCATGTATCTAACATTAAATCTCACTTAACATCTTCAAAGTCTTTTTACTACATTCATAGGGTATATATTTATCTAATTAATGCGCTTTAAATACCCTAAATGATTTTTTATGGGATTTTCCACTCTTCTAATATTTTAAACACCCTAAATGATTTTTTATGGGATTTTCCACTCTTCTAATATTTTAAACGGCCATTATCATTACATCACTAATAGTCAATACAGAGTGGGATTGAAAATCCCATCGAAGAGTTTACCGAATGTACACCCGTTCGTAAATTTTATTTTTCGACACCATTCAAAGGCCAAAATACCCAAGAACGCCGTCGTGATCTTTTTTTCGTTCTTGGCCATCGTTTTCCTAAATCAAATAATTAGGTTTTGTTTTTAATTTTTCGGGCTTATTAAGAACCACACCAGACCAAAAGCTCTGAGTCTGTCTCAATGGTTGAAACCTCCTTACAAGTTTCTATTACGTCCGAAATTTATACAGCAGCCTCCAGGGCGGGCTATGAAGAATCAACGAGTTGAAAAAAGAAGTCTCCATTTCTAGATGGTTTGTTTGAGATTATGAATTCAGTACATAATCCAAAAGAAGGCTCTTCACCGTCTTAGAATGATGTGAATGGGTATTATATTCTGTAAGCTATAGTACGATCTGGCAACTTGGCCTTAATTTAAGGAAGGATGATGCTACTACATATGATTAGATATGTCTCTGACATGGTACAACATCGGTCCGTGAAGGAATAAACATGAAAGTTTATGCAACTTTAAAGTGCATAGTTCTCTTGAAAATACTCACAAAATGTCTCCTGTATAATATATATATTACCAAATTCACGTTGCTGCAAAAGCATATTGATTAGTGATAATTAAATAGTAAAAGGGAAATGTTATGAGTTCTCTTGGTACCTGTAGATATTTGTTTATTCCTTCGATAGAGATTATGCTCGATTCTTCTACAAGCCCACTCCATTCTTTTGTTGAACATATCTGCATATTCTTCTTGCTTCTGGGTTAATTATTCATTTTCTGTCATTGGGTAAATGAATTTAATTAAGTTAGGAAGAAAATAACTTTAAGTTGCGATACATGGATTCATACTTTCTTGTTCTGTTTTCAAAATGTTTGGATGCTTGCTTCTATTCAATACTATGATGATAATTGCAGTGGCCTTTTCCCTTTTTTCTTAATGATCATTGTATAGTTATTTGAACTCCTAGTAGTTACATTTTAGTTACTCTTTGATAACTGCTCATCCTTGTTTGTATTCTAAAAGTAGATTTTAAACAAAAAATAAAAAGAAACTTAAACAAAAACAAACATCGGCTGAGACAGCCTTAAACTTAACATAAGGTCCTAAATGCTGTTATCGAGAAATTTAAATGGAAATAAAAAAACTAAATGAAACTCCATCTGTCTACAAAGACAAATACTCTGGCCATGACCTCCCTTAGCTACATGCTCTTGCATCAGTTTTTCTAAAATTAAGTTGTTGATCTTCATTTTGTCATTACAGATAGTTTATAAATTTGTTTCGCAATACTTAGACTTACACTACTTAATACATGTAAAAATTTATTAACATATCTATTATAAATAGCATTGAACATATATCCATATATTCTCAAAATATTCTAAATATCTTTTGTGAATTGAAACTAACCAATAATTCCATACATAAGAAAATTTCCCATTATTAAGACAACAATATATTCTAAATAGACTTGAGAATAACTTAACTTAAAAATTATATACATCATAATAATTTATTTTACATTTTTTATAAAAATATTATCAAATTTACTATCATTATAATCGAAAAAAAATTATCAAAATCTTTTCTCTACATTTTATTTCAACAACTTAAATCTCATCGTATTCTCATACTCTATAAATATTTATTTCATTAAAAATTATAAAAATAAATTTATCAACGTCTTTTCTCTACATTTTATTTCCACAACTTAAATCTCATCGTATTGTCATAGTCTATAAATATTTATTTCATTAAAAATTATAAAAAGAAAGTGACAATAAATAAATAACAAAAACCCTTACCCTTTTTTCCTTTGAGCACTTTCTTACCAGAAAAATCAAAACCCATAAATATTTATTTTATTAGAAATTATAAAACAATTCAATAAATAATAACCAAAAAAAACCTTTCTCCATTAGTCATTTGTTCGCTCATAAAAATATAAAAAAATTAAATTGTATACCACATTCAATTTTCAAATTTTAAATTTAAAGATTCTACCCATGCTTCTAGAATCACTATTTCTATAACGTGAATCAATATTTCTATAACGTTGGCATAATCTCAATGCGTGAAAAAAAAGTCAGCCAGTAATGAAGAAAATATCACTTACATTTTATATATAATTGAAAGCAAGCAAATTTTTAGAACAAGAAAAGAGTATTAATGATGATCATTACAAAAATAATTTGAAGGTTAATATATAATTTTATTACCAATTTGATGAATATTATTTAAAAAAATAATTTGGATGTAAATATTTAATTTTATTATCAATTTTATGAAATTAATTAAATTTAGTATATTTCTTACGATGGCATAGGTTTTCTTCTCTAAATTAAAGTATACGTTAATTGTAATGTAAGCTATTCAAAGTTGTAATCTAACCATTTTTCTGTTAATTTATTCAAATTATTAAATTTGTTTTTTAGACCAAAAAACTAGAATAATCAACAAAAATAAATAACTAGTTGTTAATGTATTTAAATTATCAAACTCGTTGTTTTAGACTAAAAAAAATAAAATAATCAACAAAAATAAATAATTGAGTTAATAGATAACCACATAACCATGAGTTTATTTCCATAAAAGTCTATCCATTTATGATCTTAGAATTCCCAACTTTTTGTAAAAAAATTGATGAAAAACTCTCCAAAGAAAATGAGCAAGCTATTTATTTTCTTAGCTCTCCTTATTTCAATTACATTCCATAATATACAAAACAAACATGATTACCAATATGAGCCAAGATTATGCCATGAAATCTAAACATAATAATATCATAAAAAAAAATATTTAAAAAATAATTATATTCATAATACTTTTTTCAAGAGAATCAAAACATGAAGAAGCAATAACATCCATGGTTGCAAGGAGATCTACAAATTCAAATTTCACTACTCTCTAAAAATATAGCTTTTGGATAGATCCATAATATGTGTGTTACATAAACTAAGGCATGTGAAAATGTTATACTTGACAGTATTTTTACTTTTACAGAGGCATATTACACATGGATATGAAAATTCACCTACAAAAGCATGTGGAGCTTGAAATCTCTCCACTATTAGTCAAAAGACATAAACTAGAAATACATAACAAAATAAACTATATCTCACGCTATTCTTTTCCACTCATACTTCTTTCTATTAGATCACACACACATACACACATATATAAAATATCTTATTTTCACTATGTCAAGATCTAACAACTCTATAAAGATATTAATCTATTTTTTCAACCACTTACTTGTCTATATCAAAGCACTAACTATTAATGAGTTATTTCTTCAACATATGTATTGATGAAGTCAATAATTATTTCCATGTAAGAAACCTGAATTTATTAACTAATACCTTACTACCACTACAATTCAATGATACATGTGAATATGTGTTCCTCATCAATTCAATGATACATGTGAATATGTGTTGCTCATAGAAAAATCCATCTGAATAACTTATTAACATTTTAATTTATGGATTGATGTGAATCCTGTAATATTTATAGAAAGAAAAATTCAAGTTATTACATTATCAATATATTACCATTCCAATTTCCAATTAATATGTAACAATCATTTTTGTTCATTTTGATTTTTAAGATAAGACAATTTTTAGTAGTTTTAATTAAGTAACTTCCAATTTTTAAATAACTAGATTATGATTTTTGAATATTTTTTAATTTCTGCAATTAAGTAGTTTTAAAATAACTAGATTTTAGATTATGATTTTTGGATATTTTTATATTTTTGCAATTAAGTAGTTTTAAAATAACTAGATTTTTGGAATTAAGTAATTCCAAATTTTCAAATAATTAGACTTTGATTTTTGGATATATTTTTATTTTTTCAATTAAGTAGTTTTAAAATAACTAGATTTTTGGAATTAGGTATTTTCAAATAATTAGATTTTTTGAATTAGATCTTTCTAAATAATTAGTTTTTAAGTAATTTAATTAAATAATTAGTTTTTATTTTTTAAATAATATAATTAAGTAATTTTAAATAATTAGCTTTATATAATTTTAATTTTTAGATATTGAAGGGTTGTTTAAAGACTCAACTTTCATTTTATAGTTATAAATATTTATTTTCGTTTTAAAATGATCGATAAATTCAAAATATATTTATTAAGGATAATTTAGATAATATATTTCTGGGCAGGACTCGACCCCTTTGGAAGGTCTATAAAATATTAAATTCCCATCATTGTTTGCATACATGTCTGTTTTTAATATTAATGTAAATTTATTTAGACTTCGTATTTTCCATATTTTAAGATATATCGAATTTTTAGAGATGCAAAACTTTCTTTAAACTTTTATTTTTCTAAATATATGATAAATTTAAAATTAATATAGATTAATGATAATTGTTAATAATCCATGCTTCTACTCCATGTTAAATAAACAAATAAGAAATAGCAACACACTATTGAAATATTTTAACCATATTTTATAAAGAATGATCATATACTTATGGTCCAATCATTTGCTAATAATTTTATCTATTTATCCTCATTATAGAATAGGAGTTAAAATGGATTTAAAGTCGGTTCTTAATGCCACATGTGGGCCCTTGGACATGAATCTAATAATTTTTTAGAATTCTACACCCTCTTGCAAGGTATTAAGCCAATAATCTCTTTAAAGGCTCACTTCCTCACCATCCTTTGCAACTCTCACATTTTTATCATGCATATTCTAATGGGAAACCATCCCTCAATCCTATGAAAAATTCAATTTTTAAAGAATTCAAGTAGAGCTTGGATCTCTCTCAAGGTTTGAAGCGAACCTTGTGCTGAGAGATCTAATCTTGAGGGACAATGAAATGGAAGAACGATGTACATTTATATGAGAATACGCTTTGCATCAACCACACATGTTAAGATGTCAACCCATCCCATGAGCTAGCACTTGTCCATAATCATTAGGCATTGTTGATAACAAATGCGAAATAGCCATCATTAATCTAGTTTGCATGCATAGGTTGTAGTGCTCACATCCTCTACAGCATTTTTACAATCAAGTGTATGTATATCACCCAAAGTGGGAAAATGTATGAAGTCAAAGTTCATTTTGTAGATATTTAGTTCGCAACCTTCATTATGTTGAATGTGTATTTTCTCTATCATTCGCTACTTCTCCTCCTTCTTAGTCTATTCTCCTCGCTTTATCCCCCTTATCATTATCACTTCTATACCTTCCTCCTCTACCTAGTCCCACTAATATTATGTATCCTTCAACTTCCTCCTCACCTTCCTTCTCTTGGAGGAATGTTCCTCTATCTACAATTTGACCTTGATGACACACATGACTTTGTGTGTCATGTTCAAATGAGACTTATCTTATTCAAATCATAGTTACTCAATTCACAGCATAGGTCACCTCCTCATTAGACGTATATAGACAAAACATAAACAATAATTCCAACAATTAGAACATAAAATCCATTAGATGAGTAGAAAAATGGATATTACCACATCTCAATTCTTTTTGATGTATTACGGCCTCTTCCCTTATCTAGCCATTTGGCCTCGTCTGGTATGTGTGTCCCACTTATCTCATTTCAAAGAAGAGTATGTACAATTTTGGGAGTTTTTCTTCCAATCTATAGCTCTTGAAACTTAAATAAAATAGATAGATGGTTTTCTTTTGTGCCTATAGTCTTTTTCATGTCCAATACAACCAAAATCTTATATCTGTAATAGGGTAAGATATAAATCTACTCAAGCTGTGACGTTTAGACATAGAATTTTATTAATGAAACTATGTAATTGTAGGTTAAATGTATGCCACAAATTAAATCCAAGATGAACATGAAGGAATTAGACATCTCCCGCATCTTCATTAACACACCATTCAAATGGTTAAACCATATATATGTGTGTGTGTGTGTGTGTGTGTGTGTGTGTGTAATTTTTAAATCTCTTAGTTAAGTTGAAATTGCATTCAAATATCTTATATATAGCTCGCATTGGAATATTTTTTTCTATTAATATATTTTTAAACGGCACATGTCAATTCCATGTGAAGAATTGAATGAATTACGCATCTCACTCATTGCAAAGAAAAAAGTTATAACATTATTTTATGTAAGTTGGGCATTGAAATATTTTATTTGGAGCCAACATGAAAGTAGTTTTTGTTATTTATATTTTTGTTAAATGTGACAAAATGAGATGTTTTAAAAAAAAAATTAAAAAAATATTTCCACCTCTATAAATTTGAGTTCTCTTGGTACATAATAAATCCAAAAATAAAATGTATCTATAATAATTCTTAATATACCATATTTTAACCCCGGATGCGGGTGTTGGAGTGTCGAGGAGGGGCGAGCCACATGCCCAGCATGTGCCGCCGCGTGCTAACTCCACGGCTCCTCGGAGGAGGCCGTCAATTGGCAATTAAACTCCCCTTCCGCGCAAAGCTGCAGTTAATGCAATTGATGGCTGAGGGGAGAGGTAGATGGAGGAGCAGAGCGCAGTTATTGAGCGCCTGCAACGAGGGAATGAAGCAGCATATGAGGAGCTCAATGGGTCGAGCAAGGAATATTGGTTCGCTGAGAGTTGGTGGGTGCAGAAGCACAGAGAGTTCAGTCCGGGGAAGATTTCACCACCCCGCAGCACAGTTGAAGCCTGTCTCTGTTGCCATCCTTGCCGCTGGTCTGGAAGGGGAGGGCAATTGGCAAATACGCAACGACAATTGGGGAAATGGAATACTCTGGCACCAAGAGGAGGAATTCAAGCTGAGTTCTGTGCACCAGAGGGCGAATTGGGAAGAAACTGGCATTGCTACCGAGTTCAAGCTTACCCTCAGGCATACAAAGGAGGCATTAGGGACACCATGGTTAAAGTACGGGAGCGACAGCCCAGCAGAAGGGGACCATGGAGAGGCTCCTCCTCACGAACACCTGTAGCAGATGAACATCATCACTGCTGTTGCTGCTATTGTCATAGGCGAGCCCGGGCGACCCAGCTCCCCATTAGACAATTCATGGAGGTCGGGAGTTCCAGCGAAGGGGAGACGGCGCTTCCAGCCTTCGGCTCTGTGGTATTCACTCTGGGCAACTCTGCGGACAATGCAGGAGTCAATGCCCACATTTTAGTCCTATTCACCAAAATTCCGGAAGGAATTGAGGATGGAAGTCCTCAGGGCACGCTGGAGATGCCACTCGAAGGCTCTGGAAAGGAAATTGAGGTTGGAGAAGAAGCAGCTGCGGAAGAGGTCATTGATACGGTGCAACCACCGTCTGAAGCTGAAGGCATGGAGGAAAAGAGTACGCAAGACCTCTCACCTCCATTGGGGCCAGCCCCTCCAGGCGTTGACGAGGAGAAATGGAAGAAAATGTGGGAAGGACGTGAAGAAGGTGACGGTTGGGCGTACGTGGTCGAAGACAAGAGCCTCTGTGAAGAGGCGGAAGCACATCTTGCAGCCCACCTTCCATCCTCAGCCCGACTCCAGGACTAATGCAGCTGCGGGTATTTTGATTTTGTTATTCGGTTATGTTTGCTGGCAGTTGACACTTGTGTCTCTGCCGTGTTTAAATTTGTCAGGTCTATGGTTCAGTCTCAATTCTGTTTGGTCTACGCTGGCAGTTGACACTTGTGTCTCTGTCGTGCTTAAATCTGTCCGGTATGTGGTTCAGTCGATCTTAGCAGCAAGCCCCTGCGTGGGCAGTCATGTGTCTGGTCTATACAATGTTGTTCCTCAGGGATTCTGATAGATTTTTCCATTGTTTTGAGAAGTCGGTCCGGTGCTGCCCCTGTGTGGGAGCTTTTGTTGTCATGAGAAGTTCTGAGAAGTTCTGGCGATGGTGCCCCTGCGAGGGAGCTTTTCAGTCACAGTCAAGGTTCCCAGGGTGCTATTGCAGGCCCTGGAAGGCATGTCTTTCTGTGTGTAAAGTTCTCTTGTACATATAATATAAAAGTTTAGCTAGTTTTTACTGAGAAAAAAAAAATATACCATATTTTAAATTGTTAAAACAATATAATGTTATAGAAATATTTTAAATCTTATTCTTCCAAAATTTTCTTTTTCATACATTTCCTCTCATTTATATATCACTTTCAACCTTAATAAAATATACGTCTTAATCTGCAAAATTTTATTTTCCATACATTTCCTCTCCTTTATATATCACTTTCAACCTTAAAAAGATATAAATCATAATCAACAAAACACGTCTAACCAAAACTACCTTAGCATGATAAAAAAATGAAAAAACACTTATGCGTACGATTGGCTAATCTTAATGTTATACTTTTATGCGTATAATGAAGATGGGATATATCAAAGTCTTCGTTGAGAAAAAGCACGAAGCATAGGTACGACTCCTAACTAGGTTGGAAACATGCCTTGTAATAGACAAAGCAAAGCATGAGTATATATACAAATTTAAAAATGAAGCAAATTCATAACCATCCCATCTGTAAGGTACAAAGCTTTCACTTATAAAATAAAAGAACTTGAAAAATGGGGACATTTGTGAAAAGGTATCTACTAATAAATTAATTAATTTAAAATTAAAGTAAGTCAACTGCAACGACATTCAAATTAAAGTAAGTCTTTGCTTATTAATCTAGAATCGAA
This sequence comes from Pinus tabuliformis, assembly GCA_031772625.1. Lineage (NCBI taxonomy): Eukaryota > Viridiplantae > Streptophyta > Pinopsida > Pinales > Pinaceae > Pinus > Pinus tabuliformis. Next base: position 963,684,819 of record CM062811.1, read on the forward strand.
CTTGTTCATCCATGTTTGAAAACACGTTTCTTCCACGTTTTAATTTACTGAAGAATACCGACGGATGTTTTTCCTTCCTTCACCGCCATCGGGCATGATTGTCCGTTCAAACACAACGAATATTTTGTCAAGTTTGCAGACTTATAAATATTCAACTCTAACGAGAGACATCTGTAAATTAAACTCACCAACAGCCTAGCTTATAGCAAAAATCATGATGAACCAGCCTGGATCTGTTTCTTCAACTTGTCCTGACGATGAACCACACTGGTTGGTTCGAAACGCGTCGACAAATGATGTCTCATGTGATCTTCGCCAAAAAATCCTTTATAAACTTGATATTTCATTTGTCGACGCATTTCGAACCAACTAGTGTGGTTCATTGACAGGAAAAGTTGAAGAATCAGATCTAGCTATACATGTTAAATAGTCAGAGTAGAGCATCAAACGACTAAATTCTAGACCAGGTAACAACTATATTGACTAACGGCTAAATTTGACTGGGAAACGGCTAGTTGGACCGGACTAGAGGCATAACCTTATTAAGTTAATATTAAAATTGATAGTTAGTTATATTCTTATTAAATTAAAAGTTAAAGGGACATATGAATATAGAAGTTTTAACCATATATATTAAATATATATATTATACTTTTAAATATATATTAAAATAAATTGTAAATTAAAAGTTAGTTAGAAAGGTTGTTAACTAAATATATAAATATATAAGGAACGTGAAGTAGATGGTTGCCTCCCATTCCTTGATATTCTTATTTCTAAAAATTATGATGGCTCCCTCTCCCACCGAGTGTTTCGTAAGAAAACACATACGTAGCAGTATCTTCATGCTAGTTCCCATCATTTCCCAGTGCAGAACTTGGGGTTCCTCAACACCCCTGCTACTAATGCCAAAAGGATCTCTAATGAAAAGAGCTTCGATGAGGAGAAATCCCATCTCCTGAATGTATTTATGGAGAATGGTTATAGTAGACACATGGGATAGAAGGCTTTCCTCAAAGCAACCAAGAATTCTTTATCTAAAAGAGAAGTCAGAACCGAAAGAACAGATTCTAGGTGTCCATCTTCTGTATGTTCAGGGAACCACTGATAGGATTGCAAGGATTCTGAAGAAGCATAATTTCCCCTTGACATTTAGACCCCTTAACACCATTCGTAGGTCCCTCATATCTGTGAAGGATCCTATCGACCCTAAGGACATGAAAGGAGTATATATTATTCCTTGTTCTTGTGGGACCCCCTATATTGGTGAGACTGGTCACTCCATTAATCAAAGGATTAGTGAACACGCAACTGACCTTAAGCATAGGAGAACCAAGTCTTCCGCTTTAGTAGAACATGTGGAGAAAATGAATCATCATGGTTGTATTGAGGAGGCTAGTGTTATTGCTATGGTTTTGCATTTCCGTCACCGAAAATTTAGGGAGACCCTTGAGATTGAAAAAAGGCCGAGCAATCTCAATAGAGAGGATGGTTAGAACATCAGTAGTTGTTGTATCCCAGCCCTCCCTTCCTAGTCATTTTCTTCCCTTCCCCCCTGCCCCCATGTTATAGCTTGTTCTTGTTTTCTTCTTGGTACATTCCCCTTCTTTCTCGTATCTGGTAGCCTTTGTTCTTTAATGAGTAGTTGATTTAGTTTGAGGTTTTAATAACATTTTGTTCAAGCGATTAGTTATATTCTAATAATTTTAACTTAATTAAAAAAGAAAATAATCGTGAAATCAATCTATGATAATTTGCTAAATAAATAATAATAATAATAATAATAATAATTTCTAACCCTTAAATCACTCCTTTACTTATATATTTAATAACTTTTATTTAATATTATTTTATTTTAACATATATTTATAATTGAAAGTTTATAAAATAGTTAAAACATTTATATTCATATGGCCCTTTAACTTTTAATTTAATAAGAATATTATTATCTATTAATTTAATAATCAAGTTAAATTAATCTTATTTATTTTAATCTTGAAATCAATCTATGATAATATGCTAAATAATATTTAAAATATTTAAAATATTCTTTCTAACCCTTAAATCACTCTAATATCTATATTTTTATATTTTTAGTTAACGACCTTTGTAACTAACTTCTAATTTATAATTTACTTTAATATATATTCAAAAGTATAATATATATGGTTAAAACTTCTATATTCATATGTCCATTTAACTTCTAATTTAATAAGAATATAACTAACTATCAATTTTAATATTAACTTAATAAGGTTATGCCCCTAGTCCGGTCCAAATAGCCATTTCCCAGTCAAATTTAGTCGTTACCTAGTCTAGAATTTAGTCGTTACCTAGTCTAGAATTTAGTCGTTGGATGCTCTGCGCTGACTATTTAACATGCATAGCTAGATTTGATTCTTCAGCTTGTCCTGACGATGAACCACACTAGTTGGTTCAAAATGCGTCGACAAATGAAATATCATGTGATTTACGCCGAAACATCTCTCATAAAATTGATATGGATCACAAAAGCTTCAACTCAATAATAATTGTGGTAAAAAATTTCACATATTTGTCATAAAGGAAAAAACAAAATGACCAATAATTATATTTAAATTTGTCATATATTTATCATAAGAAAAAAAATGACCAATGTTCCTTTTATTTATGTGGCATCATTACAATTACTTAGTATTGATCAACCATGTTGTTTTTCACTTGGAACAAGGATAAGACCTTGTAAAATTACAATAGTAATTCAAAAAATAAATTTAAAGACATCATAATAGATTAGATTTAATAAACATTGTCGAAATGTTATATGTTATGAAATTTTTCTAGGTATATTTTCTAAAATATAGTTAAAATTTACTATACTTACAAAAATAATTGATAAATTTAAAGTATTCAAATTCTCCAAAAAAAATTCAAAACTTTAAATTTATTTCATATTAAAAAAATGATTTTAATTTTAAAAAATTACAAATCTTAATAAAAAGTTATATTGTTAAATTTCAAATAGAAGTTGTAAACGATAAAATGACAACATAAATGATTAAATAACATCAAACGCTATTATTTAATCTGATATTTCTTCATCTAAATAATTTTCTTCTTGTTAACTAGCATGTGACCCTTTCTATTTAATGTTCATACTTTTTAGTGAGAAAATGCCTTGAAATTTTTTTACATGTTGCATAGTTTTCTAGATGTTTTTATCCTTAGATGAGGGAGTGATTGTGTCTTTCATATTTTCTTTAAAAATATGTGTTATTTTTAAATCTTATTTGCAATATGTAAAAGAAAAGAGAATATCTAGAACACTAAAAGGAAACTATGGGTCTTTCTTAGCTTGTGGAAAGACACGTACACACAGATACACACCAAACCTGCTTTCTTGTTATCTTAAGCTTTTGAGAATTCTTTCTTGTTTTTGCAAAGGCAATCGCACACACATACACACCAAAGTTGTTTTCGTGTTATCTTAAGATTTTTGGAATTCTTGCTTAGGAGTTTTATTGGTTTGAAAAATATTTTGCATCCCTATTTCATCCAACCTCAATTTAGCTTACGAAAGTTGTTTGCATGCTCCTCGTATGTGCACTTCTAGTTGGTCTATAAATATCTATGTTTTTGAATTGTTAGTGCCTTGTGTTTTTCTGACCCTCTAGAGATTAATTATTATTAAATTTCAAATGGAATTTGTGAAAGGATAAAATGACAACAAACACCAAATTAAAACAAAGTGGCCTTGCAATAAAAGGCAAAGCCTACTCCACTGAACCTCAACGTAACAAAATGAGGCACATTACTGCAACACACACAAATTCATAACAATTAAAAGGGATAAACATATATGATTCTAATTAGAAACTTCTCCCCAAGTGTGATAGTTGAAAAAAAAGCAAAAGCTAATGAATGCAATGCTACATCCATAAATTATCGGACATTGTGAGTCTCTTAAAGGGGTTAATAAGAGGAGAATAGGTAACAACAAAAACACATTAAATCACATCACCTACAACTATTTTTTACAGATAGGTAAAGAATGCAACGGAATAGTAAAAATATTAAAATTTCTAGGTAACACATTCATAAAAATAAACTCAATAATAAAGACCAATTTCAAAAAATTTAAATTCATTTAAAGCATTCAAACTAAGTCAATAAAAAAAATGACTCTCCTTATTAATGTTCACTTCCCTTATTTATAAAAAAATATAATCAATATAAAAGTCACCACCGATATATAATACTCGACGATATTATAATTTGTGTTTTCTTAATGAGTTAAAAAAATAATAAATATAAAACTCACTGCCAACATCCAATCTTCACCATATATTACAATTTGTGTTTTATTAATGTGTTTCAGGGTCTCATTTTCAGAAACAGATATTGAAATTCAATTAATGAATTTGAAAGGGAATGCTAACCTGGTGTGCTCGTAAGCTTTGAGTAGTGTTGTGTATGCAAATTGAGAGACTGGTAGTTTTCTAGTGAACAATAAATTGATGGATGGAGGGAGGTGAATTACTCTTAACTCTTCGAGTCTGGAGGGCCCTAAAATCTGATATTTATCACAGGTTTTCACCCTACAAGTGGAATATAGATCCCTATAATCTTATATGTAGTTTTATATGTGTGCATTCAACTCAACTACCCCTACCTCCAAGCTTCATTTCAGATTATTTATTTTTTATTTCTTGTTGTGTATACAGAAATAACCTACAGGCTGTGACCTATTTTCCTTGCAAGGAACACCACTCAATGATGGGAAGTATGTCATAATTCCATTAAAGGAGCACTTTATACACATTTAAAGACACTACATGCTCATTATATATAATTTAAAGTAAGTGAATATATACCTCAGATCAACTCTGCTAAGTCGAAATGAGTTGGAGAGTGGCCAGTATCGAGCCTCATTGGGTAATGGGTAGTGGTAGGTAGATAATAAAGTGGAGATAAACAATAATTAATAATGTTTTCAAATATTTGTTTCCCATAAGTAAACATTTTCCCCAATTTCAAGCACATCTTTAAAACTAGGCATAATTTTTTTTTTGTCATCAAATACATGCAAAATGCCTCGTGACTGGAAAGCTTCCAGCCAAATTCCACCCCTGTGTGTTACACACATAAAAGGTAAATTTCATATTTATTTTTCGATGCAAATTAGTTGTGATAACGATGGATTTATTCTCATAAATCAATTTTCACTTGGAGAACTTTTACAGAAGAATTGGTAGCACATTATAGGGATCCAAAAAGAAATACCTTCTTTAACCAAATGAAAAATATGAAACTAAAGTGTTGAATGGCGTAGAGCATTGAGGACTTCCAAATATTTAATATCAAGGTAAATGATATTCTATAGTAGCATAGGATTCATGTTTTCATAGGGACTTTAAATGATAACATCCAACATGAGGTTCGCCTTTGGGAACGTAATTCAGTGGAGAAGTAATTCAAGGTGGAAATAAAAGTTGAAAGCAAAATTAAGGAAACAAAGAAGTACACCACTCACAACTACAAAGGTAGAATTGTTACTTCTCCTAGCCTCCAACAACCTACAAGGGTGACACCACAACAATTGGAGGGAAATAGAGCAAAAGGGCTTTGTTATAATTTTGATAAAAAATACACTAAGGGTCATAAGTGTGCGAAGAATAAATTATTTTAAATACATTGTGAAGAGGAGGATGAAAGTGAACAAGAAACATCAAGAGAAGAGGATATACACTAAGAACTAACCTCAAAGAAATAAGAAATGAATCCCATCATATATTATAATGCAATGGCAGGAATTACTACTCCTCAAGGACTCAAGACAAAAGAGTATATCAAGAAAAAAAGGTGATAGTATTGATCGATTCTAGTAGCACCCATAATTTTATTAATTGCAAGATAGCCAAGGAATTGAATGGATTTCTATACCCAGCACCAGAGTTTCAAGTGATGCTTGCAAATGGACGAAGTATTAATTCCTCAGGGAAGTGTCATAATATGAATATGACCATGGGGGGAATATCTATTGAATATACAATGATTTCCATTCGAATGGGTAGTGATGATGTTGTATTAGGAGTCTAGCAATTACAATCTTTGGGGATGATACATTTTAATTTTCAAGAACTTCTTTTGAAATTTTCCTAGGAAGGAAACAAAATTTAATTAAAGGGAATTGTGGAAGATAATCAACTCTAATGAAATTGCAAAGCTTTTGAAGAAATAACAATGAGGCATATGCATAATTATGCTCACCACATGTTCAAACATCAAAATCATGTATTTCCCCAAATCTCCAAATAATATTTGACAATCCTTTCAAGATATTTGAGACTCCCAAAGGCTTCCCACCTATTCATGGTCATCATCATGTGATTCACTTGACTCGTGGAAGTGTTCCTCCAAACATTAGACCTTACAGATATCCCTAAGTCCAAAAGAGTGAAATTGAATGTATGGTTGCATAAATTATAGAGGTAGGTATAATTCAACCTCATCAAATTTCTTTCTCTACTCCAGTAGTATTGGCACAAAATAAATATGGATCATGATGTATGTGTCTAGATTATAGGGATCTCAACAAGCTCGTTGTTAAAGATAAATTTCCCTATCTAGTCATTGATGAATTTTTGAATGAAATACATGGAGAAATTTACTCCACCAATATGGATATTTGTTTAGCATATCATCAAAATAGAATGAAGACTAAAGACATTATGAAAACAACATTCATATTTCATGGAGGTCATTATGAATTTTTGGTCATGCCTTTTGGCCTTACTAATGCACCTTCCACATTTCAAGGTTTAATGAATTCCATTTCCAAACCATTCCTTAGAAAATTTGTGTTAGTATTTTTTGATGATATACTACTCTACATCAAGCCTTGAAAGGATCATGTTCATCATGTTTACAGGGTGCTCAAACATTTCGAGGAGAAACAATTATATGAAAAAAATTCTAAATGTTTCCTTGGGGTACAAGAGATGGAATATTAGAGTCATATTATATCTAAAGAGGGGGTCAAGGTATATCCTAAAGAAATTAAAGCCATCAAGGAAAGTAAAATTCCCACAACCCTAAAGCATATTCGAGGATTTCCTAGGTTGACAAGGTATTATCGAAAGTTTGTTAAGAATTATGGGAAAATAGTAGCACCTATAACAACATTACTAAACAAAGATGCGTTTTTTTGGATTTCGGAATCATCTAAGTCCTTTGAACATCTTAAAGAGGTAATGTGCCAAGTTGCGGTTTTAGCTACTCCATACTTCACAAACACCATTATGGTGGAATGTGATGCGTCATGATATGGAATTGGTGTTTTCTTAATGTAAGAAGGGAGAGTCATTTCTTTTGAAAGTGATCTAATAAAGGGAAAATATTTAAACAAACCTATTTATGAGAAGGAAAGGTTGGAAATACTACATGCCCTAAAGCACTGATACCCTTACCTAATGGGAAGAATCTTCAAGGTAAAAACATATCATAATAGTCTTAAATAATTTTTGTCACAACTATAATATTAATAAGAGAAGCAAAAATGAGTCACTAAGATGTTGGGTTAGGACTTTGAAACCATCTACAAGAAAGGGAAGAAAAATGTTTTTACTAATGCACTCTCAAGAAGGGATAAGTGTGTGGAAGCATTGATATTTGCAATTTGTATTATCCAAACTTACTGGTTAGATGAAAGAAGGTAGGAATCGAAGAATGATGAAGAGGTGTGGACACCCATTTCAAAGTTGCAGTAAGATCCCAGTACATATGATACATTCTTTTGGAAAAATGACTTATTATCGTAAAAAGATCACCTATAGTTATGTAAGAATTACCAACTCAAACAAAATATTCTTTTGGAATTGCTCACCTGTCTCATAGGAAGGCACTTAGGATTTTCAAAAACTTACTGTAGTGTCAAGAAGGATTTTTTTGGGGATGGCCTTAAATCTACTATTCATAAATTTGTTGCAGAATGTTTAGTTTTGCAACATGATAAAGTTAAGACAATTGAGATGTCAGGTATATTACAACTTTTAGCCATTCGAAGTTAGCTTTGGGAGGAGGTCTGAATGGATGTTATCATAAGTTTACCCAAGTCCAAAGGAAATAGTGTCGTCATGGTAGTAGTTGATAGACTTACCAAGTATGCACACTTTTGTGCATTATGTCATACTTTTATGGACAATACACTTGATACAACATTCATGGAAATAATTAAAAAACTACATGGAAACCCAAAGATTATTGTAAGTGACAAAGATCCCATTTTCACTGGAAACTTTTGGAAAAAATTATTTTCTTGCCTTGCTAATCAATTGATTCATAACTCATCTTATCATCCTCAATCTGACAAGAATAATATGATAGTGAACAAATTTTTGGAAGGATATCTTCGTTGATTTGTATGTGATAAACAAACACAATGCCTGAAGTGGTTACCTCCGACTGAATTGTGGTATAACACTTTCTTCCATACTGTAGCAAAAGTAACCCTATTTATGGCACTTTATGAATATTTTCCTCCATCTATCACATCATATTTAAGAGGAAACTATAAGGTTCAATTAGTTGAATATCACATTGAGCATCAATAACAAGTTCTTCAACTCTGAAAGGACAACCTCAATCTGGTTTAAAATTGAATGAAACAACAGGAAAATGAGTATCACAATGAAATAATTTTTAATGTAGGAAACTAGTTATCTTTAATGACTACAACCATACAAAAAATTTCCCTCAAGTGAGATAATAAGGATAATAAATTATCACCCAACCATTATGTTCCTTAGAAGGTGTTGCAAAAGATTGGTACTATGGCATAAAAATTGGAGTTGCATGCATCTTCCTGAGTACACCTAGTTTTCCATGTTTCATGCTTAAAGAAGGTTATCAGCGACAAGCTCCCAACCCAAACAATACCTCCCTAACTTAAAGAGGAACTAAAAATCAGAGTAGAACCTAAAGCCATCGTAGAAACAAAAACGCAATAGCTACGAAATTGATTAATTTAGTGTATCTCATTAAGTAGAGGAACTTACCTACTAAGGATTCTACATGGAAGGATGAGAATTTTATATAGAAGCATCCATAACTATACAAGAGTTGAGAGCAACAATTTTTTTAAAGGAGAGGGGCATGTTAGGCCCCTAAAACATCGGTGTATTCCCTTTATTGTTATTGTTAGCGTAACCCCCTTATTGTTATTGTTGTGTCCATGTAGCCACCATATTGTTATTGTTTACACCCCATAGAAGCCTAGTATTGTTATTGTTGTTCCCTTAAATTATTATTTTTATGTAGGCTCTGATCATTTTGTGACCCTTTAGGCTCCTATATATACAAAGGAGGTGTTTTCATTTGTATCATCCAATAATTGTTCATTTATTTAACGTAAAAGAGGTCTCCTCCTCCAAGAGGCTAATGTTCAAGTCGTTGATCTATATTTTCTTATGTTTAATGATTTGGTTGCATAACATTCCTCGTGGACGACATGTCCACCAAAGAATTTTTATTTTTAATATGTTGTGGAAGTGTGAAGCACACAAAAAATTAAAAGTATTGTTGATTTATTTAATAAAAAATGAACTTCGGCATATAATAAATTTCTAAAATAAAACTGGTGTACACTAAAATGCTTAAAAAGTATAATTTACAACACATACCCTCTCACACATTTAATATTTTTATCTTTAAGAAGTTATACATCATAATCAAGAAAGAAAAAAGTCAAACGATAACCACCATATAGTAATGAAAAACCAATTATGCATACATATTTCATTAATAAATCATTCATGCGTTATCTTTAATTTATAAAAATTTGAAACATAAATTTTTAACACAAAACTGATAAACTATACAACTACATGTTTATCAATCAAACCAACTAGTAAATCTTTAAATATAAAGAATCTTTTCTGAAACTTGGAATATTCTCATCTATGTACGCACATATATACTTAGGGTAGTGGATTACATTCAAGCACACATCTTTTACAAATATTTCCATTGTAGGAAAGCATAATGGAAGTCCATTAAATTTTCTTGATAACGATATTTATAAGGACCATTATAAAATTTGATAACAAGTTTTTATTTTCATACATGTGTTACAATGTGTTTATGACTATGACCTAATATATCATAATGAAGAAAAAAAAATTGAAAATGATTTACTAAGGATTTAACTATAGTTATATGCGGTCATATGCCTAGGTTGAGAACCTTTGAAACCAACTATAGTAACAACTTTGCCAATTATTTCTTCTACTAACAACCCTCAAGCTAGTATATTATAGGACCAATGTGAAAATCTACAACACTAAGTTTTTTGAGTATTAGAATGATCACAATTTCTCTAGTTATGTTATACTTGGGATTTCTTCTTACTAACTACAGGATTTCCAAAATCTGATGTTCTTAATTTTGGCTTGCATCACACCAACGTGAGGACATTCTCTATTCGTCAAAACAAATCTAGTAATATTATATTAGAAATCTAAAAATTCTACACTATTATAGTTTATTTAAACTTTAATATATGTATATTTGACTGTAATTTGTGCATGCTTGCAAACGAAAATTGTGAATAAAAATAGAGGATGAGAAAATAAGCTCACACACCCACATAAGACACAAAATATGCTATGGGAAACCATTTCAGGAGAAACCCCATCTAGAAGGTGAGGTTGCTCCACTCTCTTTCTCTATCTAGAAAATAAGGCTGCAAGTACAAAGAAGTAATGTTTGTTGCCCATGGAATTCTACAATGCACATATCCTCTATGTGTGATCTACCTCCTATATCTTGTGCCTCTCTTTGCATAGATATGGAGTAAGATGCTCTTGAAATAATGGAATGTCTCTTCCTCTTAGTGGTCTCATTAAATAGAGCTTGATAGCCTACAAGTGGTTAATTTTGACTACATCAACTCTTATCTAGAATTACAATATAGAATATTCTAGAGTATTTTACATCATAAACACAAGGTTGTCTCCATTTCCATGAGTAATTGGGTACGACACGACATCCTCGTGAAATATAGGTGTGAAAACATGAAGGTCAACTTCTGAGTGAGATATATTTTTCATACAGACTCCGATTGATGTACTCCTTAAGTTGTTGGAAATATATCTATGTGTATAATAACATGAAATGGTGTGGTCCTATAGAGATAATTTTTTACCCCAAAGAAACGTCTTTTGAGGCCTCCAAACACTCCCAAAAGGTTTCGGACCCTATTTTGCAAAACTAGGTTCTGCTGATAAAATGGTCCCTTGAGCTAATTCCTCCACCTTTTCCACTCCAAATGCATCGATATAGATGACAAACAATATAATTATCCAATTTAGATTAGATAGGAAATAGAAGGATCACAATTTCTCTAGTTATGTTCTACTTTGGAATTCTTCTTACTAACTACAAGATTTCCACAATTTGATGTTCTTCATTTTGGCTCACATCACACCAATGTGAGAAACTTCTCTACTATGTAGTCCCTCAACTAATAATGTCCCTTATGAATATTATTCTTGAACAACTATTGCACTGACTACAACCTTCACACTCTACAAGATGCAATCACACTCTACAAGCTTAGAAAATGTCCCACATTGATTCATTGCCCCCAAACATGCTTGTAAAATTAGATAAATGAAAACTTACAAATTCAAACTTCTGGATGCACTACCTTCTTTTCTCTCCTTTCTAGACATTATTTCTCCCTTTGAAATATTTTCTTCTCCCGCATGAGTTAAATATTAGTTTTCACATAGTAATCTTAAGCATATTAATTTAAAGAAGTTGCAAACAAATCTCCATGTATATATGAGGGAGTTTATGAAAAATTTCATTGTTTCTTTTAAATAATTTCTTAACTTGACAGTTGTAACTCAAATAATTGAAGATAAATAAAAATACTAAGTGAGGTAAAAGTTAAGTGGCTCTACTCATAAGATTGTTAGATGTTTTGATAAGATTGTCAACTGTTTTTAATGATCAACATAAAATGCATTTACTTTTTTCTTTACGTTAACCATTTTACATTACCATGATACTAAAGTATTTAGCCCAATGATAAACACACCAAACACAATACATATCTACAATTTTTTATAAATTTCTCAAAATGGAGATATTACATCTACCATATAGTCAATTTATATTCCGAAAAAGGTTGGGGATAATGGAGAATCTCATTTTAATCCTATGTTATACTTAATTTCTTCTAAATTTTCCTAAGAATGGCAATATCATGCTTTGAACTCTTATAACCTAGTCCAAATATTAGTTCGAAGGACAATGTCATAAGATTTTATAAACTAAATGAAACAAGGATATTGGTTAGATTATTGAAACATTCTTCCATAATGATTCTTCATAATGGAATGATATGCTATGAATCTAGCTTGGAATTTAACTCTTTATTAGATTTATAACCAAATGTTGATCTTCCTTTCAAAAATATTCTAGTATAGCTTCGATAAAATACTATTATTGTGATAGTAATTAGAGGAATTCTTTTTATCTCCATTTTTAGAAATAGGCACAATAAGAGTTTGAGTGTAGTGTTTAGGGAAAATCTATTTGATTGCTAAATTGAATAGATTTGTATATATGAGGAATGAGAATAAACATTCCAAGATTGAAGATTTTATGTTAAGATATTCCGACACATAGGAAATAGTTAAGTATAACTTGGTCTAGTGTAGAGTTAGGTAAAGCGTGTTTCTTTACTTTGTACTTTTGTCACTTACAATTCAACAGTAAAAATATGTTCTAGACATGAAGTGATACGACAGTTCATTCTCTCCTCAGTATTACCGATACTTGATTTGTGGCCTAATACCTGATTGGTCCGTGATCTCTAATTAAAGAGCATGGAGGGTCATTTGTAGGGGGGGCATTCACGAGAGAAGCTTATGTAAATTTTATTTCCTTCATTAATAAACTGCGTGAATTGGCTGTGTTTTCTTAGGTTGTGGACTCTTTCCATCTTTGATGGTTTTAACCATGTCAAGAATATTAGTGTGTTGATTTGTGATCTTTTTGTGAGTGGTGTCCTTTGGTGTTCTATCTGAGGAAATTACCCTGTAAATTCCTACATGGTATTAGAGCTATTTGAGGACCACATCCATTGGTGGTCCAAATCCAAAGCCGTTACAACTGCATCCGACTGTCGTTTTATATATCTACTATTCCTGACTAATTTTGGGAGAGGAATACTTTATTGTGTTAGGAGCATTTGTTCCAGTGAGGAACCCCTTTCGTTTCACGCAAAAAGGTTTCTGATAACCTTAGCTATGTCATTTGTAAGATATGGAGGTATACAATCTTTATTTGTGGTTTTAGTTATTCAACTCTCTCTTTATTTAACTCTCTGTTTTTATTACCGGATCTATACCTTTCATTTCTGCACATGCTCTTTTCCACACGACTTTATACAATCCGAGAAAATCAGAAACAAAAACGAAGGATTTTTCTCATGCGTATGCTCTTTTCCGTCATGCCTTAGTGTTATCTCGAAAAATCTGAAACATTGAGGAAAATATTTAGTTTCTGGCAAAAGCCAACTTCAAGCCATAAGGTTTGGATGTTTTGGTATTTCCATGTTGGGTTGTGTGATTTTTGTTTTGCAGGAGAAAAGAGTTTTTCATATAAGCACGCACCCCAAAGCTTTAGTGACTAAAAAAGAAAAAAGAAAAAACCCTTCCTCTTTTCCAAAAATTACAAACCTTTTAAACTAGCTCACTTGGCCCAAAGTTACTTTATGAGAATAGAGGTCTTGAGTTCAAGCCTTTCTTTTTGTTGAGCTACTTTTTCAAAAATCACATGTAACTTATGTTTTAAATTTACTTTATGTAAAAGTGTTCTCACACAATATAAAAAGTGAGTCACTTATAATTCTAAAGTCCCTTTATCTTTTATTTAAGTTAGAATTTAGTGGGTAGCTCATAAAGTACCATTGTAAAAATGACTTTCAATTATTTATAAAAGTGGATCACATAATTTTATTTTAAAAGTGAGCTAATTAGATTACGTTTCGAAAGTGGGGGGGGGGGGATTTTTTTAAATATAAGATTATCATTCACTTCCGCACATTCATGCACTTCATCAGCATCATCAACAACTTTTCTTCAAAAATACATAACTTCTTCATCCGAAAGCCGTTTACAGAGCTATTTTTTTTAATCGGCCTAATTTTTCGAGATATTTCTATTAGAACACTTAGCTTCAACATCTATATCTTCATTTTCTATTAAAATGGAAATTCCATGCCATGTTATTCTTGACAGCACCAACTACTTCCAATGGTGGTCGTACATTGTGGATTTACTTAGAAGTAAAGGTCTTTACAAAATGGTCTCAAGCCAAGAAACTAAACCTAAAGATGAAGGTAAGGCATCCAAATGGGAAAATAGGAAACATAAATCACGTGGATTGATAGGGATGTCTATTTCTCCAGACCTTAGATTCTGTATTGCAGAACTTGATACCCCTAATCAAGCAATGAAAAAACTCACTAAAGTTTTTGGAATTAAAAATGAAATTAGAGCCCATCAACTCGAAAATGAGTTGCTTACGTTGGACCCAAAGAATTTTTCTTCCATTGAAGACTTTTTGTCCAAGTTTAAGACCCTTAGACTTCTCTTGGAAGATGTTAAGGTTAGGAAAGAAGATGGTAGCCTTATCTATTCCATTCTGGCTAAGTTGGGACCAACCTACTCTATATTTGTTTCTGCCTTGCATTCTACCAGAGAGACCTTCATTTCTCAAGGACGAGACTACAAATCCCCCTCTTTTGATGCCTTTTGTGAGTCTTTAATATGAGAACAAGAAAAACACTTACATCTTGGTCTTCTTAATCTTGGAAACTCTTCTAAGAAAGTGTTAGCCGCCCAACATCAACCAAATTCAAAGAATCCTCAGAAGCAGTATCCTAAAAAGAATGATCCTAAACCAAACAAGGGTCCTAAGCAATTTGAGTCTCAAAATGAAAAATCAATTCAACAAAGTGATAAGGCAAATAAAAACAAAGGGTCTTAGAATCAAAATTCTTTAAGAAGATGGAAGCCTTGGAAGTAGCAATGAAGAATCATAACATCCATTTGGAGCACTCTTCAACTTCAACTTCATTTTCAGGAATAACACTTTCTACATGTGGTCGTCAAGCATCTCGGTCTGGTTATGCACTAAATGTATCTTATTCTTCTCATTATTATGAGTGTCTCACTAATTCTGGAGCTTCTTATCACATGGCCAAAAACAAAGCCATTTTTCTTCTTTAAATGACTGTAACACCAAAAATATACATGTTGGTGATGATATATCTCTTAGTGTTGTAGGGATTGGAACTGTTCATATAGAAAATGGTTAATTTAATGATGTATTATGTGTTCCAACCTTATCCTGCAACCTTCTATCTATATATCAGACAACCCATTCAGGAAAAAAGTAAAACTGTTTAATTTTCACCTCACGATTTTGTAATTAATGACCTAAGAGATTGTTAGGCCCCTATACTACTAGTGTAACCCCTCATTGTTATTAGTAAAATCCCCTTATTATATTTTTGTATCCATGTAGTCCCCATATTGTTACTATTGTGCCCCATAGAGGCCCACTATTGTTATTATTGTGACCTTACATTATTATTATTATGTCAGCTCTGATTATATGACGACCCCTTACACTCCTATATATAGAAAGGAGGTATTTTCATTTGTATCATCCAAGAATTGTTCATTTGTGTAATGTAAATAAGGTTGCCCCCTCGAAGAGGCTGAATTCTAAGGCGTTTAACTATCTTTTCTATCTTTTTGTGAGCTAGTTTAATAACATTTGGTCTCAGAGCTTTGGATTCTAGGGTTTCACTGCTCCAAATAGACCATCATGGAATTTTCACTATAACATTTTTCCTGCGATGTTTCAGAAGAAAAAAAAAAAACCATTTGAGACGCAATCACGCTGAACCTCGAGTCCAAATTTCAGAACTTTTCGCGCTATATCTACGGAGATATAATCTAAGGAAGTTGGTATTTTTGCAGACTCCTGAATTACATTCCAAACAGGTGACATTGGGAAAATCGTCATAACTTTGGTTTTGTGCATCCGATTGAAATTTTGTAAGAAGTTACAGAAAGAAGACGGATTCTAGTTTCCTGTGTATATCTTTTAGATCCTAAGGTCAAAACAGTGACACATGGCACTTACTACAAGTTCACTCTTCTGAAAAAGTATATAATCAGGTCATCTTAGGAGATTGTGCCTAACTTTTTCTTGTAGAATCTAAATTTGATCAGACTGGTGGCATTGGAAAGAGGACACATAGGGCTACTGCGGGTCGTAATTTCAGAACTGGAAGAATTGAAATTACAGAGTTATAGTCATTTCAATATCAAGCTCCTAAAATCAAGAAAAGGCAATATGAAGAAGTTTGATGGCAAGGATCTGGTAAATTGGATGCTTTAGGTGGAGCAATATTTTGATCTACATGGTGTACCACTATTACAAAAGGTATGTATTGCATCTTCATATTTAGAACCAGATCAATTTTTATGGTATAAAGGGCTTTGTTCTCGTAAACAACTTGTTATGTGGTCAATTTTCACAGAGGAAATGATAGCACATTATGAGGATACAAAGAAAAACACCTTCTTTAGAGCAACACCACAAAAATTGGAAAGAGTAAAAGGGCTTCATTACATAGTAGAAAGTAAAATTATGGCAACAAGGAATTCTACCCCTCACAACTATAGGGATGGAAGTGTTGTTTCTCCTAGCCTTCCACAACCTACAAGGGTTACACCACAACAATTGGAAGAAAAAAGAGAAAAGGGGCTTTGTTACAATTGTGATAGAAAATGCACTAAAGGTCATAAGTGTGCTGAGAAGAAATTATTCTACATAGAGTATGAAGAGGAGGAAGAAAAGGATCAAGAAGCATCAAAATAAGAGGATATACGCCAGGACCCAACCACGGAGAAAGAAGAAACGAATCAGACCATATCTTGTAAAGTATTGGAAAGAATTACCACTCCTCAAACTCTCAAGATAGAAGGGCATATCAAGAAGAAAAAGGTGCAAGAAGTGAAATATCACATCGAGAAAGAAGAAATGAATCCAACTGTATCTTGTAATTCATTAGTCGTAATTACCACTCCTCAAACTATCAAGATAGAAGGACATATCAAGAAGAAAAATGTTCAAGAAGCGAAAGATCACATCGAGCATCAAGAAATGAATCCGACCATATCTTGTAAAGGATTGGAAGAAATTACCACTCCTCAAACTCTAAAAATAGAAGGACATATCAAGAAGGAAAAAGTTCAAGTAGTGAAATATCACATGGAGCATCAAAAACAAGTTCTCCAACTTTTAAAGGATAACGCCACTTTGGTGCAAAATCGAATGAAACAATAGGTAGATCAACATCGTAGTGAAAAATGTCTTGATGTAGGTGATTGGGTATTTTTACTGTTACATCTCAAGCAAGTTATTTATGAGAAGGAAATGTTGGAAATACTAAATGCACTTAAGAAATGGTGACCTTACTGAATGGGAAGACACTTCAAGGTAAAAATGGATCATGATAGTCTTAAATACTTTTTAGAACAACTATTTTCTTTATAAGAATAGAAAAAATGTGTCACAAATATGTTGGGTTATGACTTTGACATCATCTATAGAAAATGGAAGCAAAATTTTGTTGCAGATGCACTATCAGGAAAGGATGAGGATGTGGAAGCATTGTTTTGTGTTATTTCTATTATCCAACCAGATTGGATAAATGAAGCAAGGGATGAATGGAAGAAGGACGAAGAAATATGGCCACTTATTCAAAAGTTGCAAAAGATCCAAATTCAAACAATATTGCCATAAATTGAAGAGGGAGGAAAAATCATAATGGAACCTGGAGCAGTCACAGAAAAAAGAACCCAACAACTATAAAATTAATCAATTTCAGAGTATCTCCTCAAGTGGAAGAACTTACCCACTGAAGATTCCACATGGAAGGACAATAATTTTATACAGAAGCATCAATGACTACTAAAGCATTGAGGACAACACTTTTTGAAGGAGAGGAGCATGTTAGGCCCCTATACTACTAGTGTAACCCCTTATTGTTATTAGTACAACCCCCTTATTATATTGTTGTACCCATGTAGTCTCCATATTGTTACTATTGTGCCCCATAGAAGCCCACTACTATTATTATTGTGCCCTTACATTATTATTGTTATGTCGGCTCTGATTATATGATGACCCCTTAGACTCCTATATATAGAAAGGAGGTATTTTCATTTGTATCGTCCAATAATTGTTCATTTTTGTAATGTAAAGGAGGTTGCCCCGTCGAAGAGGTTGAATTCTAAGGCATTCAACTATCTTTTCTATCTTTTTGTGAGATGGTTTGATAACAGAGATCCTAGACATATTTTAGCTATTGGCATTACTGATGATTCTACAAGGTTGTATAAGTTTAACAACTTTGGGTCATCAACTCTTCCCTCAGTATTTGCTGCTCATAATGATGAAGTGAGCAAACTTTGGCATGAGTGATTTGGGCACTTAAATTATCGCTCCCTTCAAAATCTATGTAAAGAAAATATGGTGACAGGTCTTCCTATGGTATCTTGCAGAGATGGTGTTTGTTCCAGATGTGTACTCGAAAAACATCATTGAGATAGTTTTGAAAAATGTGCCTCTTGGCACGCCCCAGCCCCTTTATAGCTTCTGCATAGTGATTTATGTGGTCAATTTCCAATTGTTTCATTCTCTAGATACAATTATTTCTTAACTTTCATTAATGATTTCTCCAGATGCTCTTGGGTATACTTCTTGAAACTCAAGAGTGAAGTATTTAACATTTTCTTGGACTTTAAGGCCTTGGTTGAGAAACAATTCGAACATCAAATTCTTAAGCTAAGATCTAATAGTGGCAGTGAATATGTTAACAACAAATTCATCAACTTTTGTACTGAGCATGGAATTAAAATGCAACATAATGTTCCATATACTCCACAACAAAATGGTGTAGCTGAATGGAAGAATCACACCTTAAAGGAAATGACTAATTGTATGCTTCAATCTAAAGGACATAGTCTTAATTTTTGGGCACAAGCAATCAACTGTGCAAATTACATAGTAAATTGCACTCCTACTAAGGTTTTAAAGAATATCACTCCAGAAGAAGCATGGAGCTCAATTAAACCAAATGTAAGTCACTTTCATGTTTTTGGAAGTGAAGCATGGGCCCATATTCTAGATGAGAAACATAAAGATTTAGAACCTAAGAGTGAAAAATTTATTTTTATTAGATATTCTAAAGATGTGAAAGGATATAGACTTATTCCACTTAATTCCAAAAACGATATCATTAGAAGAGATGTAAATTTTACTAAAAATGTATCGGCCTACAAGCCTAGTTTGGCAGATGTGCCACCTCTCTCTATCACTTCTACTTCTGAAACTATGTCTTCCTCAGATGATGACAATGAGGATGACAATCCTCCCCCACCTTCTCACGATCCTCCTTCAGCTCCTCATCTTCAAAATGGGTCCGTTATACTTGGGATGCAGCAGGTTCTCTTGCAGGTGATCCTACAGATCATTGACGTACATGTTCTCAATTCGATAGAGCCTCTTCTTTACTGCCTCAAGCTTCAACGAATTATGATCATGACACCTTTGAAGAAGCTTTAGGCTATCTAGATTGGGATGTAGCTATGAATGAAGAATATCGTTCATTATTGGAAAATGATACATGGGATCTTGTTCCTCTTCCAAAGGGACGAAAACTTGTTAGATGCAAATGGGTTTTCAGAACCAAGTTTGGACCAGATGGAAAAGCTGATAAACATAAAGCTCCTCTTGTTGCTTGATCAAGAGCTTAGGACCAAGTGTCGTAAAATGGTCAAAAAATGAAAGTGCTCAAAACTAGTTTGAACCTGAACGACCGGATAGAGATCGTCCTCCTGATTACGGCACTACGAATAGTTCAAAAAAAGGTCTCTATATGAAGAAGTTATGCCAAAAAGAAAAAAATGCCCAATAACATTGAAATTTTGAATTTTTTCAAAAAAAATTTAAAATAGAATTTTCCTGGAATATTCTAGAGAATATTCTTTTTCGAGCGGTGAATGGCAGGCTGCCACGTGGCAAGCCTGGAGGCAGCAACGTGGCCTGGATGATGTCAGCATATGTATGGGCGTTGGTTTAAAATATTGTGACAACGAAGAGTTTGATCCTGCTACCTCCACGTCCATAACCAACTGCCTTACCATTAAGCCAAACAAAACTTCTTGTTGGCTAATGGAAAAAGTTATATTTTACAGTTGTGTTGGGCGGGGCCCGAAGGTGGCCAGGCTCCCCATACATGTGACCTCCACCATTGAACCATGGGCTCTAAACCCTTAACCGCCGGCACGAACCCTAATGCAAACCACCAGCCCGAGATTCCCTGTCACATGCGGTATTTACTGGCTGTTAACTGATAGTCAAGTTGGCATATTTTTGGCAGAGCGCTCCAAAAATGGGGGAATTGCCTATTTGTCGGGATTATCTGGCAGTTAGCTAGTTTTATCTGGAGTTTTTCTAGGGCAAACAGGAGAAACTTTAATGAGCCATAACTTTGGCTAGGAAAGTACTTTTTGGACGATTTTTTTTCTTTTGGGTCTCTTCAACCTTCTAAAGCCATTGGCATAGGTTTCAAAGCCATCTGAGCTCATGTTCAGGTGTTTTTGCTTCATGGAAGTTCTAGGAGCCACGAGAGCCAAATCAGTTTGGGAGCTGCGTTGGGAACTGTGCAGCCAGTGAATGTGAAAAGAAGGTCATTCTTAAAGGATTTTAGTGTTCTGAATCCATATATACATCTCATTTTTCCTTTTGAGGCATTATTCTCATTGTTTAGCTTTAGGGAAGCTGTCAGGGCCACAAGGGCCATTTCAGTGATTGAGATGTGCTGGGCTAGGTTCATCTCTTTGAGGTGAAAAAAAGCCTATTTCTACTGTAAGGAACCTTCTAAATTCAATGAAGGTGTTTTCAGAAGAATTTAGAGACTTCTAAAGGCCAAGATGCTGAAGAGAAGTTTCAGGCAGCCCAGAGTCATCCATGTGAGAGGGCCTAGATTAGGGATGCAGTGTTCATTTTGAGAAAATGAATAGTAAGTTGTTTATGCCAGATATGTGTAGGTTTCAAAGACATTTGAAGCATTCTGAAGGAGTTTTTTCCATTAAGAAGCTCAGGTAAGCTTAGTGCACCTACTGAAGGAATCAAGTCCAAGGGAGCCTAGATCTGCCTGCACAAAGTGGACAAGCATGACAGGGATGTATATGGTTTTTCTAAACCCATAGGTTCAGTCAGTAACCTTTTGGAGTTGAGTGTGGAACTTGTAAAATAATTCAAACCATAATCTCAAAGAGCCAAATCTAGTTGACTAGAGCTCACAGGAGACGTAGCCCACGAGATTGGGGTGAACTCCTTATTAAATTTGTTGTTATGTCTGATGTTTATTTGCTACCTTATATGTCTGATATATATGTTTAATATCAGCTGAAACAAATCAAGTTAAAACACATAAACAGAAGGAAAGACATACATCTCTTTCAAGCTAAGATTCTGCATAATGTTAAGTTCAAGCAAGGTCTTGTTTTTAATTGAATCTGAGTGTTTACATTTTATTTCTTTAGGTAGAGTCTATAGAGGGCCAAGTAGCTTCTGGATCTCATCCTCTCTTTAGAGGTGACATATCCAGTAAATGCCCCTACAGTTAATCTCTGTATTAGAAATAAGAAGTGCACATATTTGCACATTTAAACTTGGAGTATTTGTGCACTCATTTACATAATTGAAAATGGATACCTTGCACCCTTAAACAAGTATATTGCACTTTCAGATCAGGTTGGTATCAGAGCACCTGGTTTGCTTGATTGACATCACAGTAGCTTGATTGTATAGCTTGAAGGGTGTTTTAAAGCAGTGTTGAAGATTGACTGCTTTATTATTTTGCAAACTACTTGTTGTTTGAGTTTGTTGAATCTCTTTTGCTCATTTTTATAATGACAACTTCCATAAGTGAGTTCTCAAAATCTTCCTCCTTCACAAGATTTCTTGATGAAGGCTTGAAGCAAGAATTTTTCATCATGATGAATATGGTGAGAGAAATGTATGAGGATGAAAGAAAGATCTCTAGATGTCAAGAGGAGTGGAATTCCATGAGGGAAGAGAAGCAGTTGCTTTCTGACCATTTGCAGGAAATGGAAGGCCAACTTCATATTGCAAACATGAATCTGCAAAGGATGCATGAGTTGGAGACACAACTCCTTGTTGCCAAAGAAGCCTTAGCCAAGTATTAGCTTGAAAAAGAGGTAAACAATTCTAGTTTGTCTTCAAATTCTTATAATAATGTTTATGTTGGTTCTTTTGAGAAACATACAAGAGGCATAGGGTCCAAGTTGATATCCAAAATGGGATATGAAGGAAAAGGATTGGGCAAACATGCACAGGGTATAGCTGAGCCAATAATGGTTGAGGTAAGGCCTAAGTATTTGGGTCTTGGTTATGGACAATATTATGAAGAAAGTTCCAAAGCAGCCATGAAGGAAGAAGGTGTGCATAAGCATGCACTTGAACAAGAAAGTGGTGAAAGCTCTAAAACCATTGATGGGATTGATAATGTTCCAAAGGGAGCTTCTTTTTCTTTCGATTCACCTCCTTATGAAGGTAATGAAGGTGAAAGAGAAAGGTATAAATCTGATTTCCATCACACTTCCTTTGATCATGTAAAGCATGGAAAATTTCCACACAAGCATTGGAAACTAATTGCATGTTCTTTTTGTGGTTTGGTTAACCATAGTGTTTCTAGATGTTGGAGAAGAATGGCAACATACAAGAAACTTTTGAAGGAAAGGAGGCAAGAAGCCAAAGTTGCATTGAACAATGCAAATGATGTTGTCAAGAAGATGAACATGTGTTGCACTTATTTCCATAAGCATGGACATACTGTTGAAAGGTGTTGGACTTTAAATCCAACAATGCTTCCACGAAAGTTGAAGAAATTGGAGAAAGATTATGGCAAGAATGGGAAGGAAGCTTCCATCATTGATATGTGTCAGGATAATACACATGTTGATATCAATGTGTAGTTAAAGGAAGCGCCTTTGGAATGGATTGGTAATAAATGGTTATAACTATTATCCAATTAAAGTTGCATGTCTTTTGATTGAATGCATTTCTTTGTCAAGGGAATGCAAGTTGCAGGATGAAAAGTTGAGTATGAGACTCACTCTATCGAAGCGAAAGTTATATTCATTTCAGCTTTGAAATTACATGTACAAGTGATCGAGGATCTTGTACTTATGATTGTACTTAAGATAAAGTTGAAGGATAAACTGCATGCATGAGAATGATATGCATGAGCACAGGGATCATGATGATTTCCTTGTATTTTAAACATGTATGTGTGATTAACTTGAAGGGTTGATTACTTTTTTTTTAACCATGCATGTAATGTAATATTGACTTGGAAAAAGTTAATCTGATCTCCAAGATTGTAAAGAGGAGAAATGATGAAGTGTTTCATCTTTGTAAAAGCATCGTTTAAATTCTTTTTGTACATTCTTGACTTGAAGGGTCAAATGTTTGAAGGGCTGAAGAGAAGAGGATGTTCATTCTCTCATTGTCTATACTATAGTTCATTCCAGCATTTCAGTAAGCTTTTGGGGACCAAAAGCCTTCTCATTTGGGAGGTGTGATTGGGAGCTCAGGACCAAGTGTCGTAAAATGGTCAAAAAATGAAAGTGCTCAGAACTGGTTTGAACCTAAATGAATGGATAGAGCTCATCTTCCTGATTCTGGCACTATGAACGGTTCAAAAAACGGTCTCCGTATGAGGAAGTTATGCCAAAAAGAAAAAATTGCCCAATAACATTGAAATTTTGAATTTAAAAAAAAAAATTAAAATAGAATATTCCCGAAATATTCCAGAGAATATTCTTTTTCGGGAAGCGAATGGAAAGTTGCCACATGGCAGGCCTGGAGGCAACAACGTGGCCTGGATGACGTCAACATATGTATCGACGTTGGTTTAATATATTGTGGCAATGGTGAGGTTTAATCCCGCGACCTCTGGGTCAAAAACCAACCACCTTACCATTAAGCCAAACGGAAGTTCTTGTTGGTTAGTGGAACAAGTTATGTTTTCTGGTTGTACTGGACGGGGCCCGAAGGTGGCCATCCCCCCCATACATGTGATCTCCGCCATTGAACCATGGGCTCTAAGCCCTTAATCGTGGGCACGAACTCCAATGCAAACCACCAGCCGCAGATTTTCGACCACACGCGGGATTTACTGGCCATTAACTAACAGTGAAGTTGGCAGATTTTTGGCGGAGCACTCCAAAAATGGCGGAATTTCCTATTTGTAAGGGTTATCTAGCAGTAAGCCAGTTTTATCTAGAGTTTTTCCATAGTAGACTGGAGAAACATTAATGAGACATAACTTTGGCTAGGA
The DNA here is from genome assembly GCA_031772625.1 of Pinus tabuliformis. Taxonomy (NCBI): domain Eukaryota; kingdom Viridiplantae; phylum Streptophyta; class Pinopsida; order Pinales; family Pinaceae; genus Pinus; species Pinus tabuliformis. The sequence continues at coordinate 963,709,327 of CM062811.1, forward strand.
AATTCCTTTTTGAACGAATTTATTTTTGATTTTGGGCCTCTTCGACCTTCTGAAGCCATTGGCATAGGTTTCACAGCCATCTGAGATCATTTACAGGTGTTTTTGCTTCGTGGAAGTTCTAGGAGCCACGAGAGCCAAATGACTTTGGGAGCTGCATTAGGAAGTGTGCAGCCAGTGAATGTGAAACAAAGGTCATTCCTAAAGGATTTCATTGTTCTGAATCCATATATATAGCTATTTTTTCCTTTTGACCCATTTTTCTCATTGTTTAGCTTCAGGGAAGTTGTCAGTGCCAACAGGGCCATTTCAGTGATTGAGTTGTGATGGGCTAGGTTCATCTGTTTGAGGTGAAAAAAAACCCTATTTCTACTGTAAGGAACCTTCTGAATTCAATGAAGGTGTTTTTAGAATAATTTGGAGACCTCTAAAGGCTGAGATGTTGAAGAGAAGTTTCAGACAGCCCAGAGTCATCCATGGTAGAAGGCCTAGATTGGGGATGCAGTGCTCATTTTGAGAAAACGAACAATAATTTGTTTATGTCAGGTATGTGCTGGAGATAGTAGCAGAGGTTTCAAAGACATTTGAAGCATTATGAAGGAGTTTGTGTGATTAATAAGCTCGGGGAAGCTTAGTCCACCTACTGAAGGAATCAAGTCTAAGGGAGCCTAGATCTGCCTGCACAAAGTGGGCAGCCATGATAGGGATGTATATGGTTTTTATAAACCCATAGGTTCAGTTAGTAACCTTTTGGAGTTGAGTGTGGAACTTGTAAAAGAATTCAAGCCATAATCCCAAAGGGCCAAGTCTAGTTGACTAGAGCTCACAGGAGACGTAGCCCACGAGATTAGGGTGAACTCCTTATGAAATTTGTTGTTATGTGTGATGTTTATTTGCTTCCTTATACGTCTGATATATATGTTTAATATCAGTTGAAACAAATCAAGTTAAAACACATAAACGGAAGAAAAGACATACATATCTTTCAAGCTAAGATTCCGCATAATGTTAAGTTCAAGCAAGGTCTTGTTTTTAATTGAATCTGAGTGTTTACTTTTTATTTCTTTAGGAAGAGTCTGTAGAGGGCCAGGCAGCTTCTGGATCTCATTCTCTCTTTAGAGGTGACATATCTAGTAATTGCCCCTACAATCAATCTCTGTATTAGAAATAAGAAGTGCACATATTTGTAGATTTGAACTTGGAGTATTTGTGCACTCATTTAAATAATTGAAAATGGATACCTTGCACCCTTAAACAAATACATTCCATTTTTAGATCATTGCTAAGGGTTTTTCACAAGTTGAAGGCATTGACTATAATGAAACCTTCTCCCATGTTTCCAGAATGAACTCTATTCGCCTTTTTATTTCCCTTGCTGCCTCTTTCAAATGGGAAGTCCATTAGATGGATATTAAATCTGCCTTGTTGCATGGGGACTTGCATGAATAAATATCTATGGAATAACCTCCTAGATTTATAGAAATAGAATCCAGCCTTGTATGTCGGCTTAAGAAATCCCTTTATGGTCTCAAGTAAGCCCCCTCGGGCTTGGTATGCCAAAATGGATAGCTTTCTTTTAGATACTGAATTTTCTAGGTGTCCTCACAATACTGTCTACACCAAGAAAGTAGGGAAGTCTCCTATAATTCTTTTTCTTTATGTTGATGATCTTATAGTTACTAGTAGTGATCCCAACCTTATAAACCATGTGAAGTCCAGCCTTAAAAAGAAGTTTGAAGAGACAGAATTAGGACACTTGCATTATTTTCTTGGTCTTCAAGTCTTGCAATCCAAGGAAGGTATTTCCCTTTCCCACTCCAAGTATGCCTGTGATATTCTATGCCACTTTCCCATGGAAGACTCTAAGCCAACCCCTTCTCCATTTCAATCTAGAGTCAAACTTTTAGTCACTTGTACTTCCCCTGAAGTTGATGCTACCTTATACTGTCCACTTGTAGGAAAACTTTTGCGTCTGACCCATGCCCATCCTGACCTTTCCTTTGCTATTGGCCTTATTGCTCGGTTTATGCAAAACCCACATGAAAGTAATTCGAAAGAAGCTAAAAGAACACTTCATTATGTTCAAGGAACAACTCAATTTGGGATTCATTACACTGCACAAGCATCTCCTCTATTGGTTGATTTCACTGGTTCTGATTGAGCTAGTGACCCTAATGATCGGAAGTCTATTGTAGGTTGTGTTCACTCTTGGCTCTGGACCTATTACATGGGCTTGCAAGAAACAAAGTTCCATTTCTCTTTCTTTAGTAGAAGCAGAGTATCATGGCATTAGAGAAGCTATTAAGGAAGCCCTCTAGCTTCGTCAAATCTTGTCAGAGTTTGGCTTTCAGCAGCAGGACCCGACTACAGCTTGGTGTGATAATCAAAGTGCCATTCAACTCTGGAAAGATCTAGTCCAACATCAGCGCAGCAAACACATTGAACTACACATGCACATCATCAGAAAGCTCATTCATGACCATGTTCTTTAAGTGCAATATCGTTCGACCGATGATCAAAGTTGCAGACATCTTCACAAAGGCTCTCATGGAGGCGAAGTTTACTAAACTTTGATTTATGGTTGGAGTTCATGAAGTTGTCACTAATGGGGGATAGGCTCTAATGATTCCTTCCGTCTCCTATTGTGTCATATTTTTACATCCTTCAATCTTGTCCCAAGTTGTTCTTAAGGTGGGATGTTAGGATATTCCGACATGTAGGAAATAGTTAAGCATAACTTGGTCTAGTGTAGAGTTAGGTAAAGTGCATTTCTTTACTATGTACTTTTGTAACTTACAACCCGACGCTCATGATATGTTATAGACATGAATTGATCTGATAGTTCATTCTCTCCTCGGTATTACCGACACTTGACCTGTGGCTTAACACCCAATTGGTCCATGATCTCTATTTAAAGAGCATGGAGGGTCATTTGTAGGGGGACTGTTCATGAGAGAAGCTTATGTAACTTTTATTTCTCTTATTAATAAATTGTGTGAAGTGGCTGCGTTGGATCAGGCCGTGCACTGTTTCCCTCTTTGAAGGTTTTAACCAGATCAAGAATACTAGTGTATTGATTTGTAATCTATTTGTGAACGGTGTCCTTTGGTGTTCTATCTGAGGAACTTACCCTATAAATTAATACATTTTTGAAGGAAAAATTTTAAGGGTGGAAGATTATCTTAAAATGAAAAAACATGAATCAATCTTGTTAATTCTAGCATTTAAATTGTGAAATGTTTAGCATTATTTTTACTATTTTCCAAGTTATTAAAAAATTTATAAATTTTTTTTTTTTTAAATTGACATTATTAAAATTAAATTATTTTATCATATAAACTTGAGATGAAATATTTTTCAGAAAATCATTTTTTTTTGGGAAAATAGGAAAATAATGAAAAACTAATCTAATGGTTAAATTTAGACCTATAGAAAGAATAAAAAAGTAAGGATTAACTAAATTTAAAACTAAACTTCAAGGTCATTAGCTCTTTCTCATAGAAAATGCTTAACCCAAACTTTATGTCTTTTACAAAAACAACTTTATAATATCTAAAATTTTTGGAATGTTATCTTGACTATTAAGAGACACATAAAAATGTTTATAGGAAATCCAATACCTTGATAGAACTAAAATTCCAACCTTTAGTATTTTATTTTTAATATTAATAATATATATATAAATATTATTTTAATTTATATATTTTGATTATTATAACAGATTTTTTTATTATTGTAGTAAATTTTTATTATTTTTATAGATCTCAATTCTTTTCTAGTTTAATTTATTATTATTAATTTTTATCCAAACTAAATTAATTTAAAATTTAGCTTACTAACAGTGCATACGATTGAGGATTATCCCCAAGGACGAGAAGCAGGACAGGATGCTGAGGAAACTAGATCTCAAGGACAAAACAAGAGTTATCAATGCTGATCGGAGGATGCATGTCACTACGGATGCGCGCTTCAGATGGACATGATATGGAATGGGACAGCCGAAAATGCCCAGGAAGGTAAAAAAACCCTCAGATCTATTACCGATCTAATAGATCTGGTACAGAGAGGACTGAATCTGGGTGTAAATAACCGTCGATCTTATGGACTCTTTGTCGGAGAAGATACCCGATATAACGGACATTAGTCAAGCCAAAAGACATCATAAACATCATTTTTCAGACCATTCAGACTCAGACAAAGACAATCCTCATCCTGTGCACGACACTTCTCTAGTATTTTTTTGGTCCTCACCCACTCAAGGGGATTGGTGAAAGATTGAGAAGAAAAAAGAGAAAAAAACATAAAGTTTCCCAATTATATATTCATTTCTACTTTCTGACTTTTCTTTTGATAGCAGTCTCTTGATCTGCTTGTGCATACGTGATTTGAAATCTATAAAATGTAATTTTGTTATCATCAATAAAATTATAAATTATGACTTTTCTTATGGGAAAAAAACACTGGATACGATTGACAAATTTTAATGTTATTCGTTTATGTCTTTAATCAAGACGGGATGTAATCATAGCCTTCATTGAGAAAAAACAAGAACGATAGGTATAAGCTCTGGGTAGGTGAGAAAAGTGCCAAATAATTCTCTCTTCACAAAAGCACAGCATTATAGTATGCAACGTGTGGATTTTTAATTCGACTAAGGTATTACTATGTAACAAATTTTTAAATAATGCAACTTCCGAATTATGACAATCCGTACGGTACATGGCTTATATTTAGAAAAAATAAAAGTTTGAAAAATGGGGACATGTATGACAAGGTTTGTAATAATAAATAAAGAAATTTACCTTGTCATAATAAATAAAGAAATTTGAAAAAGGAGGACATATGTGACAATGCGGACTTTCAAATCAAAGTCAGTCTTTACTTATTTACTTGAAGTCGAACTTGCTCATCCATGATTGAAACCAGTTTCATCCACGTTTAGTTCCAGTTTCATCCACGTTTAGTTTGAAGATTCCACGCCATTTTCTACTACTGATACTGTAAAAGAAAAGACCAAACTAGCATCTTGAATAATGGATGGGACCCGTTCTGACACAACAGGGCACATGGACTTTCTCCTTTCCTTCGACCACCACCAGCCATGATATTCCGGTTAAACACAACAAATAATTGGTCAGGTTTGCAGGTTTATAGAATATAAGTATAGCAAAAAGTATCTGAAAATTAAAAATCAGCACCACAATTTGACCCTGCAAGTCACCGACAGTCCATGCAGAAACAAAGATCAGACCCTCACGACAAAGCTTCCATTCTGTCCATCCAATGCAGGGCTACAGCCAGAAGAATCAAAGAAAGGACTACGATATCAGGCCTTTACGGGGTTGCTTTCATGGCAGGCGTAGGGTTCTGCTGTTTTTAATATTGATTGTGGTGATTACGCATGCATTTATGGACAGTGGGAACTGTGATTTCGAGATACAGTCCAGAAGAGATCAAGCAAGTCCAGGGACATCAAGCAGAAGGGTGTTGGTTGGATCTTCACCACCTGACTGCAGATTGAAGTGCAGTGGATGCACTCCCTGTGTGAGCGTACTAGTTCCCATTCATCCACAGAATTACTATCCTCAGGTTTGGAGATGTAAATGTAGAAACAGGCTATATAATCCATGACTTCCGTCTTTCTGATGTTATATTGTTAAGTTCTTCTAGCACTGATCCATTTGGACCATGATATAGAAATTTCGGTGTTGGTGGCCAAGATATGAAGTTGTTCTAGATAGCATTCTCTGCGATGGTAGGCTGTTGTTCTACCAGTTGAGACAGTAGAGATTTTACGAGTTCTATAAGAGAGTTGTATTTATAGCATATGATGTGAAGTTCTTCTATGTAGCTTCTGAGATATGATAGAATGTTGTTCTAACTTCTACTAGTTGAGATGGTAGGCAGAGTTTTACCAATTGTATTAAAAATAGATTGATTACGAAGGTATATACCATAATCTGTTGTAAAATATTGCCATATTATTGCATAAGGAACATATAGCTAGAATCAGGATGTAACTTTCAAATCTGAGTCCAGTAAAAGTACGGTACATTGTATTTTTTATTTTTATAAATAACAAAGATATATTTTTCCTGTAAATAATTTTAGCTTTTACAAACACAAATAGGAAGGAAATAACAGTTTGGCATGTGTTTGTAGCACAATTGTAAAAATGGAGAAAAGGTGATATTCTTGTTATTATTAATATGAATTGAATTGTTCAACAAGTTTTGGATAAATGGTGAATTGTTCAAAAAGTTTTGGATACATGATGATTGGGTGGTTGTTAAGTTACTGGTTTAATTCTCCATTCAATATTTTTCAACATTGCAATGATATAGCATCACCAATGCCATACTTACTTAAAAATAGATATATATATAGATGAATTGAATTCATAGTGTGATTACTAGAGTATAACATGCATTAATGTGATGGATAACCTGAAACGGTTGTTTCAGACTGAGGAAGTGCTCTTCGCTGCATGGTTTATATGGTATTTCGAACCTTGCTTCCTAGTAATTACTTGTGTCAAAACCTATGAGGCCATCCTCAATATGGAATGTTAAAAGTATGAATCCTACTAGTGCCCACCCACCTCTCCTTCAGTAACTGCCTTCTTGGAAGATTTGTTTGCCACTACGGTTCCGGGAGTACGCCCCTTTCTCTCTCTACTGTTTATGTATGCTGATTAATCCTAGCAAAGCATCAGACATCCTAGAAGAGGAACGCTAGTAGCTATCAATCTTATATGGCAGGTGTCCTAGTGAACCACTGTAGTCAGGTTCATGTAAATCCTCAGTAACCTTTACATCCATCAGTATTATCCCTATCCATAAATAGACCAACCCTCGGCCGAGATTTTCAGACAAGGAAATTGCCCTACTCATATTCCAAATAAGTTTATTTAATTCGTATCGGTTGCCGAGATAGCTCAATCCGTATTCACTAAATAGTTCATTTTCCAATGAGCTTATTGAGAACGGTGGGGTGTCGGATAACGTTGGTGTTCATAATTGGTGTTCCAGAGCTCTTTATTGTAATTGGCCAGTTCTCCGCGTCACAAGTTGCACCTCTCCTACTTTCACTGCTGGTGCTTTAATCTGAGCTTTTGATTCTACACCTCTAGTGGTTTGAATTCCAGTTGTTTGCACACTCGAGGATAGTTTTAAAATCATTAAATTTGACTGGCTGTTTTATTTTCAAATCCCAGTTCTGCTTCTACCACTCCCAGAGTTTGAATCTAGGCTGCTGGGTTTACGCCGATATAGATTTGAATTCAATTGTTTACATGGTTATGGTTACATTCTCACACAACCACAATATATAAGGTTAGGCTTAGTTTAAAAGTCTCTTTTTATGTCTATGATAAAGGTTAGTGTTATATATTATTCAGGATTTGAATCTGGGTTGTTGGTTTTGCATTAGAGAGAGGTTGTTCTTATAGCTACACCTTGTCCCAACCACCATATAGGCTAGTTTAAGTTCTTGTTCTTTATTTTTATGTGTTTGAACTTTGAACTTAGACGGTTGGTTTTTTCAAAAGAAGATTTTGAACGATGCTTATTTATATAATTACACTTTCCAATCACAATATAGATTAGTTTAAACATAGATTAGGTTAAAACGCTCCATGAAGTCCCCACACCAGCCAGAGGCCAAATTCCGGGTGTTGACATCATTACACTCTATACTAAACACTAAGCCACAGGACGACCTTAAACATCTCCACCATCCGAACTATAGAATGGCCATTTTGAAGTAATAACAAACATTTAGAGAATGAACATATATGGATATATATTTAAAACACTTCTTGCAAATATCTTTTATTCAACTTGTATCAGTGAATGATGAGTTGCTGCAGATAAGAAGTGACAGCTTCAAGGAGCGATCAAGTGTCATGCTTCGCGATGCTTTATTGACCGCTGGTTTACTATCTTTAACGACATATGCGATTTGAGGAATGAAAATCATATAGTTTAGTGGGTCGGATTGGTTAGGCCTAAATGCAAGTTAATAGTTGCTTCCCACCCATCGATTCAAATTTTTCACCACGAGGATAATGGCTTTGAAGCTCATAGATCACTGTTTTCCATGTGAAAGTAACTGTGGCATGCGTTATTGATAGTTATCCCGGTAAAGTAACATGCGTTATTTTCGGGACAAGACAGAGATTGCGTTATTGACAGTTATACCGATAAAGTGACCTGCGTTATTCTCGGGAACAAGGCAGAGGTTTACAGTATATATACTTATTTCAGAGTATTGCGTAGTTACTTTATTTTATTTAGAGTTCACAATGTTAATCTAGAGAAACTTAGATTTATATGGTTATTTTATTTCATAGTTGAAATATATCAGCTTATAAAATTTAAATCCAAAGGAGAGTGATTACAATTCCATGCTGTCAATCAATACACATTCAATTGATAATATGTTTTTTTCTCTATTAAAATCAATTTTTATTTTTTTGATATTTTTTTCTCAAAAAATGAGAGATCTAAATAAGTAATATATATATATATATATATATATATATATATATATATATATACTTTCTCAATCATTTGTGCTTAAATCTTATCTAAAAAATAAAAAATAATCCCTGTATAAAGTTGTTTTATTTATTTGTTAGTATGTTACCTTATCAATTCATGACCTTCCAAGTGAAAAAATGTTTCTTAGGCATAGTCTATCAATTCATAAATATGGTATTTAATAAATAAATTATAAATAAATGTTTAACATTTTCAAGCTTTAAAATTTATGAATTTATGGGGTTTTCTTGTCTTTACTTTCTAAACCTTAGTTTTTATCCAAGATTTAAATGGATTCATATATAACCCTTGAGATTTAAAATTTTCACTAAAAATGGAAGTGTGAATGTTTATATATAAGCCTTGAGATTTAAAATTTTCACTAAAAATGGAAGTGTGAATGTTTAGAAACTAATGGGATGATATAGAAGCCTAAGATCTGAAAATAATGACAATTGTTTCCAAGATAATACGAGTATGAGTGCAAAGAAAGCATGTCCTCAAGATAGCATATGGGGATAATAACAAAGTGAACATAGCTAAGACTAAAACTCTAACATAAACTTTGAAACCTTAAATATGGGGTAGCAAACATTTATTAGTTCATGACTAGAGTGATGGGAGTTGTAAATCAATTCACTATTCATGGAGAGAAGATTGAAGATCATAAAATTGTTGAAAATGTTCTCAAAATGAAATGGTTTTAATTACCATAGAAGTGTCCAAAAATTGTTGAAAATGTTCTCAAAATGAAATGGTTTTGATTACCATAGAAGTGTCCAAAGATCTATTGAAACTAACAATAGAATAATTGATGGTTTCTTCTTTATCCCATGAATCAAGAATTAATATGAAAGAGGAGTCCTCAGAACATGCCTCCAATCCTTTTATTCATTAGTGGAGGTAGAGGTAGAGAAAAAAGAAGCAGAGGTCAAAGAGATAGAGGTAATAATTAAGTTAAGAAAATAACAACATGAGAATACCGAGGAAAACCAAATCAATGTATACACTCTTAGAATCAAAGGGAGAGAGGCAAAAAATGGATAGAAAAATCTAAAGTCCAATGTTAGTACTATAAAAATAGTATGGACCTTATGAAAGTGAATGTAGAAAGAAATAGTTAGATTTGAGTGGGGACAGTTAAATATGAACAAGAACATATGTAATTTCTCCAACATTGAAAACAGAATATATGAGAAAATGTTTAGTTCATGTCAAATGATTGATGAAGATCACAACAAGAATGTTTGGTTGATAGATAAGGCCTCAAATCCTATGATAGGTAACAAAGGAAGAATTTCTAGTATTGATAGCTCTATTATCATTGAAATTAATTTAGGAGATGACTATCAAGTCAAGGCATTAGCTAATGTTGTTGTGCTTTTCTTAACTAAGCAAGATGACAAGAAAGACAATGTTGATGTCTTCAGTGTACCTAATCATAGAGAAAACCTAATAAGTGTAAGATAATTGAGAAAAATAGTTATGATGTTAGATCCAAGGACTCCACATGAAAATCTTACATAAGCCAACTAGTGGAAAACTTATTACAAAGGTTCAAGTGACCAAGAACAAAATTCTTCCATTGAATCTAAGAAGCGAAACTTCGTCATGATCATATGCAAAAAATGTCCAAGCACATATGAGACTTGTGGAATTTTTGGTGCGATATCCTGCCTTTTAGGAGTCTTAGTCCATCAAAAAAGAAATTGGTTAAGGAACTTGTTATATTGAATAAACAAACTAGCCCTTGTAAGGACTACATCCTTGGGAAACATCAAAGAGACAAATTTCCAATAGTATTATCCAAAGAGATCTAGAACTAGTCTACACAGATGTATGTGAACCAGTGCAAACATAGTCCATTGTTGGAAGTTTATTTTTTCTCATGTTTATTGATGATTTTAAAAGGAAATTTTAGGTATATCTGCTAAAAAAAAAATATGAAAAATTTAGAAAGTTCAAATAATTCAAACTTGTAGTAGAAAAAAAGTAGAAAATATATGAAAGTGCTCATGCTAAAGATGCAGGAGAGTATAACTCAAATGATTTTAAAATTTTGGTAGACAACAAGGGATTAACAGGACATTCACCACCAGTTTCACTCTATAACATAATGGAGTGGCTAAAGGGAAGAATCATACCATCATGAAAATGTCAAGGAGTCTGATAAAATCCAAAACTCTCACTAGAAGTTGTTTCTTTTTCAAAGTTACATGTCTCTCACGTCAACACTTTTGGTTGTATTGCATATGCAAATGTTCTAAAAAATCTCGGAAAGAAACTTGAAAGTAGGTAAGAAACATATATCATCATTAGGTATATTGAATATTCGAAATACTACACATTATATAACCAGTCACCAAGAAATTTGTGGTGCATAGAGATGTAAAATTATTGGAGGAAAAAACATGGAGTGACCAAGTAAATGAAATAATGGAAAACCAATATCCATTTCTCTAGATAGATGAACATGTGAAAAGTAAAGACATAACATGCACTCAGACCTTCACTTTAAGGTTACAGATGCAAAGATAATAAGAAGAACTTTCAAATAGTTCTTCTTTAGTGAGAAATTAAAGAAATAGTATTTCTTGTAGCAATGAGTTAGTAACTTTAGTGAGAGACAAGGAGCTTGATGGAAATATATGAGCATTGTGACGACATGGATCAACAATCTCAATTTTCCTTGCTATCCTATCAACCTACATATTCGAAGAATATCATTGGGCACAAGTCATGAATCAACACGTAAACCCATTGAAAGGAACAAGACATGGGATCTTGTTGATTTCCAAGTAGATAAACCCAAGATTTTCCTTAAGTGGGACTATAAGAAGAAACCAAATGAGAGAGGAAAGATAAAGAAACATAAAGAAAGGCTAGTTGTGGAAGGGTTTTCTTAACAATGAGGTATTATCTATAATGAAAACATTGAACCAATATTAAGGCTAGATTCTATTAAAGGTATTAGCTATAAACAACTAGAAAAAAATGGATATTTTACTAGATGGATGTGAAGTAATCTGTTTTGAGTGGAAACTTAAAAGAAAAGGTGTATGTCACTAAGCCATGAGGATTTGAAGTAAAATTCTAAGAGTAGAAAGGATACAAACTAAGAAAACCTAGTGTGGCTTGAAACAAGTTTTAAGATGTTAGAAAATTATATATTACGGAGCAATGGAACACATAAAATGTTGCAGAAATATAGACACAGAAAATGCATAAAAGAAGAGAGACACAGATATACGTGGTTCATCCAGTTTGGGCTACATCCATGGAGAAATATCCAGTCCTTCTTTTATTAAATTATCCAGCAAACTGAATAGATACAACCTACAACAGATCCACTGTAACATCCTCTTCGCTCTCAATCTCCTCTCTCTTCCTCACTCAGAATACAGATCTACATAGACAAAATAAAATTCCCTCATATATAATGAGGCATTGCCTTCTAGGGCAAAAAACCCTAAATTAAACATAACTTCTACCGTCAAATCTCTGCCTAATGAACGACCCAGATTGACTAGAAATTACTATACTTTTACAAGGCAATTTTACATCTATTCTTAGCTTTACCCCCCACCGGGGGCGGATCCCCAAAGGTCGTAGCCGCTCCCCCCTGGACCCCCCTGCAGCGAATATTTTACGGGCGGCAACGTTTCGAACTGGGGTCCAATGCGGCGATACCTTTGAATACAGAAGATAATCAGGCTCCATACCCAACATAAGAGATTGGTATAGTTGAATTAACTCTTATTTTCTCAATAATAGGTTCATCATGAGATCAACAAGGTAAGGTTCTTATAGTTTGTATTTTTTTTATATGAAATATACTATAAATATGATGTTAGATGACTCCAAAGTTGCAATGGAAAAACAATTTGAGATGAAAAATAGGTCTCTTGAAGTACTTCTTCAGAATTGAATTTAAACATTATTCTCAGACATTTGGATATCTTAACAAAAATATGTTACAAATATATTAAATATTTCTAGCATGAAAAAATGCAAATAGACAAAAAACACCTATTACAAAAGGAACAAAATTGAGCAAGTGGGATAAGGGACCAAAAGTTGATTCAACAAATATAATATGCATGTAGGCAACCTCATGTACCTTACTACAACTAGACCTAATATCATGCATGTAAGTAATTTCATTCGATTCTCACTAGGAAGTTGGAGAAAGAATTTTAAGATATATTGCAATCATAACTGATTATGGATTGTGGTACACAACTTGTGAATAGAACAAAATTATGGGATACATAAACATCAACCTTGTGGTAGGATTGATGATCAAGATATAACCTATGGTTTTCATGTAGTCACAAATTTGATTTCATCTGCAAGTAGCATTTCTCTAAAGATCTTTTACATAAGAACAATATGTAGGAGCTAATACATCATAATTCCATGCAATATGGGTAAGAAGACAATCCCTATCACGTTCAAAGTACGTATCACTCCATTCACCATGTTGTGAGAAATCGTCACATTTTCATTAAAAATGGTTTTTTATTTTGAATTTCGAAGACAACTCTTAGCAATATGCATTGTGCTAAAGAATATCAAGTGAGATGAAAGAGGAATTGTAAAATGTAATTGTTTCTATGAATATAGATAATTAGATAATAGTTATAGAAATGTATTAGAAGTTAATTATTTATTTAAACTAGCGCGTAACAACTTCATACCAGGTTGTTATCTATTTAATGGTCGGAAGCACCAACTAAGCCTTAGTAGTTTCTAATTTTTTGGTTAATCTGTCTACGTTCACAGTAATAAGACACCTCCCGTGAATGCGTATGAAGGTTATTTACTAGCCTATTAATATACCTGCAACAAAATTGAAGTTGGCTAGGCACGATGGTTTAAACAATTAGGCTAGAATCTTCTCCTCTTCTTAAATCTATAAGAAGATATTTTGGCAAGATAATTAAGCAAGCAATCAATGTATTATATGTTCTTAACCTTTTCATTTTTTTATTGTTTTTTTATTTTATACATCATTGATTGGCTACACCATGTATTGAGCACCATTCTAAAGCTGAAAACAATAATTTTGTTTCTGTTAATATATTGGGAAAGGTTTTTTGCTTTATGGTTTATATAGACGGCTAAAACTTATGAAAAATGTGAAGTTATTATGCCAAGTTAAACAATAACAGATACTAGATAACCTATGAAAATTATGAAGTTATTATGCCAAGTTAAACAATAAAAGATGCGAGAAATCATCGCTCTTCATTAAAAGAATTGATAATGGCTTGCGTATTCAGGCCATTGTACCGATCTAACAACTCTGTCATAATTGAACACAGGCAACTAGGTCATAATTGAACACAGGCTTTGTTTGTAGGGATGAGTAGATATGTCCAGCATGACACTAAAAGCTCCACCTTAAATTTATTTAGTGAATGTGGAACACACCTCTCAAAGAAAGGTCTTTTATAAAAGAGCAGCAGGAATAATCCCTTAACTTGGGTTTTTTGTTTTTTTTTTTCAATTAAATCCAGAGGAATCCAACAGAACTAATCATGAAATTAGGTAAGTTATTACCAATTGAGATATCCCTGGAACTAGGTAAGTTATCTAAATGCTAAAGAGAAAATTACAAGAAATATTTTTGTCATTCATTTGGTCAAACGACTATAAGTTTGTCATATTTCAACTCATTAATTTGTTGTTACTGTCCACATTTTACATCGTTGTCTGTCAATTTCAGAACACAATGACGTAGATATGGCGGGATGGTTTATTTTACATGACAGATGAAGGGAATTTGAGTCACATTACCTTAAAGTCAATGCCATTAAAACAAAATTTCCCAAATCTTTTGAGAAACATTGAAACGTGTCTCGAGACGTTGTGAAGGTTCACCATTTTGTGTAAATCTTTCTGTTTGGTTTCCAATATCCAGATTAGAACGTTATTTTTACGAGATCAATCTCACAGATTTGTAAATTGTGTTATAATGTTTCAAATTTCTATGATCTACGGGCATTTGTTAATATCGTTTCATCCTGGAAATCTTTTAAAAGCGCAGACAAACATTAATTCTTCTCCCTTCTGCAGCGCTTACTCCAAACTGGTTATTAAACGCAAACCGTTGAGATTAATGTAGAAACTGTTCAAACGGAACCCTAGATTAGGATTATGTCCCTAGTTTATAGGATTAAGTTCAACTTCCCTAAATGTGTGATTGTAATAAATAAAGGACATAGCTTGTACTGCAGCGCTTACTCCAAACTGGTTATTAAAAGCAAACGGTTGAGATTAATGTAGAAACTGTTCAAACCGAACCCTAGATTAGGATTATGTCCCTAGTTTATAGGATTAAGTTCAACTTCCCTAAATGTGTGATTGTAATGAATAAAGGACATAGGTTGTACTGCAGAGGGTAGTGTTTCACACCTGTAACCTACTCAGTTGTTTAATAAATATTGATTCTTTGTATTTTTGACATGTTACCCGAGCTACAGCGCTGAGGACATCTGTACCTTTAGTCGAGAGAGACTGGCGTGTTGCAAAATCAGCGCGGACTTTGGCGAGAAAATCGCACCGATTTCACTTCTGCCCTTACACGATTTTTCATCTTGAGAACGGCGCGAGTGCTTGGAGGAAAATGACGCCAACCTTGAGGTGAAAAAAAAAAAAAAAATCATGTTTGGTTTGTGGTGCGCTACCGCTTGAGTAGATCTCTGCGAGAAATTGAAGCCCGCATGATCCATAGAGGAGGTCGGCTGTCACCGGATTTCCCTGCGGCGGAAGGAGAGGGCGAGGATTTATGCAGCAATGCAAAGCCTTTGAGGTTCAATCCCGATCTGTGGTGATATTTTTTGACATGAGAGGGCGAGGATTTATCCAATAATGCGAAGCCTTCGAGGTTCGATCCCAATCTGCGGTGATATTGTTTGACATGGTATCTGAATCCGCATGGAGGAGGGAGATAAATGCATGGAGAAGCACCGAGAAATAGCTCACCGCATAGTTGAGGCCATGATTGAGGCTGTTAAATCCATGGAGGATTGCATTTTGGGTGAACACCATGCGAAATCCGCTCCTGGTTTACTCCCGTGAGGCCATGCGAAATTTTCTCCCGGTTCGTGAATTGACTTAGGATTCGTGAGGCTGCTTTCTCCCTCGGAGCTGTCAATTGCGCCGGATTGCGATTTACAGAGAAGCCGCGAATTCTGTTTACACCGACTTGAATTCGGTGGGGTGAGTCCTCTGCTAGCCGTGGAGGAGGATGCAAGAAGCATGCCGGAGGTTGGCATATAGTTATCAGTCGACTATCTGCCTGGAGGCTGTGTGGAGGAGGCCACGTGGATACGTTGGATTCCTAGAGGTGTGTAGTGAAGGTGTGCATCGATTGAAGGCTGCATGAAGGCATGCAACGATCTACACTGCTGTTTCGACGGGATAATCTCTGTAATTCGTATTTTTTTATAGCTGATTCATGTGATGCCTATGCTATTTTTTAAAGGAATAATTATCGTTTTGATAATTAATTTTATTTTTCAATTCTTTAATTAAAAAAAAATATGGAGGCTCTTACTATTTGATAAAAAGGGGGCGTATTATTTTTTAAAGGAGGGAATTGAAGTAATTTTTTTTGAAGAAAAAAAAGGGGGCGATTGAAAAGAAGGTGGATCTCGGCTCTTTTTGTTTTGAATCTAGGCTCATTTTTTTTTGTTGTGGATCTAGGGTTGGCAGAGTGGCAGAGTTTATTTTAAGAAGATCGTGGTTGTTTTTTTCAATTATTGGGGTTGAAGTTTTTATTCATTCAAAATGAATAACCAATTAGCAGAAGCTTACCTCTATGAAAACAATAAGATGGATGGATCCAATTACTTTAGTTGGAAATTCAAGCTGCAAACCCTTCTTGAGGGACAATGCATGTACCATTGTGAACAATGATGAGGTGAAGCCAAACCTCATTGCAGGAGGAACAGCAGGAACAATCCAAGACTCGGACAAGCGGGAGACTAAGCCGAGAATGCTCCTGAAATTGTGAGTTAAAGATTGCATTATTCCTCATATCCGTGATTACAAGACCGCACCAGAGATTTGGAAGACGCTCAAAGATCTCTATGAGGTCAAGAACACCAATCGATTGTTGTTCTTGAAGAGCAAGATTCTCTCCATCAAGATGGAGGAGAATGACAGAGTTGTAGCATTCATTTCATGGGTCAAAGAGCTCAAGAACACGCTGGGTGATATCAGTGAAGTTATGTCAGATACAGATCTAGTCACGAATACCATGAATGGTATGATTGAGATGTATCAAATGTTCATCACTCGCTTGAACGTAAGAGAAAAAGCCCCTCTATTTGAAGAATTAGTAGGAATCCTCATGCAAGAGGAGGAAAGGTGACTGACTCATAAACCTCAGAGTCCAGATCTAGCCTTAATAGCAAAGAAGAAGCCTTTAAGAGGAAAGCCAAATGGAGCACAGAAGAGCAGCGCAGCCCCACAGAGAAAGATTCCCTCACCCCAAGGTACGTCTTTCAATAGAAATGATTCTGCTACCAAATGTTTTTATTGTGGTAGAACCGGCCATATAGCGAGATATTGCATGAAAATGAAGTATGAAGGTTGGAAGCAACATAAGTAGCATCGAGGTCATTTCGTTGATGAGGAACAGAGTCAACACATCAGACTGACTGTTCATATCTGACTATGCACTTTCGGCTAAGGAGTAAGTAGATACCTGGTTTGTAGACTCAGGTGCATCCATCCACATGACAGGGAACATACAGTGGTTTGAAGACTTCATAGAAACCAGCAGTGGAGCAAACATCTATCTTGTTGATGATAGAGGGTACGAAATCAAAGGTTATGGCAATATTCCTATTATTTTTCTTGATGAAAATATTACACATATCCATAATGTGATGTATGTACTAGGGATAAAAAAGAATCTGATCTTTGTTTCTACTATAACTGATCAGAATCTCAAGGTAGAGTTTTATAAATTATATTGTGTCATTAAAGACATGTTGGATTGTATGAAGCCTATTGCATCAGGTATTCATGTGGGAGGATTGTACAAGATAAATATCAAAAGCACACCACATCAGGCATTGGCAGCATTTGCCATGAGCACAGTGGACTTATGGCACTAGAGGCTCGGCCATATTAACTTCAACAATCTACTTATTTTACAGAAAAGAGGTATTGTCGAAGGTCTTCCTATTTTAAAATCTGCTGATATTGGTTGTGATGCATGTGCACAGGGAAAGATGCACAGAGATGAATTTCCTATGAATCTTGATAGAAAGAAGAGAGATATACTTGAGTTGGTACACACAGACTTACGTGAGCCTATGCAGACAAGATAATTAGGTAGTACATACTATTTTTTACTGTTTATTGATGATTGTACTACATTTACTTGGGTGTATTTCTTTAGGAAGAAGAGCAATACTTTTGAATACTTCAAGGAGTTCAAAAGTATGGTTGAAAGCCAGACAGGTAAATGCATCAGGATTCTTCGCTCGGATCAAGGGGGAGAGTACAAGAAAGCTTGTGTACTCAAATACTGCAAAGATAATGGGATACAACAATAGGCTACAGTACTCCACACCCCTAAACAAAATGGGGTTGCAGAGGTAAAAACAGAATCCTTGTTGAGTGTGCTCGCAGTATGTTAAAAGGTAAGAATCTTTCTAGTAGCTTTTGAGCTGAAGTGATTAATACTGCAGTATATCTAAAGAATAGGAGTCCAACAAGAAGTTTAAATTTTAAAACTCCTTTTGCAACTTTATTTGGTTATAAGCCCGCAGTTAAGCATTTGAGAGTTTTTGGGTGCAAATCCTTTACCCATATCCCAATGAAAGATAGACAGAAACTTGACTCGAAGACCATGAAATGAATTTTTGTTGGGTAGTGTATAGAATTTAAGGCTTACAAACTATTTAATCCCTCTACTCATAAAGCGTTTGCGAGCAAAGATGTAATGTTTCATGAGAAGGTTAATGATGGAAGCCATGAGAGTGCTAATGAAGAATGACACGTGCCCTTGTTGGTGGAAGAAGGAAGTGATCAATCAGTTCATAGCAATGAGAAGTAGCAGTAGGAGGAAGGGAAAGAAGATGATGTAGCTATCAATCCAAGTCCAGAAAATGATGATCAGATAAGGTTTGAAGCTACCCCACCACTCAGGAGATGAGGTAGGAAAGCTCAGTTTCTAGCTAGATATAGGTAAAATTATTTTATAACTAGTATGATGAATGTTGTTGAACCCTCTAGTTATAAAGAAGCAAGTCAATATAGTGAATGGAGGGCTTCTATGGAAGAGGAATATGAATCAATTCTCGGAAACAAAACTTGGGATTTAGTTAGAATACCTAAAATCAAATAATCCATAGGATGCAAATGGTTGTATAAGCCTAAATTTAAAGCAGATCGGAGCATAGACAAGTATAAAGCTAGGCTGGTTGCAAAGGGGTATTCACAATAAGAAGGTATAGATTATGATGAAACATTTTCCCCTGTAGCTAAATTAAACACAATCAAAATGATAATTGCTTTAGCTACCAAACACCATTGGATGATTCACGAGTTAGATATTAAATCTGCATTTTTAAATGGGGACTTAAAAGAAGAAGTCTACTTATTGCAACTTGAGGGGTTTGTCAAACAAGGTGAAGAACATTTAGTTGCAGGTTTAAGAAAGAGTTGTATGGACTAAAACAGGAACCCAAGTCATGGTATGACAAAATTGATTCATTTTTCTTGCAGCATGGTTATAAAAGGAGAAAAAATGACCCTAATGTTTATACTGTGTTTGATAAATAGGGGAGGATTGTTTTGATTTCTTTATATATAGATGATCTAATCATTACAGGGAATTTTGACGATCTCATTAAAGAAATCAAAGAGCAGATGTCACAATTTTTTGTGATGAAAGACCTTGGAAAGCTACACTACTATTTGGGTTTGGAAGTCTAGAGGGATTCTGGACAAACTTTTCTTTCACAAAGTAAGTATGTAAGGAGCTTACTAGAAAAGTTCAGAATGGATCAGTGCAAAGCTGCAACAGTACCTTTACAATAGAACTTAAAACTTCAGAATGATGATGGATCTAAGGAGGCAGATGCGACATTGTATAGATAGTTGGTTGGGAGTCTAATCTACTTGACTACAACTATGCCTAATTTGGCTTATGCAGTCAGTGCATTGAGCCAATTTATATCAAAGCCCCTTGAGAGACATTGGGTTGCAGCTAAAGGTGTTTTAAGGTATCTCCAGGGAACCATAGATATTGTTATTGTTTATACTAATTCATGTGATGTTAGATTGATAGGTTTTTCAAACTCTGATTGGGCTAGAAATGTAGATGACAAACGATCCATAACAGGATATGCATTCATTGTTGAATCTAGGGTCATTACATGGAGTAGCAAAAAGCACAACATGGTATCCTTCTCTTTTACCGAAGCTGAATATCAAGCTATGTGTGCAGCACCATGTGAAGCAGTTTCGTTCAGGAGACTTCTCCTTGATGGTGAGAAGAACAAAAGATTGCAATAGTGATCAAATGCAGCAACCAGATCTCAATCAATCTTGCAAATAATCCAGTATTTCATAAGAACACAACATATCGATACACAGTTTCATTTTGTCACGGAGAAAGTTCAGTCAAAAGAAATCCATATTGAGTATTGTAATAGTTGTGACAATGCTGTTGATTCTTTTACCAAACCTCTTGGTCGAATCTAATTTGAGTTGTTTAGGGAAGTGTTAGGTATATATGTGAATCCATTTGTCCATTAAGGCGGAATGTTGAGATTAATGTAGAAACTATTCAAACCAAACCCTAGATTAGGATTACGTTTTTGGTTTATAGGATTCATTTCAACTTCCCTAAATGTGTGATTCTTATATATATTCCTCTTGTAATGAATGAAGGACATAGTGTGTACTACAGAGAGAGTCTTACAGGTGGTGTTTCACACCTGTAAGCTGCTCAATTGTTTAATAAATATTGATTCATTGTATTTTTGACACAAACATTAATATTTAACATAATAACAAGCATTTTCATTTTCCAAAATCCCAACTAGTTCAAACATACTCTAGGTATCTAATAGAAACCTCAAAAGACAAAAGTGCGGAGACTAGCAATTAACATAAAATTACGATGAAGAGACTAGAAACTCACATAAAATTACGATGGTAGCTAAGTTGGTGAAATCCATAGCACGTAAATCTCAGAACTCTTATTTGCACACAATAAATCTACATCAATGCCATTAAACATTTAATCTCCTTCCAATTTTACAATGCGACCAGTGTGGCAAACAAATTGGAATACAAATTTTGTACCATGCAAGGAGTATTCCTTTTATAATTTAAATGTTACAAAGGCGAGTAGAAAGATTGATGATCCACGAGCAAAATTTGAAAGATATCATCATATAATGAGATTGAATAAGGGCATGTTTCAAGACTATATTTAAATTATAAAATTTATTTATGTAATAATAAATATATGATTGTAAAACAGTTGTTTCAGCCGGAGAATGTGATAGCTGCTTGCCAGTTTTTATTGTTGAAACTGATCGACCATGTCTACTAATGTTATGTTATGAATACATGACCTATTTATGGCAAGCTAGAATAGTATCAATCCTATCAGGGGCGACGAAAAATCACTAAATTTCGATAATAAGAAATTTAAAATGTATCTATGTAATAAACTGGTCCGAAGTTGTTTTTGAAAGAGTGAGGAGGACACAATGGAATAAGTAGTCGCAACTGCCAACTCACAAACATATATTGAATATCCATGCAAAAGCTATATATACCGGCTACATATAAAAAAAAAAAAATCAACAATTAATTTAACCTATTTAACAAATACAATACTCTTTTCATGGCAACAAGCTAGAAATAATAAGAAAAAACAAAATCCAATGGAGTTGCAGTGATGATAAGAAACAAAAATACAAAATGCATACAATATTTTTTTTTATTGATTAAATAATGTTACATCTAAATACATGAAGTTTTGTCTAAATATAGACAAAATAACTTGAATTTCCTTGAGATAATATATCAAACACATAATAATATAGTATTACTAGTTGGAGACAATATCTCAAGCATCCAACTAGGCCTAAAAAACTCATAGATAATAGGAACAGATTCATATTCAGACAAGTGAGATATTATTTTAACACTCCCCCTTAATGACTACTTGTCTTAATCTCAATTAGAACAAAATCTATTTTTGTAGACACTGTTGTTAGATGGCTGCATATTATAGCACAAATCATTTCGGCTTTCCAAGAACTGCCTGATCCCTCCGTTCCCCGACCAAGGAGACCTCGTGCTCCCCCCCCCAATTACAAACACACACCTTGGGCTTTCTTTGATGGAGCCGCTCAAAACCAAGGTTGTGGGGGTGGTTTTATTCTATATCTTTCAGATCAGCATCTGTTTAAGGTTAAGATGGGGCTTGGAAACGGAACGAATAATTTTGCTGAACTCATAACACTTTGACATCTATTGCATTTCTCTATTGGTCATGACTGCATCAACCTTCAGATATTCGGAGACTCAAAAATCATTATAAATTGGTTCAATAATATTACTGCTTGTCATTCTCATACTCTCAGTAATATATTGGATGAAGTGAATATATTCAAAGCTCTATTTAATATTATTTCATGCCGATGTATTTTCAGGGAACATAACTACTGTGCTGACGGGCTTTCGAAGGAGACCATGACACTACCCAGAGGACAGTGGTTGATATAGGAATAGAGAGATACAAACAAGTACCGTGACTATCGCATGCCCTACATTGATCAGATATATAATAGGGCAGAGAGTCCCTAAATTTTTACAGATTTTGAACATCCATAGACAACTTTTGTATATATTTATAGTATGTTTTTATTCTTTTCTTATTTACAAACCTTATTTATATCGACCTTGCCCTGTGTGGTAGAGGAAATATTTTTGTAGATATATGTTTATAAACAGTTTCATATGAACACCCTGCATGGTGAAATGCTGAACAGACACAAGCACCAAATTTTTGGTAAGACAAAGCTCCATTTTTGACTGATGGATAAGGATAAATGATGCATATGCTAAAAAGCATCTAAAATATGTAATTTTTCAAAAATAATGAAAGATTACAATTTTTCCAGTGGAAAAAAATTAGAACAAAATCTACATAAATTAGAAGAAAATCTACATCTAATACACCATTGTGTTTACAAATAATATCATAGTGTTGACATACATATAAAGAAACAAATATCTACTAAAATGCATGGGTGCACAACTACTAAAATCCTGAGTTTGTTAGGATGTCCATTCATATACATAGTTCATTAAACATAGATGTATTTATACATGTACCAACCCCTTCATCATCATAATCATCATCTCAGGTTTTGTAACCATTTTTGGGGTTTTCTATCCTCATCCATGATTAGGACCTTCTCATCAAGTTGTTTCTAGGTAACCACAAACCTACAGTACAAAGTCATTTATGTGGGTATTTGATGCAGGAAAAACCCTGCAATACCCACAGTATGCATATAAAATGCAGAATCTCATCTTTCCTAGGAATTTCAATGACCTACCTAGTCAAACCTTCATAAATTAAGGTTTAAGGCCCCTTAATTGGTCTCATGCGGAACGAGTTAATAACTAACCCCAGTTAGAGCCTTTGTTAATCCTTTGATGCGGAACCTTATAACTCAACCCTTCAACGTTTATAACAACCTTTGGTTAATTCTATAACCGCACATATTAGCCAAAACCCACTCTACATGCGAGCTCATCCTTTATCGCAATCGCGGAGTTTCAAAGGACTCAATAGAGCATGGATGCAAAACTCCTAATTTGTGATATTCGATTTCCTTTTTCCACTGTTCATTTCATCCACCAGATCAATGATTTTCGCAATATCGCATCACACCAACATGTGACTTCATCACATTCCTCTCCTCTCGCATGTGATATGCGATAACACAACTTGACTTCAAATAAAATAAAACCATGCCTATAACCTTCTTGGGTCCGCTCTGACCCAAGACTTATCACTCAATATCCACTTTGAATCTTACCTCTAATCCAACGATTGATGTCTTTCCCGATCAATAGAGTTGCTCGATAATCCCGCGCCGTAGATCAAAACCCATTTGATTTGACGGTCTGTAGTGATATTGCATCGGGAACTTGCGTGACACTTACTCACCTCATGGAGCCAATAAGGATTATAAACCTTAACTTAGAAATTTCTGGGTTCGCCCTTGAATTTAAAGTCCGATCTCTTTATGGCATGAGATCCATTGGATGACGAAGGCCCTCAAATCCTACAGTCTGCGACCCTTCAACTAGCACGCGAGTTAATTACAGGCCTAATACCGTAGTTGACTGTGATGTAAGCATTAACTTTTTCAATCGATGGCTAAGATCAATTGCGGTCCTTCAACCACGATCAAGGCACCCATTCACTCCTATCCCCTGCGGAGTTGTTGATCATTGTCGATGTACCAGATCTGTCGATCTGATGGTCCAAATCGATTCCCACCCTTCACCTGCCACAAGTACTTGGATTTAATCTCTGTCGTTCATTTCATTCTCTTATGTTGTACTGCTTAATATTGGTTTCCCATCGCTTTCAGCCTCGTTCATTGATCTATAGATCCAATGAATCTTGTGCATTGTCACCTCATCTATCGTCCTTCTCTTTACTTTGTTTATATGCCATTTCTTCAATATTGTTATGTGGTGTCGGCTTTCTGCAGGGTTCTGGTCCTTCAGTGTTCTTCCACATAACTCTCTCCTGAGCTTAACTCTGTATATTCCTTAGCCACTGTCTCTCCGGACCTTACTTTGATCCTCCATCAAATTCAGTGATCTGACATGATCCTTCATCCTCACTTCTTCTTGTTTCTGCCGAACTCCACCTAGATACATATACTGTGCAAAACCTCTAATTCACACATAATTTATCATTCAATAATCAAACCACACACTTACATAGTTTATGAATTGAATCTCTGTATCTATATATATATATATATATATATATATAAACAAATTATTACATAATGAGACTTTCTGTCTCTTTGGCTTGATTTTCTCATCAATGGGCTCTGTTTTCCTACCTGTCGTAGGCTTACAATCAAACCTATCTAACTCTCGACCTAACTGACTAAATATATATATATAAACAAATTATTACATAATGAGACTTTTTGTCTCTCTGGATTGATTTTCTCATCAATGGGATCTGTTTTCCTACCTGTCGTAGGCTGACAATCAAACCTATCTAACTCTCGACCTAACTGAATAACTAGCTAACTCCTGACTATGCCTTTTAGGCTTACATTTATACAAAAGGATTCTACAACCAATTCCTGGTTTAGATCCATAATCTTCTCAACAAAATCCTAAAATATCTTCCTTATCTCTAAGGATCGTCTATAATCGACAAAATCATGAACTAACTCCTAATCTAAGTTTTACAATTAATTCTCAAATCTCTCAATCTCTCAAGTATCCTGAGTCTCTCATGTTCTCCTACATTCAATAATATTTACTAATATGCCTCACTATACTTAATTAAATCCCTATTCTAGCTTCTCTCATTAAAATCACTCAAAACCTCAATAATTACATTAATTCAAAACATAGGGAACCAACTTCCTTGAAAACACAAGACCCCCTATGTCTACTATAATACAATGATATTATTGAGATAAATTCTTCTGCATCAAACTCTAAAGGTTGAAAATAATCATGATCTCTTGATCATGTGCTTCTGATTTGTATCCTCTTGGATTCCATACTTTGTTATGTAGTTTGTCCTTGGTTGTTGTTCTCCAGGTCTCCACACTTTATGCTACATTTCCCCACTAGCTATGCTCTCACAATCTGTTGTTGTATTTTTGTTGTTGCCGCTTTTCCTTCTTTCTATTGTCCTCTCCCTTTGAGACTCTTTTCTCATCAAATCCATCATCAATTCAATTTCTATGTCTAACGCATTTCATTGCTAGACTCTTTCTTCTTCCTCTCTTACATATCCTTTGCCATCTTCATCAAGTTCTTTCTTCCCTATTGGTGCTTTCAGCCATTTCTCCAATAGCTCCAATTCTATCTCCCATTCACTGATCCTTTGATGAGAGTTTAGTCCTTCTTCTTCGTTGACTGCCTCAACAACTTCCCTAGTTATCTCCATTGTGCCTATCATCATGATGGAGTCATGATCTTTTACTATGTTTTCAGCTAACATAGTCTCTTCTTTAAATTTTCCTTTAATCTTCTGCTGGTTACTTTCACTTTGTAGTTGTTGGTTCCTTACTGCCACCCTTACATCCTTACCCTCCTGTTGCTTCTGAACTTCTATTTCATCCCCAAATAAATTCTTTTCAATTTCTTTGATCACAACATCACACTCATTCATTCTATTCACTGTTCCTGCAAACAAACTATTGGTTTGTGAATCAAAACACTCTTCTGTCTCCATGTCTTTTAAAGACCCTCTGCTACTATTAAGTACTGTTGTAACCACTTCTTTTCTATTTCCATTTCCTCCTAGCAACTTCTCCAACAATTCAATTTCCTCCTTACATTTAGCAAGTGTCTTATCACAATGCTCTTCATTTCTAGCTTCATCCTTTACATGGTCACTATTTCCCAACGATTCAATCAGACTGCCTTCCATAGACAATTCTATCTCATTCATCTCCACATAAATAAGTTCTTTTTCAACACTTATAATCCCTATATTCACACAACAATTATCAGTTTGAAAACTGTACGACTCAACAATGCCAACTAATGTTTCACATATCAGCTTTTTAGGCTGATCTTCATCTCCTTCCTCCACATGGAATTGTCCTTGTTTTATAACAGTCCTAAATATCAATTCATCAATACTTCCTTTCTGCTACAACAATTTAATATTTTCCTAATTCAAGAGGCATTCTTCATCATACTCTACTCTAGAATATGTATCCTTTGAAAGGTATTCTTCATCCTCTATCAGTACATCAGTATGCTGATCCAAGTTCTCCTCTGAACTCTGGTAATTTTTATCAAGTTTTATGACAACTTCATAAGGCTGCCAATCCTCTACAAAACCTGCACTCACAAAAAAATCATTATAATTAAAAACATAACACCTCAGTGTCTCTTCTTCCTTTTGCAACACTTCAGTATTATGCTCTGGACTATCTCAATAGTTCACCGATATCCATTATTCATCTTCACCCAGAATTTCATCTTGTTCTGGCATACAAATAGAAACTTCCATTTACAATTGAGCTTCTTTGAGTTTTCCCATCAGCCACTTTACTTGCCTCTACTGTAGCCTTCTCTATATTTTATGCCAATTTACTACCTTTTTCCTCAATAGCCATCCTTGTCTTTGGTTTTCCTCTAGTATTCTCCTTAATGCATCGAGTTGTTCTTTCATCTATGCAATTTCCTTGTCAAGCTCCTCTTGACTCATTCTCTTGCCATTTTCCTTGGCATCCTCCTTCACTTTTCTTTTACTGTGGTCTTCCTTAGAACCTCTACTATGAATATCAGTAGTTATTTTCACCTCCATCTCTATGAGTTCCTCACTCACTCACTATGAGCTACATTAAAGCTTCTGCAACAGCAAGTCCTCCCTGCTGCCACTTACCTCACCAAGTTTTCCTCGGTACTTGGTCTTTTGGCAAGCCCTTGGTTCTCTATCTCTGGAACCTCTTTTGAACACCTCTCTTTGCTCCTTCTAGGCTTCAACTCATCTACATCTTCTAAGAACACAACTATCCTCCTATATTTCAATCACAATGAAATACGTGGTTTTGACCACATCCTCTTTCACTTAGAAAGTCTTATTAGCTTCCTTCACTACTTAGCAATTCTGCCCACATCCTCTTGGAATTGCCTTTATTATCCTCTTTTGAGTTGGAACTATACCTTTGCAATAACAAGTCTCCTTCTTTCTACATATGCCTTACTAAGCTTATCTCCTCTAAGCTCAATCTTTTAGCATCTCTCTAGGTCTTTCCTCTAGAACCAATTGAGCACTCCTTGCTCTAGGTTGGTGCAATATTCTCACCTTCATTCGATGTTACCTGTGTATCAATATAAATACCACACACTCTCCAATCCTCAAATCAAATTGAAACAAAAACATATCATCTCACATTCAAGATCTCTACGTGATCTTGTTCTACCATTCACCTGCACTTTGAATGGATTGTCATGTGCTCCCTTGCATCTGTAATTCTCCCAATATTCTGCTATACTTTATCTCCGTGTGCTTACTGTTTTTCAGATTAGAATCTGGTCTCCTCTTGCCCACTTTCATCACCATTCACCTGTATACACACCTTCAAAACATAAATCTGTTCTAAATTCTTTTCAAATAATTTTTCACACAAAATTTCTTTACGCTTTAATATCAAATGTTTCAGCCACAATTCTGGTGTGATACCAAAATGATGCAGGGAAAAACCCTGCAATACCCATAGTATGCATATAAAATGCAAAATCTCATCTCTCTCGGGAATTTCAGTGACCTTCCTCGTTAAACTTTCTTAAATTAAGGTTTAAGGCCGCTTAATTAGTCTTGTTAGCGCTCAAATCTGCCTCAGGCTGAGGAAGGAAAAACTCGAGGCAACATCATACCACGCTCAGCCTCGTAGCTAGCCCTACGAGGACAGGAGAGGGCTCTCTCCGGGTCTATCTCGGCAAAGGTTTTCAAAGGGGTTGAGATGACCAATAAGGAATACTGATCTTAGGCTAGATATTAAGTGCAGAGGTTTATAGGTGATTTTTTGGGATTTTTGTTGAATCAAAGGGAAAAGCAATTTTGGGTGTGGGGATGAGACACAGTTTCTGCAGACGTCTGATTGGAGCAAGGTAGGCAATTGTTTTGATGCTTTTAAAGTGATGAGGTGAATAGATCAGACAGGCGAGGAGCTAAGGAGAGCAAGCAAGCGCAAGGGTTCTCCTTAAACTGAAGAAAACATAGAAAATTAAACAAATTTAAAGGTAGAGCATAGCAGATTTATGGATTCTACCTTAACACTTCATTTGTTCAATTCCAGAAGATGAGAGAGGGAAAATGATACACATAACAAACTTACAAGTACTGAAATAAACACACCATCAAGACATAAAGCCATAGGAATTCCAAATAGTGCTGCAAATCCTTGGTCTTCCCTTTTCCAAAATGCTGAAGTAAAATGTACAATAAAGTCTCAAAGCCTCTTCCCAAAGAGTCCAACCCTGAAAATGACTAAGAAAATACATAATATAGGCAAGCTAACACATTCCCTTGCCTCTAGGGGTCGAGCTCATCATCCTAGGAGCTGTTTCAACCAATTCTAAACAAAGCACTACAATCTAGGCAGTCAAAACAACTTGCCTCTATAAGCTAGGAAACCAATTCATTCATTAAATGTTTGCTATTTCATGAATGAATCATCTAGAATAGGTAAATAAGTGTCAAGTCAACATAAAATTACATTAATTACATCAAGGAGGGTGAAAAATCCCATCACAAGTCAAAACTGGTCAAAACTGGGCGAATTCCTGAGCTGGAAGGTGAAAAATGTGCAAAAAATCCTGATGCGTAGCGCGCCTGAGCCCTACGCATAGCGCGCCTTTCCACCTGCTTTTGGGGCACTTCTCGGCATCCAAATTGAGCTCAGGTTGGCTTGTTGGAAGGCCATGGATGTCTAATTTCCAACCCAAGTGGAATTTTCCAATTTGATGTCCATTTGCCCCTCCAAAAGTGCATTCTCCCAAGGTTGCTACCTGTGTGTCCAAAAAGGGGCAGTGAGGTCATTTTTTGCATGTTTTTTGACCTTTTGGGGACCCAAACCTTGATGAAATGCCTTGGTAGTGGCTGAGCAGATGTATTTCATCATGAAAAATCCAAAAATGTAAACCTTTCATGATTTGGACCTCCCCATCTTCACGGTAGCGCGCGGCGCGCTACGTGTTGAGCCCAAAAACCTGTTTTTATGTAAAAATTTCAAAATTGACAAAATTTTTCCCAAATTTCTTGAAATTTGGGTTGGTGGTCCCTAATCAAGTATTATGCTCAGTCAAAGAGGCTTCGGCCAAAATTTGGAGTGGATCTGGCCTTTTCCGCCATTTTAGTGCCTTGCTCAATCGCCTCTTAAGGATCTTAATTTTTGCTTTGCAAACATGCATGCGGGCCTAGTAATGATTCTTCATATGACAAAGCAAGTCTTTGTCTCTATTGGCTTTCGCCAACAACGCCTCCAAGTGTCGGTTGACCTACTCAATCACAAATTGCCGCGCCACAGGTGTCAAGTCACCCGGTCTTTTACGGGCCAACCTACGGTCTTCACGGATTCGTTGCAGCTCTATAAGTGTGTGCTCGTACTCTAACTGTTTATTGCGCTACTCTAGATACCTGATATATGAAGCTGTCTCATCATGACTAGTAACAAAACTTGATGGCTCACCTGAAGGCCTTTCCTCATGCTTGGGCTTCTTGCCCTTATCCTGTACCTGCGGTGCTGATGTCGAAAGCGAGGCCCCTTCCACACGAGGTGGAGATAACACTCGTTGTGCTGATGAAGTCAACGAGACCCCTTCCACCCCGGGTGGAGATAGTACTCGTCGTGTAGATGCAAATAAGGCCCTATGTCCTTGCTGATATGTCACACATGCTGGAGCGCTGACATGCTCTATCTCAGGAATATCAAACTGACGTGAAGGCCCTCCCTCGTCATGAGCAATCTCAGGGGGTGGCTGTGGCGCTGTGAAAAGGTCATGAGAAATAAAATCCTCCCAAGTAATGTCCTGCTGTGCCAACTGATGCATCACTATGATTTTGATCAATGCATAATGATAGATGCTTTTATGTTGATGTGCTGGGCTCTTCCTTTGTACTAAAGGCACCATCCTCTCTATGTTGCGACACATGAAAAATGGAATGTTCATCATACGTACCCTTGTAAAATGCATCAACAAACAGACATGGTACGCATAGAGACGTGAAAATCTGCCCTCGCAACTGAAATATCGAATGATGAGTTTCATCAATGGTGCATACTCATCCCTTAGGAATCTGAAAGGAAAAACTGCAGTCAAGTGTCTTACACATCCGGGCTTAATATATGGCTCATAGTGAAATCTGTCTAACTGCTGGCATTTATTCCATTCCTCCCCTACATTTGGTATCCCAGTGGCCTGAGCAATAGTCTCTGGTGACAAGGTGAAATTCACTCCGGCAAGGTTTACATGACCATCCTGCAAATGTAGAACAAATAAAAGGACTAGTTCCCGATGATCCTGGATCTGTGAGATCCACTCACAGTATTCAAAACATGATAGATACTGAAAACAGTCCATTGCAAGTGGAAAAGCTTGCAATTGAGCCAAAGAGGTGGGCTCCTCCCTGACATGCCGACCACCTTTGCCACCTTTGTGATACCTCCTTGGCACGCTTACCTCTGGTGTAGAATCACTATCATAATCCTGCTCATAAGCTGACTCGGTCTCTGACATGTTATATATGCTGATATACAACTGTGTGCAAAATTTGACTGTAGACTTGTTCTTTTTCTCAAAATGCTGTGACCAAGGGGACACAAATATACAAGGGAAATGTTAGGAAAGGGGAAACATTAGGGAAATGGGGAAAATGGAAATCAAACAAGGAATTTAGGGAAGGGAAGGGACATGGAAATCTTGAAGTTTTAGGGTTTGGGATGAGGTAGGGTATGAAAATATGTTTGTAGTAGAAGGGAGGGGTTTAGGATTTGAGGGAAAATAGTGTAGGGTTTTAGGAGGAATTATTGGGGAAAATATTGGTAAATATAGGGGATGGGGAATCAAAAGGAAATGGGAAAATGAGAACCTTGGTTTACTTTTGAAACCCTACAGCAATCTTGGCATTCAATCTTTATAGCAAATTAATGAACAAGGAGGGTTTTTATACTTGGTTTTCCATGGCACATATATCATAATCTCTTACATAAACCGTCCAAAAACCAAGAACAAGCCGTGAATGTAAGCCTACCTGTGATTTGATGCTTGAGAAGAGGCGTTTTAGTGATGTCTGGCCAAGTTTCTAGGCATACACTTCAATGCATAGCGCTCCTCACCCAACACGCCGCGCACCCCTGATGCGTAGCACCCGTGCAAAATCACACTGAGAATTTTGGCCTGATGTGTAGCGCGCCACCGATGCGTAGCGCGCCCAACCTGATGCATAGCGCGCCCTGTAACAACCCGATTTGCCCTCAAATACACAAAATCGCCTAAACACAATACTCTTTGCTTTTGGAATGTAGAATGGGTTGCAAATGAGGAGAAATATCTTCATATAGACTCCTTGTTGATTTTTGCTTAACCCAAAACCCATTTTCTTATGTTTGGATGTTGACACTTTTTGAAAATTAATAGGCTTTGACTTTTTTGATTTCCCCTTTAAAATTGGTTGAAATAATGATTTTATATGATAATTTTTTGCAAGGATAGCTCTGATATGCTCTGGCAAAGGAGACCAAGGCTGCACTTTGAACGATTGGAGAACTGAAAATTTTGACAATTTTTACAAAAATGAGATGGCGACTTATCTTCAAAACAGAATTTTGAAGAGAAGTCCTAATTCAGCTGTACA
Source organism: Pinus tabuliformis (assembly GCA_031772625.1). Lineage (NCBI taxonomy): Eukaryota > Viridiplantae > Streptophyta > Pinopsida > Pinales > Pinaceae > Pinus > Pinus tabuliformis. The sequence continues at coordinate 963,741,514 of CM062811.1, forward strand.
ATGATGAAAATTATTGAAGCGATGATCTATCAAAGTCATCCCTCTGGCCTACTTGTCTTCTAATACTTTTCAAGACAAAATTGACTCAACCGTAGACCTAAGACCTAAAGATTCAAAACATGATTGTAAATGACCTTTGAAGATTTATTTTAATAAACAGGCCTGAACTAGAAGTGCCAAGCACGGGGGAATGAATGACACAACCCACTCCATCAGAGTTATGGCATGCCTAACGAAATGCAACTGATCAAAACTGGTGGGACACCTAATCATGAAATGCAAAAGAGCTTTGATCTCTGATGGAGGGATAACTAGACCGACTCTAACATTGGCTCCAATGGGGATGGTAGCTCCTTGGAGATGCCAAGAACCGCAGATCTCTGTAAGAGCTAGACAGTGCCTTCATCCATTGGGCGATGGAGTCATTATTTTCGACACAAAAACTTGAGAAAAACCAAAAACTGCTTTGACCAAACTAGACTCAAAACTAAAAGATTTAAACAACTGACTTGACAAACTTAGACTAACTAACCTTCATTTTCAGAATTATAGCCTTCACCTCGGGCCCCAGACTGAAGATGATAAGTTAGTTTACATGCACAATAGAATAAAAGTAAAATGATATGTACAATGATGATGAAATGAGCAGAAAATACTCAGAAGTAATATCTCTTTAACAGCCGACCATTAATCGGCCCTCCAGGACATTCATCTCCATTCATTTCTTTGAGAAGAAAAGCGTTCTGACCATGATAAGCTGCAATCATATAAGGACCCTTCCATAAATTGTCAAATTTTCTGTGCTTTCCTTTGTCTTCATGTCGAGCATCCCATCTCAAGACTACCTCATCTAGCTGAAATGTGTTCGCCTTTGCTTTCCGGTCATAAATCTTTTTGATGCGCTCCTGTAACTTGCAAATGTTTTGAAATACTTCCTCCCGTGTCTGCTGTAAATGAATCATTTGATTAATCCTTCTCTACATGGGATCTTCCTCACTACCTGCTTCTTGAAGCAATTTGACTACCAGGACAGCAAGTGAAGTTGGAAAAGCCGTGTCTATTCCGTACACCAACTCGAAAGGAGAGATGCCAATAGACTTTTTCTGACTCACCCTATCAGACCATAGTGCATTTATTAACTTCTTGTGCCAGCCCTTTTTACTGATTTCCAACAATTTCTTAATGATATTGACCAAAGATTTATTAGATGACTCCGCCAATCCATTTCCTTGAGGATGATATGCGGTTGAATGTCCCAAGCTGATGTTGTACTTATAAAAAAACTCAATCATCCTTTTTGACTTAAATGCTGCTGCATTATCTATGATTAACTTACTTGGGCATCCAAAACGTGACAAAATATTGGTTTCAAGAAAAGAGATAATTACCCCATCCGTGGCTTGTCGAGTAGGAATTGCTTCAATCCATTTTGTGAAGTAATATGTGGCTGTCAATATCCATCAATGTTGTCCTGATGATGCTGGATGAATTTCCCCGATGAAATCCAATCCCCACTGCTGAAATGGTGCTCTGACCTCAATTGGTTTGAGAGGCAATGGCTGTAGTTTCTGCTTCCCTTCAAAAATTTGGCATTCATGACAATTCTTAATAGCCTTATATACATCTGAAAATAATGAAGGCCAATAATAACCTGCCCTTAGAATCTTGTTCGTTGTGGTTTTCCAAAACAGATGGCCTCCACAGTCACCTCTATGAAAGTCTTCCACAACTCTTTTGGCTTCCTCCTCTACCAAACAATTCAATAACATTCCACCAGGATCTTTCCAATACAATGCAGAATTTAGTATGCAGAATTTTTTAGCTTTCAATTTCAATGTTCTACTTTTGTTTCTAGGCATTCTGGGAGGTGAAGACAAATGCTGAAGTACATATAAAATGTCGGCATACCAAGGAGAAGAAAGAAACATTTCAGATACCTGAACGGATGAATTCTCCTCATCTTCATCAAACATGGCAGCAATCAAATTTATGTCTAGAACTTGCAAATTCGTTTCAGCCATTAACTTGGCGAGTCCTTGACCTTTGATCAGCTTGGTTGGTTTAATCTCCACATCATACTCTAGCAATGCAGCAATCCACTTACCCCTCCTGCCTTCTGGATCTTCCTGTACTAAAATATCTTTAACTGCTGCATTAGGAACATAAGCTAAAACATGGGAATGTAATAAATACACACAGAAATCCTTCAAAGCCTTTACAAGCGCAAGTGCTTTCTTCTCAATGATGTCATATTTTAATGCTCCATCTCTTATAATCCGACTGAAAAAAGAAATGGGCTTTTCAACACCTTCCCTCTTCTGCATTAATACAACTGCCAAAGTGTGCTCAGAAGCAAATGAGAACAAAATAAAATCCTTAGTGTGGTCTGGGCTGATCAAAATAGGAGCTGAAGAAAGAGATAACTTCACTAAATTAAATGATTTCACCGCCTCTTCGGTCCACTTTACCTGACTGTCCTTTTTCAGCATGCTCGTGATTTCTCTAAGATGCTCTGCTAGATTTGGAATGAAGCGACGCAAAAAATTCAATTTACCATTGAAGGACTGTATTTCTTTCTTATTCCGGGGCTGTTCAATTTGCTGAATTGCTTCAACACGTGTAGGGTCAATACGGATGCCATCTTTAGATATGATGTGGCCAAGAAGTTTGCCTTCCTCCATGGCGAAAAGACTCTTTTTTGGATTCAGTGAAATGCCATATTTTCTGCACTTTTGGAAAACATTTTGCAAATGATACAAATGTTCCTCATCAGAATTTGAAAACACGGTTAAGTCATCCAGATAAACAACCAAAAACACATCTTTCTCATTGGCGAAAGCCACGTCCATTGCGCGCTGAAATGTGGCGCCTGCATTTTTCAAACCAAACGACATCTTTGCATAATGAAACGTTCCCCATGTAGTGGTGAAGGATGTCTTGTCACGGTCATATTCATGTACTAAAATCTGATTGTATCCTGAATAGCCATCGAGTAGTGACATCCTTGATGCTCCAACTACTCACTGCAATATATGGTCCATTTTGGGCAGCGGATAATTGTCTTTTAAGGATACCTTATTCAAATTTCTGAAGTCAATACATAAGCAGATCTCACCTGTTTTCTTCCTTACGGGTACCAAGTTTGATATCCAATCTGAAAATTGGATAGGCACAATGATTCCTGACTTATACAATATGTTTACCTCTTTTTCAATTGATGGAAGCAGCTTCGGATTGATTCTCCTCAACTTTTGACGAAAAGGCTTCTGATTTGGCTTAATAGGAATAGTATGCTGAATGATATTTGTGTCATATGTTTTCAGATCTGAATAATCCCATGCAAAAACATTAGAAAATGAAGACAGCAATCTGATATACTCTTCCTTTACCATTGGTGACAATGACTTTGATAGCTTAACCATCTTGGGATTCTCGGCTGTCCCAATGTTTACATCCTCAACACCTTTTTCAATTGGTCTCAATGTCGGTTTGCGGGCCACATCATCTTGGTCAAACAGCTCCTCTAAAGGAATCAATCCCTTAGGAATAATGTTGTCTTTAAGTTGCAGCACGTCCATTTGATTTACTTGTATATTATCACTATCATCATCATGTTCAGAATCTATTGAGGTATCTTTGAATTTACCCTTATTTTGCAGAAACTGATTGATCTCTTCATCATCTTGAAAGACCTGCCAACACCGCTGATTGTCTGGGACGGTGGGACGATGTTTCACATGAATCTCAAACTTGTTGCTAGAATTCATCGGAATTTTTAGATTGCTTGCTGCCTTAGCAAGTCCATCAGCAACACCATTTTGTGTGCGAGGCACACATGTCAAGGTATGATCAGAAAATAACTTCAAAATATCTAAGACTGCATTTCGATATGCCCTCATACAAGGATGCTTGGCCTGAAACTCACCCTTAACTTACTTTATACCCAACTCGGAATCACCATAGACTGCAATCTTCTTCGCTTTCAGCTTTCTAAGAATCTTAAGGCCAGCAATGAGAGCCTCATATTCTGCCTCATTATTTGAACAGTCAAATGCTAGTTTATAGGAACACACTCTCACCTTGCTTGGAACTTTGTCTTGAGCAGAAAAGGGACTTCGAATCCACACACCAATACCAGCACCATCACTACCTACTGCGCCATCAAAATCCATGGTCCAAAGACCATCTTCATCTTCTTCCAAGTGTTGAAATTGTGTTAGCTCTATTTTTTCTGTTTGCTGCCCCTTATCCTCAGCTGAATGCTCCATAGTAGCTTGCTTTTCTCCTTTTTCCTTTTGCAGAACTTCTCTGAAATTTTCAGTGATCTCTGGTATATCTTCCGCCTGAACTAACTGACTATCTAGATCATTAAAACTATCAGCAAATAAAACAAATGACTCCAAATCTGTATGTACATAATTTACAGGATGATTGATTGGCTTCTCTTTGTTGTTTATCGTGTATTTCATCTTTTGCTCTCGATATAGCTTTCTCATTTGACCGAAGACTAGAATTGTAGCATAAGAAAAGTCTAACTGTAGAGTGCCCTTCAACTTAGCCCCCCAAGATCTTGAAAGTAGCATACCAAAACGTGGAGGAATGTCCGCCACAACCACATCCATCAAGACATTCTTCATTGGGATTTGGTCTAAGCTAACAACCAAATCTTTGATGAGCCCGATACATCTTACACGGCTGGAATCAAATGAATACAAATCATGATATTTCCTTGTAATGTCTAACCCCAACTTCTCCATGATCGCCTTTGGCATCAAATTGTGCGAAGCACCCGAATCGAACATAGCATTGTGCAAAACATATTCATGCAATCTCAAACTGATATAAAAGGGAGGAACATCACTATCAGGGGACTCACCATCCAATGCTGGCCCAAATATCAATTCTGGCTGATCATCTTCAACGTTCACCGTGTCAAACATGGGATCAAAATTCAGAATTTTAGAGACTTGACCTCGGTAGCTGCTGTTTTTCATGATTTCAGTCAAAGGAATAGATACTTTTAATTTGGAAATTTCATTTTCCAAACTAAATGCTGAAACTTTGTCGACTTCTTTGACCAGAACTTCCCTCCTATCTTTGATTACACTTGGCTGATTTGTCTTTTCTGCTGCTGATATCTTGCTAGTTGTGGGATCAATTGTCTCCTTTCCTTTTTTCTATGGTATCGGTGAATCCGTCTTTGGTGCTGTAGCTTTTTTTCTTTACTGAATCGGATTGATAGGCACATCTCGGTTCCTCAATGAATATTGCTTCTGTTGGGTGGACAAGGCATTCAAATATCCTCTTTGGTAATCATCTAAATATGCATCATTAGCTAAGATAAAATCTTCATCTTGTTGGGCGCCTGAACTTTCTCCATATTCTTCTTCTTCAGTGATGTAAATGGGCAGATCATCAGGAGTAAAGAAGTGATTTTGGTCCCCTACTAGATCAGCATCTTCATCTGAGTCTTTAGTCACAAAATTCTGCAAAAGAGGAGTCTTGATCGGTTGCTGGGTTGCCGGCTCTTGTATTCTTGCCTCGCGCTGCTTAATTATGAACTGAGGTTGTTGCTGGCCACGGTAATTTGGATTACGAATCTGTGGTTCTGATTTGTCAAGGTTGATTCTTTTGAGCATTTTTTCCATCTCACGAAGCCAAGGTGGTTCTGATGTAGATTCTTCCTTTATAGTCACTCTTTTCTCTGCCTTCAACCGTGCTCTCTTGTCATTCAAATTTGCCTCAACATTAACAGCAATCTTTTGCATATCTTCTAAAGTAGGCGGATCTCTATCCCATAATGAATAGGCCATCTCCGGATCAAAACCATCCGGGAATTTGAGAAGAGCTGATTTTCTAGATGGCCTTAAATCATCCGGAATAGCATTATAAACTGTATTGAAATATAGTCTTGGACAGACTCACCATGATTGCGTTTGATATTATTGTACTCGGCATTGATCTGAAGTGGATCCTTTCTGAGTTCCCAACGATCTAGAAACTGTCTCTGAAGTTCAGCCAATGTAGGTATACTTCTGGCTCCCAAGCCTCTGAATCATTTTCTTACCTCTCCTCCGAATGTTTGCACAAACAGTCGCATAGTTACATCCTCTTCATCAATCTCATATAAATCACAAAAATTTGCCATTTTGTCTATGTGCTGCTGAGCGGACACACTTTGAGGAGTGCCATCAAATAAAGGAATCTTACTCTGATAATCCGTGGGCATATCATGCAAATCTTGAGGAAGAGCAAGAGGAGCAAACCGAGCAGCCATTGCTCTTGGCGGATTTGGTCTGGGAGTAGTTGGTGGAGAAGATGCACCCGAAGTATGAGGAGTATGAGGAGGTGTATGCGGAGGAGAAACAACGTGGGTTGAAGGAGGGGAATTAGCTGCAGATTCTGAATAAGTAATTATAGGTTGCACAGGAATGGTGGGAATGAAAGGCGGTTCAGTGGGATTTTTCGAAGCGGAAGCCATGACAGTAGATCCAATATTCGCAGATGCAGCTTCTAAGAAATCAGTAATATTTGTAGCCTGAATGTCACTCTGAAGGTGCCTCAAGATAAAATTTTCAATTAATTTATTATGTTTTTCAACTTTAAGAGCTGCAGCAAAGTCAGGATTTGGAACTAGAGAATCAAGTGCACTTTCGGATTGAGTTTTAAACAGCGACAATTCAAATTTCTCGTCAAAATCAAGTTCTTCAAGATACTCAAAAATTGCAGGACATGAATGAGATTTAACCAAGGGAGTCGCCAAGCTTTCTTGACGGAGGATTTTTCGAATCAAGTTTGGGTTTTCGTAAATAGGAGGTGGATTCGGATCTGGATTAGCTCTCGTATGTCTTTTTGAAGCCAGTGTGTTTATCAGAAAATCAAAAGAATTAAAATATTTCAGCCAATCGTTTTCTAGACTCAATCATCCAAAGGTCTAGAACGAACAAAAGTACTGGGGTGATTTGCAAAACAGGTTTCACAAGCTAACCGGAGATTGACTGAAGCAGCGTTTATCTACTTCCGCTAATGCAAAGCAAAAGCGTTTCGAAGGCTACCTGGCATAACTTCAGGCTCCGTCTAAGACTTGTGAAACAAACTCATCAGCAAGCAAACCATTGAGATTTCTTCCCTAGTATGGTCGCCACTATGTTAGCACTCAAATCTGCCTCAGGCTGAGGAAGGCAAAACTCGAGGCAACATCATACCACGCTCAGCCTCGTAGCTAGCCCTACGAGGACATGAGAGGGCTCTCTTCAGGTCTATCTCGACAAAGGTTTTCAAAGGGGCTGAGATGACCAATAAGGAATACTGATCTTAGGCTAGATATTAAGTGTAGAGGTTTATAGTTGATTTTTTGGGATTTTTGTTGAATCAAAGGGAAAAGCAATTTTGGGTGTCGGGATGAGACACAGTTTCTGCAGAGGTCTGATTGGAGCAAGGTAGGCAATTGTTTTGATGCTTTTAAAGTGATGAGGTGAATAGATCAGACAGGCGAGGAGCTAAGGAGAGCAAGCAAGTGCAAGTGTTCTCCTTAAACTGAAGAAAACATAGAAAATTAAACAAATTTAAAGGCAGAGCATAGCAGATTTATGGATTCTACCTTAACACTTCATTTGTTCAATTGCAGAAGATGAGAGAGGGAAAATGATACACATAACAAACTTACAAGTACTGAAAGAAACACACCATCAAGACATAAAGCCACAAGAATTCCAAATAGTGCTGCAAATCCCTGGTCTTCCCTTTGCCAAAATGCTGAAGTAAAATGTACAATAAAGTCTCAAAGCCTCTTCCCAAAGAGTCCAACCCTGAAAATGACTAAGAAAATACATAATATAGGCAAGCTAACACATTCCCTAGCCTCTAGGGGTCGATCTCATCATCCTAGGATCTGTTTCAACCAATTCTAAACAAAGCACTACAATCTAGGCAGTCAAAACAACTTGCCTCTATAAGCTAGGAAACCAATTCATTCATTAAATGTTTGCTATTTCATGAATGAATCATCTAGAATAGGTAAATAAGTGTCAAGTCAACATAAAATTACATTAATTACATCAAGGAGGGTGAAAAATCCCATCACAAGTCAAAACTGGGCGAATTCCTGAGCTGGAAGGTGAAAAATGTGCAAAACATCTTGATGCGTAGCACGCCTTTCCACCTACTTTTGGGGCACTTCCCAGCATCCAAATTGAGCTTAGGTTGGCTTGTTGGAAAGCCTTGGATGTCTACTTTCCAACCCAAGTGGAATTTTCCAATTTGATGTCCATTTTCCCCTCCAAAAGTGCATTCTCCCAAGGCTGCTACCTGTGTGTCCAAAAAGGGGCAATGAGGTAATTTTTTGCATGTTTTTTGACCTTTCGGGGACCCAAACCTTGATGAAATGCCTTGGCAGTGGCTGAGCAGATGTATTTCATCATGAAAAATCCAAAAATGCAAACCTTTCGTGATCTGGACCTCCCCATCTTCAGGGTAGTGCGCAGCGCTCTACGCGTTGAGCCCAAAAACCTGTTTTTACATAAAAATTTCAAAATTGACAAAATTTTTCGCAAATTTCTTGAAATTTGGGCTGGGAGTCCCTAATCAAGTATTATTATTAGTCAAAGAGGCTTCGGCCAAAATTTGGAGTGGATCGGGCCTTTTCCGCCGTTTTAGTGCCTTGCTCAATCGCCTCTTAAGGATCTTAGTTTTTGCTTTGCAAACATGCATGCGGGCCCAGTAATGATTCTTCATATGACGAAGCAAGTCTTTGTCTCTATTGGCTTTCGCCAACAACCCCTCCAAGTGTCGGTTGACCTTCTCAAGCACAAATTGCCGCGCCACAGGTGTCAAGTCACCCGGTCTTTTACGGGCCAACCTACGGTCTTCACGGATTCGTTGCAGCTCTATAAGTGTGTGCTCGTCCTCTAACTGTTTATTGTGCTGCTCTAGATACCTGATATATGAAGTTGTCTCATCATGACTAGTAACAAAACCTGATGGCTCACCTGAAGGCCTTTCCTCATGCTTGGGCTTCTTGCCCTTATCCTGTACCTGCAGTGCTGATGTCGAAAGCGAGGCCACTTCCACACGAGGTGGAGATAACACTCGTTGTGCTGATGAAGTCAACGAGACCCCTTCCACCCTGGGTGGAGATAGTACTCGTCGGGTAGATGCAAATAAGGCCCTATGTCCTCGCTGATATGTCACACATGCTGGAGCGCTGACATGCTCTATCTCAGGAATATCAAACTGACGTGAAGGCCCTCGCTCATCATGAACAATCTCAGGGGGTGGCTATGGCGCTGTGAAACGGTCACGAGAAATAAAATCCTCCCAAGTAATGTCCTGCTATGCCAACTGATGCATCACTATGATTTTGATCAATGCATAATGATAGATGCTTTTATGTTGATGTGCTGGGCTCTTCCTTTGTACTAAAGGCACCATCCTCTCTATGTTGTGACACATGAAAAATGGAATGTTCATCATACGTACCCTTGTAAAATGCATCAACAAACGGACATGGTACGCGTAGAGACGTGAAAATCTGCCCTCGCAATTGAAATATCGGATGATGAGTTTCATCAATGGTGCATACTCATCCCTTAGGAATCTTAAAGGAAAAACTGCAGTCAAGTGTCTTACACATCCGGGCTTAATATATGGCTCATAGTGAAATCTGTCTAACTGCTGGCGTTTATTCCATTCCTCCCCTACATTTGGTATCCCAGCGGCCTGAGCAATAGTCTCGGGTGACAAGGTGAAATTCACTCCGGCAAGGTTTACATGACCATCCTGCAAATGTAGAACAAATAGACGGACTAGTCCCGATGATGTTGGATCTGTGAGATCCGCTCACGGTATTCAAAACATGATAGATACCGAAAACAGTCCATTGCAAGTGGACAAGCTTGCAATTGAGCCAAAGAGGTGGGCTCCTCCCTGACATGCCGACAACCTTTGCCACCTTTGTGATACCTCCTTGGCACACTTACCTCTGGTGTAGAATCACTATCATAATCCTGCTCATAAGCTGACTCGGTCTCTGACATGTTATATATGCTGATATACAACTGTGTGCAAAATTTGACTGTAGACTTGTTTCTTTTTCTCAAAATGTTGTGATCAAGGGGACACAAATATACAAGGGAAATATTAGGAAAGGGGAAACATTAGGGAAATGGGGAAAATGGAAATCAAACAAGGAATTTAGGGAAGGGAAGGGACATGAAAATCTTGAAGTTTTAGGGTTTGGGATGAGGTAGGGTATGAAAATATGTTTGTAGTAGAAGGGAGGGGTTTAGGATTTGAGGGAAAATAGTGTAGGGTTTTAGGAGGAATTATTGGGGAGAATATTGGTAAATATAGGGGATGGGGAATCAAAAGGAAATGGGAAAATGAGAACCTTGGTTTACTTTTGAAACCCTACAGCAATCTTGGCATTCAAATCTTTATAGCAAATTAATGAATAAGGAGGGTTTTTATACTTGGTTTTCCATGGCACATATATCATAATCTCTTACATAAACCATCCAAAAACCAAGAACAAGCCGTGAATGTAAGCCTACTTGTGATTTGATGCTTGAGAAGAGGCATTTTAGTGATGTCTAGCCAAGTTTCTGGGCATACACTTCAATGCGTAGCGCGCCTCACCCAACACGCCGCGCGCCCCTGATGCGTAGCGCCCGTGCAAAATCACACTGAAAATTTCGGCCTGATGCGTAGCGCGCCACCGATGCGTAGCACGCCCAACCTGATGCGTAGCGCGCCCTGGAACAGCCCGATTTGCCCTCAAATTTACAAAATCGCCTAAACACAATACTCTTTGCTTTTGGAATGTAGAATGGGTTGCAAATGAGGAGAAATATCTTCATATAGACTCCTTGTTGATTTTTGCTTAACCCAAAACCCATTTTCTTATGTTTGGCTGTTGACACTTTTTGAAAATTAATAGGCTTTGACTTTTTTGATTTCCCCTTTAAAATTGGTTGAAATAATGATTTTCTCTGATAATTTTTTGTAGGGATAGCTCTGATATGCTCTGGCAAAGGAGACCAAGGCTGCACTTTGAACGATTGGAGAACTGAAAATTTTGACAATTTTTACAAAAATGAGATGGCGACTTATCTTCAAAACAGAGTTTTGAAGAGAAGTCCTAATTCAGCTGTACAATGATGAAAATTATTGAAGTGATGATCTATCAAAGTCATCCCTCTGGCCTGCTGGTCTTCTAATACTTTTCAAGACAAAATTGACTCAACCCTAGACCTAAGACCTAAAGATTCAAAACATGATTGTAAATGACCTTTGAAGATTTATTTTAATAAACAGGCCTGAACCAGCAGTGCCAAGCACGGGGGAATGAATGACACAACCCACTCCATCAGAGTTATGGCATGCCTAACGAAATGCAACTGATCAAAACTGGTGGGACACCTAATCATGAAATGCAAAAGAGCTTTGATCTCTGATGGAGGGATAACTAGACCGACTCTAACAGGTCTCATGTGGAACAAGTTAATAGCTAACCCCAATCTAACCCTTTTTTAATACTATGATGCAAAACCTTATAACTCAACCCTTCAACCTTTATAAAACCTTTGCTTAATTCTATAACTATGCATATTAACCAAACCCCACTCTACATGCCAGCTCATCCTTTTTCACAATCGTGGAGTTTCAAAGGACTCAATAGAACATGCATTCGTAACTCCTAATTTGCCATATGTGATTCCCCTTTTCCACTGTTGATTTTGTCCACCAGATCAACGGCTGTCGCAATATCGCATCACACCAACATGTGACTTCATCGCATTCCTCTCCTCTCACATGTGATATGCGATAACACAACCTGACTTCAAATAAAATAAAACTGCACCTATCACCTTCTCAGGTCCACTCTGGCACAAGACTTATTGCTCAACCTCCACTGTTGATCTTACCTTTAATCTAATGGTTGTTGGCTTTCTTGATCACTGATTTCCTCAGTAATTCTGCACCATACATGAAAACCCATTTTATCCGACGATTTATAGTGATATCGCATCGGGAATTTGCGTGACACTTACCTGCCTCATGGAGCTGATAAGGATTATAAACCTTAACCTATAAATGTTCGAGTCCACCCTTGAAGTTAAAGTGCGATCTCTTTATGGCCCAATATCCATTGGATGATGGAGGCCCTCAAATCCTACAGCCTGCAGCCCTTCAACTAGCATGCGGGTTAATTACAGGCCTAATACCATAGTTGACTATGATGTAAGCATTGACTTTTGTGATCGATGGCTAAGATCAATTGCGGTCCTTCAACCATGATTAAGGCACTCGTACACTCCTATCCCCCGCGCAGTTGTTGATCACCGTCGATCTACTAGATCTATCAATTTTACGGTCCAGATTGATTCCCACCTTTCACCTATAGCAAGTACTTGTATTTAATCTCTGCCGTTCATTTCTTTCTCTTATGTTGTACGACTTAATCTTGGTTTCCCATTGCCTTCAGCCTCATTCGTTGATCTATAGATCCAACAACTCTTGTGCATCATTACCTCATTTCTCATCCTTCTCTTTACTTTGTTTATATTTCGTTTCTTCAATATTATTCTGTGGTGTCGACTTTCTTTAAGGTTTTGGTCCTTCATTATTCTGCCACATAACTCTCTCATGAGCTTAACTTTCTGTATTCCTTAACCACTATCTCTCCATACTTTAATTTGATCCTTCAATTGGATTTAGTGATCTCAAATGATATTTATCCTCACTTCTTTGTGTATTATGCCGAACTCCACCTGCATACATGTATTGTGCAGAACCTCTAATTCACACATAATTTATCATTCAATATTCAAACCACACACTTACACAGTTTAGGAATTGAATCTTTGTGTATATATATATATATATATATATACAAATGATAACATAGTGAGACTTTCTGTCTCTCTAGCCTGATTTTCTCATCAGTGGCCTTTGTTTTCCTACCTGTTGCAAGCTTACAATCAAACCTATCTAACTCTTGACATAACTGGCTAACTAGCCAACCCCTGACTATGCCTTTTAGGCTTACATTTATACAGAAAGATTCTACAACCAATTTCTGGTTTACATCCATAATCTTCTAAACAAAATCCTAAAATCTTGTCCTTATCTCTAAGGATCCTCTCTAATCCACAAAATCATGAACTAAACCCTATTCTAAGTTTTACAATAATTCTCAAATCTCTCAATCTCTCAAGTATCCTGATTCTCTCATGTTCTTCTACATTTGAGAATATTTACTAATATGCCTCACTATACTTAATTAAATCCCTATTCTAGCTTCTCTCATTAAAATCACTCAAAACCTCAATAATTACATTAATTCAAAACATAGGAAGCCAACTTCCTTGAAAATACAAGACCCCCTATGTATACTAAAATACAATGATATTATTGAATTGAATGCTCCTGCATCAGTATTACTCATGTAAAATTATAATATCCATTCATGGAGGTACCAAGTACTCCTTCAACTCAAACATAACTCTGTAAAGTTGTTTATAAACATATGCTATTGAGTCGACAATTATTCAACACATGCTTACCTACATTTGTCCATCATTAAATCTTAGCTACCACTCCATCCTTTGCTATTATAATGCCTCCAAAAGAATTTCCTTTGAAAAGTTCTTCTCTTCCCTCAAGCTTTCTTCACAATGGGCATTCTTCTTTCCTATCTTGTACTTGCATACAATTGATTATTGATGTCCATATAAAAAGAAATCCATCTGTCGAGGTACATGGGTACTATCCAATGTACTCATTAGTTCTCTAGGAATCCTTTTCATTTACATGGTTCATCAATCATGTTAAACTCTCTTTGACTTGGTACCTTACATTCTTAATCCATTTCAGATTTTAACTTCTTCAATTACACATCAATCTTGGATGACAGTACACCTACCACCCTATACCTACATAATGATTAATTCCACAATATGATGGCACATCCTTTCTCTACCTAAAAGAGATAAACACTACATTCCTAAGTTGAGAAGGATTACAACACACCTAGGCACCTATGCAAATTAAGTTGGACAAATAATTTGGGATGTTATATAATACTTTTCATGCACCCCTTAGAACACCTATGCAACATTACAATATTCTCAATTCAAGTATAACAAGCTTTGAACAAAACAAAGGTTTAACATCATTCCAATGCAACAATCATCCACCGAAAGAAGATTCAGACCATTTACACTTCATCACAATTCATCACTTTCTACTACTTATTGACCTCTCTTTTTTTTGTATAAAATTATGCACAAAGTTGGTGCCTCAAACTTCTATATCTTAACTAAATTTGGTGCCTCAAAGTTAGAGCAACCAATTCCCACTAAACCATTATAATTCATTGTAAATTGGCTAGGCTCAATACAACGATTATCTCTATTAATTTCCAAAACATGAGATAAAGAGAAACTCTAACAGTTGCAAGAAATTCAGACTTTTTATCGCCAAAAGGATACCATTTCTTCAAGCTTTGAGTAAACTATAGCTTTTCCATTCTCATAGTCCAAATTTTTCTTTAGCTTCATTAATTCCTTTGCAGAAGCTACTGGGTCTATCAGTTGTTGAACACTTCTATTGGCCACTGAACATATTGACTCCACTTTCACTATGCATACCCATCATCACACATTTTTTACAAAATCAACTCGGCCATGCTATCTCTCAACACCATCAGTAGCAGAATAAAGGGAAACAATCAATTCATGGGTTGTGAGCTGCATTATGAGGACCATTCAAAACATTCCCTTCTCTTGCATTGATCATTCACCAAAAAGCTATGTGAGCTCCACTCAAGGATCACATAGCTCTCGTATACTTGGCTGCTACACTCATTAGACTACTCATGCTCTCCATGTTCACTATCAAGACCTCTGATGCACACATATTTTCCATCGACAATGATGCCTGTACACAATTTTTGTCCTCTTAAATATGCCAACACCCCAAACTTATTGCAATAGTTTCCAGGTGATATATAATTTGTTATTAAAATCATAGTCATCGATATAAATTAGAACATGGTAGAATGCCTTAATAAAATCTCACATAATTTCTTCATGGCTCCTTCAACACAAAAATTATTATTTCTTTGCACAACATATTCATAATACTTCACAACACTCAACCACTGTCTCATATGTAATGTTCCCAAACTTAAAATTTTTGCAAATTTTTTTTACACTAGTTTGTAGCACCTTCAAATCGGGCATACCACACAATACATACAACTGTTCTACACTTCTTGTGCCTCCTCATAGCCCATCCACTCTATCAAACTTGCAACAACTTTTCACACTAATATAGAAGGCCTCCTAATATGTATGTAGCTCGACAAACTCCTTGTATATAAGGCAAGAAACAACATCATCTAATCGAGGTTCCATGCGCTCATGTTGTTGTAGCAAATAAATTAATTTATGTCATTGGGTGCTCCTACAAAAAAACCTCATGCGGGCCATCACATCCAATTGAGGCAATGTTCAATAAGTAGCATGATAACCAATCTGCAACTCACACAAAAATCATGACGCACCCCAACTCAATCCTTCTTCAATCAACTCCATAGGCACTTAAGAATCTATGGACAAACAATAAAATAAAATCACATAAGACTATTTCTCATATGCCCTCGCGCCCTTCCATAAGGGAGTTAGCCTATGTTACTCTCTGATACCAACAAATAAATACAAAATACACACAATACACTTCTTTTTTAATAAATTAGGTTACATATAAAGAAGTGTGGTCTAAATATATACAAACTAACTTAGACTTGGTTGAGATAATATCTCAACCACACACTAATATACTACTACTAGTTGGAGAGAATCTCTCACCTATCCAACTATTGTTGAACAAACTCCTACATAATAGTAAATAACTCACATTGAGACAAGTGGGAACTATTACTCTAACAATAACTACAACTCATGGGCTTGCAACAATAATAATAGCTATAGCCAATAAAGTTTCAATAACAATAACATCGAACAAAGTTGAAACCAGAAAATGTTATAACAGAGTTACAATAGCAATATGATACAAGAGAGTTTTAGCAATAATAAATAGAGTTACAACAATAATTTGGTATCTATATGTTGGTGGCTTATAGATATAATCTCAGTAAACTCATTCAACAAGCATTAAAACTAGGCCGACCTATTGATATGTGCCCATGTGTTAGGGTTTTAATATTGGTTTCTAATGATTGACCATCATGCAGTTTCCAACATGGCCCAACTATGTAAATTCTAGCACACAACATATAAAAAATATTTCATTTGACATCGATGATAAGATGTTAACACAATATGCTAGATTATGGGTTGTCATTTTTACAACAATATGAATGTAGTCTACTCCAACTCAGAAATCACTACATTCCGAAAGCTTTGGATACTCATTTTCTTTTGAGAGTAGTCATGGTTTGTTGTGATCCAAGAAACACTTGAAAGACCTTTGGAGGGGAAGTTACAAGAAGTATGAGCTCTCAAAACTATCACAACTAGATCATTGTTACATCAAAATAATGGAAATAAGGTATGGATTTTATGTAATTCACTTTTATGGAATCTAAGTGAATAATTTAGTGTCGAGTTTCCTTTGAATGTATATAAGGTGACCCCATATCCTCCACAACTTCTATCTTATGAATATTTTTGAACTCTATATGCTTTAGTTCCACAAGTTAGGTGTACCATATTTAATTTTTACAAACCAAAAATATTAAATTGATAAATCCATAACCTTGTTGTAATATTCTCATTCTCTTAGTTCTCCATTTTCTCTATTTCTCTAGAACATTTGTCTCTAGGAACCATTAATTTTCATGTCCACATTGATATGGATTGGATCATGATATATTTTCTCATCCGTATCAATGCATTCATATTGGAAAAATTGGAGGAATCATCTCATGAGACTGTTTACACCATAGGGAACGAGTTTGGAAAAACATGGTTAGAAATGTTTCGATAGCGTTTTGAGGCATCAACTGACATTTTTTGGGGGTAAAAAATTATTTATTTAGTTTAACAGCTTTTCATGACATTCAAAACACAGATATATTTTCAAAAATGCAAGAAGCACATCTATCAGAGCCCATATGCAAAAATTATGCCACTCAAAAGTTGACCTTCGTGCTTTCACACCTATAATTCGAGAGGATGTCACATTAGCCCCCATTTTTCATGGAAAAATGGCGTAGCCATGTGATTATGGTGTAAAAGGATCTAAAAGATTCTATATTGTAACCTTAGTTAAAAGTTGATCTAGTCAAACTTAACCATTAGCATTCTATTTGGTTGTGTTATAACTAGACCACTTGGAGGAAGAGGCATTCCATTTTTTTGAATGCATTTGTTCCATGGCTGAGTAAAAATAAGCAAGAGAGATAGAAGGTAGAGAACAGAAAGAGTATTTTTTCATTGTAGCAGCCCCAGTAGAACATTCCATATTTCTTTGTACCTATAGCCATATTTCCAGACAAAGATAGAGAGTGAAGGGACCTCACCTTTTAGCTAGGCTTTCTCTCAAAGCGGTTTCCCAGAGCGCATCTTATGTTTTATGTGTATGAGATATTTTTAGCTTATCATTCTCTATTTTTTTGAAATTTTCATTCATATGCATGTGTTAACCATAGTAAAATCTATAGATCTAGTAACTTAATAAAACTGTAATAGTCTGGAATTTCATATTTCTAATTAATATTATCAGATCTATTCTGACGAAATGTCTAGTGGAATATCAATGACATTTTATAGATCATATTTTTATGAGAGAAGGTTTCCGTGGGTATTTCTGGATATTTACAAGGGATCTAGATCGATCATCCTAAAAATCATAAAACCTAATCATGACCGACAAATTTGTAAATGGCCCTCGTGATCCTATAAAGCTGAGGTTTTCATTGCTAGAACAACAAGTCACATATATAAATGACAATGTAAACCTCCCCATAGATGACCTAAGATATAATCTTGGGATATTTGAATAATATAGGGGTTCAAATGTAGAGGAAAAAGCAGAAAGGGCATCGAGAGATCAAGAAGAAACAAATAACTAGTTGAACAAATAAATTGGAAAAGTTCAACCCAATTTGAGTGCCATGAATCAATCCATGTTTAAAGATGAAGGAAATTTTGATATCAATCCATACTACAATGAGATTGAAAATCTAAAACATAACCATTGGTTTCAGTAACTGAAAGTTTATATCAACATCCATCAAATTGAGGAAGGGGAAAATATTTTATTTTCACTACACAAATTAGAGTTCCGTGCACTGACTTGGTGGGAGAGCCACATGGAGACTATAAGGTTGGAGGGAGATCCTCTAGTGACTAAGTTGGAGGACTTCAAGAGCCTAATTAAGACATAGTTTTATCCCGTTGGGTGCACAGAGGACTAGTTGATTTAGTGGCACTACTTCAGGAAAAAGATGGGCCAAAGCATTCAGTAGTATGCTACGGAGTTTAGAAAGATTTCTATAGTAATGGGTACCTCTCCAAAGAACCAAAATGTATTCTGTTATCACTCAGGTTGTTCCCTTTGACTCCTAAGGAAATACGGCCAAGGTAACCACAGACCAATCTTTGGATCACAGGTCCTAGCCTACCTGCAATCAGAGAGGGCTCTCTCTTTAGGATTTAGCTTTGTTTTGATAGTGTTTTAGGCTAGTTATGATGTATTGAATTTTTGTTTTAAATTTTTGGTTGAATGATGTCTTCTAGCAGCTGAGATGAGATCTTCAGAAGGTTCAGTCCATTGGGCAATGGAGTCTGTGATTATGTGTTGTTTGAGGTATTGAGTAAGAGTGATGAAACTGCAGGGCCATATAGATATATCATGAAACAAACTTCAAATTGTGAATATGAAATGTGTCCAGCCAGTGAAAGGCAACTAAGAATCTTTCACTAAGCTGGTGATGTGGGGAAAGGAAATATCACTCAGGAGCAGATTTGAATTCCTGAACAGTATTTACTATGAAAGATGTAGTATGAAGGTGAGCAACTAAGAATTACACATTCATAACTATTTCTGAAGAAAAACATTTACAACAGCATAGATTGAGTTTAGGGTGTTCCATGAACAAATCCTAAACTATTCTTTTTCTGTGCTATTAAACCTGTGAAATATAGAGCATGAGTGGATTATGAAAGAACGAAATACATAACAAGATGGTTCAGAAAACTTATTGTGCCATGAAATAGCGTAGGAATCTTGTAGCAGCAAGCAACCACACCACAACACATCGAAACAACTCAGAACTTCAGAAATTCCATTAGCTCCCTGTATTAAAAGTCTGAAATTTACAGCATAACTTCTCCAAAAGAACAAATCAATAACTCCAGCAAGTTCATGCATGGGGATATATATACAATCGTTTTTACAAAATATCTTAACGCTGAGTCATTTGCTTAATAACTACGTTCACCAACTTTCAAAATAGCAGATACAAAAGTTATTGCTACTTTAAGTATACAATGAATGCCTTTTCAGTTTGTCAGAAATTCTTTGACTTTTGGAGGCCGCTGGGTCAGTTGGGCACTTTGTATTCATTCTGAATGATACGCTCTTTATTGCTCTGTCGAGGTGCGGCTATCTCAGCCCCGTCATCTGCTTTTGCTGGTCAAGCTGGTTTGCTGAGTTGGCCTTTTCCTTAATCTCTTTCCCAGTCAAAACAAATATGTATTAACTTTTTCTAAAATTGCTGACTTCTATGATGAAAATACAAAAATATAGTGGACAATCTGTTTTCTACAGCAGTGTTTGTATCATGCCTGTCCACCATTCCTGAGTAGGCAATTGGTGCCTTAAAATTATGCCTAGAGTCTCATCTGCCTCAGTATATTTGTAGTAGTTTGGAGGCACTTCAAAAAGATGTCTGATCTCATTCATAATAAAAAACAAATTCTCTATTTTGTCATAGAGATCCTGCCCAGATGGGGGCCCTGTTCCCTCTGAGGTACTTGTTGCTGCAGTGATTTGATTTGTGGCATATGTGTCTACCCTCTTGGCATAGTTTTCATGAGAAAGTAACCTCCCTGCACTGGTTACTAAGCTGGGAAGGCCTCTGTTATGCAATGCTGTAATCTTCTCAATAAATCTGTTCACCTCTGTCTGCATCTCCTGACACCTTCTGTCCAATGTTTGCACATGATTTCTCAAAGTTAGCACTCTCTTTACTAGTAAAATGCTATCAGTCCTGTTAGTGATACCCATTGCTGCCAGCTGAGGGCCAGTGCGGTTATTTAGGACATTAATCATCCTATTAGCTATTTCAGGCATATTTCCAAGAGATGCTCTTGCTCTCTGACTTTCTTTTTGGGCCCTGCCTATTAGATCCATATGCTCATGGATAGTCTCTATGTATTGCCACTGGTCTGTTATAGATTGACCAATGTTGGTCCACAGGATCTTCTTGATTTCAACTACCACTTTGTCAAGAGAGAGCTCTTTCTCTAGTTCTTTTATTTTCTTCTCAAGAGCCCTTACTTCCCTTGTTTTTTCAGCTACACTTTGCTTGGATTTTTCATATTTTTCATTAACTGTGGCCAATTTTTCTTTAGTCTCATTCAATTCTGCCATCTGTGCTTCCAAGGCTTCCAGTTCCTTCATCATGTTTTGCATACTCAGGCTGGGCCCCTGATCTGGTGTTGTTGCTGGTGCTGTTGCTGAAGGACCAACTTCTGATGTTTGTCCTGTGGGAGGAGCTGCTGTAGTAGTGGAAAGTGGCACACCTTCAGTAGATGCAGATGTTTGTGCAGGCTGCATTGGTGTCTCACTTTGTCTTGATTTTAGTGCCACCTCTAGTGCACTCTCTGTTTCCATTAGCCTCTTGTATAAACTCAGGAGTAGGGCCACTACATCCTGATCCTTTTTCTGCTCTGCCACTTCTCCAGTTTGAGGGTGAAGGCCAGCTGGAAGCTTGACGTACTTTCTCATAGCTGCTACATCTTCATCTCTTTTCTTTAGTAGTGCCTGCACACCCTTAGGGTCCTTTGGATCATGACCCAATTCTATGATGATCTCTTCCAAGGACTTGATTCTGTTGTCCTTGGCCTGAGATGATGCTTTCTCCAATTCTAGTTGAGCTGCAGTGTTGTGTAGAGAATTTTGTAGTTGGTGTGCCAACAGGGTCTTATCAGCTAATGTATAATATATCATTTCTCCTGTTTGTCTATGTAGCTCAATTTGATCCAAGGGGTGGATATCTCTGGAAAAAATTTCCAGATTGGTTCTGATGTAATTAGCAGTTGTTTGAGGCTGCTGCATGGTAGGCCTGAAATGACTAAGAGTCATTTTCTGCTCTTGAATGTCATAGGCAGACATTAGTCTCTGCTAGTTTGTTGGTGCCATCTTCAGTAGATGGTTGTAGATTTGGTGCTTGAGGGGCTCATTCCTTTTCTTTATGTCAATAAACTGTTGTTTGATGCTGGAGTCTGCCTTTGATTTCTGCCTAGAAGAGCTGACCTCTGTCCCATGTGGAATGTCCTGCCCTTGCTGTAAAGAACTGGTGGATGTCTCAATACTAGGAGGGGGCATATTGTCAATTGGCCTCTCTGGTACTTCCTCCTCAGAAAAAGGGTTTAACCTTTGTCTCTTTTCTCCTTGCTGGTCCATAGAGGTAGTTAGAGGAGTGTCCTCTTGCCTATCCCTCTTCCTTGTCCTGTCCTCATTAACAGGTGTTTGTAATACAGAGGAGTCAACTGTTACCTCCTGCCTTGGAGGAATTTGTTCATGTGTTTTCTGTTCTGTGTGGGCGGGTTGTTTGGATCTGCTTTCCTGCTGCTCTGCTTGCTGCTCCACAATTGGAGGTGTTTCTTCTTGCTGCACTGTTTTGCCTTTAGTCATGTCTGCTGATGGATCAACTGTTTTGGCAGGTTGTTGAGGAATGGTGGATGAAGAAGCAGCTTCTCCACGATGCTGAATACATGAAGACCAGACTTTTCGAAAATACTCCAAGTCAACTGCCTTTTCTAAAGTTTTAATATCTTTCTCTGCTATTTCTTCTTCACTATAATCTTCCACTAATGTGCCCTTTTTCCACTCTATTTGATTAGCATATTGTTCAACCTTTGGAATGCTAATGTGGTCATATGTAGCAAGCCTGTGCTTAATTTCTTCTAAGGCTTATGAAGTGGTTAGGGTCATAGGGTGCCCAATAGAAGCTTGTCTTGAGCTGGAGGGCTTTTAGCATTTGATCTGCCTCATCCCAATCTTCTTCTCTCTTGTTAAAAATGAATGGACCCAATTGATGCTTAATTTTAAGATGTGCCTTCTTGTTTTTGCTATGGAAGTGGATCATATCTGCATTGCCGAACTGTCTGAAGTACTCTAGAGCAAAGAGTCTCATGGGGACATATCTTGGTAGCCTGTATGGAGCTAAATCACAGCCATATATCTTGATCACTATATGGTGTTGGTAAAAGTACCAATCCCCTATGCTATAGTTCTTGGACAGCTGAAGGATTTTCTGCATATCATCTTTGAGCCTAGGAGGAGGGGAACTCTGCAGCAGTGACAAGGCTGGATGAATGAATAGGTCAATAAATTCACAGTAGTTGTATGGTGAAAAATGGATGTGATGACATACTGATGTCCAGAATATTACAGATCTTCTGTCTCCCTTTGCATCCAATTTCTTGAGGGAAACAGGGAAGCTGTCAGGTTGATTATATAGAAACAGATGATATATGTAGGAGGTATACTTGAAAACCCTCTCTCTCTCCAAATTCATGAACTGTTCATGAATTTTGTTGGCTATGAATGAGGCATAATCATACTAGACAGCAGGGGGCTGTCCTGGAGTAAAAATAGATAAAACCACCAGTGTTGTCTCATCTACAAACTCACTGGTCTTGAAGCCTAGGATGGAGGATATAATGTCTACCAGCAGTCTCCCTATGTCATTGAACCAGTCATGTAGATAAGGGGGAGGCTGTAAGGGCTGGTACTCTGGGCGCATAAACAATTGGCCAATCCTTGTTATTTGTGAGTTGGAGAGCTTGGCACCCTGCTCTAGTAAAAACTGCATGGAAAGAGGCACCAGTGGTCTTGTAGGTTTGAACTGCAGCATGTGGTTTATGGCTTCAGGAGTAATATGGAACAAGACAGAGCCTGAAGGACTCAGAACAGCTCTTTGAGTGGGGTCATAGTTTGAGCGGCACTGGTGGATCAAATTAGGGAATTCATTGACCTGAGGGAGATAATAAATTGGCAAATTGGATTTCCAGATTCCCAAGAGGTCTATACCATCTCTATGCTTCTTTCTCAACTCACAAACTATGTCTATATGGTATGTGTTTGTCCTCTCTACAGTTTCTCTCATCTGAAAATATTTGTCAGCAAGGGCTAACCACTCTAGGTTCTTGTGTGGGGCATTTAATGGGGCAATGTTCAATGCCACTGGAGTCTCCATGTTCAACTGAATTTGGGATTGTATTTGAAGTTTTCCTTGGGCTCAACAATATATAGCAGTGGATTTTGCAGGAGCAGGGCAATTTGCAGAGGGGAAGAGGCGAAATTTGGGGTAAAACTGAGTCAAAATGCTCCTAGGATAGATTCAGTGAGCAAATGTTGGGATTTGGGAGTCACTTTCTCGGTGGATTTGTCTAGCAGAGGTTTGAATTTGCGAATGCGCAAACAAACTGTGAATTTGTAGAAATTTGGCACAATGGGGACTTCTGTGAGTGAAATTGGGCTTACAGTGTGGAGAAAGACCAATGGTTCATGAGGATTTCTGGTTATTACTGTTCTTTCTTCCTTTCTTAGTTTCTTCAGTGAATTATGTAAAAAACTAGGCGCGGAGGGGGGAAACTGATAAGTACCTGGTATACTTGGACAATGGTGGAAATGCAGGTGAATTCGGGGCGCCGGTCAGCCAGGAGCAGTCTTCAAAGTTGGCAGGTAAACGACGTACTCGCTCATGCAGCAGTACAGTGAGTGAAAATTGCAAATAACGTGAAAGACGGGTTTTTTCAGGCAAAATAGTGAAAATTTGGCTTTTGGCGTGTTTTTGTCGGATGACGTCATGGGTGGGGTCGGGTACGGAATGATGACGTGGCGGCCGATGGGCGACCCCACGTGGACAGGTGACATGGCAGACAGCTCGGAGCGATGGCGGATGGGGTGGTGATGCGATGCCGAAGTGGCAGTGACGTATGGGTGACACATGGGTGACGTATGGTGGAATTGGCAGAGCGGTAAACGGTTCCGTCGGACCGCTTATGGTACGGGAGTGGTTTTGGCAGGAGGCCACCCGATACAACTTGGGGATGACATGCGTCCGAGCCCTGACATCATGCTCTGACAGATTTCGGGCGCTATCGTCCGGGCATCGGAGGCAGTCCGAAATTGTTATGAGCCGTCGGATGGGAGGGCCCAGATCCGACGGTCGACGGACTGTGGAGGTGCGGGATGGATACGGAGGGTCCCGGCGGGGTTTTTAAATAATATTTTTTGTTTTTTGTGGTGAGCGCGTTGTAACAAAAACTTTGGATAAGCGGAGAAAGTGGGTTTTGCGATGGTTTATAAGCCAAATGGGTTAATTAATATTTGTTCGCAAAATGGGGTTAGGGCTGTTAAACCAAGCAGATCTTGGTTTAATCCCGAGACTTTGCTTTTGGCGCTATTTTGCCTATTGCGCTTAAATCTCTTAGCGCTCCGACCTTTGAAGCTATAAGGCTATATTGCCTAGGGAAAGGGGAACATATACTTTGGGGCTTTTTATATACAATCATGATATAATAATAGGGAAAAGGGGAATATAGGGAATTAAGTAATAATGTGGTTAGTAGTTAATATGGGAAGGAGATATAGATGATAGGTAGTAGACACTAAGTTGTTAGGGAACAAACTTAGTTTTGAGAGTAGATCAAAATTAAAAGATTTTTACACAAGAAATGTGGCTCTTCTATATAACAAGAACCAACAAATGAGTTTGATTTCTGTTATGAACAAAGGTGATATTGGGATGTTAGAAAGAAGTTTGATAGGGAATGCTTGGGAAATTAGACATGCTTCACTTTGCTGCCACAAAAATGCTGAATAGGAACAACTGTAATGTCCACCATGTGTTTCCTTTGCTTAGGCCAGTGATATGAGAGAAGACATGCTTCTGCAACCCCACTACCTACCCATCTTATTTCCTAGCATTTTTTATTTCTTCAGGGAGGGTGCACTTAGACTTGCAAACCCTCATGTGCTCTTTTCTTTTTGCTGCCCTCCTATCTAAATCTAGCCTTATACTTTCCAAGGGCCCAGATTAAGCTAGTGGGCACCTTTCTTTCTCTATCTAGCTAATCATCTGTCAAGCTTAAACTGTTTGAACAGGTACTCATCACCTACTCTAAAACAAGCAATTTAAAAGATGGCATGGCCCAGATTAAGCTGTTGAGCCATACATCAAGATAGCAGTGGCATTTTGATTGGCCGCTTTCCTGGTCTTACTTTGGGGTTCATTTCAATTCTTTTTCCTTTTGACCAAATCATTTTCTTGCCCTTTGATTATTCTTTTAAGGCATATCCTCTTTACATTTTTTAACCTTTTGCTTTGTTCACAAAAATGGAACCTTTGATTCATCAAAGATGATCATTTTTAGCCTTTCCATTGTCAATCATGAGATATGAAACCCTATTGGTATAGGAGGCTAACAGTGGCTCCACTTGGGGATGACTTTTCCAGATGAAAAGTCAAGATCAGCAGGTCAGATTGCCTTCTTTTTCCACCTTTCTGCAGTTTAACCTTTCCTTTTGTTGGAGACCGAATATCTAACTCCATGAAACTTGCATGCAATATTCCTTAAGCTGATCTGCTATGAAATTACAACCCTGTTTTTGCCTTGCTTCTTTGATTGTTTCTCATTTTCTAGATAATTTCCAGGTACTTTCTCTCATTCTCTCATGCCAAAGTGAATAGTATTTATAAAAATGGTGTAGCACCTTAGTTCTTCTCAAAATTTTCTTCATTTGAAGCTCTATCTATCCGCTGAAAATAAACATACTGAAATACAAATTTATGTACACTACAATTTAGCAATGCTTGATCAGAGGGGATCAAAGTAATGCTTGAGCATCTCCCATTGACTGGGCCTTCCTCAGTGTTTGAGCCATCCAAGCTCTTTAGAAAATAAGTGTTATTACCTTGTACAACATAAATTACATAAGGTCCTTTCCACAAGAAATCAAATTTCCCATGTTTTCCTTTGTCCTCTCTCCTGGAATCCCATCTTAGCACTTTGTTTCCTATAGAGAAGTCTTCAGCTTTGGTTCTTTTGTCAAATATTCTTTTGAGCTTTTCTTGCAGTACTTGGGTTCTTTCATAGAATTCCTCCCTTGTTTGTTGCGGGTGAATTGTTTGATTGATCCTTCTCTGAATGTCATTTGGTTCAACTTGTATTTCTTGCAGCAACTTGATTACAGGAACACCTAGAGATGAAGGAAACCTTGCTTCCATTCCATAAACTAGTTCATATGGACTTGTACCAATGGATCTTTTGGTAGTTAGTCTGTCTTCCCATAGAGCATTCATTAACTTCTTATGCCAATTCTTTTTGTTTTCCTCCAACACTTTTTTGATGATGTTAATTAGGCTTTTATTGGAAGACTCAGCTAGGCCATTGCCTTGAGGGTAATAGGCTGTGGAATGACCTAAGGTCATATGGTATTTGTGACAAAAGTTGATCATTTTTTTGGACTTGAAAGCAGCAGCATTGTCTGTGATGATTTTGTCTAGACAGCCAAATCTGGACAAGATGTTGGTCTCTAGGAATTGTATGATAATGGAGTCATTGGCCTGCCTACAGGGGACAGCTTCTATCCATTTGGTGAAATAGTTTGTAGCAGTCAGAATCCACCTATGCTGGCCAGAGGATGGGGGGTGAATTTCCCCAATAAAGTCTAGACCCCATTGCTGGAATGGTCTCTCAGTTGAAACAGGTTTGAGTGGTAAAGGCAACAACTTTCTCTTCACTTCAAAGATTTGACATTTCTGACAAAACATTACAAATTTTCTCACATCAGTGAATAAGGAGGGCCAATAAAAACCAGCCCTTAGGATTTTATCAGCTGTGGATTTCCAGTATAAGTGTCCTCCACAGTCACCTGCATGAAATTCTTTGAGGACATTGTCAGTTTCATCCAATGTTAAGCAATTAAGTAAGATCCCTTCATGATTTCTCCAAAACAAATCATTGTTAATAATACAAAATTTTGATGCTTTCATTTTCAAGAACCTTTTCTTAGTTCTGGACAACCCTGGAGGAGCTTGCAGGTTTAACAATACAAAACATATATCAGTATACTAGGGAGATTGCATAAAGGCTTGGTTGATCTGCGGAGTCGCCATCTCCTGTTCATTTTCCAGTTCATTAATGTCAAGGGCTTGGAAATTGGTTTCAGCCATCAACTTGGCTAGACCCTGTCCTTTTATCAGCTTGGTAGGCTTGATTTCCATATCATATTCTAAGATTTTGGCAATCCATTTGCCCCTCCTCCCTTCTATTCCTTCTTGGGTTAAAATGTCTTTCACTACTGCATTTGGGACATTTGAAATGATGTGGGAGTACAGGATATAGATTCTAAAGTCCTTGATTGCTTTCACTAGTGCATAGGCCTGCTTTTCCATGATCTGATATTTCAAGGGGGCATCCCTAAGAGCTCTACTAAAGAATGCAATAGGTTTTTCACAGCCTTGATCATCTTTCTGTAGTAGAACAGCAACAATTGTATGCTCAGAAGCAAAGGAAAAAATGATGAAATCTCTATCAAATCTAGGACTTGTTAGGACTGGAGTGTTTGTCAATGCTTTTTTAATATCTTCAAAGGCTTGTCTAGCTTCTAAGGTCCATTTGACCTTGGATTCCTTTTTTAGCATGTTGTTTAACAGCCTTGTGAGCTCAGCCAAATTTGGAATGAACCTTCTCAAGAAGTTGATTTTTCCTAGGAAACTTTGGAGTTCCTTGATGTTTCTTGGGTGTGGTACTTGTAGGATGGCTTGAATTCTATCTGGATCGATCCTAATACCATCTTTTAAGATTATATGTCCCAAGAGTTTACCTTCCTCTAGTCCAAACAGTGACTTCTTTGGATTTAAAGATATGCCATATTTTCTACAAATTGTGAAAACTTGCCTCAAGTGTTCTAAGTGTTCTTGGTCTGATTTTGAAAAGGCAGTTAGATCATCCAGGTAGACCACTAGAAAGTCATGAATTTCCTTGGCAAAGGCTATATCCATAGCTCTTTGGAAAGTAGCCCCTGCATTTTTAAGCCCAAAAGGCATTTTGACATATTTGAAAGTTCCCCAAGGTGTTGTAAAGGCAGTTTTGTCTTGGTCATCTGGGTGTACTAGAATCTGATTGAATCCTAAAAAACCATCTAACAATGAGATCCTAGAGGCTCCCACTACCCTTTGCAGGATATGATCCATTTTTGGTAAGGGGTAATGGTCTTTGAGAGAGACTTTATTTAAATTTCTTAGGTCAACACACAGTCTGATTTCTCTTGTCTTTTTCCTAGTAGGCACTAGGTTTGAAATCCATTCTGAGAATCTGATTGGAGCAATGATTCCTGCTTCATACATATGTTTCACCTCTTTTTCAATGAGAGGCAGGAGCACAGGGTTCACTCTTCTGAGTTTTTGTTTGAAAGGCTTTTGATTTTCTTTTAAAGGTATAGTGTGCTGGATGACTGAGGTATCATAAGACTTGAGGTCCTCATAGCTCCAGGCAAAGACATCTTGGAACTCTTTAAACAACTCAATGTATTTCAGTTTCTGCTCAGGTGGTAATGCTTTGGATAACTTAACCATTTTGGGATTTTCTGGAGTCCCAATGTTACAATCTTCTATTTCAGCATTCAATGGTTGCATTTTTGGTTTTCTTGAGATATCATTTGAATCAAACAGATCCTCCAAAGGGGTTAAACCTATGGGCAAAAAATTATCTTTCAACTCAATTACCTCTGTTTCTGTTTCAGCCAATTCATCTTCATCTATCTGATCCAATTTTTGTATACTTTCATTATTGAAGGTGGTAGGGTGCAAGACCAGATTAACTGTTTCAGCTGATATTTTCTGTGTATTCATGCATGCTTGTGGTTGATCATCTTCAGTGATTGAGTCAATGTTAATGCCAGAGAATTCCTCCTTTAAAGTGAGGAAATTATTTATTTGAGTGTCATTCTCAAAGACTTGCCAGTTTTTTATGTTGTCTGGAACTGCTGGCCTGTGTTTAATTCCAGCAGTAAAAGTATGATTGGGTTTAAAAGGCAGCTTACAAGTGTTGGCAAAGGTTGCCAAACTGTGAGCATGAAGATTGAGTTCTCTGGAAATTTTAGTCAACTGTGATTGTGAGAAGGTGTCAAGTACCTGAATAGCTGCTGCCTTATATGCTCTCAACCTTAAATCATTTGTAGTAAAGTTTCCTTTAATTTGTTGTATGATTAGATCTGAATCCCCTAAGATTGAAATTTTAGTTGCTCCCAAATTTTTTATGAGTTTGAGACCTAGCAGAAGGGCCTCATACTCAGCCATGTTGTTTGTACATCGAAAGTTTAACCTGTATGCATGACCCTCATCCTGATCATTGTGCATATTATGGATCCAGACTCCTACCCCAGCTCCTAACCTGTTTACCGAACCATCAAATTCCAAGTACCATAAGGTCTCATGTTCAAGACTTGGATTTAGATTTTTAGAGAATTGCATCATAGGCATATTTATTTCCTGCAGGTCACTTGGTATATCATGTCCCTTAGTTTTATCAGTGGCACCTAAAGTGTCTTGGTGTTGGGGGGCACTTTGTTCATTTAATTTCTCTACCTCTGCTGCTATTAATAGTTCAGAATAAGCCTTGCTGCAGATGTCAGCATTGTAGAGAATAAATGAATCCATGTCAGAGTGTATTGAATAGATTGGAGAGTTTTGGGGTTTCTCTTGACTGCTTACCACATATTTCATCAAAGTTTCACAGTATAATCTCTTTGGCTGCCCAAAGACTGAGATGGTTGCATAGGACATATCTAATTGCAAAGATCCTTGGAGTTTGGCCCCCCAGGATCTGGACAAGAGCATGCCATACTTAGGGGGTATGTCAGCTACCACCACATCCATCAATATCGTTTTGGTTGGGTACTGGACCAGAGAGACACATAAGTCTTTAATCAATCCTAAGCACCTAACCTGGCTTGAATCAAATGAGAATAGATCTTTATAAGGTCTTGTGATGTCTAGGTCAAGTTTTTCCATTACAGATTTGGGCATTAAGTTGTGTGAGGCCCCAGAATCAAACATTGCATTATGCAGAACCTTATCATGGATGTTTAAACTGACATAAAAGGGTGGAACCCCTCCATTTTCTGTTTTTCCATTAACCTCAGGTCCGAACAGCAACTCTGGTTGGTCATCTAGGACATTCACAACATCTTTATTGTCTGATACTTGGAGTGACTTGTTAATCTGTTGTCTGTATATTTCATGTTTGGCTAATTCCGAAAGAGGAATTGATATCTTGAGCTTACTTATTTCTGTTTCCAAGCTAAAAGGCTTTTCAATTTGCATCTTGGCATTAAGTGCAGCAGGTTTTTCTTTTTCAGCTGGGTTATCAATGATCTTTTGTTCATGGTTGGTATGATCTTGAGTAAAATTGGTACCATGTTTGCTTCCAAGGGTATTATCTGATTTCATTTTTGCTAGAGGGAGTGGGTCTGGCTGTTTTTCAGATGCCCGTTGCTCTAAAATATCCTCCACAGTGATTTCTGAGGAGTGTGGGTTTAAATTGCCAGTTGTTTGTGGGAGAGTAGTCTTATCATTGGTCTTTTTTGACTGCTTGTTGTCCTTTGGTTTAAGAGTTTCAGGTACATCTATTGTTCTGGTTCTTAGTTTATACTGTTTACCTCATACACAGCTGCATCATAACCTTCTTTGAAATCAAATGATTCTCCTGACTTAGTGTGGTATTGATTGTCATTGTAAACCTCTTGATCTTCTTGTGTTAAGAATACTTGATGTTCACTGTCCAAACCCATTAGGTTGATGTGAGGGTCCTCATTAGGTTCACTAGATGTTGAAGCCTCAGCATAATTTTCTTGGAAAGGAGGTCTGACATGCTGGTCAGGATCAGTCCTTCCAACGTTGGGATTCTGATTCTTTCTAAAGTTTGGATTTCTAATATTGCTTGTTTGCCCTTCCCATGATGACTTTCTTTCTATGGTGTCCACTCTATCACCAAGTCTATCCATACCTTTGATGATTGCATCTAGCTTTTGCTCAAATGATGAGGGTTCTTCCTTAAAAGGAGTTCTTCTTTCAGTTCTTGCCTGGTTTCTCTTAGCAATCAGATTTGCCTCTACGCTTACAGCTATGTTTTGCATGTCTGACAGGGTTGCAGGGGCTCTTTATCTTAGTTGATATGCCATATCAGCATCAAACCCATCAGGGACCTTAATCAATGCCAAATCATGTGGAGGCCTAAGATTTTGAGGAATGGCATTATAGATAGTATTGAATCTAGTGCAATAGTCCAAGAAAGTTTTTTGAGGGCCTCTCCTTATGGTGTCATATTCAGATAAAATATGTAGAGGATCCTTTTTCTTTTCCCATCTGTTTAGAAAGGACTGGTAAAGAGCACCTGAATCAGGTATAGAATTTGCAGCAAGCGCTCTAAACCAAGTTCTTACTTCGCTTGTCAGACTTTGTACAAAAATTTTCATTCTCACATCATCATCATCTATCTCATAGTTTTCAAAGTAATCTTGCATTTTCTTGGTTTGCTGTAAAGCAGTGTATGTACTGGGTCCATCAAAATAAGTAATCTTGCTTTGGTAGTCCTGAGGCATAGCCCCCGGATTTCCAGGTAACTGGAGGGGAGCATAACGATTAGCCATATTCGGAGGGATAAGTGGGACAACGGGTAGAAGGGGAACAAGTGTAACAATAGGAACAATAACAGCAGTTTGTGTATTGGGTGGGTGTGTGGACAATATATTTTGGGAAGTAGATGAGGAAGAGGGTGTGGACAATATATTTTGGGAAGTAGATGAGGAAGAGGGGGAAGAATGAGTTATATGGAGGTGGACTGATGGTTTAGCAGGGGTTGGGATAAAACTCTGCTGAACTGCCTCAGGGCTGGATTGAGGAGATTGCTCTGGTTCCTTTTGGTTCCTAAGAGTCTTAGGGATCAAATTAGGGTTATCAAAAATAGGTGGAGGATTTGGGTCAGGATTTGACCTTGTATGCCTAGTTCTCTTTTTAGGAGCCAGCTTCTGAACTTGTTTTTGGTAATTTTTGAGAATATTTTCAGAATGGTCAAGGGGATACTTTAAATTTTGGAACCACTATCTAGAACAGACAGCAGTTGACACATTAGTTCGAGGTCCCCAGTGGAGTCGCCAGTTATGTTATCACTCAGGTTGTTCCCTTTGACTCCTAAGGGAATACGGCCGAGGTAACCACAGACCAATCTTTGGATCACAGGTCCTAGCCTACCTGCAATCAGAGAGGGCTCTCTCTTTAGGATTTAGCTTTGTTTTGATAATGTTTTAGGCTAGTTATGATGTATTGAATTTTTGTTTTAAAGTTTTGGTTGAATGATGTCTTCTAGCAGCTGAGATGAGATCTTCAAAAGGTTCAGTCCATTGGGCAATGGAGTCTGTGATTATGTGTTGTTTGAGGTATTGAGTAAGAGTGATGAAACTGCAGGGCCATATAGATATATCATGAAACAAACTTCAAATTGTGAATATGAAATGTGTCCAGCCAGTGAAAGGCAACTAAGAATCTTTCACTAAGCTCGTGATGTGGGGAAAGGAAATATCACTCAGGAGCAGATTTGAATTCCTGAACAGTATTTAATGTGAAAGATGTAGTATGAAGGTGAGCAACTAAGAATTACACATTCCTAACTATTTCTGAAGAAAAACATTTATAATAGCATAGATTGAGTTTAGGGTGTTCCATGAACAAATCCTGAACTATTCTTTTTCTGTGCTATTAAACCTGTGAAATATAGAGCATGAGTGGATTATGAAAGAACGAAATACATAACAAGATGGTTCAGAAAACTTATTGTGCCATGAAATAGCGTAGGAATCCTGTAGCAGCAAGCAACCACACCACAACACATCGAAACAACTCAGAACTTCAGAAATTCCATTAGCTCCCTGTATTAAAAGTCTGAAATTTACAGCATAACTTCTTCAGAAGAAAAATCAACAACCCCAGCAAGTTCATGCGTGGGGATATATATACAATCGTTTTTACAAAATATCTTAACGCTGAGTCATTTGCTTAATAACTGCGTTCACCAACTTTCAAAATAGCAGATACAAAAGTTATTGCTACTTTAAGTATACAATGAATGCCTTTTCAGTTTGTCAGAAATTCTTTGACTTTTGGAGGCCGCTGGGTCGGTTGGGCACTTTGTATTCATTCTGAATGATACGCTCTTTATTGCTCTGTCGAGGTGCGGCTATCTCAGCCCCGTCATCTGCTTTTGCTGGTCAAGCTGGTTTGCTGAGTTGGCCTTTTCCTTAATCTCTTTCCTAGTCAAAACAAATATGTATTAACTTTTTCTGAAATTGTTGACTTCTATGATGAAAATACAAAAATATAGTGGCCAATCTGTTTTCTACAGTAGTGTTTGTATCATGCCTGTCCACCATTCCTGAGTAGGCAATTGGCGCCTTAAAATTATGCCTAGAGTCTCATCTGCCGCAGTATATTTGTAGTAGTTTGGAGGCACTTCAAAAAGATGTCTGATCTCATTCATAATAAAAAACAAATTCTCTATTTTGTCATAGAGATCCTGCCCAGATGGGGGCCCTGTTCCCTCTGAGGTACTTGTTGCTGCAGTGATTTGATTTGTGGCATATGTGTCTACCCTCTTGGCATAGTTTTCATGAGAAAGTAACCTCCCTGCACTGGTTACTAAGCTGGGAAGGCCTCTGTTATGCAATGCTGTAATCTTCTCAATAAATCTGTTCACCTCTGTCTGCATCTCCTGACACCTTCTGTCCAATGTTTGCACATGATTTCTCAAAGTTAGCACTCTCTTTACTAGTAAAATGGTATCAGTCCTGTTAGTGATACCCATTGCTGCCAGCTGAGGGCCAGTGCGGTTATTCAGGACATTGATCATCCTATTAGCTATTTCAGGCATATTTCCAAGAGATGCTCTTGCTCTCTGACTTTCCTTTTGGGCCCTGCCTATTAGATCCATATGCTCATGGATAGTCTCTATGTATTGCCACTGGTCTGTTATAGATTGACCAATGTTGGTCCACAGGATCTTCTTGATTTCAACTACCACTTTGTCAAGAGAGAGCTCTTTCTCTAGTTCTTTTATTTTCTTCTCAAGAGCCCTTACTTCCCTTGTTTTTTCAGCTACACTTTGCTTGGATTTGTCATATTTTTCATTAACTGTGGCCAATTTTTCTTTAGTCTCATTCAGTTCTGCCATCTGTGCTTCCAAGGCTTCCAGTTCCTTCATCATGTTTTGCATACTCAGGCTGGGCCCCTGATCTGGTGCTGTTGCTGAAGGACCAACTTCTGATGTTTGTCCTGTGGGAGGAGCTGTTGTAGTAGTGGAAAGTGGCACACCTTCAGTAGATGCAGATGTTTGTGCAGGCTGCATTGGTGTCTCACTTTGTCTTGATTTTAGTGCCACCTCTAGTGCACTCTCTGTTTCCATTAGCCTCTTGTATAAACTCAGGAGTAGGGCCACTACATCCTGATCCTTTTTCTGCTCTGCCACTTCTCCAGTTTGAGGGTGAAGGCCAGCTGGCAGCTTGATGTGCTTTCTCATAGCTGCTACATCTTCATCTCTTTTCTTTAGCAGTGCTTGCACACCCTTAGGGTCCTTTGGATCATGACCCAATTCTATGATGATCTCTTCCAAGGACTTGATTCTGTTGTCCTTGGCCTGAGATGATGCTTTCTCCAATTCTAGTTGAGCTGCAGTGTTGTGTAGAGAATTTTGTAGTTGGTGTGCCAATAGGGTCTTATCAGCTAATGTAGAATATATCATTTCTCCTGTTTGTCTATGTAGCTCAATTTGATCCAAGGGGTGGATATCTCTGGCAAAAATTTCCAGATTGGTTCTGATGTAATCGACAGCTGTTTGAGGCTACTGCATGGTAGGCCTGAAATTACTAAGAGTCATTTTATGCTCTTGAATGTCCTAGGCAGTCATTAATCTCTGCTAATTTGTTGGTGCCATCTTCAGTAGATGGTTGTAGATTTGGTGCTTGAGGGGCTCATTCCTTTTCTTTATGTCAATAAATTGTTGTGTGATGATGGAGTCTGCCTTTGATTTTTGCCTAGAAGAGCTGACCTCTGTCCCATGTGGAATGTCCTGCCCTTGCTATAAAGAACTGGTGGATGTCTCAATACTAGGAGGGGGCATATTGTCAATTGGCCTCTCTGGTACTTCCTCCTCAGAAAAAGGGTTTAACCTTTGTCTCTTTTCTCCTTGCTGGTCCATAGAGGTAGTTAGAGGAGTGTCCTCTTGCCTATCCCTCTTCCTTGTCCTATCCTCATTAAGAGGTGTTTGTAATACAGAGGAGTCAATTGTTACCTCCCGCCTTGGAGGAATTTGTTCATGTGTTTGCTGTTCTGTGTGGGCGGGTTGTTTGGATCTGCTTTCCTGCTGCTCTGCCTGCTGCTCCACAATTGGAGGTGTTTCTTCTTGCTGCACTGTTTTGCCTTTAGTCATGTCTGCTGATGGATCAGCTGTTTTGGCAGGTTGTTGAGGAATGGTGGATGAAGAAGCAGCTTCTCCACGATGCTGAATACCTGAAGACCAGACCTGTCGAAAATACTCCAAGTCAACTGCCTTTTCTAAAGTTTTAATATCTTTCTCTGCTATTTCTTCTTCACTATAATCTTCCACTAATGTGCCCTTTTTCCACTCTATTTGATTAGCATATTGTTCAACCTCTGGAATGCTAATGTGGTCATATGTAGCAAGCCTGTGCTTGATTCTTCTAAGGCTTATGAAGTGGTTAGGGTCATAGGGTGCCCAATAGAAGCTTGTCTTGAGCTGGAGGGCTTTTAGCATTTGATCTGCCTCATCCCAAGCTTCTTCTCTCTTGTTAAAAATGAATGGACCCAATTGATGCTTAATTTTAAGCTGTGCCTTCTTGTTTTTGCTATGGAAGTGGATCATATCTGCATTGCCAAACTGTCTGAAGTACTCTAGAGCAAAGAGTCTCATGGGGACATATCTTGGTAGCCTGTATGGAGCTAACTCACAGCCATATATCCTGATCACTGTATGGTGTTGGTAAAAGTACCAATCCCCTATGCTATAGTTCTTGGACAGCTGAAGGATTTTCTGCATATCATCTGTGAGCCTAGGGGGAGGGGAACTCTGCAGCAGTGACAAGGCTGGATGAATGAATAGGTCAATAAATTCACAGTAGTTGTATGGTGAAAAATGGATGTGATGACATACTGATGTCCAGAATATTACAGATCTTCTGTCTCCCTTTGCATCCAATTTCTTGAGGGAAACAGGGAAGCTGTCAGGTTGATTGTATAGAAACAGATGATATATGTAGGAGGTATACTTGAAAACCCTCTCTCTCTCCAAATTCATGAACTGTTCATGAATTTTGTTGGCTATGAATGAGGCATAATCATACTGGACAGCAGGGGGCTGTCCTGGAGTAAAAATAGATAAAACCACCAGTGTTGTCTCATCTACAAACTCACTGGTCTTGAAGCCTAGGATGGAGGATATAATGTCTACTAGCAGTCTCCCTATGTCATTGAACCAGTCATGCAGATAAGGGGGAGGCTGTAAGGGCTGGTACTCTGGGCGCATAAACAATTGGCCAATCCTTGTTATTTGTGAGTTGGAGAGCTTGGCACCTTGCTCTAGTAAAAACTGCATGGAAAGAGGCACCAGTGGTCTTGTAGGTTTGAACTGCACCATGTGGTTTATGGCTTCAGGAGTAATATGGAACAAGACAGAGCCTGAAGGACTCAGAATAGCTCTTTGAGTGGGGTCATAGTTTGAGCGGCACTGGTGGATCAAATCAGGGAATTCATTGACCTGAGGGAGATAATAAATTGGCAAATTGGATTTCCAGATTCGCAAGAGGTCTGTACCATCTCTATGCTTCTTTCTCAACACACAAACTATGTCTATATGGTATGTGTTTGTCCTCTCTACAGTTTCTCTCATATGAAAATCTCTGTCAGCAAGGGCTAACCACTCCAGGGTCTTGTGTGGGGCATTTAATGGGGCAATGTTCAATGCCACTGGAGTCCCCATGGTCAACTGAATTTGGGATTGTATTTGAAGTTTTCCTTGGGCTCAGCAATATAGAGCAGTGGATTTTGCAGGAGCAGGGCAATTTGCAGAGGGGAAGAGGCGAAATTTGGGGTAAAACTGAGTCAAAATGCTCCTAGGATAGATTCAGTGAGCAAATGCTGGGATTTGGGAGTCACTTTCTCGGTGGATTTGTCTAGCAGAGGTTTGAATTTGTGAATGTGTAAACAAACTATGAATTTGTAGAAATTCGGCACAATGGGGACTTCTGTGAGTGAAATTGGGCTTACAGTGTGGAGAATGACCAATGGTTCATGAGGATTTCTGGTTATTACTGTTCTTTCTTCCTTTCTTAGTTTCTTCAGTGAATTATGTAAAAAACCAGGCGCGGAGGGGGAAAACTGATAAGTACATGGTATACTTGGACAATGGTGGAAATGCAGGTGAATTCGGGGCGCCGGTCAGCCAGGAGTAGTCTTCAAAGTTGGCAGGTAAACGACGTACTCGCTCATGCAGGAGTACAGTGAGTGAAAATTGCAAATAACGCGAAAAACGGGTTTTTTCGGGCAAAATAGTGAAAATTTGGCTTTTGGCGCGTTTTTGTCGGATGACGTCAGCATGACGTCATGGGTGGGGTCGGGTATGGAATGATGATGTGGCAGCCGGTGGGCGACCCCACGTGGACAGGTGACATGGCAGACAGCTCGGAGCGATGGCGGATGGGGTGGTGATGCGATGCCGAAGTGGCAGTGACGTATGGGTGACACATGGGTGACGTATGGTGGAATTGGCAGAGCGGTAAACGGTTCCGTCGGACCGCTTATGGTACGGGAGCGGTTTTGGCAGGAGGCCACCCGATACAACTTGGGGACGACACGCGTCCGAGCCCTGACGTCATGCTCTGACAGATTTCGGGCGCTATCGTCCGGGCATCGGAGGCGGTCCAAAATTGTTATGAGCCGTCGGATGGGAGGGCCCAGATCTGATGATCGACAGACTGTGGAGGTGCGGGATGGATACGGAGGGTCCCGGCGGGGTTTTTAAATAATATTTTTTGTTTTTTGTGGTGAGCGCGTTGTAACAAAAACTTTGGATAAGCGGAGAAAGTGGGTTTTGCGATGGTTTATAAGCCAAATGGGTTGATTAATATTTGTTCGCAAAATGGGGTTAGGGCTGTTAAACCAAGCAGATCTTGGTTTAATCCCGAGACTTTGCTTTTGGCGCTATTTTGCCTATTGCGCTTAAATCTCTTAGCGCTCCGACCTTTGAAGCTATAAGGCTATATTTCCTAGGGAAGGGGGAATATATACTTTGGGGCTTTTTATATACAATCATGATATAATAATAGGGAAAAGGGGAATATAGGGAATTAAGTAATAATGTGGTTAGTAGTTAATATGGGAAGGAGATATAGATGATAGGTAGTAGACACTAAGTTGTTAGGGAACAAACTTAGTTTTGAGAGTAGATCAAAATTAAAAGATTTTTACACAAGAAATGTGGCTCTTCTATATAACAAGAACCAACAAATGAGTTTGATTTCTGTTATGAACAAAGGTGATATTGGGATGTTAGAAAGAAGTTTGATAGGGAATGCTTGGGAAATTAGACATGCTTCACTTTGCTGCCACAAAAATGCTGAATAGGAAGAACTGTAATGTCCACCATGTGTTTCCTTTGCCTAGGCCAGTGGTATGAGAGAAGACATGCTTCTGCAACCCCACTACCTACCCATCTTATTTCCTAGCATTTTTTATTTTTTCAGGGAGGGTGCACTTAGACTTGCAAAACCTCATGTGCTCTTTTCTTTTTGCTGCCCTCGTATCTAAATCTAGCCTTATACCTTCCAAGGGCCCAGATTAAGCTAGTGGGCACCTTTCTTTCTCTATCCAGCTAATCATCTGTCAAGCTTATACTGTTTGAACAGGTACTCATCACCTACTCTAAAACAAGAAATTTAAAAGATGGCATGGCCCAGATTAAGCTGTTGAGCCATACATCAAGATAGTAGTGGCATTTTGATTGGCCACTTTCCTGGTCTTACTTTGGGGTTCATTTCAATTCTTTTTCCTTTTGACCAAATCATTTTCTTGCCCTTTGGTTATTCTTTTAAGGCATACCCTCTTTACATTTTTTAACCTTTTGCTTTGTTCACAAAAATGGAACCTTTGATTCATCAAAGATTATCATTTTTAGCCTTTCCATTGTCAATCATGAGATATGAAACCCTATTGGTATAGGAGGCTAACATATTCCTAAATAATTTTGGGGGTTTTCACTGTTATTTGCATGAGCAAGTGATGTTTTTCATGCCTAATTCGGTGGGCAAGGCTTCTCTGTAGGCACAATAGCTGAATAAAATAGGTCTGAAGAGAGCATAACCAAGTGGATCGAAGAAGAATGAGAAACATAACGATTATAAGGAGGGAAAAAATAAGAAAAAAAGGGGAAAAGATAAAAATATAGAAGCAACAACACACCAGTGAAAATATCCTACCAACCACTACAATATCAATGGTGATATAGAGGAAAAATGTTCAAAGTTGCATCTAGAGCTAAACCTGAAGAACAAGAAGAAGAATATCATGGCCACTGATTTGAGAAACCAAGTTTAAATAACCTTAGATGTAAATGAGAAGATTATTTTTACATTAATGTAGAAGGAGGTGAATATGAATAGCCTTTAGCAGCAGGAGGAGAGAGAAATTACCAAACTCTTCCATATAAAGATATAGGTCAAGAACGCAAATATTGATGCTTGGTTTGACTCAAGATCGTAGGAGAATATCATTGCAGCAGAGCTGGTCAAGAAGTTGGTGATGGAATTTTATGATCATCCAAACACATATCCATAGGGATGGGTAAGCAAGAACAAAGAGCTAGAGGTAACTAAATAGTGCAAAATTAGATCTGATGTCAATGTTGATTTTATCCATGAAGTAAATCTAGATGTGGTTCCCCTTTACGTATGTGGATTCATGTTTGGGAGTCCATACATGTACATGTGTGATGTGATATTCGTGAGGAGATCCAACCAATAGCATCTCATCAAGGATGGAAAATCGTTCATCATCAACACGCACTAATGCAAGTCAAAAATTTCACTAATAAGTGCCAACCAAGCCAAAAAATTAATAAGTTCCAACAAGAAGTATGTTTTATTATTTTTAATAGAAATTCAATCTGTAGAGGAGTCAATAGGAGGCAAGACATCCTTGGAGGGGTGTACTAAGAAACAGAAAAAACAATTGTGGGATTTGTTACAGGCATACAAGGATGTCTTATGACAGCCTAAAGGGTTACCACCTAAGACAGAAGTGGAGTATGAGATCCAACTATTGCTAGACTCCCCATTTCTAAATATTGGGTTGCATAGGAAATATGTTATAGAAGAAAGTGAGGTGACAAAGCAGTTGCAACATCTGCTCAAACAGGGTGTTATGCAACTGAGTAGATCACCATGTGGTTAACCCATCATTATTGTGCCTAAGAAGGATGGAACTTGGTGTACGTGTATAGATTATAGGGCATTGTAAAAAACCACACTCAAGAATGGATACCCCCTGCATACGATATATGATCTATTGGATCAGTTACAACAAGATAACTACTTCACCAATCTATATTTTAATTCTGGATATCATCAGGTTTGAGCCAAACAGGAAGATACCTTGAAAATTTCTTTCAAAAATAGGAAAGGTTTGCATGAGTGGTTAGTCGGGCCAATAGGCTTATGTAATGCACCAACTATAGTTATACAATTAATGAATGATGTATTGTGCCCTTGTATATATTCTTTTGTTATTGTATATTTGGATGATATACTAGTATATAGTGCTACCTGGAAAGAACACATTGCACATTTGATGTATGTGTTCGAAACATTAAAGAAGAACCCGTTCAGAAGGGATTTACTTAGGGAGAAACACCATACCACGTGCATTCATATTAGGGGATATATATTGAGGAAAAAATGACATAATATATTGAGCATATATTAGGAGGTAAAGGGTTTTTATATTGGCGGGTATAAAAAATGGAGATCAAAGTTAATGAAAAAATATAAAGGGGTATAAAAAATGTTATGGAAAAAATGGATACCTATAATACCTAATGAAAGTATGGGTTTTTTAGATTGGGAATGTGTATTAGATTCACTTTGGTAGGGGGTTAAATAATGTGATTTTTAGATATATATTCTAATATGTACTAAAATCATGGGTATTTTTTAGTATGCCACGATTTAAGTGAAGCCCTTGTGCACCACCTGCTTGCAAATCTCAAGAAGTGCGATTTTACACAACAATATTTGGTGTATATGGGGCATGTTATCAGTGGAGGAGAGTTGAAGATAAATCCTTCCAAGATGGAGGCCATCATGAAATGGTTAGTGCTTACTAATGTTACAAAGGTCAGGATTTTCATTAGGGAAACAAAGTACCTAAGGAAATTCATAACCTCATTTTTAGTGGTAGCAGCACTGCTCCATCCCATAAAAACAAGTGGAAATAGTTTCTAGTGGGGAAAAGGTTAGAAGAAGGTGTTCGAGGAGATAAAGAGGAAGATCATTCAAGCACAAGTTTTGGAATTACGAAACTTGTAGTGACCCTTCGAAGTGGAGACAGATGCGAGTGTGTATGCTATGGGAGTTTTCTGAATGCAGGGAGGAAGGCTTGTATGCTACAATTACGAAGTATTTCATGGGGAGGTTATTAAATACCTGTTGATGGTCATGGACCCACTCACATTCAGGTGATCTCCCTGATATGTAGTCCCAACTATACCTCACACCATTTGGAGAAAGATTCCTAGTAGTGGGTGGTAATGTTATACCTTGACCATGGAAATGCATAGAGGAAAGTATGATAACTTTGGGTAAGAAAAAGTGTGTGACCCTACTGAGCATTAAGTGTGATGCATGAAGGTTCCAACACAATAAGGGAAAAGGGAGTGCATGACTTGGAAGACTGTAATAGTGCACAGCTTGAAAGGAACACACGAGGGAATTGGAATCACAAGATAAGATGCAAAATAGTCAACAAGTTAAAGTGATGAGTTAATAAAACAACACACATTCAATAAGATTCATACAAATGGAAAAAAAACA
The DNA here is from genome assembly GCA_031772625.1 of Pinus tabuliformis. Classification (NCBI taxonomy): domain Eukaryota; kingdom Viridiplantae; phylum Streptophyta; class Pinopsida; order Pinales; family Pinaceae; genus Pinus; species Pinus tabuliformis. The sequence continues at coordinate 963,783,931 of CM062811.1, forward strand.
GTTCATAATCATATTCGTAATTTAAGCAACATAAATTTCCAATACAACAAGAATATTCCTACTATATTAACAACATATACATGAAAGGATGTTGGTTGTGATTTTATCATTATAAGTGAAAGTTCCCTCCATACATACACCATTGATGACCCCTCGCCCCAATAGTGGAACATTCCACTCAAGAACACCCACTCCTCCAAAGAAATATACTCGCTCTATGCTACAGAGAAGCCAAGGCTCTTCATAATACTCCCAAGCTCTTTCTAAGCCTAAGCCTAGCCAAAATATTGGCTCCCAACATCCCTTTACATGAGTTATGAGGTTCTATTTATAATAAGAGGGGGTGACTCTTCAACTCCTCTTTGTGGCCTTTGGTCTCCGCTCATGATTCTTCAAGTTCTTCCGAAATAACAAATTATATTACATGATGACCTTGTATATTCCAATATTTGCACTTGGAATTTCACTTACAACATAATTAAAAATAATATTACATTTTCCACTTGTACCCATATAAGACAAAATAAGGTAGAGACAACCTAAAGAGGCACAACACTATGATGTTGGAGTTTGGGAGAAGTCCAAGTCATCAACTTCCACTTTCTTCTTCTCGGTCACATATTGGTGCCAAGCTTGGTACTATGTGATGGTGACCTCAAACTTCTTAATGATGTATTGCTAGAAGCGGACTCTAGCCTCCATGGCATCCGATACACTATCTTGAAACCTGTTTCCAACTCTTTCTTAAGCATGAGTAGCAGTCTTTTGACTTTGGTAGGACCACCCAGGAAATTCTACATATTTTGTGTGCTCAACTCAAAGTCTTCCTTGGTGGCATCCTATCTTAGCTGCTCCAAGTACTCTTTGACCTTGTACCATAATTGGTTCTTAGGTTTAGCTTTGGTGAGGGAAACGATTGATAGGGTCTGGTGTGTTCTCACTAAGACATCTAAAATATTGTACAACTATACATATGAGGCTTGAATCCTACCAATGTATGAGGTGAGCTTCTTATGGTTCTGAATCAATATTCAAACCTTGGATTTCTCCAACTTTTCTTGTGGCTTCATTTTCTTCACTAAGTCAAGCGGAAACCCTTTGTAATGCATTGTCCACTCTTGCACATAAGCAATGGCAGCTTGTATGTTTTTGTTAGTTTGAACAAACCCTTTCCTCTGCTTCTGTAAGCTATGAAAATGGAAAACTTCTTTATGTATGGTGACAAACCTGTCATGGAGATTTCACATAGTTTCTTCAAGTGTATATACTTGTTGTAGAAGTTACAATGACCCTCCAAAATTTTTCCTTAGCTTCATTTTGGAGCCTCCCTCCCAACCATCCTTGGCACCATGTCTTCCATTGTCAAGTACATGAGCTTCAGTGGGTTTCTAACAGCCTATGCATGACAACTTATTTCACTCCCCTCATAGGTTGTTTCTCTGGACTTGGTCCAACTGCAGGTTTAGTAGCTCCCTCAAGGAATCAAGCAATTTTGGAGGGGAACCCATCTTCCCTCCAAAAATGCACAATCTTGATTGGCAGCCTCCTGGGCTCAGAAACTGCATAATCCTGTCATTCAACCTTCCCAAAGAAAACTATGCAATATGGCCCAACAGGACTACTCAACCCGAAAATTCACAATTCTGGGTAGCAATCAACTACTCAACCCAGAAATTTCTCAATCCCCTTGTGCATCTAGCCCATCTCCCTCCCAGAAATGCACAAATTTATCCCTTGGGCAAGCATGCTATCGCATGTGCCATCAGATTGACCGGTTCATCCCAGGACCGAAAAATCTTGAGATGCGTGCGTGGGCTGCTTTTTCCCGAAAAGGAAAATAAAAAACATGAAAAAAGCACCCCTAGATTTTAGGGAGCTATTTTTAGCAGTTGGAGGTTACATGCAAAGATTGTTTCAGAGTCCTTCATCCAAGTGTCACTTTTTCCTAGATTTGTGGCATGCGTGTCATGAGACTCAAACTTATTTATTCGACACTCCAGAGCTCAAATCTTCACATCGATCTTGGAGCTTTGACATCCCACAACACATCCAGGAGTCTTCGGCACATCTAGGTCATCTATTTCTAGGTAAGCTCACTTAACTTGTCTTTTGTAACATTTCTGTCGCTTTTTGTGTTTTGGCTTGTGTGAGTGTCGTCTTCTTAATTTCCGTGAACACTTGCTATTGTTTGTGTGCATTTTAGCTTGTATTACCACGGCTTCAATTTTCATTAGCATCTCACTGTTTTCGCATGCATGACACTGTTTTTCATGGATAGCTGTTGATTCGGTGACTCACTTCACACACATGCATCTTATTCTGTTTTATGAACCTTGCGTTCACTATTTGCATACATGATCATTTACTCCTACTTACACTCAATATCACCATGCATTCACATCCCCATTTGCTTTCAGTTGCCCACCGGTGGGTCTGGGAAAACTTGGCCCAGAATCTGCCTCACCAAGACAACATTGCGCAATGATGACAGGGAAGGCTTTGCCATCCTCCTGGAAAATGTGCATTTCTACTTAGTAACTTTTCTCCAATCTTGCATTGTGCAATGCTAAGGGGTAGTGACTGTTGGCCCAAAAAATTGCACAATGAAATCACTGGGCCTGCAACCCTTGCTAGTTGAACTGCGCATTATGCAATCCCAGCAATGAGCAGGCCAATATGGATTGAACATTGTGCAATTCTAGCATCCCACCAGCCTCCCAGAAGTCTAGACTTCTTTTGCACAGTTCTAGGAAAATTGCCCAATCCTTTCCAGTCAATCCCCATGTATGTTGCATATCTTTCCTCATGTTTGCTTTGGTTTTAGTTGACAGATTTCTTACCATACATGTCCCCAGGTATCCAGAAAGTAGCTATTCGTCTACCTCTCAATAGTTCAGGATCAATGGCCTCCAAGTGATCTGAAAATGAGATCTAAAATAATTATTAAGGTATTACAGGCTCATGTGCATGGATATGCCTATGTTACTTTATGCAATGGATCGATAAGATTGCGAAATACATAGATAATGAAGTAGTAAAAGATCATAATAGAAAACACATATAAACACAACAAGTTTAATAAGGATTTCACCCAATACTCCTAGGCTACATCTCCTAGTCCAGCCTTTAGTGGTGACCTCTCTATTATGTCTTCAAAATAGAGATTTACAACAGTGTGAGCTCAATTTGAGTCTCAACACACAATAGATACAATAGCAATAGTTTTGCTTGAACCTCTCAAGCCTCTCTGAGTACACAGACTCTCTCTAACACTCTCTATTTCTGTCTTTTCTCTATCTCAACACTGCCTCCAATACTGCTTGTCTTTATCTTCTTTTTTCTATGGCATTAAAGCCAATCTACACTATCTGTTTGTTTCCTCTTCTCGGGTTTCTGTCTCCCAGCCTCTGTCCACTCGAATCCCTCTGCTAAGCATTAGCAATCATGGAATAACGCCTTTTAGGGGAGGTGCCTTCCTATTCTGCAATGGATGAGTGCTTCGGGCCTTTGAAATCCCTAAAATGACCACTTTCTTTTAACACAGAGAAATGCATTCAAAAAATATGAAAATCCACCAAAAACATTGTTTACCGAACTTCAAAAGTCCTCAAATCCGGTCTATTCTCCTATCACGTCTGCTTGTAAGTCACTATCGCATGTCGCAATTTCCATGAGTCATGGTTTCCCTTTGCATTCAGAAAATACATTAAAATATTGAAAATAAGGCAAATATGGCTTTATGCAGACTTGAAATGTTATACATTTTCATTCCAAAACCCCTTCGGGTCCGGGTTTCATTGCCTCGCATATATATATGTGTATAAGCCCCACTTCATCACATTTTCCGATTGTGATATCACGATGTGATTAATTGCAATTGCATATCACTCATGCCTCGGGCCATTGTAAGCGCTCCTTCGCATGTGTTGACTGCAATCCTACAATGCAACATGGGCCGTCAATCTGCACTCTTGATCGACAGTCCTCGTTGACTCCACTGGTCGCCATCACAAGTTCCACAAGGTCTCCTCTGATAACCTCCAATAGCCTTTTCTGATTGCGACTTGTCGAATAGATCTAGACCATTGATTGGCCAGATCCGACGGCTACTGTGCATTCACAGTTGACTCCACTGATAGCTCCATTTTCGCTTCTTTCTTGTGTTTTTTGCCTCTTGATAGTGTTTTCCGATGTTTCTAAGGGTTCTTCCTGTGCGATTGTTTTTTATCTTTTGATTGTTTTTGAAGACTTAGAGAGTATTCTAGGATCCATTTGGATCACCAAGAGAGCAGGACCAAAGGACACTGACAGAAGTGCAACTGCAGTAGCAGTTGAGTGAGTGTCTACAAGTTTGCTAATCTATGAAGACACCAAGTTGATTGTAGACAATGACATGAAGCTGAAATGGCAAGAGGTGAATGATGCATTTGAAGGAACATTTGTGGAATAAATTGAAGACTGCCAAGTCTATGTGAACATTCACAAGTCTGGCTTGTACATAATTGCATGTAGGTGTCCCATGTTCCCATGTGTGGACATGATACATTGGATCATCTCGCACACTAATCCCAAGATGATGATATTGAGCATTTTCAATGGGACATAGATTGCTACCTTTAGCGCACCAAACCATGAACATATGTACCATATGTCGAAGCTAGTGATCACCATGGAGGCACCTTTCAGCATAACTAGCAGCAATGCCAACTCCAGGGATATCTTGAAGAACTGGGTAAAGGAGCCGACCCAATTTAGGATTACACCCAACCAGGTTTACAAGACAAAGCTACTGCGAAAGGCGTATCAATACTTTCTCATGTTTACATGTCTCTTGTATGGCCAAGAGAGCAGGGAAACCTTCCTATAGAGTTGGGTGATCGCATTGGACCAACTGGCCAGTGAAGGAAAAGCATGGAACTAGTTTGACATGTTGACTCACACGCTAAAGGAATAGGTAACATGAGCTTGACAACCACACAAAGGTGAGCAAGATGAAATTTACATGTTCGCTTACATCTTGGATGCAATCTATGCCCACCAGGAGTTCCCGGGCTTGAAGTGGCCATGGACATCGGTGGAGACCTCTGTAAACACTTATTGTAAAACAAATTCCAAATGCAGCTTCAAATGAGTTATCACACAATTGTAAGATCATTTTTTCACTCTGGTGTACAAGATGATATTTGAGTAGGATCCACCTTGCACCTCGAAGGAAACAATGGAGGCACTAATTGATATAGCGAATTGGTATGCCTCACTGTTCGACACCTTCATACAGATGTAAAACATGGAGCATCCTCTACATGTTTTTCCGAAGTTTTCCATGGACAAGCTCATCATGCAAGAAGTATCATACCACATCTCGGCAAGATTATCAGCTAGGCTGCAGTGGAAGAAGGCACCTTGTCCCTCTCTTCCATTGTGGATGGGGTTATACGAGATATGAAATTTAAAGCACACGGATGTCAAAGCAGAGGAAATCAAGAAATATACTTTTGATGCCCATAGATAAATCCATATCACCTACATTGTTTTGTAAAATATCACCAGGCAAGAGTACAGTTTCAGTGGATCCACGGGGTGTCTCATTGGGTGGAGGAAGACCCATGAAGATATTGTTATAGCTTCTCTAGGCCCAATGAACTGGTGAGAATCACTATGGAATGGTTAAAAAAGTAGCATGAAGTAGCATCAAGGAGAGCAAAAACAACAACAATAACATACGTAAACATACTGATGCACGACAAAGGCAAGAGGAAGATTGTCGAAAATAAGCAAAATGACGTTGCAAGTTCAGAGTAGATCCACTTGTGAAGAAAGCAACTTTGGAAATAGAAGTGAAGAGGCAACAATGTGATAGGAGGAATGCACAAAGGCAGAGAGAAAAAAATAGGATGGAGGAAACTGTGAAGGAGTTGCATGAGTTAAAGGAGAAACTCCGGAAGGAACAACAACTGCATAGATAGGATAACGAAACACAACAAGAACAAGTGCAATAGGGGTTTTAACATGTACAGACAGATGAAAATGTGCCTATACAGGTAGTGAACTCATCTGAACAACTGGCACCAAGCAGACAGGGTGAGCAATTGCAGGAGTAAGACTTCACTCAAGAGATTGAACAAGCAATTGAGTAGATGGATACAGATATGGAGCAACAAGAGTTAGAGCAAGACATTGAGCTCATGCCTTACCACCAAGAGGTTGACCTACCAACATCACCAAATCAGGAAGCAGAGCAAGTTGAAAGTGACCACGGAGACACTGAGATCCTTGGAGAGAATCTAGAATAAGAGATGCACAACATATCATTCGACGAGTCACAACATAGAGTTGTCAAATCAAGAAGAGTTTCTACTCTGGACGATCAGAAATCTACTATGCAGTTTGAGTAACAAGTGTTCGTGTCTGATGTGCACAAGCATCAAATAGCATTGGTCAATGATACTAGAGAATATGCCTAAGCCAGTAGCTCGAGTGTTCGCTTCTTGATAGCTGAGAATGAGTGAATGGCTAAGGAGTTACAGACGGCCACACAAGGAGGAGAACTAGTTACAACATCTGCCTAAGTAGAGTTGAAGAAGGCGATACTATATGAAGTATTGTCCCTTCAGACAGTCATGTGGGAATTGTATTCCATGTTTAGCATCGTGCATAAGGCAATTGTGCATCTCAACGGTTGGCAACAACTATGTGCTAGGAGAGCATGTATCTCGTCAAATGTGCATACTATTGTTGACTACATGGAAACATGGACAATGAGATACAAGGGAGCCTTGTTACATTTTCTCAAGATGATGAAGCACAGAGCAGTCAAGTTGAAGGCACGAATCTAGAGACAGATCTAGAACTATGAAGAGCTTCTGGAGATCATCACTAGTTTGCAAGCTTCTCATGCATGCGTATTTAGGAGTATGGATGTTTTTTTGTGTGGACATGTGATCCCATATATTGGGACACTCATTGAGGCAAAGACAAAGGCATAGGTCGGACTGGAGCTTGACTCGTACTCTGACGAGTTGATGCAAATAGCCACCAATGTAGACTTAGTGATCATTGAAGAAACCATGCATCAGTATATCACTGGTCCAATTGCACTCAAGACAATGATGTGCATGTTATTAGATGAGTTGGACATAGGAGCTAGAGCAGTGTACCCGGATGCTACAGAGGGAACAATTCGTTTCAAGAAATGTGTCACCATAGAGTACACAGACACCATCGTGGACTACCAAACTTGGCATTAGTTTTCTACTGTCGACCACTGTGAGGATGTCTAAGAGCTGGTCCTCTCCTAGTTTTCTGAGTCATAGTGATGCCTTGCATGGATTTCTCAAGCCTATTTTGTCTCACATGGGTACATGTGCAGATTATATGTAATGTCTTGTCAAGTGGAAGTTCAAGTGTTAATATTTGGATGTAACAGTCATAGAGTAGACAAAGAGTCATGAGGGTAGATGAAATACCACAAAGGGGAATGTCAAGGACCACCCCAACCTTTGCTATATATGGTCCCTCATAACTCATTGTATGGGATTTTGGTCAGCCAAGCTTTTGATTGGAGTATCTTAGAGAAATCTTAGAGAGTATTGTAATGAGCCTTGGCTTCTCCACTATGTAGAGCTAGTATATCACTTTGGAGGAGCAGGCGGCAGTGATTGTAACATTCTCCTGTCAGAACTAGTGGTTGGTCATGGTTGTATTGCATGACTCAAACTTACACTTCTTAATATAATAGAGCCAACACGTTTCATGCATATGTAATATTGTATTTAAATTATCTTGTTTAATCTAAATGATATATGTATCTATTTGCTTATACATGCATGTGTAGCTATTTTCTGTATATGTATGTATGAATCTTACTAAAATCTATTGTTGGTTTAACCATCATTTTGGATTGCTAGCTTAGTTTCCTTCCATGTTGTGAAGCATCTTTGCTCATGTGTTCCCTTCTTAACTTCATTCCTTCACAGGTTTCCAAGGGGTGCACTCACCTACCCTTTGTGTTTTAGAACCCCTCATGCACCTTCCTTGACTTGCAACATATGTCACACCCTTGCTACCAATAGGGACATCTTACTTTCCTCTGTGCGAAACCACGGTCAAGGTGATATCGTACAACCCACGACTACGACTCATACACGGAACGGTCTGAGCTTTAGTTGAGACTTATTACTCGGGAGATCCCCTGACATGTTGGCTGGTCTAGCACCATCAACATTTACGGCACTAGAAGGAGGTCCAGATGATAAGATATGTCCTCTCATCCTATTTTTGAACCTTTTCACATCCATCATGGATTCTGTTACAGTCACCCCTTCACAATATTTTTTGCATGCTGAACCTTTCAACATCACGAGGGAGTTTTTTGATCTCTTGTTCGAATTCACATATGAGGGTGAAGGCGAAGTGGCCTGGCCTAAGTACTTAGAAGACTTCTACGCATTCCTTGAGAATGCAGATGAGTTCCATGCAAAAGAGGTCAATCTATTGCTTGCATACACACTTCAGGAATCACCACAACGGTGGTGTTGTAGCCTACCGACTGACAACTTCCACTCACTTGAACAGTTTTGTGATCTCATTTAATCTCCATTCCATCTTTTTGATCCAAAACCTCTTGACCAAAAATGTTACAACAATAGAAGGCCCAGCATGAATGGCCTATGGATTTTTAGCAGCACTTTTGTGTTTTGCAGTTTGAAGCTCCGAAAATCCAAATGAAATTTCCTTATCTCTGGGATAGATTTCAGTATTGTCTTAACAAATCAATCCATCCCAAGAAGAAGTTTGAGCCCAAGCCTCACTCAGCATACTTAATTTATGGATATTTTGCAATCATAGATGGATACAGTCATCGTCACTAGTGATTGTCCGACGTCCCCTCATCAAACAACTCCACCACTGTCGAGTGATGTAGGAGAAAAAGCACACACATGTGTTCAACTGTCACATCCTCCCAACATCACTTCGCTTAATTTTCGCAAAGATTTCATTGTGATTCCATTGAGTTTTCACATGAATTTTGTACCTCAACCTCCAATCTTCGTACTCGGATGAACCTTCAGATGATACTGTCTTGTGTTCTTCTATTCCAGACTATACACTTGTTGTGAATGAGGATCAAGCCATTGATGGAGTTGGTGTTGCACAACCAACATGCACTGTCATTCATGAAGAGTATGACTAGGAGCTTGAGTATAAATACTCGGAGAAGGATGACTCCCTTCTGTCCAAGCCTCCTTCGTTCTTTCCTAACATTTTTGGTGAACCTACCATCCATGGTTTTGCATGTGTATCTCCATATAGAGATGCACCCATAGTTGATCGTTCGCAGAACACACTGGATGTCAATCTATCATTCGAAAATAGAGAGGACCAACTATTCATTGAAAATCCGCTTGAATTTTCATCTTCCTTTTCTGAAAACACAAAGGGTGAATTTGTCTACTTCTCATCTACCCATCTATTTGATTCATCAGATCATGAGGATGTCGATGAAATCATTGATTTCATTAATATTAGCTGTCTTGATATATTTACTCCTGTATTCGATCATGATGATGATTCTATCATAGTTTATTTTTCAAAGACACCTAATTATGATGATATATCTGTTGATGAAGTCGAAATCCCCCAGACTATCGAGGTACTTCAGCCTGAGTTAATGCTTATTTCACGCCCTCGCTGTCTAGAGGTTGGTTTCACTTCTGATCAGGAAATTGTTTAAAAACCCAAGGCTCCTCATCGCTCATCTATATTTATTAAAGATCACATCACACACAAATCATACTTCACATGAACTACATGATCCCATCGCTCATGCATTGGAGAAATCTTACATAGCAAGCAGACGTTCACGATGCAAGTTGTATTTGTTTCTTTCATTTGCTTGCATGTCACTGTCAAGAGTATGCATATGCTTCATAGCTGCACGTAGTGTTGCACATCATTATGATAATTCCACATACTGTATCTCATGCACTTGCACTCACTTATGTTCTATGGGCACATTGAAACATGGAATGTGTTTGTCTTCATTGTTATATCTTTCATGTTTTCTGGTTCACACAGTTGTGCTTTTTGTGAACCATGCCTTCACCAACATGGGTCAACCAATGCACCGATTGATGCATTGGAAGTATCACTTCACATGATTAGGCCCATCCATCATTAGCTTAGGAGTAGGAGTAGTACTTGCTTTTACTTGTTTTCTTTCATGCTTGTTTGCTTACTTCACTCACATGTTTGTTTGTTTGCTTGTTTGCTTACTTGATTTGCTTTCACATTTACTTCTACTTTCGCTTTGTTTTGATGTTTGTTTGCTTGTTTTTTGCTCGTAGGTTAATTTCTCATGAAACTGTGTGTGACCCTTTAAACAAGCTAGGTAAAATACAAGAGAACTTGTTTAGTTATTAATACTTGGTTAGCTATCATCCTGCCTCTGTATGAAGAACTTGTTTTCTTTAGTCCATTATATGTCGATGGAAAATACATATTGTTTGAAGTGAACCTTGGTGAAAACACACAACTTGCATGCTACCTAGTGTCACCTACTCTAGTCGGTTGTTTTTGGGTTAATCCTTGTCTGCTCAGTCAAGTAGAGTAAGATGAGGGGGAAAAACTACTTTTCTGAAGGAACAACCTCTTCTACTCTCAATAAGTAGGGATCCCTCTTCCACCTCTAAAATGAATAAGTGCTATAGGCAATTATGAAAATGAAAAATGTAAAAGGTGAAAAGTGAAAATTTTCAAAAAGAAAATGAATAAGGAAAAAGAAGAGAAAGGCTTCTTGCATAGAGAGGTGATGCAAGTAACTCTGTTAGGGTATTGACCAGGCTTGCCAGTAGCGGAGTGATGCTTGTGTTTTTGGATGACTCTGTCGAGGTACTGTCCAGGCCTGCTAGCAGCAGAGAAACACTAGAGATGAAACTAAGACTCTGATGACTATAGTGCTTGTGCACAAATATACCCCTCATCCCCAATCGAAACAACTGTGTTGTCTTGGCTTGGAATGTGTGTCAATTGACCAAGATCTTGGCAGATGCTACATCTTACAGTCAAGCAAGTGTGGAAACCAATATGAAAAAAGAATTGGAAAATACTTCCATAGGTGTTAGACTTGTTTCTCACAAACAAGGTCCGTTTAGAGAGATGGAGTTCTATCTGAGTGTTGCCAAGTGTTGTAGCGACTACAACCACCGTCCAAATTTTTTCCTTAGATTCATTTAGGAGCCTGCCTAACAACCATCCTCAGCACAATGTCTTGCATTGCCAAGTACATGAGCTTTAGTGATTTTCTAGTAGATTGCCAACTTGTGCATGATAGCTTATTTCACTCCCCTTACAGGTTGTTTCTCCAAACTTGGTCTAGTTGTAGGCTAAGAAGCTCCCTTAAGAAATTGTGCAATTTTGGAGGGGAACTAGTCTTCCATCCATAAATTACAGAATCTTGACTGGTAGCCAGCTGGGCTCAGAAACGATGCAATCCTGTCAGTCAACCTTCCCAGAGAAAACTGTGCAATCTGGCCCAGTAGGACTACTCAACCCAGAAATTTCACAATTCTGGGCAGCAGTAACTTGTTCAGCCTAGAAATTACACAATCCCTCTAAGCAGCCAGCCCAGCTCCCTCCCAGAAATGTGCAAATTTCTCTGTTAGGCAAGCAGGCTGTTGCATGTGCCATCGGGTTGACCGGTTCCACCCAGGAGCAGGAAAACTTGACTTGCATGAATGACCCGATTTTTCTCGAAATAGCAAAAAGAAACATGCAAAATGCATCCCTAGATTTTAGGGAGCTATGTTTAGCAGTTGGAGGTTACATGCAAAGATTGTTTCAGAATATTTCCTCCAAGTGTCGCTTTTTCCTATATTTGTGGCATGCATGTCATGAGCCTCAAACTTATTTATTATATGCTTTAGGCCTCACTTCGTCACATCGATCTTGGAGCTCTAACATGCCACAACACATCTAGGAGTCTTTGGCACATCCAAATTAGCTATTTTTGGGTAAGCCTGCTTAACTTGTCTTTTGCAGGATTTTTGTTGCTTTTTGCATTTTGGCTTGTGTGAGTGTTGTCTGCTTGATTTATGTGAACTCTTGTTTTCATTTGCATGAATATTCGGTTGCTCTAGAACCATTTCAATGTTCGTTAGCATCTCACTGTTGTCGCATGCATGACACTATTTTGCACAAATAGCCTCTGATTCGGTGACTCACTTCACACACAAGCATGTTTTTCTATTTTCTCAATCTTGCATTCACTATTTGTATGCATGAGCATTCACTACTGCTTACACTGAATATCACCATGCATTCACATCCCCATTCGCTTTCAGTTGCTTGTCGGCAGGTCTGGGCAACCTTGGCCCAGACTCTGCCTCACCAAGACATCATTACGCAATCATGAGAGGGAAGGCTCTTCCTTCCTCCAACAAAATGCATGTTTCCACCTAGTGACTGTCCTCCACTCTTGGATTGCACAATTCTGAGGGGTGGTTCCTGCTAGCCCAGAAAATTGTGCAATGCAGTCACTGGGTGAGTAACCCTTGTGAGCTGAAATTGCGCATTGCGCAATCCCAATGCCCAACAGGCTAGTGTAGATTGCACATTGCACAATACCAGTAGCCTGCCAACCTCCCATGAAAGATTGCGCAATCATTTCCAGTCAATCCCCAGGTATGTTGCATGTCATTCCTCAAGTTTGCTTTGGTTTTAGCTGACATATTTCTTGCCATGTATGTCGATATGTCTCAAGATCTAGCAGGTGTTCGTTTTCCTCTCAGCAGTTCAGGATCAGTGGCCTCCAATAGAGGAGGATCAAAGGTCACTGACTAAAGCACAATTGGAGGAGTAGTTGAGCTAGTGTCTACAAGTTTGTCAACCTATGAAGACACCAAGATGATTGTAGCCAAGGAAATCAAGCTAAAATGGCAAGAGGTCAATGATGAATTCACATGCACATTTGGGGAAGACCTCAAAGACTTCCAAGTCTATTTGAACATTGACATGTCTAGCTTGTACCAAATTGCATGCAAGTATCCCATGTTCCCATGCATGGACATGATACACTGGATCATCTCGAACAATGATCCTGAGATGATGACATTGAGCAGTGTTAGTGGGATGGATATTGATACCTTTAGGGCACACAATTATGAACAGATGTACCATATGTCGAAACCAGTGATCACCATCGAGGCACCCTTCAGCATACCCAACAACAATGCCAACTCCAGGGATATGTTGAAGAACTGGGTAAAGGAGCTGACCAAATTTAGGATGATACCCAACTAGGTTTATAACAAAAAGATACGATGAAAGGTGTATCAATACTTGGTCATCATTCATGTCTCTTGTATGGCTAAGAGAGCACAAAAACCTTCCTGCAGAGTTGGGTGATTGCGTCGGACCAACTAGCCAGTGAAGGAAAAGAATGCAACTGGTTTGACATGTTGGCTCACAGGCTGAATGAATAGGTAACAAGAGCTCGATAGCCGCCCAAAGGTGAGCAAGTTGAAATCTACTTGTCTACTTACATATTGGATGCAAACTATGCCCGTCAGGGGTTCCCAAGCTTGAAGTGGGCATGGACATTGATAGATACCTCCGTGAACACTTATTGTAAAATGTTGTCTGAATGTAGCTTCATAGGAGTTATCACATAGCTGTCAGATCATTTTGTCACCTCGATGTACAAGATGATATTTGAGCAGGATCCACCTTGCATTTCGAAGGCAGAAATGGAGGCACTGATCAACATAGTGGATTGGCATTCCTCACCATCTGGCACCTTCACACGGACATATAGCGCGGAGAAGCCTCTGCATGTTTTGCCGAAGTTTTCGATGGACAAGACGGTCATGCAAGAAGTATCATACCACATCTCATAAGGATTGTCAGTTAGGCTGCACTGGAAGAAGAGGGAACCTTGGCCCGCTCTTCCATTGTGGATCAGGTTATATGAGACACAAATTTCAAGCATGTGGATGTTAAATTAGAGGAGATCAAGAAATATCCATTTGACACCCAAAGCTACAATCCATTTGACCCGCAATGTCTTGTAAAATATCACTGCATGAAAGTACATTTTCAGTGGATCCACGGGTTGTGTCATTGGGTGGAGGAAGACCCATGGAGATATTGTTACAACTTATCTAGGCCCAATGAACTAGTAGGCTTCATTGTGGAATGGTTAACAAAGCAGCGTGAAGTAGCATCCAAGAGAGCACCAGTAGTAGAGGTAAACATACTAGTGTGTGAAAAAGGCAAGAGGAATATTATCAACAACACGGAGGTAGAAAAAAGCTACAAGTTCATGGTAGACTCACCTGTGCATAAAGAATATTTGGAAATAGAGGTGAAGAGGCAACAATGCGATAGGACGAACATGCAAAGGTAGAGAGAAAAACAAAGGATGGAGGAAACATTGAACGAGTTGCATTAGTTGAAGGAGCAACTTCGGAGGGAATAGTAGTTGCGCAGACAGAAGAAGGAAGCACATCAAGAATACGTACAACATGGGGTGCAACATGTATAGATAGATGAAACTGCGACCTTACTGGTAGTGGACCCATCCCAACAACTAGCACCAAGGGGATAGGGCGAGCAGTTGTAGGAGCAGGACTTCGCTCAAGAGATTGAACAAGCACTTAAGAAGATGGATACTGATATGGAGTAGCAAGAGTTAGAGCAAGACATTGATCTCATGCCTTACTAGCAAGGGGTCAACCTACTAGCTTCACTAGATCCAGAAGCGGAGCAAGTCCCAACCGACCAAGGAGACACTGAGATCCTTGGAGACAATCCGGAAGAAGAGATGCACAACATATCATTCGACAAGTCGTAGCATAGAGTTGCATAATCACGAAGAGTATCTACTTTGGATGATCACACATCTCCTATGGATTTTGAGGAATGGGTGATCTTGTCTGACATGCGCAAGCATCCAACAACATTGGTTGATGCTATCAGAGCATATGACGAAGCCATTAGCTTGAGTGTTCACTTCTTGATAGTTGAGAATGAGTGAATGGCTAAGGAGTTATAGACGGCCAAGCAAGGAGTAGAACTGGCTACAACATATACCCTACCAGAGTTGAAGAAGGCGATACTAGATGAAATATTGTCCCTTGAGATAGTCATGCGGGCATTGTATTGCAAGTTTGGCACCGTGCATAAGGAAGTTGTCCATCTCAACGGTTGGTAGCAACAATGTGCATACTATTGTTGACTACATGAAAACATGGATAATGAGATACAAGGGAGCCCCATTACACTAGCCCAAGATGACGAAGACCAGAGTGGTTGAGCTGAAGGCATGCATCTGGAGTCATATCTAGATCTGTGAAGAGCTCCCGTAACTCATCACTAGTTTTCAAGCTTCCCATGCACACGTATTCAAGATTATGGATGTTGTTGTACACGCACATTTGATCTCATCTATTGGGACACTCACTGAGGAAAAGACAAAGGCATAGGTCTAACTAGAGCTTGACTCGTACCTTGACAAGTTGATGCGCATAGCCACCAGTGCAGACTTGGTGATCAATGCAGACACAATGCATTAATATGTCGTTGACCGACCACACTCAAGAAAATGAGGTGCATGTTATCATTTGAGTTGGACAGAGGAGCTAGACCAGTGTACTGATATGCTACAGAGGAAAGCGTTCGTTTCTAGAAATATGTCACCATAGAGTAAATGGACACCATCGCGGACTACTAAGCTTCACTTCAATTCACTACTCTCGACCACCATGAGGATGTCGAAGAGCTGGTCTTCCCCCAGTTGTCTGAGTCATAGTGAAGTCTTGCATGGATTTCTCAAGCCTATTTTGTCACACATGGGTACATGTGCATATTGTATGTAATGTCTTGTCAAGTGGAAGTTCAAGTGTCGATATTTTGATGTAAAAATCATAGAGTAAACAAAGAGTCATGAGGGTAGATGAACTGTCACAAAGGGGAATGTCGAGGGCCATCACACCCTTTGCTATATATAGTCCCTCATAACTCATCGTATGGGCTTTTGGTCAGCCAAGCTTTCGATAGGAGTATCTTAGAGAAATATTGGAGAGTATTGTAACGAGCCTTGGCTTCTCCACTGTGCAGAACTAGTATATCTCTTTGGAGGAGCAGGCAGTAGTGACTGTAATGTTCCGCTATCGGAACTAGTGGTTGGTTATGTTTGTATTATATGACTGGAACTTACACTTCATAATATAACAAATCCAGTGTGTTTCATGCATATGTCATATTGTATTTTAGCTATCTTGTTTACTGTAAATGATATATATATATATATATATATATATATATATATATATATATATATATATATTTGTTTGCTTATGCATGCATCTGTAGATATTTTCTATATATCTATGTATGAATCTTACTAAAATGTGTTGTTGGTTTAACCATCACTTTGGATTGCTAGCTTACTTTCCTTCCATGTTGTGATGCATCTTTTCTCATGGCTTCCCTTCTTAACTCCATGATTTCACAGGTTTGCAACGAGTGCACTCACCTCACCCTCTGTGTGTTAGAACCGCTCATGCAACTTCCTTGACTTTCTACATATTTCACACCCTTGCTACCAATAGGGACATCTTACTTGCCTCTGTGCGAAACTACACACAAGGCAATACCGTATGACCCATTGCTGGGACTCTTACACCAAACGGTCTGAGGTCTAGTTGAGACTTCTTACCGCCGAAATCCATTGACATGTTGGTAGGTCTAGCACCATAAAAAATACTTTAGCATCACTACTCTCATATCCGCCAATGGAGAAACTTCATTCTGTGCTACTACTCGGAGTTGTTCTGCCTCTTGCTTGGTAGTCTGCAAGTTTTGTGCCATTTTCTCATTCTCAACCATAAAATACTGAAGATTTGATCTTGTTTCTCCTGAATAGGCTAAGTTGGCTTTATCAACAACATTTGGATGCTTCCTGGTGTCTAACACTATCACCCTTTCTCTAATGAATGCAGGCAATGCGCGATCATCTGGAAAGTTATTCCTCCATGTTTGTACACTCCTCTTTTGAAACTCATTAAATGACAAATTGTATACATCCATGACTGGATCATCATCAAGGTGAACAACATATCCTTACTTGCTCTGGGTTGGATTTGCTTCTTGAATTGGTAGAGACTAAGGGATGACTTGTGGTTCTCTCAGAAGCAAGTCAAAATATTCTCGATGTGGCTCATGTTCTAACTCCATGTTTGTTACTTCAATCAATTGCTCAATTTTTTCAGAAAGCTCTTGATCCTACATTTGTTCACCTTCTTCCTTAGTTATTAGTTGTTCCTCTTCTTCAACCTGTATTGGAATTTTTTCCTCTGTCATCACGCATTTCATTTGTTCTTCTTCCTGCTTCTTTTTTTCTTCGCATTCTCTCCTCCTAAACCCCTATTTTTCCTCCAAATTCTTCTATGTCTACTAAAAATTCAATTATGCTTCCTGCGACCTTTTATTTTATGTCTTCCTTCTCTCTGCTCTATGGACCATTTTCTTCTTCGTTCCTTTTGCTACCAAAGATGCTTTCTCAATAAGAGGATCTGCTTTCATTTTGCAACTTTTCTCTCCCTCTTGACTATCAACAATATTCCTCATTCCCTTGTCTTGCATGGGATTGCTACCTTCTGCTCTTATTCCTTCTAGAGTTTCCATTGTCTATGGAGCAACCTATGAAGTCCTTGCTATATTGACCTGCTCATTGAGCCTTGAGGCATTGCAGCAGTACCTCCAAGGATCCTCCTTTGGCAAATGAAATGTCGCGCCAATCCATGGAAAGTAAACTCTTGTACACTGGTCCTTGCAAATATTGCAGGGATCATAGGGATTGAGTTCCTTAGTGCCAAATTCAAATTTCGCTATTTCCTTAACCTCAACATCTATGACTTTAAAGTTATTTATCTCATATAATCTAATTTGCAAAGGAAGAGTGGACCATGGTGATTTCTTATTCATGTGCAGTGTTTCTCACAACCCTATCACGAGATGGTATGATACTTCTTGCATGATCAACTTGTCAGTGGCATAGCTTGGTTAGACATGTGGAGGCTTCTCTCCACCAAACATTCTAATGAATGTGCCACCTGTTGAGGCATACCAATTTGCAATTTCTACTATCACCTCCATTTCTTCTTGGGACATGCAAGGTGGATCTGGTTCAAAGATAAACTTGTACAATTGGATGATAAAGTGGTCATTTATCTTTATCATTACTCCTCGATAATTGTAGTCTAAAAGAAACTTGCAATAGATGTTCATGACAGCCTCTCGTGGTGTCCATGTCTAGTTCACGCTAGAGAACTACTTCTATGAAAATATTGCATCGAGTAAGTATGCAGACATATAGAACCTTTCTCTCCCATCCCTGGGTGGATCCCAAGCCTATGCTACATGGGCCTTCAATTGTTGAGCCAACATATACGACTAGTTGAATGACTTTCCATCATTCGCCAATTGATCCAATAAGACTGCCCACCCTTTAGGGAAGGTTTGTATGCTCTCTTGACCAAGATTCAACAAGAAAAGTTAATCAAGAGTTGGTAAGCCTTCCTAAGTGACTATGTCATGTAGACTTGGGTGGGTGTCTATGGAAACTTTGATGTATCTTTCAACCAAGATTTGACAACGTCTCTTGTCTTCACATAGTTATGAGTGGCATAGAAGAGTGAGTCCATGCGCTTTACTAGCTCATGCAAGTGATACATCTATTGAAAATAATTTTCTAAGAAGGTGGAAATCCTCTTCTTGCTGGCATTACTCAATGTCATGGTCTTATCATCCATATGTGAGACAATCTAACAGATGATGTATGTAGATGGGAAGGCAGGATACTTGCATGAAACCTTGTATAACCCAAACTATTTAATGCTAAGATAAACATGTCAGTCCTCTAATTCCACAACATAGCCCTTTGAAAAAGTGTCTTTAATCTCTATCCATTTTAATGTTGATCCCTTCTCTATAGACAACTGAGTATCTACATACACTAGAAAATCAACTAATGTTTGCTCAATTGCTTCCCCAGTACTTCTCCTAGTTTTTTCATTTGATGCAACTCTCTTAGATGCCATGGTAACCGTGAATATGGAGAGGTGCTCAACAACTGTTGTACCTATGGGACAAAAATGACACTCATGGTAAGCAAATGTTAGGCAAGTTCAATTAGAAAACTAGGCACTTGGTGGGAAGTTTTGCACAATTTTTTCTTAAACGAGGGATTTCATGCCTGTGGGAACTACACATTGTGAAATCCCAATAGCCAAGTGGAAGCCTGTTGTTTGAAAATACATAATGCATATTTCATTCTGGCAGAGGCTTAGGAGAGATTACACATTACATAGTTTCATGGGCCAAGTTGAGAGGTTTGCTCCTGGAACTCCGTAGTGCGCAATTGGATCCATATTGAACTACACACTACACAATTCTAGAGGCTAAACTTGTGGCTTGAGCCCTGAGATTGCATAGTGCCAACTGTACAAAGTCAAAATTGGCCAAGGGAAACCCATATCTGCCCAAGGGAAGTGTGAAGAACAAGTTTATCTGAGAGATAGTGTGAAGATGAGTGTGGATCTCACTAAGTGTAGATAAATTCATGTGAATCAAGTGCAACAATTAATCAAGAAGAAGGAAAATAAAGTATGTGAGGGGAGTCACTGCAACAATGCCCATTGGTGGAAAAATATGAAAACTAATGTGACACTTAGGAAAGAAAATCTATAACTTGAAAAAATGCTTCCAAAAGCTAAAAAAAGTCAAAGCGCCAGTAGCTATTAAGAGAAATAAATGAAACAACACTCACACATGGAAAACAACAAAAACAAAACTCACCTAGAAAAGCGTCGATGATCGTACTGAAGGTTCCTTGATCTCCTGAGGAATCCTAGAGCTCCAAGATTAAATGTGAAAATTAGCTCTAGAAGTGTCAATTAAATAGATTTTGATAAATTAGGGTTTATGACACACATGCCTAAAATTAAGGAAAAAGTGACAATTGTCAGAAGTTTCTAAAAATAACACAAGTTCCTCTGGTATCTTAAAAGTAGATCCCTATTTTTTAGGGATGTTGTTTTTCTTTTCTTCTTTTTCTAGGAAAGTTTCCATGCACACTACCGGGATAGAATTATAGTTCTGGGGGACTAGGCAACTTTCCAACTCAGTGCACTGCACAATTTCTGAGCTCAGTGAGGGTTTCACATTTTGCTGGCTCGGTGTTGATTTGCCTCCCATAACTATGCATTTTCTAATCTCAATGGTCACTCTGAGTCAGGACTATGCAATTCCTATCATTAAGGTTGATCGCCCTCAAGGATTGCGAAGTTTTTGGAGGGAAGCCCATAATTGTTGTAATACCAAGTTGGGAGATCAACTTGTGACTTAGAAAAATCAACTAAGTAACACAAGCACAGTGAAAAGATAAGTCTTAGTTGAAGCATGAATGCCTTGGTCAGTGTGAGATGAGTTGTTATGGTTAAGAAGGAAGGCTCCAAAATTCAAGTGGGGCAAAATTTTTAGAGAGTGGTTGCAGCCGATTCAACATTGTTGACACACTGGTAGAACTCGAGCTCTTTGTATGGACCTTGTCTCATGAAAAGCAAGTCTAAATCTTCCGAAATTTTTGTTTAGCTCTTTGTTTTTCATAGCATCTTCAATGATCTTAAGTTAAAGATGTAGTCCCTAGCATTACCTTTATCTATAGAATACATACCAATCGAAGGTAGAATGATTTGTTTGAATTAGGTATGCAGAGTATATAGATGTGCAAGCAAAATAGATTGTGAGAGTTTTAGTGTCATCTTTGGTGTTGTTCCACTGCCAACATGCCTCGATAGTACCTCGACGGAGTCACTTTAGGAACACAAGCATTTCTCCACTACCAACAAGTGTGCAGAGAACCCTGACAGAGTTACTTGATTGACCCATTTGTGCAAGAATTCTTTCTCTTATTTTTCCCTTTATTTCATTTTTTCATTTTTTTTTCATTTTTCATTTTTTCAAACAACTGTGCATATGCACTTATTTATTTCATGAGGTGGAAGAGGGATCATGACTTATTGAGAGAAAAGTAGGTTGTTCCTTAAGAGAAGGATATTTATACATACTTGTTAATGTTTTCCCCCTCTCCTTACTCGTCTTAGTTGACAAGTGTTAACAGAAAACATAAGACTGATTATAGTAGGCGGCACTAGTTCAAAGTGCAAGCATCATGAATTCAACATGACTATCTCCGAAAAGGAGGTATTGTTCATCGGGGTATCATTGACTAAAATAAATGGAAGATTCACATAAAGAGAGGGAACAAACATATAACCAACCATTGATAGTAGTACAAGTTCCTCTTGGATTTCACATAGTTTGTCTACAAAGCCAAACATAGTTTTGATGCGAAAGCTAACCTATAATTGAAAATAAGTGACAAAATAATGGAAAAGAAGAGGATCAAAATCTAAACAAAGCAAATAAAAGAAATAACAAAGAAGATAAAAAACTACTCCTACTGCTAACCTAAGCAGATCATAGGCCAACTTACGTGAAGTGATACTTCCAATGCAACCATCGGCACATTGGATGACCTATGTAGGTGAGGGAATCTATGTCAAACAAGATATACAAGCAAAAAAATAAACGAGAAATATAATACAATACAAAAGAGACCTCCTAAAGCTTTAATTAACCCACATAAAAGTAAAAATGAAAAGTGGATGAAAGGGATTTTGAAGATATACCATTGTGTCCAAACACATTGTGAGTTGAAGGCAAGTAGGTACACACTTTTGCACTTGAAAAATGAGAAAACATGAATAAAGAAGAAAATTTTCATTTCACAACAATGTTATCTATGTACGAATCTTCCAATGATTTGGCAACAAGATCGTGTGATATAGATGGAGGATGCAAGAATTGTAAGATATATTTATATTCAATGTGAAGAACAGAGTGATGAGGAGCCTAGAATGATTCAACACATTTCTAATCATAAGTGGAACTAACCTCAAGACTATGAGAACCTAACATAACCATCAGTTCGAGCTGAAGTTCCTTGATAGCTTGGGGAGGTTCCAATTCATTAGAAGATGGATCATCAAAGATTGGTGGCTTAGATAGATCAAAAGTGGAAGAATCAGAATCGTGATCAAATGAATGAATGAAAGGATCACAACAACCTCAATAAAAAAAAATAATTATTATGAACAAAGAATCATCATGACCTCATGAATCATAATGAGGGGATGATGGAAAACAAAAAATCTCACCCTCTATGTTCCCAAAAATATAAGATGATAGATTGGGAGGATCAAGGAAAACAAATTTGTCCTCTTCGCATTCAAATGAGAAGCTGACATTCCACGTGTTCTACAAAAGATCGAACATACTAATATCCAAAAATGAATTTTCACAAGATTCAACAAGAATGGAAGAATCATGGACAATGTCAGGATAATGCATAAGAGGCACAGATAGAAGGAGGTCATCCTTCAACATAGATTCATTTTCAAACTCCCACACATACTCATAAAAAATGATCTGTCGGGTTGAATTTTCAACACTGAATCCATCCATAACTTGGTCCTCGTGAACATCACAATAGATATCTGAGACAGGTTAACACATCACATAAAAATATAGACGATCAGAGGAACCAAATGATGGAGGATTAGGAGATATCACTTTATCACAACCATCGTAGTCACAGTCCAAATCTTCACTGAAATTCTAAGTGGGGTAAGAGGAGATGGTGGTAAATCAACACATGAATTCTAAAATTCTCCCACCTCAACCTATGAAGATAGAGTTTTTTCATGAGAAGGGGACGAAATGTCACTTGGATCAACAACCTTGTATGTCTCAGATTTAGAATCACTAACACCGAGGTATGTTGGAAGAGGTTCGAAATATTCTATCTCGTGTGGATTTTTAGAAATGTGAATAAGATATTGAAATCTTCCAGTTAAGAACTCCCAATCAACTTTATTTTCAAGAAATTCAAATCAATAATGAATAAAACGATCGTGAAAATCCTGAACAGATTCATCAGGTGCTTTTTGCAATTTACAAATTTTCTTATTAAGGGATTTATGGTCAAAGAGATAGAAAGCATGACACGATTCTACAAAAAATTGTTTGAAATGTTGTGTGGAGGCTTCAGGAAATGTGTAACACCATTTCTTCACATGCCCTTTGAATGTGAGAGAAAACAACCTACAAGCAAAATCTTCAGACTAGATTTCATGCCTATTGCAAAAAATGAGAATATAAATTGTGTTCCTGAGTAAGGTTGTTTCACCCTCACCATTAAACTTGAATTTCGAAAAATAATTTAAAATTCTCACCAACACTTCCAAATTTTCAAAAACATGTTAGGGTTATGATTTGGTGAGACATCATCAAATATGTAAAAATTCAAAACAGACTTCATGGGCTCATCTTGTCATCTAGCCCTCCTTGTAGGGCCAAAAATGGTGACAGTGCTGGACCCAAAAACATTCAGGGGATATCCCCAATATTAAGTCCCAACTAGACCTCACATTATTTAGAGTAGGACTCCTAGCAGCGGATGGTAATGTCGTTCCTTGACCACGGAAAGACATAGAGGAAAGTATGATAACCTTGGGTAAGAGCAAGTGTGTGACTCTGCGGAAAGTCAAGTGCAATGCATTAAGGTTCTAACACAAGAAAGGAAAAGGGAGTGTTCCCCTTCGAAGCCGATAGTAGTATGGAGCTTGAAAGGAATAGACAAGTGAAATGGAATCACAAGCTAAGATTCGAAATAGTCCACAAGTTAAAGTGATGAGTTAATCCAACAATAAACATTAAAAGAGATTCGTACAAATTCAAACAAAATAGTTCATAAGCATATGCCTAAGTTAAATAACAGATTAAATAACATGATGACCTTTCATATTCCAATATTGACAGTTGGAATTTTTCTTAGGGCATAATTACAAATAATATTGCATTTTCCACTTGTACCCATATAAGACAAAATAAGGTAGAGACATCCTAACAAGACACATCACTATGGATGCTGAAGTTTGGGAGAATTCCAGCTCAACAACTTCCACTTGCTACTTATTAGTCATATTTTAGTGCCAATCTTGGTAGTATGTGATGGTGTTCTCAAACTACTTAATGATGTCTTATGAGAAACAGACTCTAGCCTCCGTGGCATCACGGTACATTATCTTGGTACCTGTGTCCAATGCATTTTGAAGGAAGAGAAACATTGTTTTGACTTTGACTAGAACACTGATGAACTTATGCATGTTGTATGCGTTGAACTCTAAATCTTCCTTGGTGTCATATTTTCATAACTGTTCCAAATACTCTTCGATCTCCTATCAGACTTGGTTCTTTGCTTTAACTTTGGTGAGGGGATTGACTGACGGGGTTTGGTGTGTTCTCACGAAGACATCCAAACTAATGTACAATTATACATACGAGGCCTAAATGTTGCCAATGTTTTGTAGCAGCAGTAACACTCCTCCAAAAATTTTCTTTAGCTTCATTTTGGATCCTCCCTACCAACCATCCTTAGCAGCATGTATTGCACTAATAGGTACTTATGCTTCAGTTGAGTTTTTGTGGCTTATGAGGTTGTGTTTTCTAGATTGTTTTCCTTCCACCCACAAGTTGACATACCATTACTTGGTGATTAACTGGTTTTTCTACTCACTTGAAGAATTGTGTAGATCTGGAGGGAAACCAACCTTTCTCTCCATAATTGCGCAGAACATCAAGGTAGATTTCTGCCCTCCAGAAATACATAGAACAAGTAGACTGCCTTCCCTGGAAAAATTGCATAGAGAAGCCCATCGCTGTGCTCTTTCTCAAAATTTGTGCAAATATGGCTAATAGCCTTGGCCTCAGTTTGAAAATTGCATAGAGCCTAAGGGCAAACATGAGCCACTCAGATTAGAAACTTCTCAGAAGTCACTCTAGGGCTTACAGTCTATTGCATGTGCTCTGAAGTTGACTGGTTCCCTATGGGACTAAGTAATCTTGATTTGCATGCATGGGATGCTTTTTCATGAGAATGAAAAAGGAAACAACAAAAACGCATCCCTAGATTTTAGGGATCCATTTTTAATAGTTGGGGGTTACATGCAAATGTAGTTTTAGAAATGTTTTGCCAAGTTTCGCTTTTTCCTAGATTTGTGGCATACGCGTCATAAACCTTGATCTTTTCAAAACTATTTATTTGAAACTTTAGACCTCATTCCTCACTTCGATCTTAGAGCTTTGGCATTCCCCATCGCATCTAGGAGCATTTGACACACTCATCTCAGCGTTTTCTCGGTATGTCTGCTTTTCAAGTCTTTTTGCCACTTTTCGGTAGCTATTTGTATTTCGGTTTGTGTGAGTGTTTTTTTCTTGGTTTTGTTGAATGTTTGTTTTCATCTTAATGCATGTTATCTTGTAGAAGCACTGTTTCAATTTTTCCGTTGCGTCTCCTTCTTGTCGCATGCATGACACTATTTTTGCACTAATGGTCATCGTTGTGGTGACTCACTTCACACACTTCATTATTTTCCCATTTACTGAATCCTACACTCACTGGTTGCATGCATGTTCATTCACTCATGTCTGCACTCATTTTCACACATTCATTCAACCTTTAACAATTTTTTAGTCGCCCGTCAGCAGATCTGGGCTGCCTTGGCCCAGACCTTTCCTTTCCCGACTTGCACTACACATTTCTTGGATGGAAGGCCTTTCCCTCCTCTCAAGAATCACACAGAGTTTTCCTAATGCTAACCTCCCAGGCTTTCTCTGTGCAATTTTGAGAGGCAATGCCCCATTGGCCCCCAGAATTGTACAAATGCAGTTTTACCGTGTTGCAGTCAAGCTGACTCAAACTACGCATTGTACAGTTTCAATTCTCATCAAGCCAAGATTGACTATGCTCTGCATAGATTCAGCAGTAAGTCATCTCACTAATAGTCCAGACTGTGTTTTGTGTAGTTTTAGCAGTTAGTCTCCTTTCCTTCTGGTGGAAATTGTGCAAATCTTCCAGTCAATCACCCAGGTTTGTTGCATGTGAGTCCTCAAGTTGCTTTTGGTTTTCAACTAACAATTTTCTTGTCATAAGTGTTTCTCTATCTCTAGGTATCCTAGGTGCTATTTCGTCTCTCAATAGTACAAGTACAATGTCTTCGAAGAGAGTAAGATCAAAGGACACCATGAAGAGTGAAGCTAGACATGTAGTTGAGCAAGTGCCTATGAGCTTGCCCATCTACGAAGACCCTAACATATTTGTAGACAAGGAGATCAAGATTAAATGGTAGGACATCAACAACATATTTTTAGGCACATTTTACGAGAATCTGGAGGACTACAAAGTCTATGTTAACATACAAATTTTTGGCTTATACCGGATAGCATGTAGGTATGTCGGATTTCCATGCGCAGACATGATCCACTGGATTGTCTCACGTATTGATCGAGAGACAATGTCGTTGAGAAGTGCTAGTGGAACATAACTTCCTACCTTTAGGGAAAAGGAATTTCAAGTGATGTATCACTTTCCACAACCGGTGATCACGATGGATACACCCTTCAGCAGACCCAACAATATTGCAAACTCAAGAGACATCTTGAAGAATTGGGTGAAAGAGTAATATAAGATCAGGATGACACCCAACCAAGAGTACAACACAAGGATACTGTGGAAGACTTATCAACTCTTGGTCATCCTCGCATGCCACTTATACAGGCAAGAGAGCACAAAAACATTCTCGTAGAGTTGGGTGATTGTGTTGGATCAACTGCCGAATGAAGGACCACCTTTCAGCTGGTCTAACATGTTGGCTCTTAGGTTGAAGGAACAAGTAATAGAAGCCCGACATCCAAAGAAGGGTCAACAGGAAAATATTTTCATGTCTACCTACATACCTGATGCAATCTGTGTCCGTCAGTAGTTCCGTGGCTTGGGTTGGGCATGGACACCTTCAAAAACCTCTTTTCACACTTATTGCAGGTTGTCTTCTGAGTGCAACTTCCATGGAGTTATCATACAACTACCAGACCACTTCATCACCCTGTTATACAAGATGATCTTTGAGCAGGATCTGCCTTGCATGTCACAAGCAGTGATGGAATAATTGATTGACATAGAAGATTGGTATTCCTCACAACTTAGAATGTTAATCTGAATGTACAACATGGAGAAATCTCCATGTGTTTTGCCAAAGTTTTCCATGGATAATCTAGTCATGCAAGAAGTTGCATATCACATATCGATAGGTTTTTTAGTGAGACATCATAGGAAGAAGAAGGCACCTTGGACCACTCTTCCTTTGTGGATCAGGTTGTATAAGATCCAGAATCTCAAACATGTTGAGGCCACGACAGAGGAATTCAAGAGTATCACCTTCAACACTAAAAGTTTCTATCCATATAACTCACATTGCTTAGTGAAGGATGACTGTGCAAGAGTGTATCATCCTTGGATCCATGGGGCATGTCATTGACTTGAGGAAGACCCATGGATATACTACTATAACTTATCAAGGCTCAATGAACCTGTCAGAATGGTTGTAAAGTGGTTAGCAGTACATAAGGCATGAACATCTCAAAGGGCAACATCATCAGTGGGAGCAGAGGCAAGTAGACTTGCACTTAAGAAAGGAAAGAGGAAGGTTGCTGACAGTGCATAGGCAGAGAAATGTTGCAAGTTCAAAGAAGATCCACTTGCGTTGAGAGCAACTTTGGAGACTGAGGCAACGAGGCAACAACATGATGGAAGGATTTCCAAAAGTAAAAGGGAGAAGCAGAAGTTGGAGAAAGAAGAAAAGAAATTGCAGGAGTTGAAGCAACAACTCATGGAAGAACAAGAGTTGATCATAAGCGAGAAGGAAGAACAATAGGAACATGAACAACAAGAGACACAACATGCACAGATTCATGAACTTGCACCCATCGAAGTTATTGATTCATCTGAACAGTTGGCACATAGTATACATGGTGAGCAGTCGTGAGAGTAGGACTTTTCTCAAGAGATTAAATAGATGTTGGAAAACATGGAAACATATGTGGTTTAGCCCGAGTTATATCAGAAAATTGACCTCATGCCTCAGAACCAAGTGGTCACTCTATGGGCTTCACCATATCTAGGAGCAGAGAAAATCCCAAGTAATCAATGAGACACTAAAATCCTTGAGGACAATCTAAAAGTGGATGTGCACAACATATGTTTTTATGAATAACAACAGAGGGTTTCGCAATGGCGTAGAGTTCCCATGATGTTCTTGTATCACCTACGTAGTTTGAAGAACAAATGATCATGTCCAATGTGCACAAACATCCAACTGCATTGGCTAATGCTACAAATACATATGCTGAAGCCAGTAGCTCGAGTATTAGATTCTTGATAGCTAAGAATGAGTGGATGGCTAAGGAGTTACAGGTGGCCAAGAAGGGAGAAGAGAAAGGTACGACATCCGCCAGAGCAAAGTTGAGGAAAGAGATACTTGATGAAGCATCATCTCTCAAGAGAGTCATGCAGAATTTGTACATTAGGTTCGTCACCGTGCATAAGTTAGTTTTCCATCTTAATGGTTGGGAGCAGTGTTGTGCTAGGAGAGCTCACACCTTATTAGGCATAGACACTATTGTCGATCAGATGCAAATATGGACAGTGAGGTACAAGGGAGCCCCATTTCACTTGCCAAATATGATGAAGCCAAAGGTAGTCGAGTTGAATGCACACATCCGGAGTCATATCTCGAACTATGAGGAACTGCCCCAGCTTATCACCAGTTTACAGGCTTCACATGAGTGAGTGTTCAGAAGCATGGATGTCATTGTGTGCAAGCATGTGATCCCATCCATTGACACACTCACCAAGGCGAAAACAAAGAACCAAGTTTGACTGGAGCTTGATATGTAGTTTGATCAGTTGATGCACATAGCCACCAATGTAGACTTGTAGATGAGCATTGACATTGTACACCAGTATGTCACTGGTTCAGCTGCACTCAAGACCATGATATACATGCTATCTAACTATTTGGAAAAGAGGTTCCAAATGAGTGTACTTGGATGTAAAAGAGTAAAGAGTTCACTTACAAAGGGATGTCACCATAGAGTACATGGACATGATAATAGACTACCAAGCTTGACATAAGTTCCCCACCATTGATCATCGAGAGGATGTCGAAGAGTTAGTCTTCCCACAACTATTTGAGTCTTAGTGATGTCTTGCATGGATTACTGAAGCCAATTTTTTTCTCACATGGGTACATGTGCAGATTGTATTGTAAACATGTTGTAAAGTTAAAGACCAAGTGTCAATAATAAAATGTAACAATCATGTGTAAGTTGAATAGTCATGATTGTAGCTGAATATTCCCAAAGGGGAATGTCAAGGGTCACCCAACCCTCTGCAATATATAGAACCTCATAAATCATTATACACACTTTTGGGAGCCAAGCTTTTGATAGGTATAACTTAGGGAAAGCTTGGAGTGTATTGTAACGAGCCTTGGCTTCTCCAGAGTGTAGAGCTAGTACATCTCTTTGGAGGAGTAGGCGACAATGACTATAATGTTTTTCTATCAAGGCTAGTGGCTTTTCATGGCTGTATTTATGATTGGATCTTTCACTCTTTTAATATAACAAAGCCAACACGTTTCATGCATATATTGTTATTGTAGTTTGGTTATCCTAGTTACTCTAATGATGTATGTAGTTGTAATTTACACATGTATGTATGGAATATTCCGTATGTGTTTGTATGAATCTTATCAAAGCATGTTGTTGGTATAACCCATCACTTTGGATCATCATCTATCTTGCTTTCCATATTGCGATGTATTTTCGCTCATGTGCTCCCTTTCAAGCTGTGTGCAATCATAGGCTTCTAAGGGGTGCACTCTTGTCCCCCTCTGTGTGTTAGATCCTTTCATGCACCATCCCTAACTTGCTAGAAGGTCACACCCTTGCTTCCAACAAGGACATCTTACTTACCTTTGCACGCAACTGCAATCAAGGTGATATCATACTACCCATTTCTTGGACTCTTACTCCAAATGGTCTGAGGTCTATTCGGGACATCTTATAGGGGAGATCTCTTGACATGTTGGCAGGTCCAACAACATCAACATAATGAATGAGGTGACCTGATTACTGTTCTGAATCAAAATTCAAACCTTTTGTTTCTCCATATCTACTTGTGGACTCATTTTCTTATCTAAGTTAAGCAGTGCCTCTTTGTACTGCATTTTCCACTCTTGCACATACTAGGAAATGACATCATGTATGTTTTTTAGAGTCTTAATAAACTGTTTTCTCTGTTGTTGTAATCTATGCAAATAGACAACTACTTTATGTACGGTGACAAAGCATTCATAGATATTCCACATGGTTTCTTCAAGCATTGATAATTTAGCAAGTATCATTTCTCTCATCTCCCCTAATGCAGAAACTACATTTTGTGTTGTTGCTCAGAGTTGTTATGCCTCTTTCTTGGAAACCTGCAAGTTCTATTCCAGTTTCTCATTCTTGACCGTTAAATACTGAACATTTTATCTCATTGTTCCTACATAGACCAAGTTGGCTTCGACAATGGCATTTGGATTCTTCCTAGTGTCTGACACTATCAATTTTTCTCTAATGAATGTAGGTGATGTTTGATAATCCAGAAAATGCTTCCTCCATCCTTGTACAATCCTCTTTTGGAACTCATCAAATGATGGATTGTACACATCCATGACTGGATCATCACCAAGGTGAAAAACATCTCCTTTCTTGCTCAGGAGTAGCTCTGTTGTTGGAGGTGGTGGATACTGAGGGATGACCTGTGCTGATCTCAACATCATGTCAAAATCTTCATATTGAGGCTCCTATTCCAACTACTTGTCTCTTACTTTTATCAATTGCTCAATCTGTTGAGAAAGCTCCCAATCCAACATCTGTTCACCTTCCTCCTCAGATGTTGGTTGTTCTTCTTCCTCAACTTGTATTGGCATTCTTTCCTCTATGATTTCTCCTTGCATTATTTCTTCTTCCTGATTCTAATTCTTTTCTTGTTCTCTCCTCCTCAACACTTTTCCTTCCTTCACCTTCTTCTTTGTCTCCTGGAGCTTTAATTCTTCTTCCTACAACTTCTACTTTTATTTATTACTTCTCTCTACTCTCTACATCCTTTGCTTCATATTTTCTTCTATTACCAAAGTTCCTTTCTCGATAAGAGGATTTGCTATGATTTTTCAACTTTTCTCTCTATATAGACGGTTAGATATATTCATCTTTCCCTTGTCTTGCACGGGATTCTTGCCTTCCTTTATTGTTGCTTCTAGAGCTGTCATCCTCTATGGAGAAGCCTATTAAGTCCTTGTTATACTGATTGATTCATTGAGCCTAGAGCCATTGTAGTAGTACCTCCAAGGATCCTCCTATGGCCAATGAAATTCGCCGCTGATCCATGAAATGTAAACATTGATACAATGGTCCTTGCAAATATTTTGGAGCTCATATGGATTAAAGTCCTTAGTGTCGAATTCAAATTTCACTATCTCATTAGGCTCGACATCTCCGACCTTCAATTTATTTATCTTGTATAATCCGATCTACAAAGGAAGAGTGGGAAATTGTGCTTTCTTCTTCCTATGCAATGTTGCTGAAAACCCTTTAGCGAGATGGTATGATACTTTTGCATGATCAGTTTGTTAGTGGGATAGCTTTTTAAGACATGAAGAGGTTTCTCTCTGCCAAAAAGTGTAATGAATGTGCCAGCTAGTGAGGAATACCAATTTTTAATGTCCGTTATCATCTCCATTGCTTCTCGAGACATGGAAGGTGGAACTTGTTCATAGATAAGCTTGTACAATTGGATGATAAAGTGGTTAGTTAATTGTGATGTCACTTCTTGATTAATACAGTATGGAAGAAACTTGTAATGGATGTTCATGACATTATCTCATGGTTTCCATGTCCAGTTCATACCAGGGAACTTTTGTTCTGCAAAAATTGCATCTATTAAGTATACACACATATAGGAAATTGCTCACTCATGCTTGGGAAGATTCCAAGCCTGTGCTACACAGGCCTTCAACTATCGAGTCAACAAATTTGACCAATTGATCTGATAAGACTTTCCACCCTTTAGGGAAGGTTTCTGTGCTCTCCTGACCATATATTCTACAAGAAAAGATAATCAAGAGCTTGTATGCCTTCCCGAGGGACTTTCTCTTGTAGACATGTGTGGGTGTCTATCGAAACTTCGATGCCTCTTTCACCAAGTGTTTGACAATGTCTCTTATATTCACATATTTATGGGTTGCATAGAAGAGTGGTTCCATGTAATTTACTAGCTCAGGAAAGTGATACATCGACTAAAAATAATTTTCCCAGAAGGTGGAAAGATTCTACCCGCTCACACTACTCAATGCCCATATGTGAGACAATCCAACTGATTATTTCTGCACACAAGAAGGTAGGATACCTTCATCCAACCTTGTATAACCATGACTACCAGATGCTAAGAAAAGCATGTTGGTCCTCTAAGACCATCTCAAAGTCCTTTGCAAAAGTTTCTTTAATCTGTTGTCATGTAAGTGTTGATCCCTTCTCTATAAATAACTGAGTATCTACATACACAGAAAAATCAACTGATGTCTGCTCAATTGCTTCCCTAGTACTATTATTATTGATTTATTTTGATGCAACTCTCTTAGCTACCATGGTAACAATGGCTATTGTATATGTACTCAACAACTGTTGTACCTTTTGGATAGAAAGGACACTCATGGCAAGTGAATATTAGTCTAAAACAAAACAATTTACAATGAAAATTCAAGCAGAAACTTGGGCACTAGATGGGAAGGATTGCACAATTTATTTTCATAGGGGGGACTAGTTTCCTATGGGAACTACGCACTGTGTAGTCCTAGTAGCCAAGGTGGAAGCCTACCGATTGAAACTTCGGAATGAATAGTTCATCCTGGAAAGAGTCTTGGGAGAGACTATGCATTGTGAAGTCCCAGTGGCCAAGGTGAGAGGTCGACTCCTAGAACTACGTAGTGTATAGTTTGATACTACTTGAACTACACACTGCAAAATTCCAGAGGCCAAGCTTGTGGCGTAAGCCTCCAGATTGTGCAGTTGCAGCTATGAAAAGTGAAAATTGGCCAAGAGAAACCGAGATCTTCCTAAGGGAAGCATGAAAAACAAGCAGCTCTAAGGGATAGTGTGAAGTTGAGTGCAGATCTGACTAAGTTCAAATAAATGCATGTGAATCAAGTGTATAAATTAATCAAACAAAAGGAAAATGAAGTATTTGAGGAGAGTTGTCGCAACAACAAACATTGGTGGAAAAATAGGAAAGCTAATGCGACACTTGCAAAAGGAAATCTATAACTTGAAAAAACACTTCTATGAGTTAAAACAAGTCAAAAACTCATCAACCATGAGGAGAAACAAGTTAGACAACACTCACATAAGCCAAACAACAAAAAGGGACAGAAAAAAGCAATGAAATATGACAGAAAGAAAACTCACCCATAAAAGCACTAACGATCGCACCGAAGGTTACTTTATATCCTCGGGAATGTTAGAGCTCCAAGATTTAATGTGCAAATTATCTCTAGAACCTCCAATTAAATAGATTTGGACAAATTATGGTTTATGATACGCATGCATAAAATCAAGGAAAAACTGATACTTCACAGAAGTTTCTAAAAACAATGCAAGTTCCTCCTTCGAGATACTGAAAATAGGTCCCTATTTTTTAGGGATTCTTTTTTTATTTTATTCTTTTTATGGGGAAACTTTCCATGGACACTACTAGGATAGATTGTGCAGTTCTTGGGGGTTGGGAAACTTTCTGGCTCAATGCAATGTGCAATATCTGAGCTTAGTGAGGGTTGCGCAATTTATTTGCTCAGTGTTGGGATGCCTCCCGTGATTGAAAATATTCTGAGCTCAAGGTTTGTTGGCACTGAGGACTACACAATTGCAATCATCAAGGGTGCTTTCCCTCAAGGATTGCGCAGTTTCTAGAGGCAAGCCGAAAAGTACTATAAGACTAAGTTGGGAGATCAACCTGTGACTTAGAAAAGTAAACTATGTAAGAAACACAAGAAAAATGAAAAGATAAGTGTCATTCGAAGCGTGAATACCTAGCTCAATGCAAGATGAGTTGTTGTGTTTAAGAAGGAAGGCTCCAAAATCAAAGCACAAGAAAATTTTTGGAGGGTGGTTGTAGCTTCTACAACACTACCCTATCCACAAAAAGGAGATCTATGCCTTGGTGCAAGTTTTGAATGAGTTGAAGAATTATATAATGGGAAAGGAGATAATAATAAATACATATCACCAGCCCTTACAGTACTTGGAAGCCTAGAGTAAGCTATAACAGACCAGGCATTACAAGCGGATGGGGGTTTTCAACAATTTCATTTGCTGATCAAGTATAAGAAGGGCACCATAAAGAAGTTTCTCAACATGATTTCAAGGCCACCCACATCAAATACCACAAGTTTGGGGACTCTTATACACATGAAGCCATTGACCCATGATGCATACAGAGAGGGATATTCATAGGATGGGGACTTCAAGGAGGTGTATCAGTAGTTGCAGAGTCAGAGTCATGTGCATGATGGTGATAGCATTATTAACAAAATCTCTAAAATGGGCTTACTCTACAGGCTAGATAAACAATGTGTTCCTAAAGGTGAGCGATTGCAACTCATTAGAGAGGCTCAAACCTCCATGTTTTTAGGGCACTTTGGTGTAGGGAAGTCTGTAACTAACTTGTTGAGCTATGTGTATTTTCCCAAGATGCAAGAGAAGATAGCTAGGTTCACAAGGGGTTTCATTCTTTGTTGTACCAACAAGCATAGAGACAACAAAGAAGGTCTATATAATCCATTACCTATACCTACTCATCCTTGAGAAAGAATGTCCATTGAATTTGTGGGAGGTTTAACAACCACCAGGAAGGGACATTACTACTTGTTTGTGGGAAAGAAGCGACAATTTTTTTTTTGGGTAGGTCTAGGATCACTTTATGATACAAAGAAGCATCATTTGAAAGAGGGATGCAAGATTTCTAAGTGCATTATAGACTACATTGTGGGAGAAGATAGAAACGAAGTTGAAGAGATCTACAACATTCCATCCAAACATAGATGGGCAGACAAAAGTAGCCAATAGGAATTTGGTGCAAATTCTGAGGGGATACAACCAAAAGCATCCAAAGACTTGGGACAAAATTTTTGTATTTATACAACATTATTAACACAAAGTAGTCCACACTTCTACAAGAAATTCCCTATTTGAAACTTATTTTGGATATTTTCCACCTTCACCTTTAGATATTGTATATGGGATGTAAGGAGGAGTGAGGGAAGATCTTACAAGAGATTATTTGAGTGCTAAAAAAATTATATAGAATATCAGGAAGATCCATCTATAGGTACATGAAACACCACACAAGTCACAAGATAAGTATAAGGCCATGCATGATCAACACAAAACATAGAAATCGTACAAGGTGTGAGACAAAGAGTGGCTATAGTTGAACAAGGAGACACTGCAAGGGCCTGGTGAGAAAATTAAGGCTCTGATGTATGGTCCCTTTGAGATACTGGAAAAAGTGTGTGATAATTCCTATCAACTCAATTTACTACCATATATACACATTTACTTAGTTGTGAATGTTGAGCATTTGAAACTCTATGAGCCTTCCATCTTATACCATGACGAGGAACAAGCAATAATTTCTATGGAGGATTTTGCATCAGATGCTCAGGAAGAGTTAACACAAGATAGTTTTATAGAAGAGGTCCAAAACTACAAGATGGGGGAACTAAGGCCTTTGGAATATTGGGTTGAAAGGGCAACTTCTAGGAAAAGCTAAATGGTACACCAAAGAGAAGGTGAGGAAACATTCCTCACCTCATTCAGTAGAAGAGTTTTGGGACCAAAATCCTCCCAAAATTAGGAGGTGTATTCATATTGGATCATTATATTGTTTTTCATCAATATCAATGCTTTTGGAGTGGAAAAAGTGGAAGAATCATCTCACTAGACCGTTTTTACCAGTGGGACCCCATTTTGCAAAAAGGGGTTTGAAACCTTCTGTGAACATTTTGAGGCATCAAACAAAATTATGTTGGGGTAATTTTTCTTTTCTTTAGCACTAAGAATATTCATTTTTTTCTACACGTAGTGATATTTCCAACGGTGCAAGAAGTGTGGCAATCAAAGTCCGTATGCAAAATTTATGCCACTTAGAAATTGACCTTCTTGTTTTCACACCTATACTTCATGAGGATGTCACGTCAACCCCTATTATTGGTGGAAAAAGGGGATGGCCACATGATTATGATGTAAAAGAATCTAAAAGTGTCTATATTAGAACTCTAGTTAAGAGTTGTTGTAGTCAAACTTAACCACTAGTAGGCTATCTGGTTGTATTATAGCTGGGCCACCAGGAGGAACAAGAATTCTATTTTTTTGAGTGCATTTGTTCCATAGTTGAGAAAAAATATCCAATAATAATAGGAGGTAGATAAGACATAGAGGATTTTTTCACTATAGTAGCCTATGGGCCACAGACCATACTTCTTTGTACCTTCAACCATATTCCAAACAAAGAAATAAAGTGAAACAACCTCACTTTCGAGTTGGGTTTTCTCCTGAATCAGTTTCCTTGAGGATATATTGTGTCTTATTTATGTGTGAGATTTTTGTTTTTTCAATCTCTATTTTTTATTTTATTTCCATTCACATGCATGAACTAATTAGAGTAAAATCTAAACATCTAGTAATTTAATAAAACTATAATAGTGTATAATTTCTAATTTCTAATATTATATTATCAGATTTGTTGTGACGAATTGTCTAGTGGAGTATCCACGACAGTTTATAGATCAGACATTTACCTTCCTTCACATGCATCGCGACTGTAAATATTCGACCAAGCTACACTTGTATTTTGTTTTCCTCCACAAACCCTTGTGGATTGTTCAATATTAGCTTAGCTCCATATTGTTGGAAAATTTCCAACCATGCTCTTAATTGTGAGTTCTTATGGGATGAAATCCAAGACCTTGAGGCTTTTTGTCATTGACACGAACCAGTTCTATCGCTAAGAAAAAATGCATTACTTCTATTCATGGAAAGAAATTGCAAATTTTCTTTCGACCATATATCCCTTATTTTCATGTTTTCTTCACAATGATCTAGGTTTGTTCTCCAAGCTTTATTTTGGTAATGACATTGTTCAATTGCTTATAAAATGATATCAGTATGTTTTCAATACCTGTCTATGTTCAAATAAATGAAATCGTGGCCCTTGAGACCATATGCTTTCGAGCCCAAATGAAACACATATCCATAGATAATGCATTGATGGGTGAATGTTGATAACTTTCTTATGGGCACATCTCTGTGATACTCCCAATGCCACCTTACTGTTGGTTGGTCATATTAGTGCATTCTATGTTATAAATATGTCTGCCTTATTTAACTAATGTTCTATGTTATAAGATAATTGTATACCATATACTAGAAGACTTTATATTGTGCCAACAATTCCTTCATGTAGAACTTGTTACTTGATATATTACATGTCGTTATAGTGTGTCTATTGCCTCTCATACAATTTGTTAGGGTGGTCTCATTTCTAATGCACACATGAGTTCTTTCCCTTCCCTTAAAATTATTATTTTCCCATGTTGTTTTTATATTCCATTCCATTGGTAAAAACTTTGTTATATATTAATTATTTTGTTCACAAAATTGAAATTACATTTTTGTTGTCAAATATGATTTTTTTTTCCAGTAGAGATGGCCATAATCGTGAAAATAATAATTGAGGAAGGGTCCCATGGAAAAGAGGAAGAACATCCAATTATTGTTTGGATGGATGATGAATCTTGGTTTTTAGTTATGTTTATTTCATAGACAATTCTTTGCTCTATTTAAATTTCAGCATGTTATGTGAACAACATTACAATTTTCAAAATTTTGATATGCTAGGAAATACATTTTTACAATATAGGTACAACATGGACATATTATATGGTCAAACTTTTACGATATATAACATGTTCTTTTTTTGCAACTATATGTGTTTACGTATAGGGAGAGGGGAGCCACAAGGGTTGTGCCATTGCAGTCTTTTTCATTTGATGATATTTTGGTGATACATCTAGCAAAGTTGAATAAGTACAACGAGAATGTTATTTTATTTTTTAGCCTTATATGTGATACCTTTTATTTAGTTGATAATGTGACTGATGGGGAAAATTGATAAAGATATTTTGTGGAATTTATGCTTTAGATTATTTTGATAATCCAAACACATTAATTGGTGGAATTTTTATAGTTGAACCTTAATTAAATTAGATGGTTCCCACCTACCAAATATGTAAAAAGTTAAATCAAATATAACTCACCTTTTAGAACATACTTTTCCTGCATCATAATAAAACATGGTTAAAATTAAAACAATAACTAATTCCTCAAGTAGATGAGCTTCCCAACTCCAAATAATAACAAATCCCTCAAGAAGTTGAACTTCCCAACTCCCTCAAATGCATAAAAGGGGAATGGAGTCTATGAAGGAGAGGAATATTACACTATGAGGAGAGGTATGCACAAGTTTTAACAACTATCACTTATTCCTCTCATTTTTATTCTTTGAGTTGAAGGAGATGATTTTTTGGTGGTAGTAGACTTACTCCTATGAGATATAAGGGTTGAAAACAAAATCCATCACATTATCCTCATAATTTTTTCAGGTAATTTATATTTTCTTCGATTAAATTTTACTGATAGAAGGGATGACCTTAGAATCTAGTGCTAATAGCCTTTGATTTTGTAGAGAAAACGAGAAGATTAACTATATTAGGTTGTATAAGAAGTTTCTTCAAAGTTGTTTCACATATTTTTGCTTATTTAAATGTTTATACATGATTCATAGACATTGTAAACATTTCGAATTAAGCTTCGACCAGAAATTTTAAGAAAAAATCGTGAAAATAAGAGTGTACTCCGAAATTTCTGAAGACAAATTAATCATTTTCTGCCATATATTTTCATTCATACTTTTCTGAATGCTTCATATTTTATCAAAAATTTGTTTTTGAAGTTTTATTTAAAGTTCTACTAAATTTCTAGCAAGTTACCTTCAGTGGTTCAGATGCCTTACAACTTTCAAAACACTACTAGCAGGTTGTTTTAACAATTCTTTACTTCATTTTCAAATTGTTGTATTTTCTTTGTGTCGTACATTTTATACCTGACTATTGTAAATCTTGTATAAAACTTTTTAGCACTTTATTCCATCTTTGTACATAATATTTTATCATTTGCTGTAAATTAACTTGTACATTTCCTATATCAATTACTATATTTATTCATAAAACAATGAGGCCTAGTCTCATTATCTCACATACCTAGTAAGATTCAAGGGTTTTATGGAGAAACATAAAAACATCCCCGTCAACATTACGAAAGAAAATGTGTCTCACTTTCACTTACAAAATGTTCGAAGCATAATATTCGTCTCTGTTATGAAGGTAGATCCTTTGTTGCAATATATCTTACTGGAACGTTGTGAAGATATTGTTATGGGTAAATATTTGGCCACACATTAACTAAATGATTAATTAATTATGTTTATATCTTGTTTATGGGATAAGAATAAAGTTATATCCCCTTAACAAAATATAAAGTCAATGAACCAATAATTGTCTCACGCAAGTTCTTATTGACATCATGGCATAGTTTAATAAGATAATTTTATAATTTTGACATGTAGATTTTTCACCTATAGGCCATATTATTTCAACCGGGGTTGGATGAGGGATTGATGAATTTATTTATTTATTTTTTAATCAATAGCGAGGATGATTTCTGCAGTGAATATCAATCTAATATCATTAGTTTGAATAAGGATCCAGGGCTCAGATTACACCACACCCCTTCTATTACACAAAATATTTAATTACATGAATTAAGTTAGCTCCGCTGAATATTGATTTGACGTGTCATATATATATATATTGGCATTCTCTTCATAGATGGATATGAAAAATATCATTAGAATTTCTGCTGACTGCTATTATGACGTGTAAATAATATCGATGTATGTTATCCGAACGTATACATATCTCAATTATTCCATCACTACTCGATTAATTCCATAACCATTTTATTAGTCGTTACAATAGACCATTGGTCGATTCGTTCATCTCCACATTGATGAATGCATCCTCAAATAAAAATGGTTCATTTGAGGATTTGATTGAGCATTGACGGTTTTTCTATTTTTATCGCCATCATTACACAACCATTGGTGGACTCTATATAAAAATGACCATATTTTTATGGTAGTTAATTTGAAACGAAACGTTTTGTCTATTGGATTTGAAACGGCCGTCTGTGCCTTTCTTACCCATCCTCCCGCATGGAGCGTTGTATTGACACAGGGCGACCTCTCGCATCCCTGTGTAATGGCCAAATAAGCATGCTTTCATAGGAATACTAGGATGGGAGAGGACATTCTCTTATAACTTACATAGTTTCTTTAATGCAATTCTCAACTCACTATTTGCAATAAAATAAGTATTTACAATAAAATTTTAAATAAAACATAAATTGTTTGAAACAGATGTTAAAATGAAATGAATTTATATTTATATTTTTTATTAAAATTAAAAAATATATATTAATAGTATTTGCTGAGGAATTTTCGGCGAAAATCACATAAAAAAAAATTTGTCGACGCGTTTCGAACCAGCCAGAACCAGCCAGTGTGGTTCATCGTCGCGACAAGTTGAATGAGCAGATCTCACTTACCACATTAAATAGATAGAGCAGATAATCCCATGACCTAACCGTTAACAACCAACGGCTAGAATTGACTGGATCACGGCTAGTTTAACTGAGATAAAGGGTCAAATAATATTAATATATATAAATTTTTATTTATTTTATTATTTTAATTAATTTTTAAAAAAAAATTGGTTATTGATATTAAAATTAAAATGTAAGGGACAATGCTAGAATTAATATATAAATCATCATAAATATATTAATGAATATGAATTAAATTAAAATTTTTATATAAACTCGCAAGAAAACTCATACGGAGCAGTATCTTCATGCTAGTTCGTACCATTTCCCGGCCCAGAAGTTGGGGGTTCTCAACACCCTTGCAACTCGTGCCTTGAGGATCTCTGATGAAAAGAGCTTAGAGGAGGAGAAATCCCATCGACAAAAGGCTTTCCTCAGAGAAGCTAAGAGTTCGTTAACGAGAAGGGGGGCTAAAGAGCGGATTCCTGGTGTCCTTCTTCCATTTGTTTAGGGGACCACGGATAAGATTGCGAGGGTTCTTAAAAGGCATAATATCCTAGCAACGTTTAGACCTCTTAACACCATTCGTAAATCCCTAAGATCGGTGAAGGATCCCATCAACCCCAAGGACATGAAAGGAGTTTCTATTATTCCTTGTTCTTGTGGGACCCCCTATATTGGTGAGACTAGTCGCTCCATTAATCAAAGGATTAGTGAGCACGCAGCTGACCTCAAGCATATGAGAACTAAAACTTCCGCGTTAGCAGAACATGTGGAGAAAACCAAACATCATGTCTGCATCGAGGAGGCTAGTGTGGTTGCTAGAGTGTCACAATTCCATCAACGGAAATTTAGGGCAGCCCTTGAGATTGAAAAAAGGTCGAACAATCTTAATAGAGAGGATGGCTGGAAGATTAGTAGTTGTTGGGTCCCAGCCCTCTCCTCCTAGTCGTCTTCTTTCTTTCCCTCCCTTAATTATTGTTAGGTTTGTGATTTCTATTCTATTTTATTTTTTCTATTTATTTATTTATGATGATTATTATTATTATTTATTATTTATTTATTTATTTATTATTATTATTATTATTATTATTATTATTATTATTTTTAACTTTATGTCTATTTGTTTAAACCTGATTTAATTATAAATTTACTTATATTAATTAATTTAATCTATTAGGTTTTTTTTGGTGTGTAAACTCTTTTTCTTTTAATTTTATTTTTAATTTAAAATTAATCTATTTTATAATTTAAAACTAATATACTATTTTAATTTTTAATATTGTAATTTCTTTTTGACTATTGGGTGAATATATATATATATATATATATATATATATATATATATATATATATATATATATATATATATATAATTTTTTATTAACCATTACTATATTTTTGGTACTTATTACTAACTAATATTTTTAACTAAACTCTTTGTCTATTAATTTTATTTTTAATTTACATAAAATAAATTTAAAATTAATCTATCTTATAATTTAAAGCTAATATACTATTTTAATTTTAATACTAAAATATTTCTTTTTAACTCCTTGACGAATGTTTATAATAATTTATATCTTAATAAATATAATTAACTATTACTCCATATTTATTACTAGCTAATATTTCTGAAATTAATTTATTTTACATAAAATTTATAATTTAATTCATATTCATTAATATATTTACGATGATTTATATATTAATTCTAGCATTGTCCCTTACATTTTAATTTTAATATCAATAACCAATTCTTTTTTAAAAATTAATTAAAATAATAAAATGAATAAAAATTTATATACATTAATATTATTTGACCCTTTATTTGAGTCAAACTAGCCGTTATCCAGTCAATTCTAGTTGTTGGTTGTTAATCATTAGGTCATGGGATTCTCTGCTCTATCTATTTAATGTGCTAAGTGAGATCTGCTCATTCAACTTGTCCTGATGATGAACCACACTGGCTGGTTCGAAACACGTCGACAAAAGTTTTTCTATGTGATTTTCGCTGAAGATTCCTCAACAAATTGATATGGATCACATAAGTCTCAATTCAATAATATTAATAGTATCTAATAATACTAAATACTAAATATATATTTATAATAATCATTACATTATAAATATTATTATTATAATAATTTATAATTATTATTATAAATTAATTATGATTAATGTGAAAATAAATCATGGTTATCCATGGTTAACTATGGTTCAATGTCGCATTGTAGAAAAGATTGTCTAAATATGAAAACTCGTCATGGTCAACCACAGTTAATCATGGTCAATCATGGTCAACCATGGTGAGTGAGAGGCAACTTGGTCCAATGTTACATTGTTGCAAAGATTGTTTCAATATGGAAAAAAACATGGTCAAGCATGTTCAATAATGGCCAACCATGGTCCAACATTGCATTGTGGCAAAGATTGTCTCCATATGAAAATCAATCATGGTCAACCATGATGATGGGCCTCTAAATTAGACATAAATTAAGGCCCATGTTTCTAATTTAAAACATAAATTAACGCTAATGACCATTCTTCAGCACATTAAACCTCTCTTTTTTCATTAGATAATTTATTTTTAAATTTAATGTATTTATTAGGAAGGAGTATGAATAATTGAATATTTGTACCTAATATTATTTAATTTTTGTGGAATATTATGAGAATATTGAGCAGATTATGAAGAGTTGGAGGAGGAGATAATTTAGGGACTTGTTCCCTACTACTGGAGGATCAATAATAAAAATAAGTCAACAAGATATTATGAAATTATGGCACAAATTGTGGAACTCCAACGATTGAGAGAATCTAGGAATGTGTTCCATTAATCAAGGGAGCAGGTCGACTAATCAAAGGATTTCGGTGGGGAAAGCTTCCTCCATCCATGGGGAATGATTCTTAATCATTTTGTATAAGTACCAAGGTGAATTTGACTCTAGGGAATGATTGAGAAAATCTAGGAATGTGTTCCCAACCATTTAATGCAAATTCCTAGTATTGGGGACTAGATCCACTAATCAAGGGATTTTGGTGGGGAAAGCTTTCTCCATTCATGGGGAATGATTCCTAATCATTTTTTATAAGTACCAAGTCGAATTTTCCCCTAGAAGGAGATTTTATTAGGGTTATTGTGGAGAGAGCTTGTATTCTTGTAGCTCCATTGTATTTTCTTGTAGAGATGTAATTCTATTGATGCAAATAATGAAGATTGGTGTCATGTTCAGCTTCTCAATCTTGTTCTCCTCCATAGGTCTATGAGTTTTCTTGGGCTTGGCCATCCCAGGAGCCTCAGAGCCCTTTTTTATCATTTTCTTTCCTTCTTTCATTTCTTATTCACATGCATCTCTAGATTTTATTTATTCATTTAGAATTAATGATTTCTTGTTGTAGGATTGAG
Organism: Pinus tabuliformis; assembly: GCA_031772625.1. NCBI lineage: Eukaryota > Viridiplantae > Streptophyta > Pinopsida > Pinales > Pinaceae > Pinus > Pinus tabuliformis. The sequence continues at coordinate 963,828,176 of CM062811.1, forward strand.
TTAAATGGTTGATGTAAGTTCTTTTGCAGGATCAAAAACACTATTTCATCCTTGGAAAAGCTTTGGAAGCTCATAGTATCATTGAATTGCTTCGATTAGTCTTCTTATTCCGAAATCTAGATTGTTGGACCTCCTTTTTAGCAAAGAACACTAAAGTTCTTCTATTTTTTAGAGCCTACTAATGAGCTTCAATCAAATTGATTCCACTTGAATTAGATCAAAAAAACATTCTAGTTCATAAAAAAAAATACCCCATTGAATTTGTACTTGATTTGGTTAGGCATTTTATAGATTTACTAGCTCACTAGTTCTTGAATTCCTAGATTTTCAACTAGTAATGATTTTTATTATTTTTAGCATGGGTTAACATAGGTATTTTTGAGGGATTCCACTTGGAGTGGGGACCTAAGACATCCTAGTTAATAACAAAATTTGTCCCATTCAATTTGGATTTGATTTTCTTGGCCATTAAACCCTCACTAATTGTATCATTTCACAAGGAAACTTCTCAAAGCTTTTTGAGCAAATCCATCCATCTCCCAACTTTGGTTTTGAGTTCTAAGTGATCCTAGGAATTTTCCTACTCCATTCCACCCATCACACACCTTTCTTAGGCCTCCCATCACCTCCAACACCTCACATTTTTCTCTCGGTTGTATCGTGTAGGTTCACTGTAATTCCTACACGATCATCGTGTAGGTTTCTAGTACATCCTATAGGTTTTCCTGAAATGGCACGTTTTAAGGTCAAATTGACGGAAAGCATCTAGGAAGTCACCAAAAGGCCCCCAAGGGTCTCCCCACCATCCAACCATCTCCTAACCCTTCCAACCATCCTCAAAAATCTTTAATTCTCCTGCCACATCACCAAAAGAAATTAGTTGCCACACTTGATTTTGCATGAAAAGACAAAAGGACAAAAACATATTTATTTCAATCCCTTTACTTGCACATTAGTGATGTTTGATGCTTATTACTTCTATCATTATATAGTAGCATTTGGTTCATGATAATTTAGCATTATTGCAAAGCATAGTTTCTTGGCAGTTAATTAGGAAATGGTGTGATTAGCATTGAATTTCTGTCTCTTTCCTTGTACTTTCTTTCTTGCAATAGGTTAAGGTTCCATTTCGAACATTTCATTTTCTACAATTAGTTTAGGGTTTGACTTTAGTATATGCACTCCTTTACATCATGCATCAAAGGAAGGACACATTGTATGCTGCACGTATAATGCGGACAACTCTTATGTTTGTAAGAACCTCGGGTTGATAATTAAAGTTAGCAGCCTTGGGAGTTGCAACATTCTTGTTGCAATACCGAGGCACATCACATGGTCAAAGCTCGTAAATCATGGTCCATATTTTTTAGCATTTATAATATTTATCTTAGGGCTTATACACCTTGGGTTTACAATATTTATCCCTTGGGTTCTATATTATTCACTTGGGTTTTTAGTATTAATCCCCTAGGTTTATTAGTGCCTTGGATTTATAATATCAGCCCCTTGGGTTTATTAATCTAAGGATTCATATTCCTAGGGTTTGAATTATTGATAGAGTTTATAATATTAATCTTAGGGTTTAATGTAAATCCTTTGAGTCTATAATCCATTGGGTTTATAATATAGATTTTTTGGGTTTATTAATCTCATTGTGACAAAGATTATTTTGATATGAAAATCAATGATGGACAACCATGGTCCAACATCGCATTGTGACAATGATTGTCTCAATATTAAAATCAACCATGGTAAACCTTGGTCAACCATATTTATTTTAGGGTTTATAATATTTATCTTATGGTTTATATACCTTTGATTTATTATTCCCTTGGCCTTATAATAGCAATCACTTGCGTTTATTAATCTAAAGGTTCATATTCATTGGGTATAATATTATTCATATGGTTTATAAGATTAATCCTAGGGTTTGATATAAATCCATTGGGTTTATAACCATGGTCGACCATGGATAATCATGGTCAATCATGGTCAAAATTGGTAAAACATATTCAACCATGATAAATAATGTTCAATCATGGTTAACCTTGGTAAACCATGGTCAAGCATGGTCAATCATGGTCTTATATCACATTATGAGAAACATTTTATCAATATGTAAATCAACCATGGTCAACCATGATCAACTGCGATCAATAATCATGGTTGCATTATGAAAAATATTGTCTCTTGGTCCAACGTCACATGTGACAATCATGGTCATCCATGGTCAACCATGGTCCAATGTTGCATTGTGACAAAGATTGTCTCAATATGAAAACCAACCATGCTCCAATATTGCATTGTGACCAAGATTGTGTGAATATGAAAATCGATAAAGGTCAACCATGGTCTAAAGTTGCATTGTGATAAAGATAATGTTAATATGAAAATCAACCATGGTTCAACGAATGTGACAATCCCTTGTCACATTGTGAAGAAGATTATTTCAATATGAAAATAAATCATGGTCAATAATTGATCCGAATGGAAATGACATCCACCCATGGTATTCATCCACCCATAGTATTCATTCACCCATGAAACTTACCCATGGTATTGTAAGTGGCATCCACCCATTGAATTTACCTATGATATTGTAGGTGGCATCCGCCCATGGTATTCATTCACCCATTGTATTTTCCCATGGTATTGTAAGTGACATCGACCCTTGGTATCCATCCTCCTATGGTCTTTATCTACTCATGGAATTTACCCATGGTATTATAAGTGACATCCACCCATTGTATTCATCCACCCATGGTATTTACCCACCCATGGATTTTACTTTTGGTATTGTGAACGAAAAATGCTATAAGTAACAAGTCACATTTTGTAAAAGGACAAATTGTTGACAACAATTTAGCCTTTACATTTATTATTTGTTTTAATAAAAAAAAAATCTTTGTGGTTTTGTTGTTGTGTATTCTTCTCCTTTCTTTTGACATTTCATTTTTTTAGACCTTGGCTTCCACCCCCCAAGATTTAGATCGGTGGTATCAAATTCAGGTTACGATTCCATGGGAATGAGGGTTTGATGCATATTTCAGTTTCAAATTTTTTCATCAATTTTCAACAAACTTCAGGCACGTCGTATTCCCTCCATAGAGCACTTTCTTGCGCCAAGCGGGAAGAATTTTTCTTTTCTAATTTTTTTGCAGGATTTTTTTTGGGCAGAGATTTTTCAGATCATATCTAAAATGTTTGGTGTAAAATTTACAAATATGAATAACCAATCTTGATTCCTTGCGAAAAGATACCAAAATTAAAAAAACAAATCTGCCAAATCAGAGTCCAGATGAGGTAGATATCGGTGATATAAAATAAGCTATATTGTAGAAATGTTTCTCATGACAATTCATGGATGGTAGTTATCCTATCATTTTTTGCAGTTTTTGTGCAGACTTTTAGAAAAATGATTGTAAATTTGATCTCCTCTCAAAAAATCACCCAGTTTAAAAAAAAGGTTGAAACGGAGTTTAGATGAGGGAGATATTGCTGATTTAAAATCAGCAATATTTTCATAATGTTTGTGACGGCAGAATACTTACATCACAAATCTGAGTTTCCAAACTATTTAGGTAGGGATTTCAATCACATGGGAATATAAAGAATAGTCATTTTATTTCCAAAAATAGGTTATAATAGAGATTCTGAGTTATATTGATCGAGTTATGCCAATTTAAAATTTGGAACAACATTTAGAGTGGGTTCCCTTTGGAGATGTGACCTCCCACCCCGATTTAATAGTCATGTACTTCACACTCATCAGTTTCAAAATAGAAGCATCTGACACAAGTTATTTGGAGACGTGCCTTCCCAATGTAGACTATGTAGGCACCTTCTACTTCATCAACAATCAACATCACGGTTATGGGTCAACCACACAAAATCCTTGCCATCAAAGTCCATTTTCTAGGCCGCACACTGTTAGTATCATAGTTGGTCACAAGAATTACAGGGTGTCTATATCCTCAGATCATTTTTCATCGTTATGGATCATCCACAAACACAAACTTCATTGAAGTCCATTTTCTAGGTTGCACATTGTTAGTATCACAGTTGGTCACAAGAATTACAGGGTCTCTTTATCCTTGGATCTTTGTTTGTCATGGTTATGGATCATCAACAAACCCACACTTTATCGAACTACATTTTCCTGGCCGCACATTGTGAATATCACAGTTGGTCACAAGCATTATACGGTATCTATATCCCATGATCTTCATTCATCATAATTATGTGTTAACCAAACAAAACCTTTCCCTTTAATGGCTCTTCATATTCAACAAAGCCTTGTCAGGAGGGAACTTCACACAATGGGGACCATTGCTTCTTAAGGAGGGAGGAATGATATAAATGGAAAATGGCATCCACCCATGGTATTAATCCACCCATTGTATTCATTGACCCATGGAATTTACCCATGGTATTGTAAGTCACATCCACCCATGGAATTTACCCATGATATTGCAAGTGGAATCGACACATGGTATTCATGCACCCATGGTACTGTAAGTGACATCGATCCTTGGTATTCATCCTCTCATGGTATTTATTCACACATAGAATTTATCCATGGTATTGTAAGTGACATCCACCCATGGTATTCATTCACCCATGATATTTACCCACCCATGGAACTTACCTGTCGTATTGTGACCAAAAAATGCTATAAGTAACAAGTCACATTTTGTAAAAGGACACATTGTCCACCAAAATGTAGTCTTTACAGTTATTATCTATTTTAATAAAACGAGTTTCTTTGAGGCTTTGTTATTGTGTGTTTTCCTCTTTTCCTCTAGCATTTCAAGTTTTCAGATCTTGGGTTCCTCGCCCCAACATCTAGATCAATAATCACAATGGTCCAATGTCACATTGTGACAAAGATTATCTCAGTATGAAAATCAACCATGGTTAACCATGGTCCAATGTCACATTGTGATAAAATTTGTCTCAATATGTAAATGAACCATGGTCAATAATGGTCAACCATTTTTAATAATCATGGTCACATTGTGGGAAAGATTATCACTTGGTCCAATGTCACAATATGAAAACCATGGCCATCCATCATCAACCATGGTCCGTGCATTGTCACAAATATTTTCTCAATATGAAAATCAACCATGGTCAGTAATTGTCAACCATGGTCCAACATTGCAATGTGACAAAGATTTTCTCAATATGAAAATTAATCATGAGCAATCATGGTCCAACCTCACATTATGACAAAGATTGTGTCAATGTGTAAATCAACCATGGTCAACCATGGTCAACTATATTTTAATTTAGGTTTTGTAATATTTATCTTAGGTTTTATATACATTGGGTTTATAATATTGATCCCTTTCTTTTAATATCATTCCATTGGTTTTATAATACCTTGGGCTTTTGGTATTAATCTCTTGGGTTTATAATATCAATGCCTTGGGTTTATTAATCTAGGGGTTCATATTTCTATGGCATAATATTATTCATATGGTTTATAATATTAATCCTCAGGTGTAATATAAATCCCTTGGGTTTAGTATTATTCCATTAGGTTTAGAATCCCTTAGTATTATTATTCCCTTGGGTTTATAATATTAATCCCTTGGGTTTGTTAAGCTAATGGTTCATTTTACTACCGTATAATATTATTCATAGGGTTTATAATATTAACCCTAAGATTTAATATAAAGTCCTTGGATTTATGATCATGGTCAACCATGGTCCAATGTCACATTGTGACAAAGATTGTCTCAACCATGGTCAACCATGTTTATCTTATTGTTTATAATATTTATGATAGGGTTTATATGCCTTGGTTTATAATATTTTTCTTAGGGTGTATTATACAGTTTTCCCAATACAAAAATTAATGGTGGTCAACCATGAACAATCATGGTCAACATTGGTCAATCATGGTTGAGCATGATAAATAATGGACAATCATGGTCAACCATGTAAATCAATCAAGATCAATATGTAAATCAACCATGGTCAACCATGGTGAATAATCATGGTCACATTGTGACAGATTATCTCTTGATCCGATGTCACATTGTGACAAACATGGCCATCCATGGTTAACCATGGTCCAATGTCGCATTGTGACAAAAATTATCTCAATAGGAGAATCAACCATGGTCAACCATGGTCTAATGTCACATTCTGACAAAGATTTTCTCAATATGAAAACAAATCATGGTAAACCATGATCCAATGTCGCATTATCACAAGGATTGTGTCATTGAGAAAATCAACAATTGTCAACCATGGTAAACCATTGTCAACCATGTTTATTTTAAGGATTATAATATTTATCTTAGGGTTTATATACCTTGGGTTTATAATATTAATCCCTTGGGTTTATAAAATTAATCAGTTGGGTTTATTAATCTAGGGTTTCATATTCCTAGGGTATAATATTATTCACAGGGTTTATAATATTAATCTTAGGGCCTAATATAAATTTGTTGGGCTTATAATCATGGTCAACGATGGTCTAATGTTACACTTCGACAAAGATTGTCTCAATATGAAAATAAACCATGTTGAACCATTGTTATGCATTATCGACCATGGTCAATTGTGGTCAACAATGGTCCGACGTCACATCTAACAAATATTGTTTCAATATGAAAAATGATCATGGTCAATAAGCACAATGGTCCAATATCACATTGTGACAAAGATTGTCTCAATATGAAAATCAACCTTGGTAAACCATGGTCCAACGTTGCATTGTGAGAAGGATTGTGTCAATGTGTAAATCAACCATGGTAGATAATCATGGTCATGTTGTGACAAATATTGTCGCTTGGTCAAACACCACATTGTGACAACCATGGTCAACCATGGTCCAACGTCACATTGTGACAAAGGTTGTCTTAATGTGACAATCCCTTGTCACATTGTTTCAATATTAAAATCAATCATAGTCAAAAATCACAATGGTTGAACATCACATTATAATAAAGATTTTCTCAATATGAAAATCAACCATGGTCAAGCATGTTCAACCACTGTCCAATGTTGCACTGTGACAAATATTTTCTTTGTATTTAAATCAACTATAGTCAACCATGGATAATCATTGTCAATTATGGTCAACAATGGTCAATAATCATGGTCACATTGTGACAATGATTGTCTCTTGGTCCAATGTCACATTGTGACAGCTATGGTAATCCATGGTCAACCACGGTCCAACATCGCATTGCGACAAAGATTGTCTACATATAAAAATCAACCATGTCCAACAATGGTCAAATGTTGCATTGTGACAAAGATTGTCTCGATATGAAAATCAACCATGGTCCAATGTTCCATTTTTATCAAGATTGTTTCAATATGAAAATAAATAATGGTTGACCATGGTCCAACATCGCATTGTGACAATGATCATGTCACTATGAAAATTAACCATGGTCAACCATGTTTATTTTAGGGTTTACAATATTTATCTTAGGGTTTGTATACCTTAAGTTGATAATATTAATCCCTTAGGTTTATTATTACTCCCCTCGATTTACAATCCCTTGGGTTTATTAGTCCCTTAGGTTTATAATATCAATTCCTTGGGTTTATTAATGTCGAGGTTCATATTCCTGGGGTATAATATTATTCATAGAGTTTATAATATTAATATTAGGGTTTAATATAAATTGCTTGGGTTTAATATTATTCCCTTTGGTTTATAATCCCTTGGGGTTTTATTATTGTTCCCATGGTCAACCATGGTCCAACGTCGCATTATGGAAAATATTGTCTCAATATGAAAATCAATCATGGTCAACGATGGTCCAACATTGCATTATGATAAAGAATGTTTTAATATGAAAATCAACAATGGTCAACCATGTTTATTTTAGGGTTTATAATATTTATCTTAGGGTTTGTATACCTTAGGTTTATAATATTAATCCATTGGGTTTAATATTATTCCCTTGGCTTTATTAGTACCTTAGGTTTATAATATCACTCCCTTGAGTTTATTATTCTGGGGGTTCATATTCCAAGGGTATAATATTATTCATAGGGTATACAACATTAATCCTAGGGTTTAATAAAATCCATTGGGTCTATAATTCCATGGGGTTTTAGTATTAATCTCTTGAGTTTATTATTCCCTTGCGTTTATAATCATGGTAAACCATGGTCCAACGTTGCATCGCGACATTGTCTCTACCATGGTCAAATTTGTTTATTTTACCATTTATAATATTTATCGTAGGGTTTATATACCTTGGTTTATAATATGTATCTTAGGTTTTATCATCGGATTTTCTCAATATGAAAATCAATCATGATCAATCGTAGTCAGCTTTGGTCAAACATGGTCGACCATTGTCCATAATGGTCAATCATGGTTAACCATGGTCAACAATGGTCCAACATCACATTGTGACAAAGATTGTTTCTTGGTCAAACATCACATTGTGAAAACCATGGTCATCCACGGTCAACCACGGTCCAAAGCCACATTATGACAATGATTTTCTAAATATGATAATCAACCATAGTCAACCATGGTCCAACGTCGTGTTGTGACAAAAATTGTCTCAATATGAAAATCAATCATGGTAAACCATGGTCCGAAGTCACATTTGATTATTATCTTTTTCTTTATTATTATTACTATTAAGTATGATAATTATTTTTATTACAATACTTATTTGTCTTTTTTTTTTTATATTTATAATAACTATTATTATAGTCATATAATAACTATAATAATATTTATTATAAAGATTATTTTCTTATTTATTTTTGTAAATATTATCATATTGATAATATACCTTTTAATAATAATAATTAAAATAATTTTTTAAAATTATAAATCTAATAATTAAATTATTAATGTTAATATTAAATAATAAAAAATAAAAAATATGGTTGATATATGCCTATAGGAATTTATCGACCATGTTTTTTTATTGTTATCAGAATTTTAATAATGAAAAAATATCCTTGATCGGGGTGCGAAACAAATCATCGTCCCTCTCGGAATTTTAGTCATGCGTGAAAAGGTGGGTGACAGGGTGAGAGGTAACTCATCCCTTAATATCACATGCATGATCAGGATAATTGGGTGATAGAGAACATGGGGAGGATTAATGATGCAGCGACGTGATGCGAGGCTCAAAAACTCTAGGTGGGGAGGGCGCAAAGTCTCATTCATGAACTTGTCTTATTTTGGAACTTGGTTCTTGGGGGTAAACGAAGGCTCTCTGCTCTCTATCCTCTGTTTGCAAGAAAGGTAGGGAAGTTTTGTGTGAAGGATGTGATCAGACACTGGTTCATGGAAAGTGTAGTCGTTTATGTTTCTTTCCTTTTGTCCCCTCCTCGACTGTGACATGTTCTATACTCGAATCTCTTCCACAATTTTTTTTGACAATCTCTGCAAATTGAATATCGTAAGAAAGGGAATTGATTGCTCGAAAAGTGAGAAAGTTTATGTGGTTTCGCTTTATGTTGCATACGGTGTTTCTATGTCGGTGTCTGTTTTCTTTGGTATTATATTTATTTGAATGGGAATTTATGAAAACATTTGTGTTAGTCATCTAAGGATTGTCTACCCGATGGTACTGGATATCTTCATGATGTGTTGACCTTGAGCAAGGAAATTTCCTTTAACTCTTCTTCTCTATTTTTTCATGGTTATGGTGTGGTCCTTAATGATATTTGGCTCGGGGAGCTAGTCTATGGCAACTCCTTTTTCAAGGAATAGGATATCTCTGGTTTCTTTTTGTTTACTGGCCCACTTAACCATGGGGTACTGGTTATAAGATTCAAGTAATGTTGATGGCCGCCGTTTTTGACTTTCAGTGTATATGTATGGCTTGTGCCTAACGTAGATTATTTATTTCTCTTATATTATGTAATTGTGTCAGGTTTTAATAACTTATGTAACAACCTAGCCCGCGAGAAACTAGTCTAGTCCTAGACTATGGCTTTGCGTGTTTGGCTAACAGTTTGTAATTTGATTGACTGGATGCTATTCCAAATGACTCTTCCTTCCCGTGGTGTTGGTTCATCTAGAAATGGGGGTTGAGGCCACAGTAGAAAGTCTGGGAATCGAGGTGGTCGAGGTTCTTCCTCTGCTCGACCACCGAAGAGGATTGGCGAGAAGTCGGATGCTAATATTATCAATGAGGTAGCCGAGGCATATTATACAGGTACCACAATCTAGGTGAAACAATTGATTTTGATATGGGAAGTGGAACTCAACCAGAGGGCATAAACTGAAGTGAAGTTGGAAGACTGACAAGTCCATGTTCCAGATTCGGGACACACCCATGGTCATACCACCTAGTATAGAAAAATTATTCATCTCTACTGGATGATGAAAAGTATTATGGTTTGAGCTGTTATGAACTCTCCTGCACGTTCCGTCAAATTTGATCCAAGTGTCCAGGAAATTCAAAAAGAATTTCAACTTGTCCAATTTCAAATCGAGCAGCAGAATCTTGGTCTTCGCCGTATTGAGAAGCACATTATGTGCCTTCCTCAATCATAACTACCACGATCCAGTGCTAAGGACCCAACTTTGGCGGAGTCCTCTGATGAGTAGTTGTTAGCAACTCCTTATTTTGTTTAATGTTTTTATGTATATGTGAGTTAGTATTACTTATTATAATTTGTTAGATGAAAACTTGTTTATAGACATTCAGTCTTATATGGCGTTGCTTGACCGACTTAAGTTACTAAGGTTTTGGATGGCATACAATGTGGTTCGATGGCCAACATATTTGGTTTCCCAATGTGCAGATTGAGGCCACTGAACATTTTTCATAGATCTAACTTATTGTTTGAAAATGAATGAATGAAAAGGTCCTACCAAGCTTACAAAAAAATAGAAATAAAATATTAATGAAATTAAAAATAAAAAAAATCATTTTAATAATAATTATAATTATTATAATTAGGAATAATTTTTTTAATCATACTTATTATAATAATTGTTGTTATTACCATTATAATTATAATTATCATAATAATTATTATTATTATATATAAATATTAATTAATGTGGTTGATATAATAAATGTGGTTGATATATGTCTATTGACATTTATCAACCACATTTATTAATATGATTGTAGATGTGATTGATATACGTCTATAGACATATAACAATGTGATAATGCTAATTAAATTATTTTTGTTTAAAAATTTGTTATAAATTTTTAATTTATATATATAATTCAATTATCAAGAAATTATAATATCAAATTTTATATAAAAACTAAAAAATACAACTCATTAAATTTCTTTTACCTACCATATCAACCTTTCAATATGGTAGGGGTTGCTTATTCTTTCCATAACCAAGTAAAAAAACTCATTTTCTAGTTATTTAATTTAATTAAAATAACTTTGGTGAAAAAAATTAAAAAAAATAAATTTATATAAAATTTAATGAAATAACAATTTTTTATATAAATAAAATTTACATAAATATAATATATGAAAATCTTAAATTTTAATAATAAAATAAACTAGATAACTTCAAAAGTTATATCGTATCTATAAATTCCGTTTGCATGGAATGTGAAATTTTCTTTACCATCTTCAAAAATATTTGCAACAGTAATGGCATCTATGTGTGATGAAATTTCTTTTGACATCTTCGAAAACAATATTAAATTTATAAAAAGCCATTTATACGGAATATGGAATTCCATTTCAAATCCTCAAACACCTTCACATGGATTTTCATTTCACATATTCAAATTTTTTTACTACATCCATAAGATATCGATGTAACTAATTTATGCGCTTTCATCCGACAAAACTAATTTTGACTGGGATTTTCATCATTTGAATATTTTAGCCTCACATTTTCATTACCTTTATGTGCTTTCCTCCGACAAAGCCAATTTTGACGGGGAATTTCATCGTTTTAATATTTTTAACCTCCCACTATCATTACCTCAGTGACAGGCAATACACAATGAAAAAATTAAAAACCCATCCATCCTGTCAATCTGACAAAGTTTACCTGATAAAGTGATGATACCAGTTAGTAAATCTTTTAAATCTGAACGGAATTTGAAGGACAAAATACCCATAAAAAGCGTCATTATTTTTTTGTTTGTTTCTTGCCACTGCTTTCCTAAATCAAATGATTATCATTTTCATTTCAGTTTTTCGAGCGCTGGGAATGTTCCAATGGTTCAAAACTTCCTTACCAGTTTCTATAGCTTTGAAAATTAATAAACCCTGTTCAATATGTACCAAGTTATACGAGTAGCCTTCATTACTATTATTTGTTAGTTCTAAATTTTATAAGCCTTGGCCAGTACGTGCGAAGTCCAGTTATACATGTAGCAATTCCACCAGCCTCCAGGCTGTGACAAATCGCTGAGTTGTACAAAAAAGACTCCACTGCAATATGGTTTGTTTGACATTATGAATTCAAACACAATCTAGAAGACGGTTCTTCAACGTCTTAGAATGCTTTGAATGAGTTACAATAAGAAGAAGCACAATCTAGAAGACGGTTCTTCAACGTCTTAGAATGATTTGAATGAGTTACAATAAGAACAATCCACTGCTAGAAGAAGGCTCCTCAACGTCTTGGAATGATTTGAATGAGTTGCAATAAGAAGGTTCCATTTCTAGATGGTTTGTTTGAGATTATGAATCAATACACAATCTAGAAGACGTCTCTTCAACGTCTTAGAATGATTTGAATGAGTTACAATAAGAAGAATCCAGTGCAAGAAGAAGGCTCCTCAACGTCTTGGAATGATTTGAATGAGTTGCAATAAGAAGGTTCCAGTTCTAGATGGTTTGTTTGAGATTATGAATTCAATACACAATCTAGAAGAAGGCTCTCCACCTTCATAGAATGATTTGAATGGGTACACTATTCGGTACATTATACTGATCTGACAACTGCATCTTATTTCAACAATGATTAGATATGTCTCACATGGTACAACACCAGTGCATGAACGAATGACATCAAATTTCAGTTTAGGAGAACTTCGAGCGATAAATGTAGAGGGGTTATAGTGGCCTATGTAGTTCGAGGATGCTTCATTGATTATCTAGGGGAGAGGAGAGATGTATAATGTATTGATTTTTAATTTTTATAGTACTAGTCCACCAAGTCATCAGAAGTTGAGAGATGTGCAACCAATATTTAAACAAAAATAAATAACATTAAGTGCAAATAACTATCTATAAATAGTTTTTTAAGTGTCTACGTTACAAATCATGTTGTTCCAATTAGAAAACAAAGAAAACCATAAATCTTGCCAAAATGGTCTATTCCAGAAGTACAAAGTAACAATCACTTCAACCCCATTCATAATGCTATGTATCTCATATGCATATTCCTCCATTCACATAATAAAAAATAAACTTGAGCCATAAATGTTGCTTTATTCAACATTTAAACCCACTGTCTTAAATAAATGACACCCAACTCATTAAATTCAATAAATGACGCAGAATCCATTAAAATTCTCATTAAAATAGATCAAAGCACATGGATGAACAATAACAAATTCCCAATCATGGATCACATCCAAATAAATCTAGATCACATATTCAAAATGAAGCCATTGCAATCCATGTCAATCCTTGCCACCAATTAAGTTCAAGTGCAAAAAACTATAAAAGAATTTCAACCACTCTTGAAGTTGCATGTTCAATATTTAAACTATTAACTAGCCCTAGAGACAAACCATCACAGAACATTTCACAATATATTCAGTTACAACACAATTTTTTTACAGTTTTATTTTCATTTCTCACAATTTTTATTTCAGTTTTCTTACAGTTTTATTTTCATGAAAGTATATTATTTTTCTATATCCCGAGTCATTTGCAAGTTGATTGGAAAATGTAAAAAATTTCAACACAATAAATTTAATGAAAAGTGACAAATATATTGACATGGACAAATATGACAAGGTGTAGGAGAAAAAGTAACGAGACTAAAATGTTTGTCCATCCACAAAAATATTATAAAAATATGACACACCCATAATGCAAAGTATTGGCTAGTATGGCTACCTAGAGATGAAAAGGAACATAACTCGTTTCTTGTTGAACATCAATCGTTTTCTATAGTACGAATTCCAAGTGGGAAAGACTTCATATAAAGTTCTACACATTCATTGCAAAGCCAAAAGAATGCCATAAAAAGTAGTTCCTCAATTAGAATTAATTGGAAAATGAGCCTCTTAGCTCCAAGTTAATAACAACTAGATGATGACTTGAACTAACAAGGAGAATCCACTACAAAGTTTTCCAAAAGGTTGTATAGTCTTTAGCATAAATTGATGACATGTGGAAATAAACAGTGGAAAATAAATGACAACAGTTCCTTCCTCAATTAGCTATCAGTGACATAAACCTGGAATGGAAAAAATAGACGTAGAAACTCCCTTATGTTTCCCTTTTTTCTAGGATTTAGCATAAATTGATGACATACAAAAATAAACAGTGGAAAATAATTTAGTGATAAATGAAAATAGTCCCTTTCTCAACTCGTTATCAGTGACATAAATTTGGAATGACAAAAATAGATGTATAAACTCCTTTATGCTTCCCTTTCTTCCAGTACTTGTCATATTTGTTGAGACACGAAACTAATCTAGATGAAATTTAGATTAAATTTATAGTGAATAAGATAAAGATCAGCCTCGTTTTAACAATTCTCTTATTTTTATCATTTCTCTTAGTTTCATTTGAATAGGAAATTTCTATCAATGGTTTCCCCTTGAAACAATTTAATAATCACTATGTCTCTCTATAGCCTACTTACCAACCTAGCATTCAAATTCTCAATATATTTCATCTATCTTTCAAATTTTCTTAAACGCACATTATATTTCCCTTCATCAACTACGACATGTTTTTTGATAGCATCCTCTCCCTCTACCTTGTCCAAAATTTTGTGGAACATCCACTCAAATCAATCTCCGAACTTCCTTTTTATCCTTTTAACAAAATTTTTAACATTTCCATTAATTATTTTAGGATGTGTGTGAGTGTTTCCAACCTTGTCAGACTTGAAATGGAGATAGAAGAATTCCATATCCAATTCAAAATTCAACACACTTTACAGTTTTCAAGATTTAAGGACTGGTAGGATTGCAATTTATTTGTCATGTATGATGGTATGGGATTGGCATAACAAAAATCACCAAACCCTTTATGTAAATTGATGTTGGTAGAGGTAATTGTTGAACTCCTCTTCCAACCTATGAAAACAACTTGTATAAGCACCTAACTCTCATGATAGTGCACCTTACTAGTTTTTATTTTTTTCCCAAGACTGCCTGTCTATAAAAAAGAATTAGACCAAATAAACATCTTAACCAAAAAAGGACCTAGGTGTCACTTTTTTAAGCTGAAATTCCTCCTAGAGCTTCCATCATTCTTGAAGAGTGTTATATATAGGGATAACAATATTGACAAACTCAAAACAATGGGAGAATCACTAACCATTACTAAGGCAAGCCTAGAGATTCTAGTAAGTTGCTAAATTCATTTAGCAAAGTAAGCCTACAACTTCCTTCATGCATAAAGATTTTGATGATTAGGAATAACAATAATGACAAACATGAGGCTAAACAATCTAAGTCAAACAACAATAACTAGACTAGATTAACATCTTATCTATAGGAATAACAATATTGACACAGTCGAAACCATTCCCACAATAAATTTGACAAATTCAGAACCATTCCCACAATAGGAGAATCAATAACCATTTCTAAGGAAATTTTATATCTTCTATTGAGTTGGTAAACTACATTAGCAAGGCAAGCCTACAATTTCCTTCATGCCTAGAGATTGTGATGATTAGGAATAACAATAATGACAAACATGAGGCTAAAAAGGTTAAGTCAAACAACAATAACTAGACGAGATCAACACCTTGTCTATAGGAATAACAATATTGATAGAATTAGAACCATTCCCACAATAAATTTGACAAACTCAGAACCATTCCCACAACAGGAGAATCACTAACCATTACCAAGTGAAGCCTAGAAATTCTATTCAACTACTAAATTCCTTTGCCAAGGAAAGCCTACAACATCCTCCATGCTTGGAGATTGTGATGATTAGGAATAAAATTAATGACAAACATGAGGCTAAACAATTTAAGTCAAACAATAGTAGCTAGATCAGATCGACAAAGTATCTATTGGAATAACAATATTGACAAATTCAAAACCATTCCCGCAATAAATTTGACAAACTCAAAGCCATTCCAACAATAGGAGAAAAGGAGCCACATGTCACTTTTTTTAGTTGAAATTCCTCCTATAACACATAAAACATTTATACAAAACATATATTGATATAATTGAAGACATACAACTAATTCTAGGTCAATTTCAACACACTCGCAGTAGTTTTCCAAGTGCAAATATAGTCATGGTATTTTAAGTGAAAAACAAGTTATCAAAAAAATAATCATTGATATATTTGAATACATGCAAAAAAAATCATTTTTTAGATTTTATTTTTCAAGGATACTGTGAAAAAGGCATATGTATGAAAATTTGTTAAGTTGTTACTAACATACATGTTGATAATTTCCTGTAGTAAAGCAAAAATACTATTAGCTTGTATGAAAGAATAATTTCAATTATTCTTAACAAAATTCATGCAATAATTCTACAGGTAGTTGTGTCTATGAGAAGTTTTATTTATGTTACTCGTACAAGGAGAAGCGGCAAGTGAGTGACCATGGGTGCCCAACTACGATTCCCTTCATCACATGAGGACATGATAGGTGATGTGAATGAAAAAAATGATCCCAACAATGTTTTTGAGGATGACGATGTGTATGAAGCTTAAGTTTTCACATTATCAACCATAGAGCCACCATCAACCACAGTCCACGGGGAAAGTTCAACTAAAAATATCATTGCTACAAGAGGTTGGAAAAAATAAGACATGTTAGTTGTAATTGACGAAATAGAGTTTAGTGGATATTTATTTCAGGCGTCTCCAAAAAAAAATGATATTCCTCCTTCATCAATACATTATTGGAGAAATGGTCTCACTCATATAAAACATAGAGGGCCTCTTACAATTACGACTAAAGAGAAAGGGGCTGAGGTGGTTCAGCGGTGTAAAGAGATGGCCCAATTGGGACATGGGCTAGAGTTGATACAACTCAAATCCATAGTTGCTAAAATATGTCAAGGGAGGCCAAACCCATTAAAATATTGGTTTCCTATTAAATCATGGTGGTTTGTCTTTAAGAAAAGGAATACAGACCTTGTATTGTGTACAGTTGAAGACCTTGAAAAAGGTAGATCATAGTGCCTTGTAGTTGTATGTAAGCTCTATGACACTCTTGCTAGTGCATAAAATAAGCATTGTTATGGTTCATACCATATATGGAACTGTGATGAAACATGTTTATAGGCAGGAAGGAATTGTGGCATGCAGGTAATTTCCAAGAGAGGGAGCCGAAATGTACCAAAGTTTTTTTCCGAAGAGAAAGGAGTGGATAACTATTCTATGTTGTGTAAATGAAAGTGGTTCTTCAATCCCATGATTTTATCTATTCAAAGGTAAAACACAACTGGAAAGCTATATAAAAAACTTTGAACCAGGTGCATGCATGGCTGTGCATTCCCATGCATGGATAATTAAAGAACTTTTTTTAAATTGGTTTTTTCACTTTGCTGCATCTGTACCAGGTGGTGTGTTACTTAATAATATAATCCTATTGATATTAGATGGCCATGGAAGCCACATTGTTGTACAAAAAATTGAGGAAACAAATAATTTGGGCATAAATCTGTTAACATTGCCAACTCATAAAACTCACAGATTACAACCCCTTGATGTCAGTTTGTTTGGCCCTTTCTAGAACTATTTCAGGTCAAAGCATGATGCATGGATGGAAAATAATCCATGGGTTGAGGTGAAAAGGTTCAAGCTAGTAGAGCTTTCAAGTAAAGAGTTTAAAAGGGCTTTAAAACCATCAAATATCAAGGCTGGATTTAGGACGACTCGAATGTGACCACTGACTTATGATTCTCTTATGCATCATACTAGTTGTATCCAATGGTTTCATGTGGATGGTCCAGAAGAAGGGCATGTCAAAACATGTGTTTAAGTGCAAGAAGAAGTAGATGAACAAGATGATGTGGTTGCAGCTGGTAATATGATTTCCTTTTATCAAGGACATTTATATGGTCATGATGATGAACATTTATGTGAAACAAAATATAATCATGAACCAATTGATAGTAACATGAAGGTCATTCTACCAACTAAAGCACATGGAACTTCTGCTACTGATATTGTTAACGAAATTGTCAAACATGTAGTTGACAATGATGATGTAGTTGAAAATGACATTTTTGATATTGCACTAGGAAGCAACAATGACCAATTGACATTGCCAAGCCAAGTAACCCCACCATCATGGATGGAATAAGTTGTGATTAATTTTAAGACAAACATAGTATCTCAAGAACTAATGAATGACGCATGAACATTTCCTCACAACTAGCAAAACTGAAAAAGGAAATTGTTCATTTTTTTGTGGAGGATAGATCAATGGAAGAAGATAGTGGACATAATGAGGCATCAGATGAAGAGAATAATATACTTCAATCAGTTGTCTTGGATATTGAAAGGAAAGTGCCAAGAAATGAAATGAAGATGGGAGGGGTGGAGAAGTTACTTGGTCGGTTCCTAAAGATACTAGTACACTAGTACAAAATGGCTAATCCGTTACTAAACAAATGACTAAAATTTGCATATAAACAACCATTTTTCATTCGGTGACCAATAGTGGCTAATTTATAGTTTCTTATAATGTGACTAACTTTTAGTTGTATTTAGGTCAATCATTAATTGGTTGTCTCAGTTTTATCATTTAGTAGTATATTTAGTCATAAATTTAGTCATTTATTTAGTCATTAATTGCCACAATTAATGACCAAATACACAACAAAATATACTATTACATGCTCACCTGAGAAAATTAATTAATGACCAAAGAAATATGACCAAAATGTTGATTACATTATAAGATATTGTAAATTAGCTACGAATAGTCATATATATGCAAAATTTAGTAATCATTTGTAATCACAAGTTTATCATTTACAGTAGTCATTTATCTTTTTTTAGTAGTTCATATTCATCATACAAATGACGGATTTAGTAGTTTATATTCATTTCATTTACATTCATTAATACTCATTATAAATGGCTAATTTAGTCATCGTATATTCATTTTATTTGTGTTCATCATTAGTCAACATAAATTATTAATTTAGTAGTTTTAGATTGATTTTATATGTTCATTATTAATCAACATAAATTAATTAGTATTATTTTGTGACTAAATTGAAAAAAATGTTATACAATGTGCATGTTCATCTAATAGAAATGAAAACTACAAATCTTAATTACAACACTAAATAATATCAAGTACAACTATAAATAAATTCAACCACATAAATTCTATTATATGAAATTCCAAGTATTACAATATGAGTTTCCAACTTAATATTGATTTGACTAGAATTTACAAATGAAATATTGTTTCATCACTTCAAAACATTATCATTGTTTTTCCGAGGCACTGTTGATGAATTCACCAACTCTAAAGGCATGACCATCAGTTTGTATGTGTGTGTCTCATGCAGGATATTGGTTTTGAGAGTATCACTAGACTGGCTCTCTTCTTTCTTTCTTTTTATATTTGTTGCTCCAGTGTTATTAGTCTCCTCTTTCTTCAATTCTTGCTTCGATATCATGTGCAAGAAGGGTCATACTCCTATTTTCTTCCATATTCCATAGCTCCAATGATTGCAATCAAACATAATACATATCAACAAATCATATATCTTAATGACAACATCTCTCATTACCAACTCTTACAAGCAAAAAGCCCACATTAAATAAGTAATAGTTTTGAAGTCATATATTGAATGTCACTAACTCGATAGCATCCAATTACCAAAATTTACCAACTCCTACAAGGAAAAAGCCCCATATTGAATAGGTAATATTTTGTAAGTCAAATACCAAATGTGACTACTTGATAGCATCCAATTACCAAAACTTTTGGATAGCTTGGATGAAAGCCACATGAATGGAATTTATTTCCACTACATCTCAGTTCATGTACATATTTACCACCTTTTATAGCATGAAATACCACACCCTAACATAATCCTCACTTACAACTGTGAAATATTGTGCACTTGTATCTCACAAACTGAGTGTACAAGCCTTATATTCCTTTGAAATAATAAATATATTAAAGATACCAACCATTTCAAAGAATTTCTTTATCTAAATCTAATAAAGGTTTAGAGTCACTGAAGATATTTCCAAAAAATACTTAAAAAATAAGAAGATATCGGTATCACATGTGGAGACTGAAGATACCTTAAGTAAAATAATTTAAGCAAAACTAAGAGAATCAATGAACTCTGAATATTACTAAGAGAATCAACAAACTTTGAAGCTTCATCCAATATGACTTAGAATTTTAATGTACATAACAAAATAATCAATGTGAATGCAAGATAACACAAAACATACCTCTAGAGAATCCCAGTTGTACCTCCACCTCGGAAGAGGAATTTCTTCCCTTCTTTCCTCAACTACTGTTGATTTGGTTTTCCATTATTAATCCATTCACTGACCTATCTATAATTCTAAGTGACGAATTCACCCTGTAGATTCAATATACCTTTACACATATGCACAGAATAAGTGTTTTGATACATCACCCTCACACTAATTAGTTACTAAAATCGTGGAAGAGATGGCGCACTGTCAAAACAAGTTGGTGCTGATGTTAGATTAATGCATGAATCAATATTGAATGGTTGGAAAAAATGATTTTTATGATTTCAATATTTTTCTTACACCCACCTTCGTTGTGTACACTGGAAATTAAAGATTTGAGTTTTCAAGTGCTCAATTGAACTAACGTTGTAGTTTCAAGTGATAATATTCAACACTAAAATATGTGTACATGAAATTTCAAAAATAAAATAAACACTAAAAGGCAGTAGAGATACAGTCTTATAGCTACCTATCTTCAAATGGAATGTATGGAACCCAATTTATTTTCGTTTCCTTGGTTGGTACTACTATCTCACCTTCCATTTGAACAAACTTAATTCCAATTTTATCAGAGGGTGTAAATGGGGATGTAACCTATTAAGAGACATTTCATGCTTCTTTGAAAACAAATTCTAATTTTACACTCCCTTCCAATATATCTGACCGAATGTACCCACTTGATTTTCTTCTTTCATATTGATTTACATCCTAAAAAATATCAATTTCAAAAGCCAAGACAACACCAATATCTCTAGATCCTAACGCACATCCATATTTTCCACAACCATAGGAATTAATACTCTCTTACAATTAGATCACTAGTTTTAATATATATTTTTTTATTCTTTCCGTTCTTGATGAACATAAAGTGATCTTCTGTTAGTTGGTAACTAAGCATGCATATTCGAAGAGAAACATAACCTCGTAAATGGTTTTTCGTTTCTAATTTTAGTATTCTTTTGACAAAAGGTAAAATGCATACCTTGTCATTCATAGGGGCAAGGGCTACAACATGATACACTTTTCCATCAATTTGCATTGTGCATACCGCACAAAATTGTTCATCCATATGCCACAAAGGGTGAAGATGTGGCTATGCTTCTCTAAATGGAAAAAACCTATTGAAAATCACTTTGCATTTTTTTTTTAAATTTTAGTTTTTTAGCTACGAGAAATTAAAAGACATCCACTTCATGCAACTGTTTATTTGAGAAAAAATTATGGTGAATTATCTCAATCACTTATGCTTGAATTGAAGGTTATATGCATTAGAAACGTCAACTCAAGAAATATCTCTAAATTATGTGTCTTGAACCCAATATGTGTTGTATTTTTATTTTTAGCATCTCACCGCTAAAGAGGATGTCAGTGTTCCATACTCTGGCTTCTCATCAATGTATACTTCTAACAACAAAAAACCCTAGAAATCCAAATTGGCACCTACCACACAGAAAATGCATGTATATATGCATGGGAGTCTGTCAAGTTTAGGAACAATAACATATATCTTTAACCACCACTTTTGAAAGAAAAAAATTAACTATAAGGTCTTGATTGGACACTAAGAAGAATTGAAATGAACTTACCTTTCAACCACAACTAAATTAAATCTATGATGAGGGGAAACCCTTGCAGAATCATTGATAATTACTACTCCATATTCCATTAGAAAAACACCATATATATATATTTACTTTTAGGTAGCCTATCATCTCCATCTAGATTAGCCTCATTGCCCTTCCAAATAACATGGCGTGCAAATAAAGTTCCTGTGGGATCAAGTGCTTTGGCCATCTCTGTGGCATAAACTTTATTACCCATTGTCTAAACATGTTGTCCGTACAACTTTCTTTCCTAGAACATAAATGATCAAAGAATGAATAATATGAAATAAAGAATAGATCCATCTATTGGCATGCATAGAAGTTTCCAATTTCACATTGTAAATCGAATGACACATCTAAGAACTACAAATTGCAAATATATTGATAGCTCAATCCAAATTATAGTAACCTTGTCCAAAACATTTTAGATGTTAGGCCACAATTTATTCCACATTCACATATAAGCAAAAAGATTGATGTTGAGGTTTCTCTTGGTCTTGCTCCTCCTCCTGCCTTAGAATTTCCTCATGCACATGATATATTTCAATAAATTGTTGGACAAAAAAATTCATGAATTAGCAACATTTAAATACTCATATTACCATGACTCAGTTCATTTACTTCACATCCCTCTTTTCCTAGGAATTGCCAGAATTATAACAGATGGTTTATATTTAATGAAACCTTAGCTAAATTTAGAAGTGTTTGATCATGGCCCAAAACAAGGCAACATTTCTTGGCACTAAACATCTTATTTTTTTCTTCAATTCTCCACGTTGTTCCTTCTAGATTGCAACTCATTGCTCTTCACTTATCCGTTCCAATAGATGACCCACATCAACCCAAGGATTCAAATTTTTTGTGTCAAGTGGTATTTTCATTTGAAAAACTCTATGAGGGGTATAACCTACATGCTAGAATACTTTGGAAGCGTTATGTCCTGTGTAGTATCTTCTTTTCAAAATTTAGAATATTCAATGAATTCTTGATCCATGTCAATGGGTCAGTGTCTCTAATTGATTTCCCAACAAACATCTATGACGATAGAACTCATAATGTTTTCAAGTTAGTATTTTTTAGCATTTCAATAATTCTTGCAAGATTTTCCATGAAATGTTGTTCAATAATAGCCAAATAAGGAACCTGTTACAAATTTGGACCCATATTTGTAGTTTCTGGTCCTAAAGCCATACATATCTTCCTTCAAACTAGGATAAAATATTTACCTATCCCACTCAATTTCACATTATCATTACCTGAATTCATGTGAAGAATATGACAGGGACAATGAGGTTTCATCTGATGCTTCTTGGAGTCTCCAAGCTACCCAAGCAACAAATAAAATAAATGATGAATAATTCATCCGAAGGAATATTGGAAAAAAATAGAATATATAGTTAAACCATGCAACACGTTACATTTGAAATGGATTAGAATTGAAGTCATGGGTATCTCTTCCAACACAGAGAAACAATGATACAACTTCCAAGTCATATTTTCAAAGGCCACCAATTAATCCAATACAATTCACCAAAGCCACATGCCTTGGGTCACCTACTTCAACCCACATATATAGAATGAAATGAAAACAAAATAAATATATTTTCCACTGTTATATCTTTCAAGTAGTCATTACACACAAGATACAACTCTATTAATTATGTTGAATCAGCAACATGTCTTGCTATGGATGTTCCTTGAGTGTCAAGTTTGGAAGAAATTGCTAGTGCTTGCAATGTATTTTTATGTTGTACATTTGAATTCTTTGGTGTGCTTGGGTCAAATGTTATTTCTTTCCTGGATGTACAAACACATTATCTACTAGGACCTTACTAGGGAGGATTTTTCTATTGACATTGATAAGGATTTTGTGTAGGTTGTGTTGACAAACTTCTATTGTTATTGCTTAATGAGGTGTATACGCGTAGTTGGGTTTACCATTATATCAATAAATACAAAAGGTATATTTTATTTCTCTTCTCCTCCTCATCTATAGATGGAATCCTTGGATTTAAATTAATATCTATACTATTTGGATGAATTTAATTGGATTCAAAAACAAGTTCCAATGAAGTACTTTCCTGATGGAATCATTTAGTTTTTTGTCTTTTGTTTCTATTATCAATAGTGACATTTTGTGTGTGTATGAAACATACTATTACTATAACTTCTCAAAATATTGGACCTTGATAGGTCTCCATTGCTGTGTATTTCCATTTATGATTCTCGATCCCAGTTAGTAGGTTTTGGAAAGTGGTGTTATGTTCAATCCAACCACCACATCTAGATGTCACAACTAGATTGGCCCTAGATAAAGAAGTATGTTCTTGGATTGGCGTAAATAGAGTCATCACACATATGGGAGTTTCATAAATCCTTCTTGAAGTGTTTGAGTAGCAACATGTCCAATGAATCACCTAGCAGGACCTACGAGTGAAGGACATAGGACCACAAATGGAGACCAACTTCGATGAACAAGAGATAATCATGTAACCCTAGTAAGGAACTTCCACACTACAGGTCCAAATAGTGGAGTTTCCCATCACCCCTGATGAAGCCACCTTCATTGGAAATTATTTGAAGCATATCTTGAAAAGGCTATTACAAAGTGAGAGCCCTCTAATGAAGTTGCTGATGGTGAACCCAGTCTCCAGCAAGACTTATTATCTTCCAGTAAAGGATACTTTTCCACCACTATAGAAAAATAAAAAAATTCAGTCGTAGTTTTGTTGGTGACACAAGTCCAACAGTCTTTCCACCTCCATGGAGAGACCTTCTAGGCCCAATCTATAGAGTTTCTTGTTAAGAATCTATTGTTGGTCGATGAAATACTGTGATCGTTTGGATTTATGCAAACTACAAGGAAACATATTCCACTCGTGCATATAGAGGATGAACTCAAAAAAAAAATCTTCTGTACTATAATCGATCAAGAGGGCTATAAGTTTATAGGAACTTCAGCATGTTAAGGGGATTATTTCTTGCAACATCATAAATCATCACCCACAAGGATGGATGGGGACTTAAATGTAGAACAAGCATACACACAAGAAATAGACCCTTTACATGAGCAAAAACAACTAGGATAAATGCATATGCGTGAGGTACACTTTTTAGACCCCACTTCCCCTCTAAATTAGTTTTTAGCCATGACACATATTCAGCTGTTGGCCGGTGATCCCAAATACCATCTAAGAATCCTATGGGTTCACTAGGAACTAGATATCTCCCAATACCTTATTGAAGAAACATAGAAGTCATATAATAATACAGAAAATCCCAATTAGAGTCTCCTTTGTGATCCAAACAACCATTCACAAGTGGTATTCCACTGAAATAGGATGCCCCTAAAGGCATGCAGCAAGGAAAATTCACCCTAAATGTTATGCCTTTAGCTGACTTGATGTGTCATCAGAGGGACCACAGAAGAGGGTCTCATGAGGATGGACCAGACAGAGCAGTCCATCTTGAAGCTACAACAAGTAAATAAAGATATCAATATGTAGCTCATAGTTGTCACAGTAGATCGAGATTCTCAATTTTAGATGCGATAGTAGGTGGAATTAGAATTGGAGGCAGTCTGGGGATGATTAGAGTATATGTGGTCATATTTGTGGGTAACCAATTTGGAATTTACACCTTATTTCTCCAAAACCGAACAAGTCGATACCCTCCTACTAATGGAGCTCTATGAAGCAACATACAGAAGAATGAACATAGAAGGAACAACATATTCAACAAACCATGCAAAGGATCACCCAATGCTTAGAGGAATGTGCCATGCTCTAGTAGTAGTCAGCACAAGTAACCACAAGTACGATTAATATAATCTTATCATTGTCCCTTTGGAAGTGATATGTCTTGTGTAGTATCTTCTTTCCAAAATTTAGAAGATTCAATGAATTATTGATCCATGTCAATGTGATCAATTTCTCTAATTGATTGCCCCAAAAAAATCTGTGATGATAGAAATCATAATTTTTTCATGTCAGAATTTTTTATCATTTCAACAATTCTTGCAAGCTTTTCCATGAATAAGGAACCTATTACAAATTTGGACCCAAATTTTTAGTTGTTGGTCCTAAAACCGTGCGTATCTCCCTGCTTAGTAGGATGAAATGTTTATCTGTCCCACTCAAGTTCAGATTATAATCACCTCAATTCATGTAAAAAATATGACAAGGATCATGAGGTTTAATACGAGGCCTCCTAGAGTCTCCAGCCTGCCCAACCAACAAATAACATAAATGATGAACATTTCATCCAAGGGAATATTGGAAGAAAATAAAACATATAGTTAAATGATGCAGAAAGTTACATTTGAAATGACTTAGAATTGAAGTCACATGTTTCTCTTCCAACATAGAGAAACAATGATCCAACTTCCAAGTAATATTTTCAAAGACCACCAATTACTTCAATACAAATCACCAAACCCACATGCCTTAGGTCACTTACTTCAACCCACATATCCATAATGAAATGAAAACAAAATAAAAGAAAGATATATTTTCAGCTGTTAAATCTCTCAAATAGTCATTACGCACAAGATACAACTCAATTAACTATGTTGAATCACCAACATCTCTTACTCTGGAAGTTACTTGAGTGTTAGGTTTGGAAGCAATTGTTAGTTCTTGCAGTGTATTTTTATCTTTTACATTTCAATTCTTTAGTGTGCTTTGGTTAAATGTTATTTCTTTCCTAGATGTAGAAACAAATTCTCTAATAGGACCTTACTAGGGAGGTTTTGTCTATTGACATTGATTAGGACATTGTGCAACCTATGCTGACAACCTTCTATTGCTATTGCTTAATGAGGTGTATAACCGTAGTTGGGCTTACCATTATATGAATAAATACAAAAGGATTATTTTATTTCTCTTCTCTCTTCGTCACCTATAGATGGAATCCTTTGATTTAAATTGATATATGTACTATTTGGTTGAATTTTGTTGGCTTCAAAAACATGGACCAGTGAAGTACTTTCCTGATAGAATCGTTTAGTTCCTTGTATTTTGTTTCCACTTTCAATAGTGACATTTTGTGTGTGTGTAGCAAAAATACTATTACTATAACTTCTCAAATTAGTGGACCTTGATAGGGCTCCATTGCTATTTATTTCCATTTTTGGTTTCTTATTCTAGTTAGTAGGTGGTAGAATAATGGTATTATGTTCAAGCCAACCACCACATCTAGATGTCACAACTAAACTTGCCATGGATAAATAAGTATATCCTGGATTGATGTAAATAGAGTAGTCACACAACTAGGGGTTTCATACATCATTCTTGAAGTGTTTGAGTAGAAATGTGGTGAATGTATCACCTATCAAGACCTACTAGTGAAGGACAAGCGACCACATATGGAGACTAGATTTGATGAAGAAGAGATCATCATGTAACCCTGGTAGGGAACTTCCACATCGCGGGTCTAAACATTGGAGCTGCCCACCACCCTTGATGAAGCCACTTTCATTGGAAAAGATTTGAAACATATGTTGAAAAGGCCACTACGAGGTGAGAGTCTTCTCAAGAAGTTGTAGATGGTGAAGGTACTCTCTAGAAAGACTTATTCTCTTCTAATAAAGGATACTCTACCACCACAATAGACAGAATAAACAATTCCAGTCATGGTTCCCTTGGAGACACAAGTTTAGTGGTATTTCAACCTCCATGGAGACACCTTCCAGGCCCACCTGACAGAGCTGCCTGCTAAGACTCTATCCTTAGTCTATGAAATACTGTGAGAATTTGGATTTATGGAAACCACATGGGCACATATTCCCCTCATGCATATAGAGGATGACCCCAAAAAATAAATATTGCGTACTGTAATCAAGTAGAAGGGCCAATAGTTTATAGGATCTTCACCATGTTAGGGGGAGGATTTATTGTAGCATCACCAATCATTACCTGCAAGGATGGACGGGGAATTAACTGAAGAACAAGCATACACACAAGAAAAAAACCCTATACACGAGCAATAACAACTGAGATAAATGCAGATGTGTGAGTTACACCTTTTAGGCCCCACTTACCCTCTGAATTAGTTTCTAGTTATGAAACATATTCCGCTGTTGGCAGATGATAAAAAATACTAGCTAAAAATTCTATGGGTTCACTGGGAACTGGATATCTCCCCATACCTTATTGAAGAAATATATATCATCTAATAATACAAAAAATCTTAATTATAGTCTCCTTTCTGATCCAGTCAATCATTCACAAGTGTCATTCCATTGAACTAGAATGCCCTTGAAGGCATGCAACAAGGAAAATTCACCATAAATGTTGTGCCTTTAGCTTACTTGATGTGTCATCAGAGTGAGCACAAAATAGGTTTTGGTTAGGATGGACCTGACAGAGCAGTCCATCACAGAGCTACAAAAAGTAAATAAATATCTCAATATGCATCTTGCAATGGTCACAACAGAACAAGATTCATAATGTCATATGTGACAGTAGCTGGGAGTAGAGTTGGAGGTAGTTAGGGGATGATTAGAGCATATGTGGTCAGAGTTGTGGGTAAACAATCTAGATTTTACACTTTATTTCTTCTGAGCGGAACAAGTTGATACCCTCTACTACTCATGGCGCTATATGAAACAACACACAAAAGAACACATAGATAAGGAGAAACATATTTAACAAACCATGCAAAGGATCACTCAATTCTTAGAGGAATGTGCCATGCTCCAGTAGCATTTAGCACAAGTAGCCACAAGTAGGATTAATATAATCCTATCATTATCCCTTTGGAAATTTCATGTCTTGTGTAGTATCTTCTTTTCGAAATTTAAAAGATTCAATGAATTTTTTATCCATGTCAATCTGGTAAATTTCTCTAATTGATTTCCCAACAAACATCTGTGATGATATAACTCATAATGTTTTCATGTTAAAAAATTTTATCATGTCAACAATTCTTGTAAGATTTTCTGTGAAATTCTGTTCAATATTAGGAAAATAAGGAACCTATTACAAAGTTGGACCCAGATTTGTATTTTCTTGTCCTAAAGCCATATGTATCTCCCTGTTCACTAGGATAAAATGCTTTTCTATCCCACTCAAGTTCACATTATCATTACCTAAATTGATGTGAAGAATATGACATGATTCATGAGGTTTCATCTGAGGCTTCCCAGAGTCTCCAACTTGCTAAAACAACTAATAATATAAATGATGAATAATTCATCCCAAATAATATTGGAAAAAAATACAATATATAGTTAAACAATGCAACGACTTACACTTGAAATGGATTAGAATTGAAGTCACGAGTTTCTCTTCCAACACAGAGAAACAATGGTCCAACTTCCAAGTCATATTTTAAAACACCACCAATTAATCCAATACAAATCACCAAAATCACATGCCTTGGGTCACTTACTTCAACCGACATATATAGAAGGAAATGAAAAAAAGAAAATAAAAATATATTTTCAACTGTTACATCTCTCAAATAGTCATTACGCACAAGATACAACTCAATAACTTTATTGAATCACCAACATGTATTACCATGGAAGTTCCTTGAGTGTGAGGTTAGGAAGAAATTGCTAGTGCTTGTAATGTCTTTTTATGGTGTACATTTGAATTCTTTAGGTGAAATGTTATTTCTTTCCCAAATTTAAGGAAAAAATCTCTACTAGGACCTTACTAGAGAGGATTCGTTTATTGACATTGATCGAGATTTTATGCAGCTTGTGCTGACAACCTTCTATTATACTTGTTTAATGAGGTGTATAAGCATAGTTGGGTTTTCCATTATGTCAATAAATACAAAAGGTATATTTTATTTCTCTTCTCTCTTCCTCACCTATAGATGGAATCCTAGGATTTAAATTGATATCTGTACTATTTGGTTGAGTTTGATTGGCTTCAAAAACAGGGTCCATTGAAGTAGTTTCCTGATAGAATCATTTAGTATTTTGTCATTTGTTTATATTTTCAATAGTGACATTTTGCGTGTGTGTAGCAAAAATACTATTACTATAACTTCACAAATTAGTGGACCTTGATAGGGCTCCATTTCTGTCTATTTCCATTACCGATTTCTAGTCTGAGATAGTAGGTGCTGGAATAATGGTACTATGTTCAAGCCAACTACCACTAGCAGGCCATGGATAAACTAGTATGCTCCTGGCTTGGTGTAAATAAAGCAATCACATAGCTGGGGGTTTCATAAATCCTCCTTGAAGTGTTTGAGTAGAAATGTGGCCAATGTATCACCTAGTAGGACCTACCAGTGAAGGATAAGGGACCACAAATGGAGACCAGCTTTGGTGAGGAAGAGATCATCATGTAACTGTAGTAGGGAACTTCCACACTATGGGTCCAAATAGTGCGTTATGAAACCAACTCACAAAAAGATAGAAAAGATAGATCAATGCCTTAGAACCCAGCCTCTTCGAGGGGGCAACCTCTTTTACATTACACAAATGAACAATTCTTCGATGATACAAATGACAAGACCACCATTCTATATATTGGGAGACTAAGGGGTCATAATATAATCAGAGCCGACATAACAATATTAATGTAAGGGCACAATAATAACAATAGTGGGTTTTATTGATGCATAATAATAACAATATCGTGACTACATGGGCACAACAATATAATAAGGGGGTTGTACTGATAACAATAAGGGGTTATACTAGTAGTATAGGGACCTAACATGCCCCTCTCCTTCAAAAAGTGTTGTCCTCAATGCTTGAGTAGTTCTTGATGCTTCTGTATAAAATTATTGTCCTCCCATGTGGAATCTTTAGCAGATAATTTCTTCCACTTGATGAGATACTCTGAAATTGATCGATTTTGTAGCTGTAGAGTTCTTGTTTCTGTGACTACTCCAGGTTCCAATATGATTTTTCCTTCCTCATCAAGTTCTGGAAATATTATTTGAACTGGGATCTTCTGCAACTTTTGAATGAGTGGCCAAACTTCTTCTTCCTTCTTCCATTCATCCCTTGCTTCGTTTATGCAATCTGGTTGGATAATAGAAATAGCACAAAACAATACTTCCACATCCTCATCCTTTCTTGAGAGTGCATCTACAACAACATTTTTCTTCTCTTTTTTGTACATGATTTCAAAGTCATAACCCAACTTATTTGTGACCCATTTTTTCTTTTCTTCTAAAGATAATCTTTGTTCTAAAAAGTATTTAAGAATATCGTCATCCATTTTTACCTTGAAGTGTCTCCCCATTAGGTAGGGTCGTCATTTCTTAAGCGCATGTAGTATTGCCAACATTTATTTCTCATAAATAGCTTTATGTAAATTCTTTCCTTTGATTGGATGACTTTTGAAATAAATGGGTCTCCCATCTTGCATTAAAATAGCACCAATTCCTTTTCTTGAAGCATCACATTCCATAGCAAAGGTTTTTGTGAAGTGCGACATAGCTAAGACTGGTGCTTGGCACATTGCCACTTTGAGATGGTCGAAGGCCTTTGTTGCTTCTGGAGTCCATGAAAATGCATCTTTCTTCAACAATATTGTTAGAGGTGCTGCTATTCTCCCATAATTCTTAACAAACTTTCTATAATACCCTATCAACCCGAGAAATCCACGTAGATGCTTTATGGATGTGGGGATTTTCCAATCCTTAATGTCTTTAATTTTGATAGGATCTATCTTAACACCTCCATGAGATACAATATGACCTAGATATTCCACCTCTTGTACTCCAAAGAAGCATTTGGAGCCTTTTTCATATAATTGTTTCTCCTCCAATAGTTTGAGTACCCTGTCAACATGCTAAACATGATCCTTCCAAGACTTGTTGTAGATTAGTATATCATCAAAACATACTAGCACAAAGTTTCTAAGGAAGGGTTTGAAAATGGAATTCATCAAACCTTGGAATGTAGAAGGTGCATTTGTAACACCAAAAGGCATGACCAAAAATTCATAATGACCCTCATGAGTTCTAAATGTTGTTTTCAGAATGTCTTCAATCTTCATTCTAATTTGATGATATCCTGAATGAAGATCCAACTTGGTGAAGTAAATTGATCTATGCAATTCATCAAATAATTCGTCAATGATAGGAATGGGAAATTTATCTTTAATAGTGAGCTTGTTGAGCTCCCTATAATTCGGACACATGCGCCATGACCCATCCTCCTTGTGCATCAATACTACTGGAGCAGAGAGAACTTTGATTAGGTTTAATTATACCAGCCTCTAGCATTTCTGCAACGATACTTTCAATTTCACTCTTTTGGGCATAAGGATATTTGTAAGGCCTAATGTTTGGAGGAACACTTCCCAGAATGAAATGAATAGAATGATCATGATCCAGAATAGGTGGGAGCCCTTTGGGTGTCTCCAGTACCTTGGAATGATTGTCAAAGACTTTTTTCAGATTTGGAGAAATAGATGATTTCGATGTGGGAACATCTAGCGAACATAATTGTGAAATTACGCCTCGTTTTTCTTTTTTTAGAAGCTTAGTTAGTCCATTAGAGCTAATTATCATTCCTAGTTTCCCTCTGATACCCTTTAATTCAACTTCCTTTCCTTCCAAAAAAAAAATTCATGAAAAGTTCTTGAAAATTAAAAGCTATTGTACCCAGGGATTGTAGCTATTGGACTCCTAGTACAACATCAACACCACCCATTGGAATGGAAATCATTGGGCTATTCAATACATATTATCCCATGGATAACTTGATATTATGGCACTTCGCAGAGTAATTTATGGTTCCTCCACTTGCAATCATCATTTGACACTCTCGTGTTGGATATAGGAAGCAATTCAATTCCTTGGCTATCTTACAATGAATAAAATTATGCGTACTACCTGAATCAATCAACACTATTACCTTTTTCTTCTTGATATGTCCTTCTATCTTGATAGTTTGAGGAGTGGTAATTCCAGCCAATGCATTACAAGATATGGTTAGATTCATTTCTTCTATCTCGATGTGATCTTTCACTTCTTGAACCTTTTTCTTCTTGATATGTCCTTCTATATTGAGAGATTGAGGAGTGGTAATTCTTTCGAATGCTTTACAAGATATGTTTAGATTCATTTATTCTTTCTTTGGGGTTGGTTCCTAGTGTATATCCTCTTCTTTTGATGTTTCTTGATCCTTTTCTTCCTCCTCTTCACAATCTATGTAAAATAATTTCTTCTCAGGACAATTATGACCTTTAGTGTATTTGCTATCACAAATGTAACAAAGTCCTTTTTCTCTTTTTTTTCCAATTGTTTTCATATAAACCTTGTAGGTTGTGGAAGGCTAGAAGAAAAAACACTTCCATATTTATAGTTGTGAGTGGTGGGATTCCTTGTTTCCATAATTCTGCTTTCAATTTTTCTTGCCAACCTGAATGCCTTCTCCAATGAATCAAGTTCCCAAAGACTAACCTCATGTTTAATGTTATCCTTTAAGGTTCCTATGAATGCATCAATAATTTTCTTCTTTGGAATATCATTTACCCTTATATTCAATTTTTTAAATCCTAAATGTGCTCTACCATTAAACCCTTTTGTTTGAGATTTACTAATTGGCTAAAGAAGGTGTTACTCTTTGTATCCTCATAATGTGCTATCATTTCTTTCATGAAAATTGACCAAGTGACAAGTGCTTTATGAGAACACAACCCTTTATACCATAAAAATTGATCCAGTTCTAAATATGAAGATGCAATACATACCTTTTGTAACAATTGCACCTCATTTAGATCAAAATATTGCTCCATCTATAGTATCCAATTTACCAGATCCTTGCCATCAAACTTCCTCATATTGCCTTTTCTTGATTTTAGGAGCTCGATCTTGAAACAATTGTAACTCTGTAATTTTGAATTTTCCAGTTCTAAAATCGCTACCTCCAATATCCCCCTACATCCTCTTTCCAATGTGACCAGTCTAATCGAAATTGGATTCTCCAAGAAAGAGTTATGCACAATCTCCCAAGATGACCTGATTATATACCTTTTCAGAAGAGCGAATTTGTATGAAGCACCACGTGTCACTCTTTTGACCTTCGGATCTAAAAAATATAAATAAGAAACTACAGTCCATCCTCTTTCTGTAAATTCTAACGAAATTTCAATCTGATGCTCAGAGAAAAAGTTATGATGATTTTCCTATGGTCACCTGTTTAAGATGTAATCTGGGAGTCTGCAAAAATCCTAATTTCCTCATATCATATATCCAAAAATTTAGTGAGATAAGATTTCAAATTTGGGCTCGAGGTTCAAACCGCTTTCTTCTCAAATAGGTTTTTTTATTAGCTTCTGAAACTTCATTGCGAACAAGTTATAGTGAAACTTCAACAATGGCCTATTCTATATGAAATTATGGAGCTTGCAAAAACCCTATATTCCTCAAATCATATCTCTGAAAATATAGTGAGACAAGGTCTGAAATTTGGACCTGAGTTTCACAACGATTTTGTCCCAAATGGGTTTTTTTTTAGCATTTGAAGCATCACATAAAGAAATCTATAGTGAAAATTCCACGATGACCTATTTGGATCAACAAAACCCTAGAATCCAAAGCTCTGATACCAAATGTTATGAAACCAGCTCACAAAAGGATAGAAAAGATAGATCAACGCCTTATAATTTATCCTCTTCAAGGGGGCAACCTCCTTTACATTAAACAAATGAAAAACTCTTCGATGATACAAATGAAAAGACCACCTTTCTATATATAGGAGTCTAAGGGGTCATAATATAATCAGAGCCAACATAACAATAATAATGTAGGGGCACAATAATAACAATAGTGGGTTTTATTGGGGCACAATAATAACAATATCATGACTACATGGGCACAACTATATAATAAGGGGGTTGTACTAATAACAATAAGGGGTTACACTAGTAGTATAGGGACCTAACATAGTGGAGCTGCCCATCACCCTTGATGAAGCCACCTTCATTGGTAAGATTTGAAACACATGTTGAAAATGCTACTGCAAAGTGAGAGCCCTCTCAAGAAGTTGTAGATGGTGAAGCCACTTTCTAGCAAGATTTATCCTCTTTCAATAAAGGATACTCTGCCACCATAATAGACAGAATAAACAATTCCAGTCGCAGCGCCCTTAGGGACACAAGTCCAACTATGTTTCCACATCCATGGAGACACCTTCTAGGACCACCAGACAGAGATGCCTACTAAGACTCTATCCTTGGTAGACGAAATACCATGAGCGTTTGGATTTTTGGAAACCAGGAGGGCACGTATTCCCCTTGTGTATATAGAGGATGACCCCAACAAACAAATCGGGTGTTCTATAATCTTGCAGGAGGGCCAAAAATTTATACGAAATTCAACATGTCAGGGGAGGATTTCTCTTAAAATCACCAATCATCACCTGCAAGGATGGATGGGGACTTAACTGAAGGACAATCATACACACAAGAAACATACCCTGTAAATTAGCAACAACAACTAGGATAAATGCAGGTGCATGAGCTACGCTTTTTTGGCCCCACTTCCCCTCTGAAGTAGTTTTTATCCATGGCACATATTCAACTACTAGCGAGTAATCCAAAATACCGGCTAAGAATCCTATGGGTTTTCTGGGAACTGGATATATCTCCATACCTTATTGAAGAAACATAGAAGTCATCTAGTAGTACAGAAAGTGAAATTAGAGTGTCCATTGTGATTCTAGAAATCATTCGCAAGTGCCATTCGACTGAGCTGAAGAAACATAGAAGTCATCTAGTAGTACCGAAAGTGAAATTAGAGTCTCCATTGTGATTCTAGAAATCATTCACAAGTGGCATTCGACTGAACTAGAATTCCCCTGAAGGCATGCAACAATGACAACTCACCCTGAATGTTATGCCTTCAACTGACTTGATGTGTGTTATTAAGGTGAGCACAGAAGAGGCTCTGGTGAGGATGGACCAGACAGAGCAGTCCATCATGAAGCTACAACAAGTAACTAAAGATCTCAATATGCATCTCATAGTGGTCACAACAGATTGATATTCACAATTTTAGATGCGATAGTAGGTGGAAGTAGAGCTTGAGGCAGTCAGGTGATGATTAGAGAATATGTGGTCAGAGTTGTGGGTGACCAATATAGAATTTACACATTATGTCTCTCCTGTAGAACAATTCGATACGCTCTACTACTAATGGGGCTATATGAAGCAACAAACGAATGAACACACAGAGAAGGAGCAACATATTCAACAAACCATGCAAAGGATCCCTTAATGATTAGAGGAATGTGCCATGCTTCAATTCTAGTTAGCGCAGGTTGCCACAAGTAGGATTAATATAATCCTATCATTGTGCCACTGTGAGATTATAGAATCGGTCCACCATATTCTTTTCTAAATCAGTCTACACCTATTCAATCAATCTCTATCCCTATGAGGGGTCCAAGGGTTGGACTACTTTTTTCAGAATTCTTAAAAGAAATCCTCCACTATTTTAGATTCAGGATAGCATCATTTTCAAAAGCCCAATCAGTCCCTGGCAATACAGGATAGAGGTCCTTTTCATCCAACATATCAATTACCTTAAAATCCACATAGGTCTTCACTCCATCTAGATTCACTTCAATATGTTCTAACCCACTGATCAGGAACTCCTTTGAGTAGTTCACTAGATGTAGTTGAATCAATGACTATACGAGCTTCATATGCCCTATGAATTCCCATGATTTTTTCTTTTTCTTTTTATTTATTTTTTTCATGTTCATATCTAATCCCAGATCTAACATAACCTCTTCATTTTTGTATCCAATTATCAGAGTAGTGAGGCATAGCACATTTCCATATCTCTTCTTTTGAACCCAACGCAGAGGTAATTCATCATCTTAAATGGATGGATTAAGTATATGTGCAAGCAGATACCTTCACTTTGTTGTTGACTTATAATCCTCCAATATTATGAGGAAGTTGTTTAACTAACCTTGCACATCGTCCTATGTGGGGTGAAAAGGGATATTATGGCACCTTCTCGATAACCTTCCGATTCGTATTTGCAACACTAGAAGAGTCCAAGTTCCCATCTCTCATGTCAAGATAGTGTCCTAGATCAATTTCATTCCATATTTGAAGTATTCCTTTTGCTAAAATGCACCAAATACGACAACATCCGACTAAGATTTTTGGATTTGTTCAAGAACCACAGTGCCCACATATTCACCCATTTTAGCACACCCTCTGGCCACACTTTTGGTGAGGCCTTGTAGATAAAAGCTCACTCTTCTACCATGTTGTGTGTATATTCTATAAATAAATAAAGAACAAAATCTTGGATCCTTAATCAAGAGACCAATTTCACAAGGTACCAACTATAATTTGTTTTGTCATTATACCCATATGTTGTATTTCAGAAAGATAGGTGCATTATAAATTGACTTAAAAATAGAGATACACGTTATGTGTCTAAATATGATGTGACACTAAATTAGTCCATGAATCCAAGTTGTATAATGACCTTGCTACAATGTATCAATATCAAGACAGAATGAAACTTAGAACCGACCAACCTCATTCTAATAGTACATTGAAAATTGAATAGACCTGGAAAAAAACCTAGAACCTATCCCAGGTAAATGAGTTGGTCTACCTTTGAGTCATATTCCATTTATGATGGGGTACTCTAAAATGATGGGTTGCTTTCAATCTATTATGTGCATTTTCTTTTGTAGAAGTGTAGCTTGCTCTCTCTAATGAGGAATAAAACCAATCAATTTCGAAAAATCCACAATTTCACTATGGTGATCAATATGATTCCTATGTTGTTTATAATTATGGGATCTTGCATAAGATCATCATCTAACTTACTCTTCTTATCAAGAAATATTCCTACAATATGTTCCTTGTGATAACGTTAGAATCAGTAGGGCAAGGATTTCAACAATTTTTCACCTAGGATCTCTATTCTTTGGTTGGATTTTCCGAGAAGACCTAGTCATTAGATTTATTAACTTTCATGTCTCAACTGCACGCTTAATACTATGAATAACTGATATTTCTGGCTCCTCTCAAGATTTGGTTTGAATATTTAACCCCACAACATGGAATTCCATGTATGAGTTCAATTGTGGAATTCTGGAATCTACTGTTCATTCATACATTGATCAAGCTAGATAAAGAAACACAAAGTTCAGACATACAAAATCTTTTGCACAACAAAACCATTGGCAAGGAGCATGTATTTTCACTTAATTTCGAGCTTTATTTAACTATTATATATTAGAATGGCTTCATATTATCTAATTTCATATGGTACATTAGGATCCTTCCTAATACAGAATAATTATAACACCCAAAATTCCAAAGTTCCAACAAGATATTGGAACAAAGACAAATTTAGAAGCGGAATAAATATGCTAAAAGAGTATTTTCTTTATAACATCCAATGACCGTCCAATTAAAAATGACTAATTAGTAGATCTGGAAAAATGCTTGCACCATACTCATAACTATCATTGCTGCTAATTGCAACTAGAGAGTCATGTATACTAGATTGGTTTTTTTTCATGGCTCTTGCTCAGACAATATCCTAAGATGAGTTTGATATGATGGTCATATGAGGCTAAAAGCTACATGGTGTAATTTTCCTTAAATCCTGAAAACAACAGAGCAGAAATGTCATTTTTATCAATTTTTATTGAAGATTCTACGTACAATATATGTACAATTGTAATACAAACATGTTCCATTAGTATGAATTATCAAATGTTGCAGGCCAAATTGCAAGGAAAATTGCATTCATTTTAGGAAACAAAAGAATATGACATTAAGGTCCATTCCAAGAAAAATTATGCAGACAAGGTTGTCGAGTCAATACTTACCACGTGTTTCAGAGCCATAATGAAGGTTGGCTTTGAGAGTGTCCTCCCAAAGACAATGCTCTCTTGAGATGACATTGAATTCACTATGTCTTAGGGTTGCAAGGTGGCATTGACAGACTTAGTTGATTTTTTTACTATACTTTGAGAGAGAGATCTCATTTCATCTATACCTTTCTCTACCATCTTGCTACCAAGTGAAATGGGCATTGTCATGTTGTGAATGCCATTACCATGTATTTCTGTATTCTACAAACTAAACCTATCACCAGTAATGTTTTCATACCAAACTCTCTCTTGTTCTACTCGGTGACCATGACTGTCTTCTCGGACTGCTTTGAGTAGGAGCTTCAGTTGTACATCACACAAAGTTGGGGGCTGAAGGTCTCCACCTATTATATAAAGATGTATTTATGGCATCATTGTCCTTAAATTTGAAGGTTTTCTACCTAAAAATGTAGGTATTAAAGAAGGATTCAAAGGATTTGTTTTTACTTTGAGAAAAATTTCTTGCGGCATTATTGAATTTCAAGATGACATAATGCTATCTTTTCTCATAGAAGAAGGATTTGGAGGAGGAATTGAATTCTTATAACTTAGTTTTGTGATGGAATATTGAAACAATGGTTTTGATAACTTCATGGATGACCTTGGTTAGGAGTTTGATGCAGACAATAATGATTTTGAATATGTGTTATAAGACCTTGAAGAAGCTGTAGAGTTTGGTGTTGTCACCAGAAGTTTCTATGTTTTTGTCTTTGATCCAAACACAATTCACCTTGACGAGGGGATTGAAGACCTTGAAAAAGCTTTAGATATGGTTTTTCTCACAGAATTTTTTCGTGTGGTTATGTTTCTCAAACCATCATTACCATACGATTTTTTTGGTGCATAGATTGTTGACCTTGATGAGGGGATGAAATACCTTGAACAGGCTACAACTTTTGGTGACGTCACTGATGCTTTCTCTATTATTGTGTTTGTTAAACATTTTATCCTAGAGGAGGGTGGTATCCAACGTGAATTTGAAACCCCCCTCATATTTTTCAAAGAAGGTTCTATCCGAATGTTAGGGAGATGCACATTATATAAATTCAGTCTCATGTACCAAAAAACTCATAGACATCCCAAAAACTGAAACAACTTATTATATGTTAAAATATTATTGTTTTGGTGTGGCTCGTTGTTGCTTTTCCAAATGTGAAGAGAGTCACAAAGGAGCGGCCATAATGAGCTATCATCATTCCCTCCATAGGTTTGTAACCATCAAGCAATGAGTTTATTGTTGTATCCCAATAAACAACATCACCCCTAGTACATTGAACTCATGTAATATGAGAATCTTTCACATGGACAAGAAGCCCAATTCTCTGGCTAAAATAGCCAAAGAGAAAATGTATGATAATCTTAGTAGGGCCATCACTTCTAGCCCTTAAGGTTAATGGATCTACAAAAATCTTAAGAACAAAAGAAGTCTTCTGAATTTATTTCCTTCTCTCCAATGCATCTAGCATCAGAAAACATGGTTGCAGTGCTTCTTGGATCCAAGACCTGAACCAAACACACGATTTCACGACTTGAACACCACATAATTTATTAATTAAAACGATAGATGAAGAAGAAATATAACCTCTAAATTCAAAAAAATGTGGATTATGCACTTTATCAAGAACTAAGTGTGAATGTAGACTTTGTTAATTGGGTAATGAAAAACTGATAAAATTGAATAGTTCGAAAACTGGAATTTGGCAATAGGTAGTGTGTAATTTCACTAAAACTATCAAACACATATTCCAGATATCCTACACATATAGGAAATATTAAACACATGATCTGTCACATTCTACTTTGGTGAGGTTATAGAAATAATCTTTCCTATAAAAGACAAACAAGGAACACAGGTTTTAGCACCTATCTAAGAGTTATCAAAAATTGAATAAATAGATCATAACCAAAAACTAGAAAAAGTGTCTCAAGTATGGCTTGAGTGAAAAAGCTAAAACTATTAAAATATGGTAAAATCTAAAATTACCAATCCCTTCAACTAGCAAAGAAAAACAAGAAGAAAGAACCCAGAGGACCACAAATAACATTATAGTAGAGAAAAATAATAGTATCTCAGCAACTATAATTGCAAGGCATAAATGAATATCATATATTCCAATTGCAGCACTAAAAGCAAATTCAAAGTAACATAAAAGAAGAGACAACACTATATTACACAAGTAAACATTGTTAATGGAAAGATGCAACACAGATTGGTAGAATGATGTCCTTGTCAGTGAAATTTCATGAAACCATTGAACAATTTGAGGTTGACAATATTTAAATAAGTTAAAGGAAACCCTTGACCTATATTGTACAGTTTATGGGATGGAAATCAATATGTAGAAATCTTCACTTGGTTTTAATTGGGTATTAGAATAACTTAGAGTCATATTGTATGCTTCTCATTTCAGAAATAAACTTTTCAAGAAGGCTTTCAGTATCCACATTTCAAGAATCATTGGAATTGGTTGATAAAGAATATAGGAAAATAAAAAACCAACGGTGTAATCAACGAATTTCCTGGGAGGTAGATTGACATTGGTCAAGGAACTGTTGGAAGCAAGTCCAATATATTGGCATATTATGGCCTACAGCCCTAAGGTGTGTTTAAATAATTGGAAGGAAATTCTGTAAAGTTTTTGTGGACAAGTAAGAGGAAGAAAGATGGAATTCCACTTGTCAAATTCTAGTTCTTGTCTAAACCAAAAGAAACTAGAGGTTGGGATTTCAAATACATTCACTTCTTTGGAAAAATTCTAACTACCAAAAGTCCATGGTAGATTATTTTGAAATAGGGACTCTGGAGGCAGGTGATATACAAAAATAACACTGAAAACCTTAACATGGAATAATGAGATAGGAAGGAAAACAAAACTATTCAAAATGGGTCTATAGTCTAGAAATCATTGACATTGACTTTCACTTTGCTAGCTGTCTGGTTAGTATGGGGAGTTAGAAAAGTGAATCAAATTAGAATAGGGGCTAATCCACATGTTTGATGTTGAGAAGCCTACATATTACCGTTGGATTTGACTGCTACTTTGCAACGTCAAGGAATTCATACGCTAGGTTAGGGAGTCGATGCAATATTTGCCTCATTTCCACATCAAATATGGAAGAAAGGAAAGGAGTTTGGTTTGTAAAAAGGGAAATACACCACTGGAAGGTATTTGTGGATCAACATATAAATATTCATATCAGAATAAGCAAGGAGGATTTTCTGTTGTACTCAAGGAACCATACCCTGGGAGGATATACTCCTATATTAGGGTACAAAGAAAAGTTTGTAGATACAACCTAGGAAGAAGAGGCATAGATGTGAAAGATTCCATGGAAGTATTATGCTCCTCTAAATTCAAAGGTTTGGGTGTCATTAGTTATTTGGAATAAAGAACTAACTTGTAAAATTATTCAAAAATGCAACAAGATTGGTCCAGGGTGGTGTACACTACATAAGAAGGAAAGAGATCCAGTTGATCATTTATTAACAATAGCACATATGCAAGTGAGGTATGGGAAGAGATGAAGTAACTAATAAATTGTAGGGAAGGGTGACAAGTTTAGACTATGGAGGAGGCTCTGAAGAATTTTACCCAGAATAAAGAACATGAAGGTTTTAGAGCTCTTCCTATTGTGGTTTCTTGGAGAATATCATCATCTTGAAATGCTGATATATTCAAGGAGAGATACATTCCTCTATTTAAATGTGCATCTAAAATCAGGTCAGTGTTTGGAATCGTAAAAATACATCAAAAGACACAAAAAGCAAAGATGCAAAATAAACCATGAATTGATTAACTGGGATGACTTGTATGGTGCTAGCCAAGAGCAACATACTCTTTGTACTGTAGGAGGTACCTTATTTCTAAATAATTCTCTTCTCCTTAATTTAAATGCAAGCTTGTGTGTAGTATTAATAGCTATTTTGAGTTGATGGCTCTAATGATATTAATGAAACTGACATCATACATGAAGGAGATAAAATTGTTGATTTTTTGTTTATACACAGATGAAGGGATGCTACAAAATGGGGAATATGAATTTTCACCTTATGCTAGATTAGATGAAAACAATGGAGACATTCTTCTCCAACATATCCTATCATCATTTTTGTCGAGAACCTAACACAAGAC
The DNA here is from genome assembly GCA_031772625.1 of Pinus tabuliformis. Taxonomy (NCBI): domain Eukaryota; kingdom Viridiplantae; phylum Streptophyta; class Pinopsida; order Pinales; family Pinaceae; genus Pinus; species Pinus tabuliformis. The sequence goes on from CM062811.1 coordinate 963,871,336, forward strand.
CATATGATTTATCAAAATGATTACTTTTGGGGGTCAAACAGGTGTGATCCTGGAGGTCGAAGAAGGAATAAACTAGCTATAAAGCTTGAAGATAATACTTGGAGTTTGAAGTTGTTTACTAAGTGTTGAGTAGTAGGATGTTCATATTTTGGTTTACTAATTCCTATAATTGTTAAAATTCAAATATTTTTTTGATGGACTTATGTATATGGACTGTAATGTATTTTTTAGAACAAGAGAAATAATTTATATTGCTTTTGTTTCAGACAATTTGTTTGTTGTGAGACTAAATTAAGGGATGTGTGGGTATAATTATCAAAGAGTGCTAGTATTTCTTTTGGTTTTATGAATATGGTTATAATAATGTGAAAAAATAGCATAAACAAGGAGATTATGTGCATGTGAGAGTGTGAAAATGAGAGTGTAGATAGATATACATACCAAGGTATTGTTAGGGGTTCCATAGTAGTTTGGATTTTTTCAAACTTGAGAAAAACTAATTGGTCTTCCACTGGTTTACCTCTAGTTAGTTTTCTTTGTCTCTCTACCCTGAGTTCACCTGAATGCCTCCCAGATAGCACTCACTAGCTGGCAAAAGCTAAGTATTATCTAGTTTCCTCCTTTTGGTAATTGATTAAACAAAATGTCCATCTCTAGTTTCTTCATGGTTCAAGGCTGGTCCATATTGTCTATTCTTTCCATTAAATGCATCACGTTTCTCATTTATCATTGACAATAAATATTCGAACTTTACCTTACTATGCAAGAATGGCAAAGATTCCATTGGCTAAGTCGATTTTAAAGGGGGCTCAACTCGAGTGATACCTTGAGATTTACTAGCATGCATAAGAGTATTATTACCATTAGTCAATTTAGGTTAAGTTGAATATTATTAAAATCTTACAGGCATCAACTCTTATTTGGAAATATATTTAGTATAGATCCTGCATTTTGTAGTGCATATGGAATCCTACGAAAAATTCAAAAGCTATGAAATGGAATGTACAAAATAAAAACTCAACCCTGAACTTTAAGCTATCTGAGCATACAAACAGGTATGAAAAGCATCACAATTGATATTTCTGATACATTTCTCCTTGTCAGGAATTTTCGCTTTCATCAAAAATAAATGCATGTCTCCCATCCTTGTTAATGTTTGATAGTACAGTAAAAAGTTATCAACTTCAGAACAAATTGAAAATAATGTAATAATGTCAGTTTCCAAATAGAAACGTTAATAACCAACATCATTTCCAATGGGATTGTGAGCCAATAGTGAGGGAAGCGACTTCTCAATCCATCCACTAGGGTTCCAATATCCGAAGGGCAGGTGCTTAAGAGTTTCCCCTTGTGGGATGGTTTTGCATGTGCAAGCAAACAACAATATGGTTCAAACCTCTTGGGCCAATTTAATCTGTCAGTGGGGCCAGGGGAAATGATAATTTCATTGTTTAGAGGTTTTCCAGTGTGAGAAAACAACATTACGGTTCAACCCTCCTAGGCTAGTTTACTCTGTGAGTGGGGTCAGGGGAAATGATAATTTCATTGTTCAGAGGTTCAAAATTAACATCAAGAAGAAAGTAAATATGTTTAGCTTCTGAAAAAGTAAGGCAGAGATACATTATGTGCACATTTCCACTGATTTCTCTTGATCTGTTCCTGATCTTGAATGTGATAGAATCATTTCCCATACATTCTGAAATATATTGTAATTCCATGGATGGATGTACCTAAGCTGAAAAATATTGGCTATTATTGCCATGGGGAGCTCATGTTTTATCCGATTCCATTTCTTTGCTATTTACGTGAGTTAAATCTTAACACCTAAATATTCTTTTCACACAAAAAGTTGAAGGCTCTTTCAGGCCATCTCACATTTAAAAATCGGAGTCATAACGTCAAACTTTTAGTATAGTAATTTGACTCTGTTATATTCGACGATGTAGACAATGAGAAATTTAAAGCCAAAACAACCAGACATTACAAACTACCTATGCATGTAAAACCCTCAAACTATCATAGAGGAAAGTTACAAAATGAAAAAGAAAACTAAAAAATGGTATATCTATGTCTGCTGACAATTATAACCTCCTATACCCATATATGGAAAAATTCATAGGATTAAAAAAAAAAATCCAAAGACACAAAATATTTGTTAATTCACTTTATCGACCAAGTTCAACACTGTTTCCAACACAAAGACTCAATTAACTAAAAAGACTAGATGCAAGTTATTTAAATTGTCTAATAACAAGCTAGTTTGGTTAGGAATTAGTAGAAAGTTTTGCATCCAGCAATAACTAGTTTTTTTCATACTAACTCACCACAGGGCCCTAACAATGTGAAATGTAGACACTAAATCAACTCATCCCATTAATGCCTTGATCTAGGTCATGCTCTAGAATTTCTTTTGATTAATTTAAAAACATGTGCAAACTAGATCCATTCTACAAATATCTGAATCTATTGCATTACCCCTAAATGAGATAAAATTTATAGTTAGAGTCTACCTCAAGTTATCAAAAGGCATGAAGAGGTTAACTAATTTATTTTTAGAGTTTACAACTGCTACGCTAAAAGTTTTCAAAGGGATTTTTTGAGAGTTTCCTAGGCACTCAGACCAGCAAGTTTTCATATCTTGGGGATAAACAGAATGTGCAATCATCGTGAAAACCATAATAGAACTTGGGTGTCTAACCAATGCTGAGCATGGTCAAATATTGGACCTCACCAACTCATAAAAAAGAAGATGATCCCATCAAAATCCGGGAATAGTTAACCAGCCCACCGAAACGCCATATAAGAAAATAGGAAAAAATACAGAAGGAAAAAATAGATTTTTTATATTACAAAAAACAGATCCCAAACACAAGATCTAGGCGATTCTGTTTTAAAAGGAGGGCTTAGGATTTTCTACCTATAACTTATATTTATTACACATAATTTATCTATGACAATATTCAACAGTTATTACCATCCATTAACAAATGTTAGGAATATACCCTCAGCTACCATGACAAAAATGAGCATGGTGTTCATTCTGATCCACTCAAGGTGTAGGATTGATCTTCTTAGACCTCAAATATATATCTAAGAATATGGAAACACACCATAAGAGAGAAATGCATTGTCATTTTAGAATTCATCATTTGATTAGCAAAAAACTACATATTAATGTATTCAATAGGCTCCACATTTAATGACCAATTTGAAGATAACAAAAAAAAAAAATCAACATTAGCCTATTCAGCATTATACTTACTAGAAATTAAATCCCAACAATGTAATTGTTATAAACACTCTCGAACTCAACATAAAGAAGAACATTTTAAATTATAGAAGAACATGCAGAAGTGGATAGTGAGAGCAGTACCATCAAAGGTTGTGTCTGGTACACGACATACAACTTCCTTGAAATCATTTTCAATAAACATATGTTGATTACTTGGCCTCCTAACTCTGAATGCCTCCTACCTATGAATGCAAGTGAGGAAGTGGGCCTTGATGATGTTTTGTGTAAGCAGTGACAATCATGGCCATAAAAATGTGTCATCCATTCCGATCTACTTCCTCAAGAGTATCACAATCATGGCTCAGATTTTCACCTGCGCAAGTGACTATCAGGCTGAATGAACTTCAGTGCCCGAGCATCTAGGTGCTTCTACTTGTATCACAATCATGGCTCGGATTTTCACCTGCACAGTTGAATATAACATTGAACGATCTTCAGAACCCGAGCATCTAGGTGCTTCTCCAGATGTTTAACAACACCTTGTCTTGACCTCTCTGCTCATTTCGGCATTCATGAAGTGCATTTTTAGAGCTAACCATAAAAGAAACATCAAAAAAGGGTTTTTATAAACCCCTCCTGTAGGCTTAAATTTGTCCTTCCGCCAAAAGCAAACACTAATTTTTTTGGCTTCAATCTCTCTCAAGTGCTACCAAAAGAAAACTCTATTTTTTTATTTGTTTTGGAGTGGGTTTAGATAAAAGTTGCTTGAGGCAATTTAATTTTCCATTTTTTTATAAGAATATTTGGATTTTCCATAGTTAATCTATTTTTTATATTAAAAAATTAAAAACATTTAATCAATTAAAAATTAATTTAGATTATGTTTTCAAATTAAAAATATTTTTAATATTTAACAAGAAAATCAAAGTGGCCCTTGGATGGAGTGTATTGTTAATATTGCTTAATGTTCATGTATTTGAAGGATATTGCTAATTGTGTTTAGTGTCCAAGTTAATGTAATAGAGTGAAAAATGATTAACCTCCTAGGAGCACCAAAGACCATGATTATGTGACATCAATGATGAGAAATGTTATTAGAATATGCCAAAATAGATCTAATAATATGCAAACAAAAGGTTAGGCCTCCTTACTCACCTACAATGTCATGATCCTCCTATAAAATATAACAAAGGTATTTGTATCTCCACACATACATATAACAAATGGAAATGATAAAAATGAGATAAAATATAAGTCTAACTAGGATATAGAAGAATTTTTTGGTATTTGGTAGAAGGATATCAATTTCACACCTGATAGGTATAATTGAAGCATTCCTTTGAGGTGAAAATTTAAGGAGAGGATAAAACAAGGTGTGAATAAAGTATGATTTTCAACACTCTGATATGCATGCAAGTGCAACATGTTACAATAGGTTTGAATATAATCATTTCATTACTTACAGGATTTGGCAATAGAATGTAGCTCATTGATATAGGTTAGGCATCTATGAAAACTATCACAGAGTGTTTGGCTATGATAGACCATCAAATGGATTTGTGTGAGAACTACATCAACGAAAAGAATGATTGGCTCATAGGGTCGCTGTTGTGTAGCCATTCATTGACAACAATTAAAATGACTAACATAAATGACTAATTTGTATAATTGTAGAACTTTTTAAGTAGTCTTATTTTTGTTCATAAACTAAATTAGCCATTCAGGTTAGTCATTTTTAGTTGCATTACTTATTATCTAGTCATATATTTTAACCTGAGACTAAATTAGTCATTTATGTTAGTCGTTTTTAGGTAGATCACTTAAGATTGCTCATTGTTGGTAGTATTTCTAATGGGTCCAGCCCTTAATTACGTTCAGGTTAATGATAAACTATTGATTGGATTATATTAACGGGATGGTCGGTTGACTTTAATGATATTGTACTGTTTTTTTATTGTGACGAGGACATGTGTCTTGGCCTTGGGCCTCATTCCTTCCCACTCTTACTATCCTCCAAAACCCTGAACTATTCATTCCATTTGCTGTGTTGCTTGTGAGCTCTGCGGTTTCATGAAATGAGGGTTTTCTCTGTCTCTTTGCTAGGGTTTCATTTCCGGTGTGCCTGGTTTACAACTTGGTGAGGGTTTCCACTTGCAGATGATGTCTATGCTCCCTGTTCCATGCTTGGTTTCGAGACTCAGGTTTGGAACCCTTGGTATCGGTCTCTGTTGTCAAGTTTGCTTGGCTCTAGTTGTGTTCGCAGTTGCAGCATTGGTTTACATGATTGTCCTCCATGTGCTTGCTTCACAATTTGATTGTTTGTCTGGTTTTGTTTTAACATAGGTTTCGGTTGTAGAGTGGCTCAGCTTTTGCTGTCACTCGACAATCATCCAAAAGGTATGTCCTCCCTCCATGTTGGTCTTATCTGCTTCATTTTTTCTCTGTCACTGACAATCTTTGCTCCTTGTGGGCAGCGAGCAACTCTGTGACTACAACCTTAGTTCTGTAGCTTCTCTTCTAGCTTGCTCGAGCTTGGCTCTCCCTCGGTGAGTTTCTCATAACTCTTTCCTCTATTTCTGGTTTTGTTTCATAACTATAGCTGTGGTTTTGTTCTTCGTTGCTAATGGCCTGCCTGTTGGCCAATGTAGGTGAACGATGGGCTTGTTTGTCATCCTCTCGCCTTATCGCCTATGCCTGAATTGGGTAGGGTCGCTCCTTGGTATTTTCCTGTTGACTAGTTAAGGGTTTTGTTGTATGGTTTTATGGGTCTTTAGTTGAGGTTGGCTATGGCCTTGTTGTGCCCTGGCCTCACTGTGCCTATGGCTTTCCTGTATGTTTTTGCTTATGGCTCTACTATTGTAACCATGGTTGTAAAAATGTGGTCCTATAATGACCTCGCGGTGGATTTTAGTTTTGTCAACTCTATTTTATGTATTGGTCTTTAAACAATGAACTCTGGATGCTTTCTTTGACAAATATATTTATATTTATACAACAATTTTGATTGCTACAAATTTTCAAAGGAAAAAAATGGTTGCATGTTCGTTTTTGTACATGTAGCTTGTTTTCTTGGGTAATAGCTCTCTCGCTACCTTCATAAGCTCACTTTGTTTGCGCTGTTGGCTTGTCTAGGCGCCCTCCTCACTTTGGTACTTACTGTTCACTTATCTGTCTTCATTATGCTTAGAGAAAAGAAAATAAATTAATTCTACTCAGTAGGAAAGATGTTAAAGCTGTAACATGAATGGATTCAAATATTTGCCTTCAGAAATGTTTTTGTGCCTTTTCTTCATTCAATTCTATGATGGTAAAAAGATTACAATAGTCGTTTCCTTTCTTTATTTTGTAGAGAACACTGGACAGTTAGCAAACTACCAGTAGTTACATTATGTGGTTACATTAAGTGGTTTTTGAATAACTGTCTTTTCTTGTTTTGTAACTAAAAACAAATTTTAAATAAACTAAAAAGTAAAAAAAAGAACATGTGAGCAAAACACTAACACTGGCTGAGACAAACATCCCTAGAAATGTAAATGAAGATGAAAACTAACGAAACTCATACTGTTAGAAAGAGACAAACTCCCAGCCATGACGTCCCTGAGCTGGATGCTCCTACATCAGGCCCCCGGGGTAGGTGAAAATTCATGTCTCTGGTCCATGAGCTCCTCAATAGAATACCCTGCGCGTTGTATATGTCCTACATCAAGCCACGAACTATCCTTAATAGGGCGATTCTTCCACTTGATGAGGTACTGTAGGTACTCCTTCCTCTGAGTCCACCTAGCCGCTTGTGTATCGAGGATTCCTTCAATTTCAAGTGGCTGAGCTGAAGGCATTTGTCTCATCCCCGAACTACTCCTTTCCTGGGTGTCCCACTTTAGCTATGACGAATTGTCCTCTTCCAGACTGGTAGTGTATGGGAATAAATCTGCGACATTAAAGATGGTTGATATCCTATACCTGGAGGCAATTGCAGCTCATAGGCATTTACAAAAAACTTAAGCAGAATTTTACAAGGTCCATTTTTTTTTTTTAATTTCAGCTTGTTATATTCGCCCTTAGGGAATGTTTCTTTGCACAGATGCACTAAAACCTAATCCCCTACATTAAATTGTACCTCCCGTCATTTCAGATCTGCTTTCTATTTGTACCTCTGATTGTTGTCCTGTAATTTTGTCTTCGCCTACTCATTTAGGTCGTTAATTGCTCTTGCAAAGTCTTCTCTATTAGCACTTCTTATTTCTAACTACCCCAAATCTCGTAACTCATGAAATCCTTGGGGATGCATTCCATACAAGATCTAAAAAGGAATACTTCCTGTGCTTTGATTCATTCAATCGTTGTAAGCAAATTTCGCTTGAGTAAGTACACGATCCCACATTCGTGAATTTTCTCCCACTAGACTCCGCGACAGGTCTCCTAAGCTTCTGTTCACTACCTCCACTTGCCCATGAGTCTGTCGGTGATAAGCGAAGTTGAAATTTAACTTCGTGTCCAGCTTTTTCCACAAGGTGTGCCAAAAATGCCCTGCAAATTTCACGTCCCTGTTAGAAATAATGGACTTGGGTAAGCCGTGCAGTTTGACGACTTTAGTGAAAACAAGTGTGCTACATGGGTAGCGTCACTGGTTTTTCTGCAAGGGATAAAGTATGCCATCTTCGAGATCGATCCACCAACACCATGATGGAATCAAAACCTTGTTGTGTTTTGGGTAGACCTAGGACAAAGTCTAGGCAGAATGAATCCCACGGTCTATTTGGAATAGGCAAAGGTGCATACAACCCCGTGTTCTAACGGTGCCCTTTCCCCAACTGACATATCTTATACCTATTGACATACCGCTGCATGTCTGTTCGCATCTACGGCCAATAATAGAAATGACTGAGTTGATCCAAGGTCTTATCAATGCCAAAATGTCCAGCTAGACCTCCACTATGTTTTTCTCGGATGATGTTCTACCTCATCAAACATTCTAGGACACACAACTGTCCTCCCTTGAATAACAGCTCCTCCTACAAGTTTTAGTCCATCCATGGACTATTTTTCCTCAACGATGGATTCAGGCAAGCTTCATAAGCCTCCTTGAAATCTAGATCTGTTTGATACAAGTCCTTCAGGTGTTCAAGTCCCAACACTTGTATCACGCTCTCCTGCAAGAGTAGAACTCTTCTGCTTAGTGCATCTGCTACCTTGTTCGCTTGACCACTGATATGCTTCAATATGAATGTAAAACTCTGCAAGTACTCCACCCATTTTGCATGTTTGTGATTTAGCTTATGTTGTTGCATAACATACTGTAATGCAAAATTATTAGAAAACAAGACAAAGTCATTACCTAACAGATAATGCCTCTAATGCTTCAAGGCTTGGATGACAACATAAAACTCCTTGTTATAGGACATATACTTTTGCCTGCTTTCATTTATTTTTTTGCTGAAATAGGCTACTGGTTTGTCTTCCTGACTGAGTACGGCTACAATGGCTATACCATTGGAATCACAACGAACTTGAAAAGTTTTGTTGAAATCATGCAGCCTCAAAATTGGCCTCTCAGTGATCTTTTCCTTCAATGTCTGGAAGCTCTTCTCTGCAGCTTCAGTCAACTGAAAAGGTTGACCTGGCTTCTTGATTGTATCCAATATAGATTCCACTAAAATTCTTTATAAACTTGCGATAGAAACTTGCCAACCCATGAAAACTTCGAACTTCGAACAGACTCTTAGGGGATGGCCAACTAAGTATAGCTGCAACTTTTTCTGGGTCCATTTTCATCTCATTTTCTGCAATCATGAAACCCAAATAGACTAACTGCTTCTGAAAAAAAGTATATTTTTTCAGATTTATCAGCAACTTATTTTGCTACAACTTCTCTAGAACATATCGAACATGTCGAAAATGTTCCTCCTTGGTCTTGTTGAAAATCAGTATATCATCAAGATACACAATCACAAATTTCCCAATGAACTCATTCAACATCTCGTTCATTAGGTGCATGAAAGTACTAGGGGCGTTACTCAACCCAAATGGCATCACCAGCAATTCATACATCCCTTCATTAGTTTTGAAAGTTATTTTCCATTCGTCCCCTCCTCTGATTCTAATCTAGTGGTATCCACTCTTCAGATCTATCTTCGAAAAATATGTTGCCCCACTCAAGCAGTCCATCATGTCATCCATTCGTGGCAATGGAAACCTATATCTGATAGTTGTTTATTGCTGGTGAATTTGTACACATCCACCTCTGACCTCCTTTCTTGGGAGCTAGAACTGTCGGAACTACATAGGGACTTAAACTTTCCCGTATTAAGCCTTTGTCCAACAATTCCTGTACCTGCTTCCTGATCTCTTCGTTGTCCTTGGGACTCATCCAGTAAGAAGCTTTATTCGGTAAACTAGCTCTAGGGATGTGATGACTGATACTTCGCTTTGGTGGTAATTTATCCGATAAATCATCCACCACAATGTCGCTGAATTCCTGCAACATTTCCTGGATTTCTTTAGCTAAATCAGAAACTTCAATGTGCAATAGCACTATTCTCAGTCTCCTTACAACAACATACTTTACCTCGTCATCTTCAACCTGTTTCAGAAATTATTTTCCACCCACCAACAATACTTTTGTCCCAGTAGTCTCTATTGTTTCTTCTTCCTTGATGGGTACTAGCGTATTCTTAATCCCATCCTTGACAAACTCGTAACAATTTGTTTTCCCATCGTGAACAACTTTTCAGTCATACTGCCATAGTCTACCTAGTAGAATATGACATACGTCCATGGCCATGACATCACAAATCACTTTGTCCCTATATTTGCCAATATGGAACTCCACCTCACACTGCTCATCAACTAGCAGTTCGTGACCCTTCTATAACCACCTTATAGGGAGTTGGGTGCTTCAATATTTTTAAAACCAATTTCTCCACCATCTCTGTTGCAACTATATTATCAGTGCTTCCACTGTCTATAATCAGTTTGTAGAATTTTCTATGTGGCTTGCACACAGTCCGGAATAATGCTTTTCTTTGGGTTTGTTCAGATGTTTCCTTTGCCAGTTTCAGTAGTACCTTTTTCAAGACTAAGAACTCTCCTGTCTCCAATACATTCTCTACCTCTTAAGGCAGTGCCTCTGCTTCCTCTGTCTGAGCAACATATGATCCTCTTTGACCAGCCTGTTATCCTTCAGGAGGCTCAAAGGATCTATGCCCCCACTTGTGCCACTTGTAACACTGGTAGGAAGCTCCTATACCTCTTCCATTTCCCCTTGCTCTTTGATATGGCCTTCCTCCCCAAGTGCTACCTTCCTTCTCTTTTGTCCCTGAGGTCTTTGAACTACTGCCCTCTTCACTGTTGTTGGCAGTCCTTCCTCCACCAAAGGATTGTCCTTTTCTTATGCCAATTCCTCATCCTCTCCTGGCATTCTGCTTTCTTGCGATCTTTTCTTCCACCTTTAAGGCACTCTGGTATGCTTCCTCTATAATTTTTGGAGAAAGAATACTTATCTTGTCCAATATCTCTAGCCTTAGGCCATTCACAAACCTTGTTGTCTTTTTTGGGGTGTCTTCAGTATAACCAGCTCTCACATTCACCAAATAGAATTCTTCAGTATATTCTTTCACTGTCATTCCTCTCTGCTTCAAATTCTGCACCTGTCGATACAGAGCAATCCGGTAATCCTTGGGAAAAAAATTACCCTTCATCTTCGCGACCATTATGGTTCACTTTTTAATGGGTAACTTATTCAATCTTCTCCTCTCTACTTGGACACTGTCCCACCATAAGGCCACGTGTCCTTTGAGCTTGGTGGCAACGAATTTAACTCTCCTATCTTTGTTGACCTCGTCATATTCAAAATATTTTTCTAACTCACTAATCCAGTCCAACAACACTTTTGTGGACAAACTACCATTATAGTTCAGAATTTCAGGCCTTGTCTTACTGCTAGCTAACAAAACTAACCTTAACAATTTGATTTCAGGTCTTTCTTCATCTAATCCATCTGTTGTAACTGCAACTTCTTCTTCATTGTCGTCCCCTACTTTTGGATCCCTTCTCCTTCCTGCTTCCAAATGGGCATTCAGGATCCTAATCTCTTCCCTCAATCCTTCATCTACCACTCTTTGAATAGCTCTGCCACGACCTCTTCTTCCAGCTTCCATTTTATAAGAAAATCAGTTAACTCTACCTGCTCTGATACCAAAATTTGATGGGTCCAGCCCTTAATACCTTCGGGTTAATGATAAGCTGTTGATTGGATTTTATTAACGCGATGGTTGGTTTACTTTAATGATATTGTATTGTTGTTTTATTGTGATGAGGACATGTGTCCTAGCCTTGGGCCTCGTTCCTTCCTGCTCTTACTATCCTTTGAAACCCTGGACTGTTCATTCCATTTACTATGTCGTTGTGTTGCCTGTGAGGTCTGCAGTTTCACGAAATGAGGGTTTGCTCTGTCTCTTTGCTAGGGTTTTGTTTCCACCATCCCTGACTTGCAACTTTGTGAGGGATTCCACCTGCAGATGATGTCTATGCTCCCTGTTTCATGCTTGGTTTCGAGACCCAGGTTTCGAACCCTTGATATTGGTCTATGTTGTCAATTTCGCTCGACTGTAGTTGTGTTTTCAGTTGCAGCTTTGGTTTACATGATTGTCCTCCATGCGCTTGCTTCACGGTTTGACTGTTTGTCTAGTTTTGTTTTAACATAGGTTGCAGTAATGGAGTGGCTCAGCTTTCGCTCTCACTCGATGGTCATCCAAAAGGTATGTCCTCCCTCCTTGGTGGTCTTATCTACTTCTTTTTTTCTCCGTCACTGACAATCTTTTCTCCTTGTGGGAAACGAGCAACTCTGTGACTGCAACCTTAGTTCCGTGGCTTCTCTTCTAGCTTGCTCAGGCTCGTTTCTCCATCAATTAGTTTCTCATAACCCTTTCCTCTACTTCTGGTTGTGTTTTGTAACTGTAGCTATGGTTTTGTTCTTCGTTGCTAATGGCCTGCTTGATGTCCAAGGCGAGTGAGCGACGAGCTTGTTCGTCGTCCTCTCGCCTTATCGCCTATGCCTGAACCGGGTAGGGTCGGTCCTTGGTATTTTCCTATTGACTGGTTAAGGGTTTTGCTGTAGGGTTTTATGGGTCTTTAGTTGAGGTTGGCTATGACCTTGTTGTGCCTTGGGCTCACTGTGCCTGTGGCTTTCCTGTATATTTTTTTTTATGGCTCTGCTATTGTAACCATGTTTGTATTGATATGGTCCTGTAATGACCTCACGGTGGTTTGTAGTTTTTTCAACTCTGTTTTATGTATTGGTCTCTAAATAGTGAACTGTGGATGCTTGCTTTGAAAAATATATTTATATTTGTACAACAGTTTCGATTGTTACAAATTTGCAAAGGAAAAAAATGGTTACGTGTTCATTTTTGTACCTGTAGCTTGTTTTCTTGGGCAATAGCTTTCTCCTTCCCTTCATAATCTCGCTCTATTTGTGCTGCTGGCTTGTTTGGGTGCTCTCCTCGCTTTGGTGCTTACTATTCACTTATCTATCTTCATTATGCTTATAGAAAAGAAAATAAATTAATTGTACTTTGTAGGAAAGATGCTAAAGCTGTAACATGAATGGATTCAGATGTTTGTCTTTAGAAATGTTTCTGTGCCTTTTCTTCATTCAACTCTATGATGGTCAAAAGATTACAATAGTTATTTCCTTTATTTGTTTTGTAGAGAACACTGGACAGCTAGCAAACTGTCAGTAGTTACATTATGTGGTTACATTAAGTGGTTTATGAATAACTGTCTTTTATTGTTTTGTAAACTAAAAACAAATTTTAAATAAAGTAAAAAGTAAAAAAAAGAACATGTGAGCAAAACACTAACACTGGCTGAGACAACCATTCCTAGAAATGTAAATGAAGATGAAAACTAATGAAACTCAAACTATTAGAAAGAGACAAACTCCCAGCCATGACCTCCGTGAGCTGGATGCTCCTACATCAATTTCACTTGGAACAGTTGTGGTGACTAACATTTTTAGTCACATGGTCACTAATTTCATCATTTTATACTAGTGGTAGAGAGAGTGTGAATTTAAAGGAAGCAATGGACACCAGGTAGTCTTCATTTGGGCCAAAGTTCAGATTTATTCATCTCAGAAGATGATGTAAACCTATTAGTTGAGTCTGAAAAAAAAGAAATTTGAAATTAAGGAATTAAAACAAAAAAGAATGATTTAGCCAAGGAAGAGAAGGAATCAAGGATTTTTGAACCACAATGTTGAGTATATGAAAGGCTTGAAAGAGGAAAATTAAGGCAAGAGAAGGAACATAAAAAAATGGAAAGAGAAGAAATGGAAGCAAGAAAGTCTAAACAAATGCTTGAAAAGGAACAAGCGATGACCAATATGGTTGACCATGATGTAAGCACAACTGATGAAACTAGGATTATGCCAAACACATTGGAAAATATTGAAGATAATACACCACTATTCCAACACCTAAAAGACATTCAAATCCCTCTCTATCAAAATATGGCTTTACCCACTTGCTTTATTCCTACCAGACTAGGTTTCAATTCTATGTATGTTCATCACACACCTCCACTTAATATAGGAGTTAGTAGTGCAAGTGTGAGGTATGGGTACTCAATTCCTCCAATGTTGGAAGGGGAAAATTGGACTCAATCATATGACATCAATCCACCACATCCTAATAAACCATTTTTAGGTAGGCCAACCTACTTGGCTCAAGCAGGTAACTCAAGGAGTTTTGGAACCGAATATTGTCAAGGCCATAAAGAATAGGGATGTCATATGTTTTTGGTTGTAACCACATTATGATGTGGATTTTGGATGGATTGTCTCTTTTTCTTGTCACAAGAATATTTTGGATTACATCTTAAGTTGTTTTATTTCATACTATTTGTAGCGTTGTAACCAAAATCCATTTTAGAAGGAACATCTATAGTTTATTATAATGGAGAAATATTTCTTGAAAATGAAAATGGGATTTTCTTTTATGCCTCTACACACCAAATGATTTACAACACATTTATAGCTGAGTTGCTAATAAAATGATAAACACGTGTTCAATAATGAAATCTTGAAAAAGATGCTTGTTTTAATACTAAAATTCCATAAAACATTGAATAGTAAAAGTACCTAACCACATACCTCATATGAAACCGCATTTACTCTAAGTTATCTTAGAAGACAAACAGAGTGCATGTGCAGTGAAGCATCAACAAGCCAAATAAAGCATAAACAAGCCAAGAGAATAATTAAATGACAAATGAGTGAATAATGAAATCAAGAAGCATCAACTGAGTTGTTAACTAAATCATAGAGCATCAACATGCATGGACTGAGTTGTTAATTAAATGACAAATGAGTGAATAATGAAATCTTGAAGAATTCACTTATTTCAATATGAAAATTCCATAAAACAATGAGCAGTAAAAGTGTTTAACCTCACACCTCATATCAAACCTCATTTGTTGTAAGTTAACTTTGAAGTCAAACAGAGTTCATGTGCGGTGAAGGATCAACAAGCAAAAGAATCAACATGCCAAGAGAATACTTAAAGGACAAAAAAGTAAATAATGAAATCTTGAACAAGTCACTTGTTTTAATATGAAAATTCCATAAAACAATGAACAATGAAAGTACCTAACTTCACACCTCATATGAAACCTCATTTTATATAACTTAACTTAGAAGAGAAACAAAGTGCATGTGCGATGAAGCATCAATAAGCCAAATAAAACATCAATGATCCAAGAGAAGAATTAAATGAAAAACGAGTGAATAATGAAATCAACAAGCATCAATTGAGTTGCTAATTAAATGATAAAGCATCAACTGAGTTGTTAATTAAATGAAAAATGAGTGAATAATGAAATATTGAACAAGTTATTTGTTTTAATATGAAAATTACATAAAAAAGTGAACAGTAAAAATACCTAACCTCACGCCTCATATGAAACCTCATTTACTGTAAGCTAACTTAGAAGCCAAATAGAATGCATGTGCGGTGAAGCATCAACAAGCCAAATAAAGCTTCAACAAGGCGAGAGAATAACTAAATGACAAAAGAGTGAATAATGAGACCAACAAGCATAAATTGAGTTGTTAATTAAATGATAAATCATTAAAAAGCATTTATTGATTTGTTAATTAAATGGCGAACGAGGGAACAATGAAATATTGAATAAGTCACTTACTTTAATATGAAAATTCCATAAAACAGTGAAAAGTAAAAGTATGTAACCTCAAACCTCATATCAAACCTCATTTATTGTAAGTTAACTTACAAGTCAAACAGAGTGCATGTGGGGTGAAGTATTGACAAGAAAAGAGAATAATTAAATGAAAAACGAGTGAATAATGAAATCTTCTTCCATGATCAATGCCTAATAATCAACGAGTAACCAAGAGTAGCTAATGATCCAATCGATATATTCATTTTAATAGTGATGATTTTAATTTTTCTAGAAACACTAAGTGGGGATATGAAGCCCCATGATTTCAATATTGATGTTTTTTGTATGGTTATAGATCACAAGAATTAATAAGAAGGACAGTCAAGTAGAACTATCATAAGGATAGAATATAATGGAGGAATTATTTTTCAAAGCATTAGACGGAGATAGAATTTGAAATATATCATAAGAGAAGATGAGGAACCATTTTCTCCTAAAAGAAAAAATAAAAGGGAGGACACACAATGGGAGGAATTAATGTTATAGACAACATAAGGGAATATATGACATCATGTTTTTAAAACTAATAAATTGTACATAAATAAAGGATTTGTAGATGATGGATAGCCATTTCAAGATTTCATGAAGATGAAGGAAAATGGAGGATAGAACCAAACATATGTTTAAAAAGGAAATGAGATAATATTGTCTCATAGAGGTGATAAAGAATCAAGGTTGTTGACAAAACCATAGGTAGTAGAAGAGATGGCCATTGAGTCTTAAGGGAAAAATATGACTTTTGGTGGTAAGACTGATTATATATATCTAGGGGTTTTAAGTCAAGAGCATGAACAAATTTTCCTCCAAAATGACCATAAGAAAAATAATTCTAGAGGGGATAGGAAATCCTAAAAGGTTTTCCCAAAAGTGGAAGAAAGTGCAGGAATTGCTTCTCAGAAGAAGAGGCAAGCATAAGCAAGTTTTTAACCCTACAGGCAACATATAAAGATACTCATGGCATCAAAAAGAAAAATGGTGACTTGTGGAAGTTTCCATGCTAAAGGAGGATAATATCTCTCAAAAGGTGAACTGGAGAACCTAATAAAAAGAGAGGAAAAACTATTAAAATTTATGAGAGACGTGTTGTACAATCCACGATCTAAAGGAACTTAACGGGAAATGAAGCTAATTGTTAGGTCCCTATAATACTAGTGATTCCCCAATTAATATTGTAGTTGTATCCCTTATTGTTATTTTTGTGCCCTTATTGTCCCCATATTTTTATTATTGTGCCCCATATAATTCCACTATTGTTATTTTTGTGGCTTTATATTATTATTGTTAGCTCAACTTTGGTTATATACTGACCCCTTAGACGTCTATACATAGAAACGAGGTTTTGTCATTTGAATCATCTAAGAATTGTTCATTTGTGTAATGTAAAGAATGTTTTCCCCTCGAAGAGGCTTATTTCTAAGGCATTGATCTATCTTTTCTATCCTTTTGTGAGCTGTTTTCATAACATTTGGTATCAGAGCTTTGCATTCTAGGCTCTCGCTGCTCCGAACAGGTCATCGTAAAATTTTTGCTATAATGTTTTCTCTACACAGTTTAAGAAGCTAAAAAAAAAACCGTTTGAGACGGAATTGCTCTGAACTGTGTGCCTGAATTTAAGATCTTGTCTCTCTATTATTTTTGGAGATATAATCTGAGGAAGTTAGGATTTTTGTAGAACCCCTAATTACATTCCAAACAAGTGACATTGGGAAAATAGTCATAATTTTCGCTCTGAGCATCAGATTGAATTTTCGTAAGAAGTTACAAAAATAGGACGGACTGTAGTGTTTTGGGTATCATTTTCAGAACCTAAGGTTGAAAAAGTGACCTGCGGCACATTGTACAAGTTCGCTCTATTGAACCACTCTATACTCAGGTCATCGTGGGAGATTTGGCATAACTCTTTATTGGAGAATCCAATCTTGATGATACTTGTGGAGTTAGAAATATTTCTCAAAGGGTTACCAGAACAAACAAATTTAGACCTTCGAGATCCAAAATGATAGAGATACATCAGATTCAATATCGAGCTCCTACAAAGTGAAAAAAGGTGTGTAGTTTTTTTTAAATTTTTGCATTAGCTTGGTTTGAAAAATTTGTTTGAGGGAATTCAAAGGGAAAAGTGAAGAATTATTATCGGTAATTGATGCCTCTAAGAAATAAAATGGAAACACCTAGTAAGCAGCCTGAAAGCTGTAGCATGACTCATGAAGAAGAGGAAGAAATGCAACACGATATATCAAAATTATGAGACAAAGTGCAACAAATTTCACTTGCACAAAAAGTGACAAAAGCTATGATGGATGGTTTAAGGAAAGATGTAGAACCTAATATGTATGGCGTGGAAGCTAAAATGGATGGTTTAAAGAAAGGCATAGAAGCTAATATGAATGACGTGGAAGCTAAGATGGATGACATGGAAGCTAAGATGGATGGTGTGCAAGCTAAGATGGATGATTTAAAGAAAGGAATGGAAGATTTGAAGACAGATTTGAAGACATATTTGAGAAAGTTTCTACAAGAAATGCTTACTAATGGAAAAAGGGTAGTAAAGGAAACTCACGATGAGAACAAAATAAATGTTAATCATGATTTCATAGACTCTAACGTTGGATCGAAGAACCACCATGTTCAAAATATCGCTATGAGTAAGTTTGATGGAAAGGATCCCAAAACATGGATACTACAGATGGAGCAATTTTTTGATCTCCATAATGTGCAAAACATACCAAAGGTACGCATTGCAACTTTATATTTGGAACCAAATCAGTTTGTATATTATAGATGGCTTTGCTCTCATAAACAAACTGTCACTTGGGCTATTTTTACAGATGAAATGATAGCACATTATGAGGATACAAAAACCAACATTTTTTTAGCCAATTGATAAATCACAAATAAAAGGGTTCAATGATGGAGCACATTGAGGACTTCCAAAAATTGAAAATAAGGGTAAAAGTTATTCTAGAGGAGCATAGGAATGATGTGTTCATAGGGACTTTAAAAGATAACATCCAACATGAGGTTCGCCTTTCTGAACCAGATTCATTGAAGAAGGTATTCAAGTTGGCAAGAAAAATGGAAAGAAAAATTATGGAAACAAGGAAGCCTACCACTCACAATAATAAGGATGGAAGTGTTGCTGCCCCTATCCATCCATAACCTACAAGGTTTACACCACAACAGTTGGAAGAAAAAAGAGCGAAAGGGATTTGTTACATTTGTGATAGAAAATACAGTAAAGGTCATAAGTGTGCCGAGAACAAATTATTTTACATAGATTGTGGAGAGGAGGAAGAAAAGGAATAAGAAATGTCAAAAGAAGAGGTTATACACCAGGAACAAACCCTAGAAGAAGAAGAAATGAATCTGACCATATCTTGTAATGCATTGGCTGGAATTACCACTCCTCAAACTATCAAGATAGAAGGGCATATCAAGTTCAAGAAAAATGTAATATTTTTTATTGATTCTGGAAGTACCCATAATTTTATTCATTGTAAGATATCCAAGGAACTGAATTGCTTCCTATATCTAGCATGAGAGTGTCAAGTGATGGTTGGAAGTGGAGGAACCATAAATTTCTCAGGAAAGTGCCATAATATCAAGCTATCCATGGGAGAATATGTATTGAATAGCCCAATGATTTCGATTCCAATGGGTGGTGCTGATGTTTTACTAGGAGTCCAATGGCTACAATCCTTGTTGTACAATAGATTTTAATTTTCAAGAACTTTTCATGAAACTCTCTTCAGAAGGAAACGATGTTGAATTAAGGGGTATCGCTGGGAAACTGGGAAACAAAATCATCTCTAATGGAATGTCAAAGATTCTAAAGAAATAACAACGAGGCATAGTTGCACAATTATGTTCACTAGAGGTTCCCACATCGAAATCATCCATTTCTACAGATCTCCAAAAAGTCTTGGACAATCACTCCAAGGTATTTAAGACTCCCAAAGGCCTCCCACCTATTTGTGATCATGACCATGCTATTAATTTGATTCCAAGAAGTGTTCCTCCAAATACTAGGCCTTATAGATATCCCTATGTCCAAAAGAGTGAAATTGAATGGATGGTTGCAGAAATGCTAGAGGCTGGTATAATTCAACCTATTCAAAGTTTTTTCTCTACTCCAGTAGTATTGGTTCACAGGAGGGATGGATCATGGCACATGTTTCCAGATTATAGGGAGCTCAACAAGCTCACTATTAAAGATAAATTTCCCATTCCTGTCATTGATGAATTATTGGATGAATTACATGGATCAATTTACTTCACCAAGTTGGATTTTCATTCAGGATATCATCAAATCAGAATGAAGACTGAAGACATTCCAAAAATAGCATTTAGAACTCATGAGGGTCATTATGAATTTTTGGTCATTCCTTTTTGCCTTACTAATGCACCTTCTACATTTCAAGGTTTGATGAATTCCATTTTCAAACTCCTCCTTAGAGAATTTGTGTTAGTATTTTTTGATGATATACTAATCTACAACAAGTATTGGAAGGATCATGTCGAACATGTTGACATGGTGCTGAAACTATTGGAGGAGAGACAATTATATGCAAAAATCTCCAAATGTTTCTTTGGAGTACAAGAGGTGGAATATTTGGGTCATATTTTATCTCATGAAGGTGTTAAGGTAGACCTTAGAAAAATTAAAACCATTAAGGAATGGAAAATCCCCACATCCATAATGCATCTACAAGGATTTCTCATGTTGATCACGTATTATGGAAAGTTTTTTAAGAATTATGGGAGAATAGTGGGACCTCTAACAACATTATTGAAGAAAGATGCATTTTCATGGACTCCAGAGGCAACAAAAGCCTTTGAAAATCTTAAGGATGAAATGTTCCAAGCACTAATCTTAGCTACACCAAACTTCATAAAAACCTTTATTGTGGAACGTGATGCCTCAGGAAATGGAATTGGTTTTGTTTTAATTTAAGAAGAAAGACCCATTGATTTTTAAATTCGTCCAATCAAAAGAAACTATTTACACAAAGCTATTTATGAGAAGGAAATGTTGGCAATACTACATGCACTTAAGAAATGGCGACCCTAGCTAATGGGAAGACACTTCAAGGTAAAAGCAGATCATGATAGTCTTAAATACTTTTTAGAACAAAGATTATCTTCAGAAGAGAAAACAAAATGGGTCACAAAGATGTTGGGTTATGACTTTGAAATCACATACAAAAAATGGAAGCAAAATGTTGTGGCAGATGCAGTCTCAAGAAAGGATGAGGATGTGGAAGCATTTCTTTGTGCCATTTCTATTATCCAACTAGATTGGACAAACGAAGCAAGGGATGAATGAAAGAATGACGAGCAACTATGGGCACTCATTCAAAAGATACAACGAGATCCCAGTACATCTAATACATTTAGCTAGAAAAATGATTCGTTATGGTATAAGGATCGGTTATACCTATGTAAGAATTGCCAACTCAAACAAAACATTCTTAGGGAATTGCACACTCATCCTTAGGAGGGCACTCAGTAATTCTAAAATCCTACCACAGAGTTAAGAAGGATTTTTTTGGGGATGGCCTTAAATCGGATATTCAAAAGTTTATGGAAGAATATTTGGTTTGCCAACAAAATAAAGTTGAATCAATTAAGACCCCAAGACTATTACAACCTTTATCCATTCCAAGCCAATGTTGGGAGGAGGTTTCAATGGATTTTATCACAATTTTACCCAAGTCCAAAGGAAAGAGTGTTATCATGGTGGTAGTTGACAGGCTTACCAAGTATGCATACTTTTGTGCATTATCTCATCCATTTAGAGAAATTACAGTTTCTACTAAATTTATGGAAACAATTCAAAAGCGACATGGAAGTCCAAATGTTATTGTAAGCGATAGAGATCCCATTTTCACTGGAAATTTTTGGACAAATTTATTTTCTTGTCTTGGTACTCAGTTAGCTCATAGCTCATCTTATCATCCTCAATCTGATGGGAAAACTAAGATAGTAAACAAATGTTTGGAAGGATATCTTTATTGTTTTGTATATGATAAACAGACACAATGGGTCAAATGGTTGCCTCTAGCTAAATGGTGGTATAACACTTCCTTCCATACTGCAACAAAAATGACCCCGTTTATGGCACTTTATGGATATCATCCACCATCCATCACATCATATTTAAGAGAAAATTCTAAGGTTCAAGCAGTGGAAGATCATAGCAACAATTTCTCCAACTCTTAAAGGATAACCTCACCTTGACACAGAATAGAATGAAATAGCAGGTAGATCAACATCGCAGCGAAATAAGTTTTGATGTAGGTGATTGCGTATTCCTACGGCTACAACCACATAAACAAATGTCCCTCAAGAAAAATAAGAAGGATAGTAAATTATCACCATAGTATTATGGTTCATACAAGGTGTTGCAAAAGATAGGTACCATGGCATACAAATTGGGGCTACCTATAGCCTCCCAAATGCACCCAGTTTTCCATGTTTCATGTTTAAAGAAGGTTATAGGTGACAAGTTTCTAGTTCAAACAATATTGTGAGAACTTGATGAGGAAGAAAAAATCATATTGGAATCTGAAGCAGTCAAAGAAACAAGAATTCGAAAACTACGAATCAATTTCGGAGTATCTCATCAAGTGGAGGAACTTACCTGTTGAAGGTTCCACATGGGAGGATGAGAATTTTATACAAAAGGATCCAAAACTACTCAAGCATTGAGGACAACACTTTTTTGAAGGATAGGGGCATGTTAGATCCCTATAATACTAGTAATTCCCCCATTACTATTGTCGTTGTATCCCTTATTATTATTGTTGTGCCCCTATTGTCACCATATTTTTATTATTGTGCCCCATAGAATCCCACTATTGTTATTTTTGCGCCTTTATATTATTATTGTTAGGTCTAGTCTAGTTATATTGTGACCCCTTAGAATCCTATATATATAAAGGAGGTTTTGTCATTTGAATCATCTAAGAATTGTTCATTTGTGTAATGTAAAGGAGGTTTACCACTCGAAGAGGCTTATCTCTAAGGCGTTGATCTAACTTTTCTATATTTTTGTGAGCTGGTTTCATAACACTAATAAGGAGGAAGAGGCCAAGATGCTTCAACTATTTGAATATTTTGATAATTAGTTGCATGATGGAAATATTGTTGATATTGTGGAATAAGGACAATAAGTTATTTTAGGATGAGGAGAAAAAACGGAGCTTGAGACAAATTTGTCTCATAAAATGGAATTTTTATTTCATATTCATCCAGCATGTATGGAGGAAAATCCTCTTTTGGGAAATAACCAATAGTTTTCAATAAAAATGAAATCAATATTAAAATGATCTAATCGATGCATTCATAGATGAAATGTCCTGAACATCATCCAATAAACCATGAGAGGATTCTTTTCCAACAACTACAATTTTCCATCATGCCATTTACATAGGTTTAGTAACTTATTGACAACATAAAGTTGTCAGGAATCACTTTAAAAAAATAATCTAAAAACTAGATCATTAATGTTGTGCCAGAAACAAAGCAATACAAACAAAACCCATGAATAACCAGTTACTCACAAAGCATAAAAGATGTATGAAATATTAGATATCATTTTGGGATTCAACTGCGTTAAGTAAGTCATTCACTTATGACCATTTCCATGAGAGGTAGTCGTAACTCACTAATTTCTCATGATTTTTGAATAGTTCACTTAGCACTCATTGTGTCGGGTGATTCTCACAGGGGTGAAGAAGTGGGATTGAAACTAGTGAGATGAATCACATAGGGTCAATCATCACTTCCAAGGCTTGCACCTAGTAACCAAGACTTGTCGAGAGGTCACCCATCCCAGATAGCCTTTGGCTCAAGCGCGCTTAACTGTGGATTTTTCCCCAAAATCAAGCCCACTTAGCTTGCTACCCCATTTTCAAAACCTTAGCAAGTGTTGTGCCTTATGAACCATTCAAGTATAGATCCCTTCACTCCTTTTGAATTTAAGTATTCGGGGGTTTATGCAGTGCATTATATTATATATCATTTTGGGATTCAACTGCGTTAAGTAAGTCATTCACGTATGACCATTTCCATGAGAGGTAGTCGTAATTGACTAATTTATCATGACTTTTGAATAGTTCACTTAGCACTCATTGCGTCAGGTGATGCTCAATGGGGTGAAGAAGTGGGATTGAAACTAGTGAAATGAATCACATAGCGTCAATCATCACTTCTGGGGCTTGGACCCAATAACCAGGACTTCCCGGGAGGTCACCCATCCCAGATCTCGTCTGCCTCAAGCGTGCTTAACTTTGGAGTTTTCCCCACAATCAAGCCCACTTAGCTTGCTACCCCATTTGCAAAGCCTTAGCAAGTGTTATGCCTCATGAACCATTCACGTAGAGATCCCTTCACTCTTATTGAATTTAAGTATTAGGGGGTTTACACAGTGCATTATATGCGATATCATTTTGGGATTCAACTGCATTAATTAAGTCATTCACGTATGACCATTTCCATGAGAGGTAGTCGTAACTAAATAATTTCTCATGATTTTTGAATAGTTCACTTAGCAGTCATTGTGTCAGGTGATGCTCACAGGGGTGAAGAAGTGGGATTGAAACTAGTAAAATGAATCACATAGTGTTAATCGTCACTTGCGAGGCTTGCACCAGGTAACCATGACTTCCTCGGAGGTCACCCATCCCAGATCGCCTCTGGCTCAAGTGCGTTTAACTGTGAAGGTTTCCCCACAATCAAGCCCACTTTCCTTGCTACCCCATTTGCAAAACCATAGCAAGTGTTGTGCCTCATGAACCGTTCAAGTAGAGATCCCTTCACTCTTTTTGAATTTAAGTATTAGTGGGTTTATGCCATGCATTATATTAGATATCATTTTGGGATTCAACTGTGTTAAGTAAGTCATTCATGTATGACAATTTCCATGAGGGGTAGTCATAACTAACTAATTTCTCGTGATTTTTGAATAGTTCACATAGCACTCATTGCATCGTGTGATGCTCGCAAGGGTGAAAAAGTGGGATTGAAACTAGTGAAATGAATCACATAGCATCAATCATCACTTCTGGGGCTTGCACCTGGTAACTAGGACTTCCTGGGAGGTCACCCATCCCAGATCGCCTTTGGCTCAAGCATGCTTAACTGTGGAGTTTTCCCCACAATCAAGGCCATTTAGCTTGCTACCCCATTTGAAAAACCTTAGCAAGTGTTGTGCCTCATGAACCATTCAAGTAGAGATCCCTTCACTCTTTTTTAATTTAAGTATTAGGGGGTTTACACAGTTCATTATATTAGATATCATTTTGGGATTCAACTGCGTTAAGTAATTCATTCACATATGACCATTTCCATTAGAGGTAGTCGTAACTGACTAATTTCTCATGATTTTTGAATAGTTCACTTAGTACTCATTGTGTCGGGTGATGCTCACAGGGGTGAAGAAGTGGGATTGAAACTAGTGAAATGAATCGCATAGCGTTAATCATCACTCTAAAAACCGGAGCATTACTGTTATGCTGGAAATAAGGAAAGACAAACAAGACCCATGAATAATGAGTTTATCAC
This sequence comes from Pinus tabuliformis, assembly GCA_031772625.1. Lineage (NCBI taxonomy): Eukaryota > Viridiplantae > Streptophyta > Pinopsida > Pinales > Pinaceae > Pinus > Pinus tabuliformis. The sequence goes on from CM062811.1 coordinate 963,896,375, forward strand.
AAAGCATACAACATTTTTGAAATAATTTTATCACTCTTAAATCTAAAGCATTATTTTTGTTCCAGAAACATAGAAAGAAAAACATGACCCATAAATACCCATAAACCTTGTTGAACCCTAAACCCAAGGATAGCCATTGACCCTGTCAAATCCTAGCAATGAGAGCTAAAGTCCCAACAACAAATTCAAGTGTTGAAAAACACAATAGTGCAATAAGAGCTAAATTTCCAATAACAAATTTACGTGTTGAAAAACACAACATAGCTAGTAGGATTTAGAATCCTACAAGAGAGCTACAAAAGTCACCACCATGTCCAAACGTTTCTGTAAACCTCACCATACCTCTTCTGCGACAGCCATACAAATTACCTACAACACAAAATTCCAAACATAGAGAAGAATTAACATTTGGGCAAAAACAAAAAAAAAATACAACAAATTTGCAAAGAAAAACGATGAATTTAAAGACTTACCAAAATGGACCTCGAAACCTGCATGTCAACCACCACAGTTTCTTGAATGTCACACTAGCTTCTTCACAAAAAACAGGCCTTGAGGATGAAACAACAACAAGCGTATTTGTAAACCCTCCACGAAGAAAAAAGAACAACCAAAAAGCTGTTGGTTAACCCCCAATGAAGCTGAACGAACTACCACAAAGCCACTGTTTAAGCCCCCTCGAAATAGGTAAAGCAACCGCACCCTAAACCGCAAATGAGAAACAAACCTCTGCAAACAACAGTTCCCGGTGAGAAACCTTATAATGGCACAGTAGGTGAATGAGTACTGGAGCTGAGAGGAGCCATCATCGATAGAGCACACTACCCACACACTGGGCCCGAACAAGATAGCACAGGGCATTGAATACATACCAAAAAACGAGTGAGAGGAAACCCTATACAGAGCGTTTAAAGTGAAATTTAATGCATTCACCAACTGCAATATGTGCTATGTCCCAATTGACATGCTTCATATGAATTCTGAGCTTGTCTCCATGTTAGGAGCCAATGTGGAAGGGAGGGCAGACAAGTAATGGCATCCCTCCCCTATAATGATGGGGTTTTAGGAATGAAAATAATTTTTTTCATGGTATCACATTGATTATGCTGGCCCTATAAACCTGGAGTTAGTCATATGAACTTGGAGCTGGTCCTATGAACCTTAATTTAAGAGGTTCCGTCATAGGCCTTAGACGCATCCAAAATATTGAACCATGGGTTCCCCTTAAATATTGCACTTAAAACCCGGATGCGGGTGGTAACTTGATATGATTCTCACCCATATGATGGGCAGCTGGCATTTTGAGGTGGCCTGCCAGGACGGCCACACTAATAGGCTCTGCCATGCATTAATGCATTTAAAGGCTGAGGAGATGGCTGTGCAGAGGGGGGATGGTCTCAAGCGAGGGGACTTAAACACCCTGTACGCTGATTCGATGGAGTTCGTCATGGCAGCATCCAGATTATTCCGAGCACAGGCCTATTTAATGGTGCATTGGTTCCAGGTTGGGTATGTTTGGTGTATTGTCTTGATGTTCTCTGAGCAGAGTGAAAAAGAGCCGATCTCTGGCAGGGTGCGCAGTGGCGGAGGCTTATCCTCTGTTCAGGGTATGCTCTCTCGGCTCTTGATTGCCAAAGTTATTGAGAGGATCCACATTCTGATTCGGGCTTCTACTAAAGTAGTTCTGGGTGGCAGAGTTCAGGCTCTGCGTCTTAATACTTGGCCTCCTACTGTGAATAGCACACGTTTTCCCCTGCTCATGGCGCCGAGACAGAGAGGGGTCCCGAGAAGAGGAGGTGTTTGGGGAATAAGTCGACGGCAGGAGGCTCAAGCAAGAGCAATTCCGCCGCTTGCCATGGTAGCGCCTCCGTCTTCTCCTTCAGAGGAGTCAGACCCTCTTGAAAGTCAAGTTCATACATCCAGATTTACATTCAGATGCCGGAGAAATCAATCACGTGTCTCTCTACTGATCACTGTAATTGCTACGGAGGAAGAAGAAGATGACTCAGACAGCCAGGAGGAGGACGTTGGGGAGCAGGCTCAAACTGGTGAGGCCCGAACAATGGTGGAGGTTGGTAATGTCGTAAATCCTACTCCTGGCGTTGTCAAACCTGAGGAGCATGTTCTTGGCATGGGTTCGCTTCAGCCGCCAGTACACCCACCGGACTTCCGCCTGCAAGTAATGGAAGATGCAACCATGCCAGAATTCGACAACATTGCACAAGGTGAGCCTTCGAAGGCTTAATTCCTGTTTTTTCTGCCACACTATGGTCATGTTTTGGAATTTTGGAGAGGTTTCTTCTCTTGCCGAGGTGCCCAGGTTTTTGATTTCGGGTAGAGGAACGTCCAGAGTTCGTGGTGTCTCCAGATCTCTGGATTCAACGGTCTCTCTGCTCTTAAATGCCACAATGATATCAGCAGCAAGACACAAGAGGCATGCAAAGGATCAATGGTTCTACAAATATGCTGTCATGATTCTTTTTGAAGCGATCTCTTTTGTAAGCCAGAGGGCTACCTGTTTCTGTTTCTCTCATGCTCATATTCATCGTCTCTATCTTTGTAATTCAGGTTGCCATGCGCATAATCAATGTGATACCATGAAAAAATTTATTTTCATTCCTAAAACCCCATCATTATAGGGGAGGCTTTAGGCATCCTCAGAGGCTAGTACCTCTTTGTAAATATTTTTCTTTCTTCTTTTAATACAATAGCTTAGACTTTACACAGAAAAAAAAAATATTGCACTTAAACATTGATAATGCTTCAGACAAAGAATGGATTTCTTCAATATTTTAATCCAAATTTCTAATAAGTATGTGGGAACCTCACTTATGGATTATTATCCATACTTTATCATAGTTTTTTTTCTCTTCCAAACTAATCTAATCAAATTATATAACAACATGAAACTACAATTTATGTTTGCGATATATATATATATATATATATATATATATATATAAGTGGTTATAAGTGGGATTAATAGTTTTTTTTTTTAATTTTGATTGCTCTAAATTCATTATAGATTTAGATTTAAGAGTTTACATTTGTTATCAATATGTTATCTGTCTTCCATGTTAAAAAAAGAATGAACAAAAACATAACATTGAAATATTTTAACCATATTGCATAAACAAGGATCATATCACTATGGGTTTAAAGATTTCTTCAAATTTTCATCCCTTTTATAAATGATAGATTCATAGTTAAAACCAATTTTAAGAGGACTCTTAATTCCACATATGGAACTTGGACTATGCATCTAATAACAAAGTAGAATTAAGGATAATCACATAGTTCATAATTCTTCATGTTGAAAGGTTATTAAAGAACCCTTAGCTTATCAATGTTCCCACATTATCTTTGATCATGAACTTTTTTTTGACATCTTCCCTCTTAATGATACTCATTTTAAGACACATACTAAAGAAGATCGTGTTTAATTTCGTTATGATAAATATATCGAGGGGAGTCATCTTGTTTCACATCAAAACAAGATATAAGCCCTTCTTGTTAGTATATGACAGCTTGAAAATATTGTTCTTTTTAATGCTCATGAAGAACACCATTCCAAGGGCATACATTGAATTAAAAAATGTAAATTCTAGGAACTGACTCTTAGCTTTGAAGAAGATTTGGAAAATTCATCCTCTAATTCCTATCCTTTCTTGAATCATGATGACTACTTGATGAAGGAACATGGAACTAGGGAAGATATTTATCTGACACCAATTTATAAAGAAAATTTTAGCAAAAAACATGATGTTTTGAATCAAGAAGAGAGAAAAAAATAATGCACCTTAGATCTAAGATAATTTTTTTACATAGAATGCAAAAATAGATACATGTTTGAATTCTTATTTGCAAATGGGTGCAGTCATGACTTTGGATTTTTTCCCCTCTGCTCTAATACTAAATATACTTATGAGGATATTGATAAGGCCATGTATACTTCGAACAACATAAATCTTACAAATATACCTTATGACTGTTAGAAGGATTTTCATAATTTCATCAAAAAGAGGGTAAATGATTCTCCTTTAAACTTTTCTACCCTAATCTTTTTTAATATGAATTCATAAAGCATGAGAATGGTAGCACTTGATCTTTTAATAACCATGCTCAATGGAATATTTTACAATGTGGTGATCATTATTTTTGGATTTCAGTCAGTTTTCCTAATGTGTTATATGGATTTGTTTGATTCATCCCTTACCCTTACACTCTTGAAGTCTTGGAAATTGTATGGTGGCATAAGGACATATTCATTTATGTCAAGTTTCATCTTAACTGAACTCAAGAACATTTTATTCCCTTTTTGTTTGTACATACACATTTTCCCTTTTTCCTACTCTTTTTATTTAGGTTATATTTTAGTTCTTTCTTTTTTGGTTGCTACTTTACTCTTTTTGTTGTTGTTAGTTTATTCTTTTTCCTTTATACCATTGTTTCATACTTTTTCTTAAAGTTCTTCTTTCTATACTACAATTCATGTGAGTGATGTACAACAATACCAATGTAAAGAAATAGTGAAATCATTCTCTGATATAATTAGTTGAAAGTATGTTTCTTTCCAAAATTCTTGAGCTAATATTCTTGACATATCATCAAGCAAATTCATTAATAAGGAAGCAATAAAACCTATGGTTTGTGTGCATAAATGGAGCTATAATAATTGTATATTAAAACTTACCATTCCTTGCATCAAAACACCTCAACTTAACCTTCCTTGTCCTACCTCTCACTTCGCATTATTCCTACCCAAAGGAAAACACCTCAACTTAACCTTCCTTGTCCTACCTCTCATTTCACATGATTCCTACCCCAAAGGAAAACTGGTTTCCTTCTTACTCATAGTTGAAAATTAATTTTATAACTAGAAAATTTTGATTTCTCATCTACCTCCTGTAGGACACTCTGTATTCTCGCCAATGTTGACACACATAACTTCAAAATTTTCCAATCTATTGTACGACTAGTTAATTCCCTCCTCTAAAAACAAACTTGGAACTATAATAATAATAATTTCCAAATCCCCATGTTGAGACACATAACTTCAAAATTTTCCAATCTATTGTATGACTAGTTAATTCCCTCCTCAAAGAACAAACTTGGGAACTAATAATAACATATAACAATTTTCAAATCAACATTACGTGGGGCCCTTTCTCCATGGGTGGCATAAGGTGAACACGTGCTTCAGGTTTGAACAGATGTATATCCTGAAATTCACGAGATGCTCTTAAGTTTCAATTTCATGCTACATTGATAATTGAAGTTCCTCTACTTCATTGTTTTTGCATGTTATCGTGGCTACCTATGTCAAGATCCTTCATTTGATATTCTGAAGTTTGTGTTCAGACGAGTCTGGTTTTCATTTGAGTACTATATGTGAAACATTGACATGTTTTAGTATGGTGAAGATGCAAAAATATAAAATCAACGTGATATGTAGTATAGGCACAAAAGGAACATTAGACCCTTCCAATTCTCCTTGGTTAGTAATGACTTCAAAGGACATCATTAAAAAATGATAAACAGCTATTTATATTATCAAAAGTTTGATTTGTGATCGATGGATTGAATGTAAGCTTTTAGAAGACAAAAGGTTTCCCCTTTTAATATTCACTTATAAGATTCTTTTAAGATTACACAAAGGCATAAATTAGTAACGTGTAAAGGTTCTGATCGAAGCTTTGATATTGATTCACATGCATGAAGTATTAATCAGTTGATATTATAATACTTCATAGGAGGGTATATGCAATACGCACACATTTTTAAGTCCACCTGTAATATTGCATACCACTAAAGTATATGATCTAAGTCTCCAAATCTGTCAACTCACCACCAATGAAGTATGATCTATGGTTTTAAATAAATTTTAATGAAATTGGATATAATGAATGTGTATCAAAGATTTGTATCTACGTGATGGTGGCTTATAGAGTTAAATCTAAATAAACTTATTTGACGAGCATAAAAACTAGGTCTATGTGGTGATATGCACCCAGGTGTTAGGGTTTTAATGTTGGTTTCTAAAGATCGATTATCATGTACTTTCCAACATGGAATAACTATGTAAACTTTGGCACACTCTGTATAGAAATCATTTCATTTGACATGGACGATAAAAATTTAATGCAAGACACTAGATTTATGACTTGTCATTTCCACAACTAAATGTATGTTGTTACTCCAACTTACGAGCCACTACACTACGAAAGATCTTGAAAATTATTTATATTTGAGAGGAGTTGTGGCTTGTTGTGAGGTAAGAAACACTTGTAAGAACTATGTAGAGGAAGTTCCAAGAAGTAGGACTTCTCGAAATTATCGCAACCATATCATTGTTGCATTAAAATGATGGAAATAAGGCATCGTGTTTCTCTAATTCACTTTTATTGAATCTAAGAGAATAATTTAGTGTCAAGTTTACTTTGAATTTGTATATGGCGACCCCATATCCTCTGCTACTTCTATCATATGCATATTTCTGAATTTTATAGGCTTTATTTCTACTGGTCATGTCTAAAAACATTATTATCTACACGAAAAAATATTAAATGGACAAAACCATGGCCTTGTTGTAATACTCTCATTGGCTTTTTATGCTCTTTTCTTTTTTAGAAAATTTATTTCCACGAACCATTACTTTTCATATCCACATTTATTTGTCTTCACATCCCTCACAATTATACATATTTGATTTATCTACACCCATATTTTTTTCTTCCACAAACCCTTCTCGATTATGAATATTAGCTTAGCTCCATCTTTCTGGAAAATTTCCATCCACACTCTTAACTTTTTTAATTTTTTTTATGGGATGAAACCCAAGCTCTTTATACCTTTCGGTCATAAGCACGAATTAGTTTTCTTACTAAGAAAAAAATTTGTGTGCATTTTATTTGACAAAGAATAAAAACCGAAAAGTGGAGTAGAAATTGCTCTTCTCAATATTCAAAATAGCTAAACAAATGACATTGAAAACATTAAAAATAAATTATTGTAGTAGAACTTGACTTAACTGAAGTAAAATTGAACTTTCTATAACACCTAACAACAAGAGAATAAAATTTGATGACACCTAGCATACAATGAGATTAATATCTCAACAACCCCTCCTAATCTCTGTAGGTTTTAACCCTGTACAGAAATTACCTGCATACGAATTCTTAAACAAAGAAAATAAAAATGCGAGAGCATAACCCATAAAACACATATGCACAGAGATTTTTCGCTGGATCCCAAAACCGGGACTACCAGCTTGATTTTTCATTATGTTCCTTTCAATGTTACAATACATATTTATACATGCCGAAGCATCCAATACCATGGACCGAAAACCATCGCGTCCAATACCATGGACCGAAAACCATCACGTCCAAAAAACATGTGCGAAAATCATGCACAAAACCATAGGTGGGTCCACCCAACCTAACATATGGTCCAAAACCAAAATTTTCCAAGGCGCTGCCCCGGACCCCATAAAGTGGGGTTACGGGTGCCCTTCAAACCCCGTATTAACTACGTGGAAAGAATATAACACAACCCAACAATCTCCCACTTGTTGTTTTCTTTCCACAGGAGAGCTTAGTCATTTTTTCAGCCTTGAGATTCCCATTGCTTCTCTACACCAAGAGAACTTCTCAGAGCTCACAGATTTTGTCAATGCATCTGCAGTATTCTTCAAAGTGTCCACCTTTACCAGCAACACCTTTCTGTCTTCTATCATATCCCTCAGAAAGTGATACTAAACATCAATGTGCTTTGTCTTTGAATGATAGGCAGGGTTCTTTGCCAAGAAAATTGCACTTTGGTTGTCACAGTCTATTCTTATAGCTCCCTGTACTAACCCCATACTTGAACACAATCTCTGCAACCAAACTGCTTCCTTGCTTGCATGAGTGGCTGCCATGTATTCTGCCTCTGTAGTTGATAGTGCCACTATAGATTGTTTCTTACTCATCCAACTGACTGCACCTCCAAATAGGTTAAACACATATCCGCTTGTAGATCTTCTCTGATCCAAATCTCAAGCCTAGTCTGCATCAACAAAGCCATGAATATCCAACACTATGTCCAATCCTGGTCTTCCTTGGTAGCACAAACCATAATCACTAGTGCCACGCAAATACCTAAAAACCCGCTTCACTGCTGTCCAGTGCTCCTTCCCAGGTTTTGACATAAACCTGCTCAATACTCCCACTGCATGTGCAATGTTTGGTCTAGTACAGACCATTGCATACATCAGGCTACCCACTGCACTTGCATATGGAACACGGGACATGTCCTCTTCCTCTTCTTCTGTCTTGGGACACTGTTCAGCAGATAACCTCACACCTATAGGAATAGGAACCTTCACCGGTTTACTATCCTACATATTAAAACTCTGGAGTATTGTCTCAACATACTTCCTCTGGTTTAACCATAGCTTCCTCTTTGACCGATCTCTTTTAATTTCCATGCCCAAAATATAGTTTGCAGCACCAAGATCTTTCATGTCGAATTTGGAGGACAATTGGGTCTTCAAATCCTGGATAATTTCTTTTTCATTTCCAACCAGCAACATATCATCCACATACAAGACCAGATAAATAATACGGTCACCAATTAATTTAAAATACACACAATGATCTGCTTTGCTTCTGGTGAAGCCAAGTCCCCGTATAAATGTATCAAATTTCTGATACCACATCCTTGGTGACTGTTTTAACCCATACAGAGACTTCTTTAACTTGCATATCAGTTCTTTCTTACCCTTCACCGCAAAGCCTTCAGGTTGCTTCATGTAGATTTCCTCTTCCAAATCCCCGTGAAGAAATGTTGTCTTCACATCCATCTGTTCTACCTCAAAATCAAAAGCAGCAGCAACAGATAAAAGTAATCTAATAGAAGTTACCTTGGCAACAAGAGAAAAAATATCACCAAAATCAATTCCCGGCACCTGGGAATAACCTTTTGCTACCAACCGAGCTTTGTATTTCTCCACCTTTCCTTCTGCATTTGTCTTCTTCTTGAACACCCATTTGCTGCCAATAGGTTTCCTTCTAGCCGGCAACTCCACCAGATCCCAAGCCTCATTTTTGTGCAAAGATGCCATTTCATCGACCATGGCCTCTTTCCAGAGTTTTCCATCCTCTGAATCCACTGCTTCCTTCACAGTTCTGGGATCATTATCAGTAACAGACAAAGCAAAATTTGAACTGAAAGCAGATGGGCTATACCTTTCTGGCTGCCTTCTTTCTCGAAATGATCTTCTCACAGCCGGAGTTTGTGGCTCTTCATTTTCTAATTCCTCCTCTGCTGCAGAGTCTGATTCTTCCTCCTTCGGCTCAAACTCTATCTTCTCAGGTTCCTTTGGTTGGACTTCATGTTGAATAACATCTTTTACCTCTCTGAACAACACATCTCGGCTGTACACAACCTTCCGTGTGACTAGGTTCCAAATCTTATAACCCTTTAAACCATCCTTATACCCAATAAAGATGCACTTTTCAGATTTACTATCCAACTTGGTTCGTTTCTCCTTTGGAACATGTACATATGCATCACATCTAAATACCCTTAGATGTGAAAGAGAGGGTTTCTTACCTGTCCATACTTCTTGTGGAGTCTTATCCTCCAACGCTGATGAAGGTGATTTGTTGATCAGGTAACATGCAGTCTCCACCGCCTCTGCCCAGAATTCATGTCCTATCCCGGCACCACTGAGCATGCTTCTTGCCCTTTCCATCAACGTCTTGTTCATTCTTTTTGCGACTCCATTTTGCTGAGGTGTATATGGAGTAGTCTTCTACCATGCTATACCACACTTCTTACAAAATTCTTCAAATTCCTTGCTGCAAAATTCTCCACCATTATCTATCCTCAGCACCTTTATCTTCTTCTCTGTCTGATTTTCCACCAGAGCCTTAAATTCTTTAAACCTGTCAAAGACTTCAGCTTTCTTCTTAAGAAAATATATCCATGTATTCCTTGAGAAGTCATCTATGAATGATACATAGTACACAGACTTACCCAGTGATGGAACCTTCACAGGTCCAAACACATCACTGTGTACAAGCTCTAATATCTGTTTCGTCCTCTTACCACCAGAGGGGAAACTCACCCGATTTTGCTTCCCATATACACAATTTTCACGGAAATCAAAATCCAGAGAGCTATTATTCATACCTTCTACCATACCTTTACCATGAAGTATTCGAAGGCCCTTCTCTCCAATATGTCCAAGCCTTTGATGCCACAACATGGTCTTCTCTCCAGAGACCACTAGATTCTCTACTCCATTTTCAGGAACCATAGAACTATTGCACCCATCAACAACAGTGCTACCTTGCAGCTTGTACAGAGTTCCAATCCGAACTCCCCGCAATAATATCAGTGCTCCTCGAACCATCTTGCAGGTATCTATCTCGAACACCGTCTTTACACCTGCATCATCCAACTTGCTTACAGAAATCAGATTTATGGCCAATGCAGGAATATGTAGAACACCCAGAAGTGTTCTAACCCTTCCACCTTGCAACTTCAACTTTACTTTTCCCCGACCAATGATTCTAGCCTTCCTATCATCTCCTAAGAAGACATCACCACCATCGTATTTCTCATACTCGCAGAACCACTCTCTATGGGGAGTGAAGTGAAAGGATGCACCTGAGTCAATCAACCATGCCTCATGATCTACATGTGTACTTGAAGAAGCCAGGTACACATCCCCACCTTCATCTGAGGTGGTTTTTGCCTTTGCAGAAGGAGCATCATCAGATCCCTTTCCTTTATCAGGAGCTTTAGATTTACAATCCCTTCTGAAGTGCCCTTCCTTTCCGCATTTCCAGCACACCACCTTTGTAGGTTTTCCTGGAGATTTAGATCTCCCTCTAGATTTAGATCTCCCACTCGATGACATATTTTTGTTTCTGTTCTGGGACCATACTCGTACAGAAAAGGCATCACCATTCTGGTTGTCCATATTTTTCCGTCTCATCTCCTCCGTCAGCAAGGCTGAGACTATTTCATCAAACTGCAAAGCAGTTGCATTGCTACCTATTGCAATAACCAGACTATCCCATGAATCTGGTAGAGAACACAACAGACTGATGCACTTATCTTCATTTGAAATTTTAATATCAACAGATAATAACTGACTTACCACAGTATTAAACACATTCAGATGCTCTGTCACCGAGTCTCCATCTTTCATCCTCAGGTTATACAGCTTTTTCCGCAGGAACAATTTATTCACCAGAGACTTAGATTGGTACAAAGTCCCTAACTTGAACCACAAAGCCTTTGCCGTAGCTTCCCCTGATACATTCAACAATACTGAATTCGAGACACACAATCGTATTGTGCTCTTTGCCTTCCAATCCAACTTCTTCCCTTCTTCATCGGTCACTCCCGATGGTTTAGTACCCGGATCTACCGCGATCCACTGATCTTTATCCACCAACAGATCCTCCATCTTGAGTTTCCGCAACTCAAAATTCTGACAATTGAACTTCTCAATCTCTATCTTCCCACTGCTCGCCATCTTCTTTCACCACCAGAATCGATCTCGCAGATCTCCCACTGAACAGGGTCTACCACAGGCCCGAGCGAAACCCCTCAGCAACAAAGGCGTCCCCTTGAAGCCAAAACAGCTCTGATACCAAATGTAGGTTTTAACCCTATACAGAAATTACCTGCATACGAATTCTTAAACAAAGAAAATAAACAATGCGAGAGCATAACCCATAAAACACATATGCACAGAGATTTTTCACTGGATCACAAAACCGGGACTACCAGCTTGATTTTTCATTATGTTCCTTTCAATGTTACAATACATATTTATACATGCCGAAGCATCCAATACCATGGACCGAAAACCATCGCGTCCAATACCATGGACCGAAAACCATCGCGTCCAAAAAACATGTGCGAAAATCATGCACAAAACCATAGGTGGGTTCGCCCAACCTAACATATGGTCCAAAACCAAAATTTTCCGGGGCGCTGCCCCGGACCCCATTAAGTGGGGTTACGGGTGCCCTTCAAACCCCCTATTAACTACGTGGAAAGAATATAACACAACCCAACAATCTCAGTTGTTACATATAGAGACACTTACAATGCCTAATTTCTCTCTTTGAAATTTAAATACATTCTTGCCCAATGACTTTGTGAAAAAATCTGCAAGCTAATCTTTGGAACCACAAAAATCAAGTACTATTTCCCCATCATTGACAAGATCATAGATGAAATGAAAACATGTGTCAATGTGCTTGCTCTTTTTGTGGAAAACATGGTTTTTTTGATAAAGAAATTATTGAATTGTTATCACAAAAAATTGGAGTTGGCTCCTTTTGAACATTTGATACATGTTTCAAAAATCTTCTTAACCACACTACTTGACAAGATGCTAAATTTGGTGCTACATATTTTTCCTCTATAGAAGATATTGAAATGATTAAATGTTTGTTTGATGCCCATGAAATTAGATTGGTTCCAGGATGAAAAAAATACCCTAAGGTGCTTTTGTGGTCATCTAAAATCCCTACATAATCGTTGTCTGTATAACCTGAAAGTGAACAATTTTCAGAATGTGTATAGAACAAACCATAGTCTATTGTCCATGCAACATACCTTAAGATCCTTTTTTCAACCTTCTAGTTAGAAATATTAGGTGAGTACATAAACCTAGAGACAAAACTCGCTGCAAACATAATATGGGATCTAGTTGTGGTTAGATAAAACAAACTACCAACTAGACTTTTATACAATGTGGGATCAGATGGTGGTGCTACATATTCTTTGCTCATTTTGGTGCCTTAAGGAATTAGTGTGTCGACAGGTATGCAATTGGTCATTCTCAAATTTTGGATGATGTCAGTGGCATATTTGTTTTACCAACAAAAATGCCACTAGCATATTGGTGAATTTCAATGCCTAAGATATATTTCATGACCCCTAGATTTATCATATAAAACACTATTTGAATTTATTATTTGAAGTGTTCTAACATCACATTTCCAGTATATAGAAGATCATCTATATAAAGGAATATAATAAGAATTTTACCTTCTTGAGCTTTGGTATATAAAGTTGGCTCATGGTTTCTTCTGTAAAAACCATTTTTGATGAGATAGCTGTCGATTTGACTGTATCAAGCTCTTGGAGCTTCCTTCAAACCATACAAATATTTCTTGAATCTGTATACCTTATGCTCCTATACTGAAACTTCAAAACCAGGAGGTTTCTCTACATAAATTTCTTCCTGCAATATACCATTTAGGAAGGAAGATTTTACATCAAGATTATAGACTTTCCATTTGTGTTGAGATATTGTGGACAAAATGGTTCTAACAGTTTCTAACCTTGATAATGGAGCAAAGGTTTCACCATATTCGACACAAAACTATTGTGAGAATACCTTGACAACCAACCTTGCCTTATGTTTTTCAATATCTCCCTTTTCATTCAACTTGGTCTTATATATCCATTTTACACCAATTATGGTTTTTTATCTTGGGAGATAAACTAATTCCCAAGTTTGGTTTTTCTCTATGGCAACAATTCCTTGGTTCATCGCATCTACCCAATGGTTTTATTTAATTTCTTATTCAAAATGTGTTGGTTGAGATGAAAGAAATGCAAACATATTCTGCTGGTCAAACTCATGCTCGTACTCATATCTTTCTCTAATGCTTCTTGTTTTCTTACTGTCTTACGGAGTTGTTGAATCACTAGAGGATTCATTGCTTGAAGATGTATCATTTTCATAATGGTACATGGTTCTTTTTGAACCTACAATCTTGGTGGTCATAGTGGATAAAAAGAATGATTTGAAGCCTCATTAACATGATCACACCAAGATTTATTTTCAAAATATTTTACATCACTAATTAAAAAAAACTTCTTCGTAACTCGATTGTAAAGTATGTACGCCTTTGAATGCTCACTATAGCCTACAAAAATACATCTTTCACTCCTATGATATCAAGCTTATTTCTCAGCTGTTCGGGAACATGTGAAAATTGTACTCATACAAAAATTCTAAAGTGAGATACATTTGCCTTTCTACCATCCCATGCTTCTTGAGGTATTGTATATTGGAGACTGGTTGTTGGAGATCTATTGAAAACATACACTACTGTCAAAACTGCTTTAGCCCAATATTTATTTGACAACTCATTCTCATGAAGCATACATCTGGTCATGTTCATATGATTGATTGATTTTTCCTTTCTCCTTCTCCATTCTGTTGTGGACTATATCTTGTTGTGTTCTACATTATGATTCCTTGTAGTTGACAAAAGTATTTGAAGTCATTGGACCTATACTCTCCTCCTATGTCAAATCTGAGTACTTTCAAATACTTTCCACTTTTCTTTTCTGTTTTTGATTTGAACTCTTTAAATATTGACAAAGTATGTGATTTATTTTTAAGAAAATACACCCATATCTTCCTGTTATAATCATTAATGAATGTCAGAAAATAGATATTGACACCAATAGACTGTGTCTACATTGTGCCACATATATCTGTATGAAATAGCTCTGAAGGGTCTTTTTCTCCAGATGAAGATGTGGGAAAGCTATCTCTTTTATGATTTGCTAGAACACAAATTTCAAAATTACAATATTTTGCATTCATAATAGGGAGACAAATGACGGTTGAATGTTTCTAAAGCAGACATAGACTCTTGAATGGGATGTGGCCATATATAGAATGCCCCAATTGAGACTCATTTATTCTTGACACATTTTCAACTAAAGACTCTGGGAGATTTCAACTTCTAAGAGTCAATGGAAACATCCTATTCTTGGGTTTTTCAACATTTTCTATCAATCTTCTATTGGTTGGTTTGTCATAGATATAGCATGTGTTTTCTTGGAATATTACATCATAACGATGGTCCATCAATTTTCCTATGCGAATGAGGTTATGCTTCAGATGTGCAACATAATAAAAATCAAGTATGTATTTCTATGGATTATGTGTAGTAAGAATATGACGATACCTTGCCCTTCAACTTTAATATAATAAAAATCTCCAACAATAATTTTTGATGGTATGGAAGCATCAAGATAAAAAAGCATATTTTTGTTACATGTCATATGGTTAATTTAGCCACTATCGAGCAACCAAAGGTCATTGTTGTGAGTGTCTTCAGAAAGATGACTAGAAAGAAACATTGTTTCAATTGATTCTCCTTCACTGTTGGAGAGATAGACACTGCCTCTTTGTTGATTTCACTGTTTCTTTCTGCGTTCATGTTCATAATGCCCAAGTTTCTTGCAGTAATAGCATTGGAAATTAGATTTAATCCATGTTCTACTTCTCTGAGTTTGGTTTTGTGGAGGTCTCCACTGCTCTGTTGCATGATGATGTTTTGGTCTGCCTCTTCTTTGGCCTCTACCTAGCTTGTTGCCGCCTCTATATTCTTTACCTCTTCCTCTACCAAAAGAAGGTTGTGGTTTGAAAGCTTGTTCCATGGAATCTTCTCCCAAGTTCATTGTTCTTTTGTGTGCCATAAGTGATTCAGACAACTATTCTACCAAGTAAGTTGTAAAATATTTGGATTCAAAATTAGCTATTTCAACCATGTCATATTTCTTGAGGAGGCTTCGAAGGAATTTTTCAACTATCTTTTCATCTGTAATGGTTTCATCAATGCGTTGATTTACATTTACTATTCCCATGGCTCTAGTCATGTATTGATCCACATTCTTTCAGTCAGTTATCTTCAAGGTTTCAAATTGAGCTCTCAATGTCTGCAATTTAATAGTCTTCACTCTATCATTGTCTTGATATGCAACTTTCAAGATTTCCCAAGCTTCTTTTTTTGTGGATGTGCGAGTTATCTTGTCGAAGATAGAGTCATTGACTCACTTTTATATCCTGCATTTGGCTATGTGCTCTTTCTTTTTGAGTTCAATAGCTCGATTCCTCTCATTATTGGTTATGGCTGCCAATTGTTCTTGGGTTAGCTCTACATAACCATTCTGCGAGGTATCCCAACAATCCCGGGCTTCCAAAAATGCCTTCATTCTTAAAGACTAAAACTCTTCATTTTTGCCAAGCAAAATCCGGATATGTGACAAAGCGATAAAAGAAGTCATTTTTAAATGCGAAAGTACATGCCTTTTTATAGTCTTCTTAAAAAAAAAACTCTTTGAAAATGCAACGCCCTCTTCTTTCTTCATGACAAATTCAAATTTTCTTCTTTTTACTTTCAAATTAAAAAAAATAAAAAAAAATTGTTTCAATAATAAACTCCTTTCTTTTTAATCGATAAACCCCCATTTTTCTTTAGATTTTAAAAATAAAATCATGAAATCTTTTAAAACCGACTTCTTAAAAACAATTTCCACTTGAACAAAGGCCCTTCTGGTCACATGAAGATTATTTAACACATGAACCTTTGAACGAATTTTGGGGTGGTCACTTCATTGCATGAAGGCAAAAAAATATATTACATTGACCCTGGTTTTTCAAAAACAACTTATACCTATAAAAAGAAACCTCGAGGAGGCATCCAAAACGACCTTTAAAAAATTAGTTTGTCGTTTGGATGTTCTGCTCTATCTATTTAACATGCAAAGCGAGATCTGTTCATTCAACTTGTCCTGACGATGAACCACACTCGTTGGTTCAAAATGCATCGATAAATGAAATATCATGTGATTTATGCCGAAAAATCTATCATAAACTTAATATGGATCACATAAGCCTCAATTCAATAATTACTATATAACCTACCTTTAGAAAAGTATAATAAGTCTAATAACTTTAGATAAAATTTATTATAAAAAAAAAACAAATCTATTATAAAATTCAATCAAATAATATATTTTTATATAAAATTAAATAAAATTATAAATTTTAATAAATAAAAAAATTAATATATTAAAATCATAAATTTAATAATAACATAAACCAACCAACTTCAAAACCTATATTAAATCTATAAAATCCATTTGCATGGAATATGCAACCCTATTCGCCATCTTCAAAAATATTGACCACACTAATGTAATCTATGTGTGATGAAATTTCTTTTGACATCTTCCAAAACAATATTAAATTTATTAAAATCCACTTATACCGAACATGGAATTCCATTTCAAATCCTCAAAAACCTTTACTATACTAATGTAAACTATGTCTGTGACATCGAATTTAATTTGACATATTTAAAAAAAATTACAACATCCATAACGATGTCGATGTCTCTAATTTATGCTCCTTCATCCGACAAAACTAATTTTGACCGGCATTTTCATCATTTGAATATTTTAACCTCTCACTTTCATTACCTTTATGCGCTTTGCTCCGACAACACCAATTTTGACGGGAAATTTCATCATTTTAATATTTTAGTCTCGCATTATCATTCATCTTTTGAATATTTTAACCTCACACTTTCATTACCTTCATGCGCTTTCCTCCGACAAAATCAATTTTGACCGGAAATTTCATCATTTTAATATTTTAGCCTCGCATTATTAATCCTCACTGATAGTCAATACGCAATGAAAAAAATAAAAAATCCATGCATCCTGTGAATCTGACAGCAGTTAGTAAATTCTTTAAATGTGAACGGCATTTGAAGGACAATACCCATAAACAGCGTCAATATTTTTTTGTTTGTTTCTGGCCACTGCTTTCCTAAATCAAATGATTAGCCTTTTCAATTTACTATTTAGAGCTTCTTAGGAACCACAACAGACCAAAAGCGCTGGGAATGTTCCAATGGTTGAAATTTCTCAGTTTCAATGGTTGAAACTGAGAAATCGCTGAGATGTAATAAGAAGACTGCACTACCATATGGCATTTGAAGGACAATACCCATAAACAGCGTCAATATTTTTTGTTTGTTTCTGGCCACTGCTTTCCTAAATCAAATGATTAGCCTTTTCAATTTACTATTTAGAGCTTCTTAGGAACCACAACAGACCAAAAGCGCTGGGAATGTTCCAATGGTTGAAATTTCTCAGTTTCAATGGTTGAAACTGAGAAATCGCTGAGTTGTAATAAGAAGACTCCACTACCATATGGTTTGTTTGAGATTATGAATTCAATACACAATCTAGAATAAGGCCACTCAACGTTTTAGAATGATTTGGATGAGTTGCAATAAGAAGACTCCACTTCTGGATGGTTTGTTTGAGATTATGAATTCAATACACAATCTAGAAGAAGGATCTTGACCGTCTTAGAATGATTTGAATGGGTACCGTCTTCGGTACAGCGTACCGATCTGACAATTGCGTTCTAATTCAACACAGGACGATGTTACTGCGTATGATTAGATATGTCTGACATTGTACAGTAGCAGTGAATGAACGAATGACATAAAAAAAATTATGTTCAATTTCAAACTGCAGAGTATCTTGAAAAATACCCACAAAATGTCTCCTGTATAATATATATTACCAAATGATCAGTGGCCGCTCAGAACTTCGAGGGATAAATATAGAGGGGTTATAGTGGCTTATGTAGCTCCATGATTATTCACCTCAATAACATTGAGGATTGGGTTTAAGGAATGAAAGCCAAATTGTGCACGGCATCACATTGATTATGCCTGGAATTACTCTTACTTGGAGCAGGTCCTATGAATCTTAATTTTAAGAGGTCCCCTGATAGGGTTTAGACTTGTCCAAAATATTGGATCACAGGTTCCCTTAAATCTTGCACTTGAACATTGATAATGTTCCGGACAAAGAGCGGACCGCTTCAATATTTTAATCCAAAATTCTAAGTATGTAGGACCCTCACTTATGGATTATTAACCATAGTTTATAAGGATTTTTAGTGCTCTTCCAAACTAATGAAATCAAATGCTATAACAACATGGCACTACAATTCAAGTTATATATATATATATATATATATATTTATATATTTATATATTTATTTATCTATTTATTTATTTATTTATTTATTGAATCTATTATTTATTGAATCTATTAGATTATAAGTTGATTAATATTTTTTTTGATTGCTCCCAATTTATTATAAATTTGGAATTAAAATTTACGTTGGTTATCAATATGTCATGTCTCTTCCATGTTAAGCAAGGAATGAGTAACAATACAACATTGAAGTATTTTAACCATAAACAAGGATCATATCGCTATGGGTTTAACCATTTCCTCAAATTTTCATCCCTTTTATACATGATAGATTTATAGTTAAAACCAATTTTAAAAAGACTCTTAACGCCATATGTGGAACTTGGAGTATGCATCTAATAACGAAGTATAATTCTACATCCTCTTCTAAGGTGCCAAGTTAACAATTTCTTTGAATCGCCATTCTATCTTCATCCTAGGTGACTATGATATTTCTATCAAACATATTTGATTGGAAAATGATCTCGTGGATCCCATGCTAGATTCAATTCTCAAAAGAATCTAAGTGGAGCTTGCATCCCTCTAAGACTTCTCTTTCCATATGACAAGAGCCCTAAAATTGAGGGATAATGAAATGGAAAATCAACAAGTGCATTTATATGAGCATGCCCTTTCTATCAACCACAATTTAATATGTCATCCCATCCTACTATTACCTATCTACTCTTAGTTGCTAGCAATACATGGAGACTAGTCGATAATCAGTCTAAATAGTGTTTACATGAGCTAATAGTAATGGTTTCTTCGTCAACATCAATATACATTTATTTTTAAGCATCTCAACTAAAGTAGAAAAAGATATGAAGTATAGGTTCATTTCACAAATATTTTGATGGCCTCCTTCATTATGGTGGATGACAGGGTGTCTCTATAGTGCTCTCTATCTTATCCTTCTCTATTAATTTTGTTGGTCTCTTCCTTGGCCCCCTAATATTATTTCTCGTTTACATTTCTCCTCTGACTCATCCAAAATAACAATATGACTCCTTTACATTCCTCCTATCCAAGGAAGCTTTGCATTTGGTTTACAATTTGATCTCGATGACATACATGATTCTTTGTTTCATCTTCAAATCAAGGTTTCTCAACTCACAACATAAGTCACCACTTCATTGAACATATCTAGATACAACACAAAAACAATTGTTGGATAGTGAAATTAGTTGGTATGTAGCAAAATGGAAGATCCAATCAGTTAGCTATCTCTAACATGGATCCCTTGATATCAAATGGACCTTTATATTATTTTTCATCCGTCTTAAGCTTTTAGAGTGCAAAAATTGGAGGAACTAGCTCAGATGACCATTTTTATTCGTGGTTAGTACTTTAGACTTGAAACCTTCCAGATGTAGTTTGAGACATTAAATATTATTTATGTGGGGGTAGAAATTTGTGACTAAAGAGATTTTTCCCTAATGATGTTCTAGACATAGTTACCTTCCCAACAACATAGGGATTTCCTCAATTGGAGTACGTAGGAAATAATAATGCCACATGGAAATTAAGCTTCCTGTTTTGACCACCATGATTAGAG
The DNA here is from genome assembly GCA_031772625.1 of Pinus tabuliformis. NCBI lineage: Eukaryota > Viridiplantae > Streptophyta > Pinopsida > Pinales > Pinaceae > Pinus > Pinus tabuliformis. Next base: position 963,916,818 of record CM062811.1, read on the forward strand.
AGGATGGAACATCAACCTCGATTATTTATGGAGAAGGGGCTAGCCATGTGATAATGATGAAGACTTTAGAACGGTCAATCTAGAAAATTTACTTAACAGTGGAAGGAATCAAACTTAATGATGCAGGAGCATCAAGACCTTTTTCTCCATTTGTAAATATGGGGTGTGATAATGTTAATTTGTAAATATGGGGTGTGATGATTTTTAATATTTTATTAAATAATTTGAATTAAATAGGAGAAGGTGAGGATTTATGTAAATATCCTTTTATTAATAAAAGGATATGAGGAAATTTAATGAATTGAAAGATTTTAGGGATAAAAACCTATCCTTTAGGGATGTTGAGAAACTTAGGGGTTTGTTGAGGATTTTAAGAGATTGAGCATTTAATTAAATGATTTTTAAAAGTGTGTAAATAGGAATGGGTTTTAGAGAGAAAGATAGAGAAAAGTGAGAAGAGTAGAGAGCTGGTTGGGAGCCTTCGGGCAATTTGTAAGGGCCACAAATTCTGATTATCTGGCCACGTTTGTAAGTAATTGTTTTGTTTTAAATCATATATACACAGATTTTATGATTGTGAAATCACTGTAATGGTTGAGGATTTGCAATTGATAGACATAACCTGTGTGTTAATGCTTGCAAGTGCTGTTGAATTTGATGGAATAATATAGCCTGTGCGGAAGACGGTTGGGGCATTTTGTTGTTGAATTTCATGCATATATATATAATTTTCTGAGCATCAAGGCAGCGTAGGGACTGTTCTATTCCAATACACAGGTATAGGCGTGGGGTTTCATTACTCCTTTGATTGAATGTAGGAATATATGTATGGTTGCTTGCTCATGGTGTTCGTTGAATGAAGAATGGAACTGGAATTGAAATACCGTAACCGTGCATCAACAAAACTGCGCATTAAAAATTGTGGATTGTGTATCTTCACACGGTTGGAGGCAGAGTATATGTAGCAGCTCATTGTGAACAATAACATGCGGTTTATATAAACCTGTGCGCATGGTTGCATATATATAGGTATAACCAGTGTTTAGTTCCGGAGCAGGGTTTATGCGCGTGGGATAGCATATGTCATGATTTGGACCGAGTATAAGTTGGATGCGCGCGTGGATATGCTGGACGCATGTATAACATTTAGAATGATGCCGTAAACAGTGATCAACTGTTGTCATTCCAATCACCGGGTTCCCACCACTGAAACACCTGTTCCTTTGAGGTTAATGGTTGGGGCAGGCAGGCCGTGTTCGTGGGTTGCATACAACAATACTAAAGCTGTGCATTAATAAAACCGTAGATGCATATATACCTGTAGGCGCACCGAATGTAGAAATAAAGCTTGGCGCAATTGAGGAAATCACCGTGTATGTATAACTTATGTCTTGTATGCCTCATGCGCGTGAATTGTGGATTTGAATTGGAATACCCTGAACTAGCAAAAGTCGCGGTGTTTTTCTATTGTATGGACAGAGGAATTGTGAATTGTGGATTTGAATTGGAATACCGTGGATTAATTAAACAGTGAAGCTCACTCTGTATATAAGTGTTGGAGCATTGATTTTTGTTTGCAGGAGTGCGTGATTGTATATGTATGAACTGTGTTTAATTCCAGAGCAGAGGCTGTCTGTGCGCATGTTCCTATGATGATCATTGCAGCGTATTTTCCAAATGGAGATTTGAGTAGTTGCCTCCAAAAGAAAGGCCAGCTTGTTATAAAAAGGAAAGGGCGCACATGTGGATTATGTAAGGAGAAACTTTGTATATGATTGGCTCTAGTGAATCATATGACAGCATTTGAATTGGAAAAAAACTGAAGAGCATTTTTTTCACAACGTTTGAAAGATCCTGGTTATTTGCAGGCCTAACCTGCATCACTTCATCACTTAAAGACTAGTAGGATATTGGGTTGGGTTATAACCAAGCCATTGGGAGGGAAAGGGGCTCCATTATATTTGAATCCATTTTGTTTCATATATAAGTAGAGTAGATGAGGGTGGACAAGGATAATGAAACTAGAGAGGGTCGTTGCATTGTAGTACCATAGGAGCCACATGTCTCACTCCTTTGTAGTTACATCCATTTCCATTGAGACAAAGAAAGAGAAAATAAACCTTACCTTCCAAATGGGTTTTCTCCCATAGGGGGTTCCTACATCATATCATGTCTTCATTGTGGTCTATGAGTTTTGTTTTTCTCTTCTCTAAATTCTATATTTTATCTATCACACATATAAAGATAACACAATAATTAAAAAAATATAGAAATATAAGGAAAAATTAAGCCTCATAGGATACATTTCATATTTCAAGTAATTTTATGATATATGTTGTGATGAACTATTTAGTCGAGTATCCATGACAACTCATGCATCATATTGGTATCACATTATGTTTCTTTGGGTATTTTATGGTTGTCGCTGAAACCCCAACCATGGCTGAAGAAATTATTAACAACCCTATGGATATGGTAGAGGAGAATTTTACACGACTTGAAGAAAAGATCAAATATATAAACTAAAATGTGACCCTCCTCATCATGGTGCCAACTAATAATCTTAATGTATTTGGAGATGATGGAGGTTATAATGCAGAGATCAGAATAGAAAGAACATCAAGTAAGAAATAGAGTTACATCCTAAGAAAGAAACAAAGAAGGAACAAGGTAGTTTGAGGGGAATGAACCATTCACATCCCCTGTTCATGTTAGAAGTGAAGGTCGACATTAAGCCATATCAAGGTGAGATTGATTCATTGTAGTTAAATCACTACTTGTGCTAGCTGGAGGTTTATTTTAGTGTCCACAAAATAGAGGAAGGAGATAATATCTCATTTTCCTCTCTAAAATTAATGGGTCATGCCCTAACTTAGTTGGAAATACACGTAAAAAAACCTAATACTACATGATGATCGTCTAGTGACTAAATCCAAGGATTTTTAGGCTCTCATAAAGTCATATTTTTACCCTAAAAGTATGTAAGGACCAATCAATCTCGTGTTTTTTCATCAAGAAGAGATAGGGGCATAGTCCATAATAGTACACAACAGAATTCAAGAAGATGGAAATATGTTGAGTATCTCCCCAAGGAACACACACATACTTTTCAAGTATCTGGGTTGTCGACACAACCATATATGGAACTAAGATATATTGTATAAAGCTGTAATGATGGATAATTCTTTTGTATAAGAATGGCACCTAAAGAACATAGGCCAAAGGAAAGGTAAAACAAGTGGGTGAAATAAGAAAGAGAACTAGTGCAAAGATCCCAACAACCAATATCACCACAATAATATTAATGTTCATAGAAACGAAAAACTACTATAAGTTTCATCCAGACATCTACCTGAAGAACAAAATGAAATATACTATGAAAAAATATCTCATGGCTCAAATTTGAGTAATTAGGTGGAAAGTAGCTCGCACATGGATGATAATATTGTTTGCACATAACTGAAAAAGGTTAAGAATTTGAGTATCCTTCAACAAAAAGAAGAGAAGGAATGACGAGAACCTTCCATATAAAAATACAAGTCAAGAAGACAAAAATCGATTCTCCATTCTAGTCAAATTCATAAGTGAATCTCACTATAACATCTCTATCTTTTAAAAAAATAAATTGTTTCATTTACTTGCATAGATGTAATAATTTTTTTATGTCTTTTTTTTCTTAATTTGCAATGTTAAATTCAATACCAGTGAAAGAAAAAAATATAAAAACTTTATACAATACCCCTAGGAAATCTTGTTTCAACTTACAAAAGTTTCACCTTAATCTTGATGTCAATATTCAATAGTAATTGAACATTTATTGGACCACACTATCACTCTTAGTTGTATGTACATGGTCATTTGAACACGTTCTTTTCGCTCTATGTTTTTCCTTGTCCTATTTTGTTTTTTTTCTTCCTTATGATAAACACCTGGTACTTAACTCTCTCTTTTCATATCCTAAAGGAAGGATGTAGATGCGTGAACAATATATACATATATAGTATACATATACCCCTTTTTTTTGCAACATTTGTATGTAAGGGCCCATTTCCTTCAATAAATCCTTTATAATTAAATATGTAAGTATTGTATGTTAATAATGCATTGCTATGTTTTTCTTGGTCTTTTAGCCTTCACTTACATATACATTTATGTATATAATTCTATTATAAAAATACCCCGTCACATGGAACATCCTTTCTGTATAAGGCTCATGTGAATTTTTGGGTATTAATATAATGTTTCCATGGCTTGAGTCATGGCAATGTAATGCATTGACTTGCATTTAGTGTTGATGAATGCATTTATATTGAATGAGTTTGTCCACACAGTCATTGGACATGTGAAATAACCACATATTTTAGTTTTTTCCTTCCATGTGGTGTTCTTCTTCTTTCCCAGTAAATGATAAATATGTGTTTCCACCAAGGGATGTTAGGATATTCCGACACATAGGAAACAAGTAAGTATAACTTGGTCTAGTGTAGAGTTAAGTAAAGTGTGTTTCTTTACTATGTAATTTTGTAATTTACAATCCAATGACAACGATATGTTCTAGACATGAAGTGATCTAACGGTTCATTCTCTCCTTGGTATTACCGACACTTGATCCATGGCTTAACACCCGATTGGTCCATGATCTCTATATAAAGAGCATGGACGGTCATTTGTAAGGGGACCGTTCATAAGAGAAGCTTATGTAAATTTTATTTCTTTTATTAATATATTTCCTGAAGTGGTCACGTTGGCTCAGGCCGTGGACTATTTCCCTCTTTAAGTGTTTTAACCACATCAAGAATACTGGTGTATTGATCTGTGATCTATTTGTGAGCAGTGTCCTTTGCTATTCTATCTAAGGAACTTACCCTGTAAATTCCTACATCGTATCTGAGCTATTTGAGGGCCACATCTGTTGGTGATCAAAATCCGGATCCTGTACAACTACATCCGAATGGCGTTTCCTAAATCTACTATTTATGACCGCTTTCAGGCCAAGAGGAATGCTATATTTTTTTAGGAGCATCTGTTCTAGTGAGGAACCCCCGTCGTTTCATGCGAAAAGGTTTCCGGTAGCCCTAGCTACGACATTTTTAAGATCTGGACGTATATAATATTTATTTGTAGTTTTAGCTATTTATCTCTCTGTTTATTTCAGTTTATTTATCTCTCTATTTTTTATTACTGGTTCTATACATTTCATTTCTCTATATTCTCTATGCCCTGTGACTCTGTGCGATCTAGTAAAATCAGAAATAGAAAGAAAGGATTTTTTTATTTTTCTCATGTGTATTCTCTTTTCTGTCATGCCTTACTGTGATCTCGGAAAATTAGAAACATTGAAGAAAATATTTAGTTTCTGGTGAAATCTAACTTGAAGGCATAAGGTTTGGCTTTTCTTTACATATCTCTGTTGGGTTATATATATATATATATATAATAGGAAAAAAAGGGGTTTTTCAAGTAAGAACTCACCCCAAAGCTTCAATGACTTAAAAAAAAAAAAAAAAAAAAAAAAAAAAAAAAAAAAAAAAAAAAAAAAAAAAAAAACCTTCCTCTTTTCCAAAAATTACAAACTTTTTAAACTAGCTCACTTGGTGCAAAGTCACTTTATGAGAATAGAGGAATTGAGTTCAAGTCTCTCTTTTTTGAGTTAGTTTTTCAAAAATCACATGTAACTTATATTTTAAAGTTAGTTTATCTAAAAGTCTTCTCATCCATACTAAAAAGTGAGTCACTTATAATTCTAAACTCTCTTTATTTGTTATTTAAGTTACAATTTAGTGGATAGCTCATAAAGTACCATTGTAAAAGTGACTTTCACTTATTTATAAAAGTGGGTCACAAAATATTCTTTAAAAAGTGAACTAATTATATTATGTTTGGAAAGAGGGGGTATTTTTTTTAAATATAAGATTATCATTCACTTCCGAACATTCGTGTACTTCGCCGACATCATCAACAACTTTTCTTCAAAAGGCCATAACTTCTTCATTTAGAAGCTGTTTTTTTTTTAATCAGCCTAATTTTTTGATATCTTTCCATTGGAACACTTAGTTTCAATATATAGAATGTTAGTTTCTCATAGAATGGAAATTCCATGCCAAGTTATTCCTGATAGCACCAACTACTTCTAATGGGTTTTCTACATGGAAGATTTACTTATAAGTAAAGGTCTTTATAGAATAGCCTCAGGCCAAGAGTTTAAACCTAAAGATGAAGATAAGCAAGGAAAATGGAAAAATAAGAAAGATCAATCACGTGGGTTGATAGGGATGTCTATTTCTCGAGACCTTAAATTCCATATCGCAGAACTTGATAACCCTGATGAAGCAATGAAACAACTCAATAAAGTTATTCAAATTAAAAATAAAATTAGAGCCCATCAACTCGAAAATGAGTTGCGTACATTGGAGCCCAATAATTTTTCTTCCATTGAAGATTTTTTGTCCAAGTTTAAGACCCCTAGACTTCTCTTAGAAGGTGTTAAGGTTAAGAAAGAAGATGGTAGCCTTATCTATTCCATCCTTACTAAGTTGGGACCACCCTACTTTGTGTTTGTTTCCACCTTCCATTCCACTAGAGAAGCCTTTATTTCTCAAGGACAAGACTACAAGTCCCCCTCTTTTGATGCCTTTTGTGACTGTTTAATAAGAGAACAAGAAGAATTCTTACATCTTGGTCTTCTTAATCTTGGAAACTCTTCTAAGAAAGCCTTAGCCTCCCAGTAGCAACTAAGTTCAAAGAATCCTAAGAAGCAGCATCCTAAAAAGAATGGTCATAAACCAACCAAGTGTCCAAAGAACTTTTAGTCTCAAAATGAAAAATCAATTTAACAAAATGATAAGGAAAATAAAAACAAAGGGTAGAAGACCCATAGACATTGCGACTTTTGTAATCGAGATGACCACTTAGAATCCAAATGCTTTAAGAATATGGAAGCCTTGGAAGAAACAATGAAGAAGCATGACATCCATTTGGAGCACTCTTCAACTTCAACTTCGTCTTCAAGAATAACACTTTCTGCATCTGGTTGTCAAGCATCTTGGTCTAGATATGAACTAAATGTATCTTCTTCTTCTCATTCTCATGAGTGGCTCATTGATTTTGGAGCTTCTTATCACATGGCAAAAAACAAAGCCATGTTTTCTTCTTTAAATGATTGTAACACCAAAAATATATACGTTGGTGATGATAGATCTCTTAGTGTTGTAGGGACTGGAACTATTCATCTAAACAATGGTGAATTTATAGATGGTTCCAATCTTATCCTGCAACCTTCTATTTTTATATCAGATAAATCATTTAGGTGAAGGTAAAACCGTTGAATTTTCACCTCATGATATTGTAATTAATGACATAAGAGATACTAGACAGATTTCAGCTACTGGCATTGATGATGATTCTACAAGGTTGTATAAGCTTAACAACTTTGGGTCATCAACTCTTCCCTTAGTCCTTGTGGCTCATAATGGTGAAGTGAGAAAACTTTGTCATGAGAAAGTTGGTCACTTAAACTCTCTATCCCTTCAAAATCTATGTAAGGAAAATTTGGTGAGAGGTCTTCCTATGGTATCTTGTAGAGATGGTGTTTGTTCCGGATGTGTACTCGGAAAACATCATTGGGATAGTTTTGAGAAACGTGTCCCTTGGCATGCCTCAACCCCTTTACAACTTGTGCACAGTGATTTATGTGGTCCACTTCCAGTTGTTTTATTCTCTGGCTACAAGTATTTCTTAACTTTCATTGATGATTTCTCCAGACGCACTTGGGTATACTTCTTAAAACTCAAGAGTGAAGTATTTAACATGTTCTTGGACTTTAAGGCCTTTGTTGAGAAATAATCTGGACATCAAGTTCATAAGCTAAGATCTGAAAATGGCAGAGAATATGTTAACAACAAATTCATCAAATTTTGCACTGAGCATGGAATTCAAATGCAACATATTGTTCCATATACTCCACAACAAAATGGTGTAGCTGAAAGGAAAAATTGCACCTTAAAAGAAATGGCTAATTGTATGCTTCAATCTAAAGGACTTAGTCTTAATTTCTGGGTAGGAGCAATTAATTGTGCAAATTACATAGTAAATCACACCCCTACTAAGGTTTTAAAGAATATTAGTCTAGAAGAAACATGGAGCTCAATTAAGCCATATGTAAGTCACTTTCGTGTTTTTGGAAGTGAAGCATGGGCCCATATTCTAGATGAGAAACATTAAGCCTTAGAACCTAAGAGTCAAAAATGTATTTTTGTTGGAAATTCTGAAGATTTCAAATGATATAGAAATATTTCACCTAAATCCAAAAATGTTATCATTAGAAGAGATGTAAATTTTGATGAAAATATATCGGCGTACAAGCCTAGTTCGATAGATGTGCCACCTCTCTCTATCCCTTCTATCTTTGAGAATATTTCTTCTTCAGATGATGACAACAAGGATAAAAGTAATCCCCCACCTTCTCAAGATCCTCCTTTAGCTCCTCGGCTTCCAGAATGGGTCCATGCTTCTCAGGATGAAGCAGGTGCTCTTGCAGGTGATCCTACAGATCGGCGACGTACACGTTCTTAGTTCGATAGAGCCTCTTCTTTACAGGCTCAAGCTGCAATGAATTATGATCTTGACACCTTTGCAGAAACTTTAGGCCATCCAGATTGGGATGCAGCTATGAATGAATAATATAATTCATTATTGGCAAATGATACATGGGATCTTGTTCCTCTTCAAAAGGGAAGAAAACTTGTTAGATGTAAATGGGTTTAGAGAACCAAGTTTGGATCAGATGGAAAAGTTGATAAACATAAAGCTCGTCTTGTTGCTAAGGGCTTCTCACAAGTTGAAGGCATTGACTATACTAAAACCTTCTCCCATTTTGGAAAAATGAGCTCTATACGCCTTGTTCTTTCCCTTGCTTCCTCTTTCAAATGGGAAGTCCATCAAATGGATGTTAAATCTACCTTCTTCCATGGGGACTTGCATGAATAAATCTATATGGAAAAACCTCCTCTCTTTATACAAACAAAATTCAACCTTGTATGTCAGCTTAAGAAATCCCTTTATGGTCTCAAAGAAGATCCTTGGTCTTGGAATGCCAAAATGGATAGCTTTCTTTCGGATATTCTCTTTTCTAGGTTTTCAGATATTCTCTTTTCTAGGTGTCATCTTGACAATATTGTCTACACCAAGAAAATGGGTAAGTCTCTTATCATTCTTTTTCTTTATTTTGATGATCTTATCCTTACTAGTAGTGATCCCAACCTTATAAACCACGTGAAGTCCAGCCTTAGAAGTAAGTTTGAAATGACAGACTTAGGACACTTGCATTATTTTCTTGGTCTTCAAATCTTGCAATCCAAGGAAGGTATTTCCCTTTCCCAGTCCAAGTATGGATGTGATCTTCTACACAACTTTCACATGGAAGACTGTAAGACAACCCCTTCTCCCTTTCAGTCTGGGGCCAAACTTTCATTCCCTGAAGTTGATGCTACCTTATACCATCATCATGTAGGAAAGATTTTGTATCTGACCCATGCCCGTCCTGACCTTTCCTTTGTTGTTGGCCTTATTTATCGATTTATGTAAAACCCACATGAAGGTAATTGGGAAGCAACTAAAAGAATACTTCATTATATTCGAGGTACAGTTTAGTTTTAGATTCATTACAGTGCAAAAGCATCTCCTCTATTGGTTGGTTTCACTGATTCTGATTGGACTAGTGACCCTGATGATTGGAAGTTTACTGCAGGTTATGTCTTCACTCTTGGTTCTGGACCCATTACATAGGATTGCAAGAAATAAAGTTTCGTTTCTCTTTCTTCATCAGAAGTAGAGTATCATGGCACCATAGAAGCTAGTAAGGAAGCCTCGCGGATTCGTCAAATCTTGTCAGAGTTTGGGTTTCAGTAGAAACATCCGACTACACTTTGGTGTGATAATCAAAGTGTCATTCAACTATGCAAAGATCCATTCCAACATCAGCGCAATAAACAAATTGAACTGCACATGCACTTCATTAGAAAGCTCCTTCATGACCATGTTCTTGAAGTATAATATTGTTCAACCGATGATCAAGTTGCACACATCTTTACAAAGGCTCTAATAGAGGTGAAGTTTACTAAACTTCTATTTATGGTTGGAGTTCAAGAAGTTGTCACTAAGGGGGGATAGGCTCTGATGCCTCCTTCCTTCTCCTATTGTGTCATATTTGTACATCCTTCAATCGTATCCCAAGTTGTTCTTAAGGGGAGATGTTAGGATATTCATACACATAGGAAATAGTTAAGTATACCTTGGTCTAGTGTAGAGTTAGGTAAAGTTCCTTTCTTTACTATGTACTTTTATAACTTACAATCCGATGGTCGTGATATGTTCTATACATGAAGTGATCTGATGATTCATTCTCTCGTTAGTATTACCGACACTTGATTTGTGGCTTAACACCCAATTCGTCCATGATGTCTATTTAAAGACCATGGAAGGTCATTTGTAAGGGGACCGTTCATAAGAGAGTCATAAGTAAATTTTCTTTCTTTTATTAATAAATTGCCTAAAGTGGCCGCATTGGCTTAGGCCATGGACTCTTTCCCTCTTTGAGGGTTTTAATCAACTAAGGAATACTAGTGTATTGATCTATGATCTGTTTATGAGCGGTGTCCTTCGGTGTCCTATCTTAGGAACTTACCTTGTAAATTCCTACAAAGGATAATAGGGATTGAGTCAGGTGATGTTTAGGGTAACTACCCTACCCAATTCCACTAACAAAGGCTCATTGTCTACATGACCTTGAGGTGAAATAGAGCTTTATAGTCACACTTCAAATCCTTATTCATTAGCCTCATTCTTTGAAGATTTATTCTAAATGCTAGTATTACCATTCCACCAATAATTTCCAAGTATGGATGACTAGCAAGAATGGCATTTCCAGAAGCTGATCACAAGTAAAAAGGGTAGGAAAGGAGTTTTGTGTTTTTTTATTTTCTCTTCAAGTTTCTACTTGAATTTTTTTCTAAAATGAGTAATATTCCTCAAAATTTCATTAAGATGCTCAAATTTGGAATTTTATAAGGTTTATCTCTTCCAAAATGGATAAGGGTTTGTATCCCTACCATGGAATCTCAATGATTCCTCCAACCACTTTGGAAGAGACACTTACTGCACCACTATTCGAGGTAACCTCTCTAGAGACACCATTTACTCCCTTTTATTTCAACATTTTCCCAAGTTTTTATTTTACTTAACTTATATACCAATTCAAACTTACCTATTTACTTTTACTCGTTTCTATTTATAGGAAATACAAATTTATTCGACATTTTCTATAGGTAAATTTTCTACCATATCATTAGCCATTCTATTAAAAATTCTAACAATATCTATGCAAGTTTGTACATGGAGCATTGAAATTTGTCTCACTACTAGAAGAATTTTCCTTATGAGGATTAAATTTTTCAAATACTATGCAAGAGTCTCAAGTTCTTGTTTCTTCCTTTGGGTAAGTTATCAATCTTACAATTGCTTATGTTTAGTGCATTCCACGTCTAAAGAAGTTGATAAATAGGCAAAATATGGCAATGCAATCTTTGTTGAAATCCTCAACGAGAAAAGAAAAATAAACATGAAAGCCACGGTTGATTGGCTTTACTCATGTATCTTTGTATAAGTGGGTTCTTGTAATTTTTCTTCATGGTTATCAGCATGAGGATTTTCTCATGAGTCAAAATGTAATTATTATTTATGTATAATTTTGCGGGGCTAATCCCATGACTTGTAGGGATATAAAATGAAAATATCTTTAAGCAAATGTTTATGTAAAAAGAATGATTTTCTTATGTACACTACTCCTTACTTCTCTCAAATTATGAGAATTCTTAGTCTCATATAATTTCTTTTTTGGGCCTTTTCCATTGGATTATTTCTCATATAAATGGAAGAAATTCTTTACTTATACAAATCCCTTTAGGAATAGGATAAAGTGCTCTGCATTCTAGCCAACCTTGAACCAAAGTTTATCTTCAATTCCCCTCAATCTTTCTTGTAACTCTTACTAAAAACTCTACTGCCTTATTTTCACCTCTTGAAACCTTAACAACATCTTGTTATTCTATGAGTACTACCAATATATCTCCAATCAGTAATATTTCTTTCAGGAACTCCCATACTCCTTTTTAACAGAGTATGCATTGTGGAATTTATGTCCAACCATACAATAATACATTATGGTATGTAATATGTCATTTTTCTTTTTTCTTTTTCCCTCAAATCTTGCAATGGCCCCCTAAAGAATGATAGATGAAGGATATACTTTTGTTTGTTACTGCCTCTTCTGGGCATAACCGAGTTGAACCATTTTTCCATAAGAGTTAGGGTTTAATCTCTCATGTTAAAATTTAATATTTTCCTCAAAGGATTAACACATCGAAAAATAATTTCTAATTAAATTATTGCAAATAATATTTACATCAACATATATATCATATGTCATTTGTACTTTTCTAACTCTTCAACCAAAAGTAAAAAAAACTGTAAATAGAGTTACCAAGGGTATTTAATATCCTCTCCCCTTGAAAAAGAACATTGCCCTTGGTGTTTTTTGGCCTCCATTTTCCAAGGAACAACATATGAAGTGCATCCTTCATTTCATCTTTCATCTTTCAAGTGGCCTCCTTAGGCCCAATGTTCTTTCATTGCACTTTAACCATATTATAGTTCAATTATGGAGTAAAAACTAACTCTTATTCCAAATTCAATTCATTTCCATCATGCCTTCAAACATGCTAAGAAACACTCTCAACTTTCTTTGATGCACCCATCAAAGGAAACAACATCAATATAAGCACTTCATTAATAGTAATAGACAACAATAGATTATCTTGTACACAACAAATATTCTAGTGATTGTCCTTACCCATGATGCATCATAGCCAATGATCTAGCACATTAGTCAACATCATAATTTCATAATATCAAATATTCCATCAAAAAACATTATAAATATCTCTCGATAACCTCCTAAAATTACCACTTTCATGGACGTCATTATCACTATCTTTTCTTCAAGCGGACCCAATAATGTTTGTTTTAGTTATTCTACCATTTTTTTAATAAGACACTATCAAGGTTTTACACCATTATTAATTCTTTTTATTTAATATTTTTTGGAGTTATTTTCCTTAAACTCTTTCACACCCAAAAAACCATCAGTACCCCAAAAAAAAGGAAAAAATAATAGAAACCTTCAAAGAAATCCAAAGGAAAATGAAGAAGCAACATGGCCATGCTCAAAAGAAACAAAGGACAACAAGAAACTTTCATTACCAAATCATGCAACCTTGCTTCTCTTGACACACCTCACTTATGAGTTTCCTCACAACTCACTTTTCGAGGTCTACATTCATCTATATATTGAAAATTATTGGTTAAGGTGTTTGGAGGTTATATGTGGTTTTTCTTGTGCAACTAGTATGGGGTCCTTCCCCTTTGCATCCCTGTGCCTATTACCTATCTCAATATTCCATGTTAGTATAGTTGTCTTACATAATAATTTTCATAAGAACGTGTTCATTTCAATCAACCATTTAATGATACTTCATATGTGCCTACAATTAAAAGTCATATTGAATATCTTTATAGTACTTATTTGGGATAACATTAACTAGTAAATATTGCACTTACCATGTTGGCACAACACGAATGGAAACAAAAGTTGGTAACAATTGTGCCAATCTCCACTAACATTGTATTAATCAAACTCTTAATTCCTCAAGACCATATGCCAGATTTTCCTCAAGTTCGCCATTTGGCTTTCCACCTATTCCCTGCCATATTTTACCATAATCCACTATTAATAATTCATTTCATGTCAGGGTCACATACTTCTCGGAGTGTTTAAGCATGCACATCCATTATTGTATGCACCTAACATTTTTTTTAATGCTTTCATTCAATAGCATATGATATTTTCCAATTTTTGTAAAGAGAATACATTACATCGACAAAGGTTGGGTCAAGAGATTCCCCCCATAATTATGGTTGCATCATTAGGCCACAATATTCTTACACTTCTATTAGGTTACATAAAGCAATATAACTAGAATCTTGTTGATGGTGCTGGACCTGCCAACATGTTAGAGGATCTCCTTGGTAAGAAGTCCTAATTAGACGTCAAACTGTTTGGTGTAGGACTCCTAGGATTGTGTCATAGAATAATTCCTTTGACGCGATTTCACACAGAGGCAAGTAAGATGTTCCTATTGGTAGCAAGGGTGTGATAGCTACCATAAGTCAAGGAAGGTGCATGAGAGGTTCTAAGACGCGGAGGGTGAGGTGACTGCACCCCTTCGTAACATGTAATAGTATGCAGCTTAGAAGGGAGCACACGAGAAAATATGCATCATAATCTGGAAAGAAAGTTAGTGAGAAATCCGTCGTGATGGTTAAACCAACAACACATTTCAGAAAGATCCATACACACTTATACAAAATAGTCCATACATGCATGCGTAAGCAAACAAATACATATATCGTTTAGAGTTAACTAGATAGCATAGAATACAATAAAACATATGCATGAAACATGCTAGCTCTGTTATATTAATAAGTGTAAGTTCTAGTCATACAATACATCCATGTCCAACCACTAGTTCCGATAGCAGAATGTTACAACCAAAATTGCATGCTCCTCCAAAGAGATATACTAGCTTTGCGCAGTGGAGAAACCAATTCTCATTACAATAATATCCAAGCTCTCTCCAAGATAGTCTTATCGGAAGCTTGGATGACCAAAATCCTCTACAATGAGTTATGAGGTTATATTTATTTAAAAGGGTGAGGTGACCCTTGACATTCACCTTTGTGAGAATTCATCTACCCTCATGACTGTTCATCTACTCTATGGATGTTACATCCAACTATCGACACTTGACTTACAATTGAGAAGACGTTACATTACAATGCACATGTGCCCATGCGAGACAAAATGGATTGAACAAGCCATGCACGACATCACCAACACTCAGTCTGTTGTGGTGAGACCAACTCTTTGACATGCTTATGATGGTGAAGGTGGTGAGTTGATGCCAAGATTGGCGTTCGTGATGGTGTGCATGCACTCCATGGTGACATCTTCCTAAAGCAAACTCTTTCATGTGTCGCATATGGTGCATTGGTGTGGCTCCTCCATCCAACTTGTCTGCTAACATGCACATGGTCTTAGTGGTTGTGGCCGAACTGACAACACATTGATGCATAGTTCCGCGTTGATATTCTAGTGTGTGCTGGTGGTCATGGGCATCAGTTGTCAGCTGCATGTTTTCTCCAGTTGGACTTTCTTCTTGTCTTTTCCCAGGTGAGTGTGTTTAATGGGTGGGATCACATGCGTGCAGATGATGCCATGCACGCTGCTAAATTTCCTCGCATGCAATCAAAAAAACTACTCACCATGTCTACTCTGTGCCAACTACTGAGATGGATCTTTAACTGGTATGGGAGCAATTTCATCCATGAGTGCATGTTGCACTCACTACTGTACCTGTCCTTGTTGCAACTCATTCTCTTGTCTATGTATCTCTTGTTCTTCCTTAAGTAGTTGCTTGAGCAAATGTAACTCCTCTATTCTGTTCTCTACCTTCACTTCATAGCCTAAGTCTCCAAAGTTGCTTTCAGCACAAGTGGATTTGCTTGAGCTTGCAACATTGTTCCACCTCTGTGTTGTCAACAACTTTCTGCTTGTATTCATTCCATCTGTACACTGCCTTCAACTACTATTCATGATGCTACTCATTGTGATGCTACTGCCGTCAGATCCTGATGACCTTGTCTACGAACAACTTGATGTCTTCGTGAGTAGGCAATTCGACAGACACTTCATTTACTACATCCCTAATTGTGCTCTGAATGATGTCTTTGACTCTACTCTCTTGGAAGCCATTGTACCTATACTGCTGGGAGGGAAATGAACACCTAGATACCTGAAGACATGGAAACACTCATGGCAAGCAATCCATCAGTCGAAAAGCAAAATGAACTTGAGTAATGACTTGGAACATACATGTGTGACTGATCATGAAGGTTATGCGATTTACACTGGGCGGTCAGGAGACAGACTGCCAAGACTGCGTAAGGCACAATCTGGGTTGCTAGGAGGCTAAATGACTGCTCGAATTGTGTAATGCACAGTCCAGGCTAGTTACTGATTGCTGAAAATGCGCAATACACAATCTGAACGGGTAATGGTTGCAGGCTCAGTGACTGCATTGCATAATTTTCTGGGCCAGTAGTCATTGCCCCTTAGAATTGTGCAATGCAATACTGGAGGACAGCCGTTGGGCTTAAATGCACATTTCCTGAGAGGAAGACAAAGCCTTCCCTCTCAGGATTGCGCAATGTTGTCTTGGAGAGACAGAGTCCGGGCCAAGGCTTCCCAGACTTGTCCACATGCAACTGGAAAAGAATGTGAATGCGAATGCATGGCAATACTAAGTGTAATAATAAGTGAATAATTGTGCATGCAAACAATAAATGAAATATCCATAAAACATAACAACGTGCATGTAGGTTAGGCGAGTGGCTGAATCAACGACCGTTCGTGAAAAATAGTTTCATGCACGTGACAACAGTGAGATGTTAATGAAAATTGAAATGGTGTTAGTAAAAACTAGTATGTAAAAAATGACATAAGGTGCTCACTGAAATCAAGCAGACAACATTCATAAAATGTGAAACACAAAAAGCACCAGAAATGCAACACAAGACATGGGAAGCGGGCTTACACCAAAACAACCGAGTTGAATGTTTCTACGACTCCTATATGTAATGTATGATGTCAAAGTTGCATGTTTGATGTTAGAAATGATCTCTATAGTGTCTGGTTCACGATTTTTGATAAAATTGAAGATGTGATGTGCATGCTACAAATATAGGAACAACAACACTTGGTGGGAGGTTTCCGAGATGATTCTTGGATGCAACCTCTAGCTACTAAAAGTAGATCCCTGAACCAAGGGATTAATTTCCATGATGCCTTGGGAGAAGCAACCCATGCAAGAAGATAAGTTTTTCTTGCTCCCAGAGGGAAACGATCAACTCAAATGCACATGCAAGAGGATTCTTAACTGCTAGGAGATAATGCACATTTCTGGAAGGCATCTAGGCTAGCTGGCCATAAGATTTGCATAATCTTTGGGTAGACGAGCTGACTACTACCTAGGATTGTGCAATTCCTATGCTAAGTTGCTCTACTAGGAGGAATTGCACAATTTTTTGGATGAAGCCTGTCTGACATAATTGTACAATTCTAGAGCCCAACAGGCTACCAAATAGAATTTCAAAATTTCTTGATGGCTTAGCCTACATCTGGACCAAGTCCAAAGGAATAAATTGTGAGGGGAATGCAACAAGCTCTGATGGATAGGCTGTCATTCTACAATAAAATCACTGAAGCTTGTGTACTTGACAAAGCAACACATGCTGCAATGAAACCTTGGTCGGGAGGCTCCAAAATGAGGCTAAGGAAAAAATTTGGAGGGTGGCTGTAGCCGCTACAGCACTTGGAGACACACTAGTAGAAATCCAACTCTTTGAATGGGCCTTGTTCTTGAAAAGCAAGTCTAACACCTCCGGAAGTATTGCTCAGTTCTCAGTTTGTCTTGGTTTCACACTCGCTCAATTGTAAGATGTAGCATCTGGCATGCGCTTGGTCAATTGACACACATTCCAAGCAAAGGCAACACAATTGTTTCCATTGGTGTTGAGGGGTATATTGGTGCATAAACAGTATAGTGTAAGAGTCTTAGTTTCATATCTATTATTGCTCCACTACTAGCAAGCCTAGACAGTACCCCAGCAGAGTCACATAGGAAGACAAGCATGGCTCTGCTACCAACGAGCTTGGTCAGTACCCCGGTGGAGTTACTTGCATGACCTCTCTGTGTACGAAGGCTTTCTCTTCTTTCACCTTACTTATTTTCAATTTTTCAAACTTTTTTCACTTTTTCATTTTTTTCATTTTTCATCTTTGTAACTATGCATAGCACTTATTCGTTTCATAGGTGGAAGAGGGATCCCAGATTATTGAGAGTAGAAGATGTTGTTCTTGTACAAAAGTAGTTTATGTATACCTTTGACATGATTTTTAAGGTTTCCCCCCTCACCTTACTCTATTTGACTGACCTAACAAGGATTAACCCAAGAACAATTGACTACAGTAGGTGATACTAGTTAGCACGCAAGCATTGTGTTTTCACAAAGGTTCACTTCGAACAGTAAATATTTTCCATTCATGTATCATGGACTGATAACAAGTTCTTACATAAGAGAGCGAACAACGGATAACCAAATGTTGATAGTTGTACAAGTCCTCTCATAGTTTACCCAACTTGTTTCATGAGTCATACATGGCTTCATGAGAAAATAACTTATGAACGAAACAAGAAAACAAACCACAAAGAAAAATAGAAGCAGAAGAAAAAGTGAAATCAAAGCATGTAAGAAAACAAGAAAGTAGACAAACAAACCAACAAAGAAAGTAAGAAAAAAAGCATGCAAGCAAAGAGACTGAAAGAAAACACTACTCCTACTCGTAAGCTAATGGTGCATGGGCCATGTCACATGAAGTGATACTTCCAATGTAGCCATCAGTGCATTGGTTGACCCATGTTGGTGAAGGCATGGTTCGCGAACAATATCGTTGTGTGAACCAACAAACGAGAAAGATGTAATAGTGAAGACAAACACACTGTGAGTTTACAAGCAACCATAGAACAAACATGAGTGAAAGCGCATGACATGCACTCTTTGGAGCTCTCATGGTGTTGTGCTACAATTCATGCCAGTTTTGAGTGTATGCATCCTCTTAATTGTGATAAGCAAGCAAACGGGAGAAAGGTAGACCACTTACGTTCTGCATGTGTGCTTGTTGTGTAAGATTCCTCCAATGCATGATCGATGGGATCATGTAGTTCGAGTGGAGGATGTGAAATCTGTGTGTCTGGTTGACCTTCAATGCAAAGCAATGAGTGATGAGGAGCCTTGAGTGTTTCAAAAATTTCCTGACAGGAAGTGAAACCAACCTCAGGATAGCTAGAGCCTGACATAACCATCAGCTCAGGCTGAAGTGCCTTGACAACCTGTGGGGTTTCGACTTCATTGACAGATTGATCATCGTAGACCAGTGTCTTAGATAGATTAACAATGATTGAATCAAAATCGTGATCATATGAGGAAGTGGATAGATCACGACAACCAAGTTCAAAAAATTCAGGATGTTTTTCGACATCCTCATGATTTGATGAATCTGGCAGAGGGGTAGATGAAAAGCAAAGATGTTTAGACTCTGTGTTTTTAGAAATGACAAATGAAAAGGTGGACAAATTTTCAGAGGAAGATGTATAGTCTCCCCGTTCTGATGACAGTTTGACATCCAATGTGTCCTGTGGATGATTGGAAGTACAAACATATGAGAATGAGTTTTCACAGGGGAAATAGTAGTGGGAGAATCACAATGGATGTCAGGACAAAGTGAATGAGGTGCGGCTGGAAGGGAGTCATCCTTCACCATGGGTTCTTATTTATATTCCCGCACACACTCATCATGAATGATGGCACAGTTTGGCTGCATAACAACAACTCCATTGAAAACTTGATCCTCATTCACAGCAGGTGAGGAGTCCGGAATGAGAGAACACAAGATAGTACCATCTCGAGGATCAACAGAACGCAGGGATGGAGGTTGAGGGAACAAATCCACGTGACAACCAACAAGCTTGCAAGCCAAATATGCACGGATATTAATAGAGGGGGGATGGGAGGATGTGAGAGTTCAACAAATGTGTGTGCATGATCTCCCACATCAGTCCACGGTGCTGGAGTTGTTTGATGAGGTGAAGGTGGACAGTCTCTTGTGACAGCAACTATGCTTGCCTGTGATTGCGTCACTCTGTCACCGAAGTGTGTTGAGTAGGGTTCAGATATGTGAAGAAGATACTCAAATCTTCCATCGAGAAATTCCCAATCAATATCATCTTCGGGGAATCGGTTTGCTAGATTACAAAAGCATGTGTAAACATTTTCAACGGATTCATCAGGTTATTTTTGTAATTTCAAAATTTCTTTGTTGAGTACTTTATGATCGAAGCGATTGAAAGCATGGTCTATCTCTACGACCAGATGAGCATGAGAATGAATATATTTTTTGGGCAGCGTGGCACACCATTGCATTGGGTGCCCTTAAAGTTTGTAGACAAATAGCACGCAACACATATTTTCTTCAAAGAATCCATGTCTTTCGCATTAGCCTACAATGATGACCATGTGCCTAACCAAGGCTACATGGCCTCCACCATCATATTTTTTATGTGACAAGTTATCTGAGAGCTTTTACTGAGATAATGAAATCATTTCCATAAGACATACATTTTGGAAGAGGAACTCAGTAGTTAGTGATGATTGATATGTAGAGATTCAAAACAAATGTGAGGACTTATCTTGTCATTTTGCCCTCTATATAGTGCCAAGATGTTGACGTCGTTGGACCCGCCAACATGTCATGGGATATCCCCAATAAGAAGTCCCAATTATACCTCAAACTATTTGGTGTAGGAGTCCCAACAGTGGGTCATACAATAATGCCTTGACTGCGAATTCACACAGAGCCATGTAAGATGTCCTTGTTGGTATCAAGGGTGTGACAACTGTAGTAAGTGAAGGAAGGTGCATGAGAGGTTCTAACACACTGAGGGTGAGGTCAGTGTGCCCCTTGGAAACCTGTAATAGTACGCGGCTTGAAGGGGAACACATGAGTGAAGATGCATCACAAGATGGAAAGCAAGTTAGCGAGCAATCCAAGGTAATGGTTGAAACAACAACACATTTTAGAAATATTCAAACATACTTATATAGAATAGTCCATACATGCATGTGTAAGGAAACAAATACATATATCATTTTGAGTAAACCATATAGCATAGAATATAATACAATATATGCATGAAACATGTTGGCTCTGTTATATTAAGAAGTGTAAGGTCTAGTCATACAATACATCTATGTCCAAACACTAGTTCCGATAGTAGAACGTTACAGCCACAATTGCGTGCTCCTCCAAAGAGATATACTAGCTTTGTGTAGTGGAGAAGCCAAGGCTCATTACAATACTGTCCAAGCTCTCTCTAGGATAGTCTTATTGGAAGGTTGGCTAACCAAAAGGCTCTTCATCTACTCTATGGTTGTTACATCCAACTATTGATACTTGACTTATACTTGACAAGATGCAACATTAAAATGCACATGTGCCCATGTGAGACAAAATGGCTTCTGCAAGCCATGCAAGACGTCATTGAGACTCGGTCCATTGTGGTGAGACCAAATCTTTGACATGCTTGTGGTGGTGAAGGTGGTGAGCTGATGCCAAGCTTGGTCATTCGTGATGATGTGCATGCACTCCATGGTGACATCTTGCTGAAGCGAACTCTTTCCTCTGTCACATCTAGTACATTGGTGTGGCTCCTCCATCCAACTTGTCTTCTAACATCCGCTTGGTCTTCTTGGGTACGACTGAACCAATAATACACTGATACATAGTGTCCGTGTTGATCTTCTAGTGTGTTCTGGTGGTCATGCACATCAGTTGTCCAGTGCATGTTCAGCTCCAGTTGGAATTTCTTCTTGTCTTTGCCTCGGTGAGTGTGTTGAATGGTTGGGATCACATGTATGCGCATGATGACATGCATGCTTCTGAATTCCTTTGCATGTGATCAACAACACTTCTCACCATGTCTTCTCTATGCCAGCTACTGGGATGGATCTTTAACTTGTATGGGCACAGTTTCATCCGCGAGTGCATGTTGCGCCCGTTGCTGTACTTGTCCTTGATACAACTCACTCTCTTGTCTATGCAGCTCTTGTTCTTGCTTGAGTTGTTGCTTGAGCACATGAAAATCCTTCTCTGTTCTATTATCTGCCTTCACGTGATCTTCATGTCGCACCATCAATTCATATCCTGTGTCTCCAAAGTTTGTTTCACCACAAGTGGATCTACTTGAGCATGCAACTTTGTTCGACCTCTGTGTTGTAAACAACCTTCCTCTTGCATTTGTTGCATCTGGTATGCTGCCTTTAACTGTCGTTCATGATGCTGCTATCGTAATTTCCTTGTCTACGAACAACTTGATGTCTTTGTGGGTAGCAAATTCCATCGACACTTGATCGACAACATCCCCAAGTGTGTTATGTACGTTGTCTTTGACTCTACTCTCTTGGAAACCATTATACCTCTATTGTTAGGAGGAAGATGAACACCTACAATACCAGGAGACATGGAAACAATCATGGCAAGTAATTTGTCATTCGAAAACCAAAATGAACTTGAGAACTGACTTCCAACACCTGTGTGACTAATCATGAAGGTTGCACAATTTTGGCCAAGAGGTCGGGAGACTGAATGCCAAGATTGCGCAAGGCACAATCTTGGCTACTGGGAGTCTGAGTGACTGTTGGAACTGCATAATGCATAGTACAGTCCGGCTATTGACTCCTGGAACTACGCAATGCACAATCTCAACTCGCAATGGTTGTAGGCTCAGTGACTGCATTGTGCAATTTTATGGGGCAACATTCACTCTCCCTCAAAATTGTGGAATGCAAGAATGGAGGACAATCACTAGGCAGAAATGCACATTTTCTAAGAGGAAGACAAAGCCTTCCCTCTGAGGATTGTACAATGTTGTCTTGGATAGGCAGAGTCCAGGCGAAGGCTGCCTAGACTCACCAATGGGCGATACTGAGTGTAAGCATAAGTGAATGATCTTGCATGCAAATAGTGAATGAAAGATTCAAAAAACGAAACAAATGCATATGGGTGAGGCGAGTCGTGGAATCCACGACTGTTCGTGAAAAATAGTTTTATGCATGTGACACTAGTGACATGTTAATGAAAATTGAAACGACGATAGCACAAGCTAGTATGTATCAAAACGACAGCAAACACTCACTAAAATCAAGAAGACAACATGCATATGAAGTGAAACACAAAAAGCCCCTGAAATGCAACACAAGACATGGGAAGCGAGCTTACCCCAAAAAATCTAAGTTGAATGTGCCAACAACTCCTAGATGTGATGTGGGATGTCAAGGCTATAAGGTTGATGTTAGGAATGAGCTCTGCAATGTTTAGTTCACGAGTTTTTGTAAAATCGAAGATGTGACGCACATACCACAAATCTAGGAAGAGCGACACTTGTTGGGAGGTTTCTGAGATAATCTTTGCATGGAACCTCTAGCTAATAAAAGTAGATCCCTGAATCAAGGGATGCCTTTGCATGTTGCCTTGGGAGAAGCAACCCATGCATGAAAATCAATTTTGCTCAATCCGAGAGGGAACCAGTCAACTCAACTGCACATGCAAGATGCTGGTCAACTGCTAGGAGAAAATGCACATTTATGGAAGGGAGCTCAGTTGGCTGCCCAGGAGTTTTTCTCAATTTCCGGGAATGGAGCTGATTATTCGCCAGGATTGCACAATTCCTAGGCTGAGCAGCCATGCTAGGAGGAATTGCGCAATTTTATAAATGAAGCATGACTCACAGAATTATCAATTCTGAGTCAAGAAGGCTGCTAAACATAATTGCGTAATTTCTGGAGGGAAGGTTGGTTTCCCTCCAGGATTGTGCAATTTTTTAGGGAGCTGTTGAGCCTATAGTTGGACCAAGTCCGGAGGAAAAACGTGTGAGGGGAATGTAACAAGCTTTGATAAAAAGGCTATCATTAGGCAAAAAAATCACTGAAGCTTGTATACTTGACAAAGCAAGACATGTTGTTGTGAAAGGTTTGTAGGGAGGGTGATTGTAGCCGCTAAAACGCATCCTTCCTACTTGTTCCATAGCATCATTTTAGATCAAATATGTAAATATTAAAGCTGTAATGAAAATTCATTTTAATCAATCAATATCCTCTTGTCATATTTTTTTCCAATCAAAGATAACTTTTCCCATTTTGAAGAAGTTATAAAATAGACCAATTAATGAACCATTTAATGATTTTAGGATAAAAATATATAACTCATAACAATTTGATGACTAGCATATATATAGGGTATAGGCTGCCATTCAAGAACTATTTAGATTATTATCTATATACTTTAGGGTCCATTACACTTCTTGGAAAAATTTATATGCTTCTAAAATTGGCTTAATTCTTGATTAATTTATGGTTACTAAATTCGGAATAAAGTTGTTACACTTTTTTAGCACCGTTTCAAAATGCTTCCATGTTTATTGGGTGTCTTGAGGTAAGAAAGATCATTTTCAGCTTAAATCCTCACATGATTTACTCACTTTACTTTTTCAATGACTAATCTTCTTTCAATCATGATGTATACCAGTATTTCATCTTATCTTTCCATTATTTTGGTGGTTTACACCGAGAATTATAAACAATAATTCTTCTCCACACAACAATTTTTTATTGCTTTTTTTCTAGAAGTCTTACCAGCCACCATTCTTAGCTCATTTTTATGTCGCTTTCCCAATAAATTCCCTAGCATACAGTCACGTACTCTATTATTAAATACCTTTGCTTTATTTAAATTGATCTCTATGATTCCTTGGTCAAGGACGTCAAAGGTTCCCATGTATTCAGTCATGGCAGTATAATGCATTTACTTGCATTGAGTGGCTGTAAATGTGTTTATATTAAATTTCTCCGTCAACTTGGAAGTTGTTCATGTGAATTAACACAAGGTTTCAGTTTTTCCCTTGCCCATGGCCATCTTCCGAGATGCCATATTCAATGATCAAGATGTTTCTGAACTAAAGGACGATATGTGTTGGGTTGGAGGAGCATTAGCGTAACTACCCTACTCAATCGCCATGGTGGAGTCTCATTATGATGTTGATCTTGGGATGAAATTGAGCTCTGCGTACATTCTTCAAAGCCTAATTCATCAACCTCATTCCCTCATTCTTTGCAGTTTTATTCAAAATCCTGGTATTAACATTCCACCAATGAATTCGTGGTGTGGCCGAGAGGTAGGAATGGCATTTCCAAAAGCTGTTGACAGGTTAAAAGGGTAGCAAAATACATCCACGGTGTCCTTGTTTTCCCTTCATGTTTTTTCTCACGTGGGTAATGTGTCTGGAAATTTCACTAGGATTTTCGAGTTTGGAATTTTACAGGTTTTATTTCCTCCAGAATGGATAAGGGTTTGTAACCCTACGATGACATCTCGATTCCTCCAACCGCTTCGGAAGAGCCACTTACTATACCAATATTTGAGGTAACCACTACAGAAACGCCATTTTTTCCTTCCATTTCTACATTTTCCCAAGTTTTTATTTTACTTAAATTATATACCAAGTCAAGCTTACGTATTTACTCTTACTAGTTTTTGTTTATAGGAAAATATGGTTTCTTCAACATTTTCTATACATAAATTTTCCACCCCATGGATAGCCATTCTCTCCTACAATTTAGTTCCATGGAAATAATTATTGAAAATTCTAGCAATCCCTAGGCAGGTACATAAATGGAGCGTCAAGCTCTGTGTGATTACTGGAAGAATTTTCCTTACGAGGTTAAAATTTTGCAAATACTATGCCATGGTCTCAGGTTCTTGTGGCATCCTTTTGTCAGGTTACAACACTGGCAATTTCTTACGCTTAGTTCATTCCACATCTTGTGAAGTGTATAAATAGGCTAAATCTAGCCATGGGGGTTTTGGTTAAAGCCATGCCCAAAAATACAAAATACACGAGGGCCAATTTGATTGGTTGCACTGATATATCTTTGTATAACTGTGTTCTTGTAATTGTTCCAAATGGCTGTCAATTTGAGGGTTTTCTCTTCAGCCAAAATGTACTTATTGGTTATGTATAATTTTTGGGGGCTAAGCCCATCAGACTTTTTCATAAAATAACAATATGTTTATGTAAAAGAAATGATTTTCTCTGTACGCTATTCATTGCTTCTCTCAAGTTATGAGGACATTGTGTCTCTTAGACGTTTTTTTAGGTATCTACCTCTCGATTACCTCCTCATATAAAAGGAGTTTGTCCTAGTTTCTCGTAACTTGTAGAGAGTTGTGGTGATACAGTGATTAGGTTGACTCTACAATACACTCAGTTTTTTTGGAAGTAACAAAAAATTGATGTCACTTGCTTTATTTAAGGAAAATATCTTTGTTTTCGTTTTTTTCTAAGATGTTAACTCAGTGTGTTTCTTGCTCTGTATATGTTTTTTTTATACAGATTTGCTTTTTATATTTTCAACAAAATGTATGTAATAAGACACTATAAAGTGATACAATTACACCTATATGGTTACATATATGTATATAAATGTTTATTTAATCCAAAGACACAGTGGAATCTTGTAATTGGGGATTATTCGTTATTTTTTTGTCTTATCCTTTTTATGTTCGTGACTGAACGAATAAGATCACTATTATCATAGTCTACCCTCCAACCTAAAGAGTCCCCAATCATTTCCTTCTTAAATTAATATTATTATATATAAATTTGTATCACATAAATGTACCTACAACATTATTTTATATATATAGCTTAGTGTAGAGTATTCTGGGAACCCAACGTTTATATCAGTTTATCATCTCAATAGTCAACCGTATCAGTTTTCCTTTAATTTCCAAATATTCCAAAAAATAATCTTTATGTTTTGGGTATATTTTTTACCCTTCGCAAGAACATCCACATCGAAACCTTGATACTTTTTCCATCTGCAAAACATGGTTAGTCTATAATAGTAGTATTCACTTATACACATATTGGTGTCTTATCTTCTAATATATATATATATATATTCTCATTTTAGGTAGTCATTTATTTTTGTTGCTTGTTACCCTTGAACAAGAAAATATATACTTATCTTCTTTCAATTTCACACAGGCTTGACAAGTTTATAGTGTTAGATACCATCAATAAAGCACCCCAAAGTGCAATTACAATATTTAATTTGATCTAAGGGATCCATCTATCCTTTTCTAGGTCCAATGATCACCCACATGAACAAAAATTTCCACCAATCTACTCTCTATCAACATCCCAATTGCTTGCCCATTGCAAAATTGTGTAGTTGTAGAAACTTCTAGTCTAACAACCATCGTCATCAATAGAATTTAAATGTCATTATCAATTCCCCCCTTTTTATGCTGAAAGGGGAACCATAACCATATGCATTTATTTTAAACTCCCCCGCTTAAGATGTAGGAGAATTTCATTATTGTATTCCCATGAGTGTACCACCTTTTGGTCGACTCCTACAGTGTTTGTCTTCATACAAGATTCAGTTATTTGATAAAAAATGTATAATAATTTTATTATTGAGGACCACTCCCAAGGATTCCAATGTTTAATGATACAAATATTTATAGTACAATGAATAAACAACCCATATATTGTCACCTTGACACCTCATAAGAGATAAACAAGGAAGAGAGAAAATATGATCTAGGATCTAGAAACTCTAGAACATATTTAGGATAAAACTATATCTAGAGATAAAAAACAAATAAGGTGGCATACTTATGACTTTATGAGTGTAGCATTGGAAAGAGGCTAGCATTATTCTAGATTTTCACCTAGCATCATAATGTTAATTCTATGGGTTCTACTATTATTTCTCTCCCACTGGTAATATTTATTTTAGAAACTATATTTATCTCATACATATAATTTTAGTGGACTCCACACTATGACATTTATCTCAAGCCATATAATAATTCATTATGGTCTATATTTTCTTAGTTTTCTTCTCTTTTCCCTTGCTTCTTGCCATGGTCTTCTGAAGAATGACATAAGGAGGATTTTTCTTTTCTTTTTTTTTATTACCCCTTTTGGGGATAACTCACTTCAACCACTTTTCCTTGACATTAAGGGGTTAACCTCTCATGTTAGGCTTTGGCCTTTTCGTGAGAGGATTAACACATCAAAAAATAGTTTCTTATTACATTATTGAAAATAATATTTACATCAACATATTTTCCAGATGCCATTTTCCCCTTTTTAACATTTCAGCCTAAAGTAAAATAAGCCATAAATGGAGTTACTAGGGGCATTACACTCATGGAAACAAACATGCTCAAGAGGTTGTTATTGGAGAGTTATTGGTATCCTAACAAATTTCCGTTGGGCTAGGTTAATAATGAAATCGAGATGAAGGTAAAAAGTAATGCAGGGTCAAACTTGCTATTAGTGCTCATTTCATTGATTATGTATAGTTGTATGGCACTCCACTTGATCTATATGGAGTTGTTTTTGGAAGTTCCTATATGTAAATCTGAGATGCAATATTCATGAGTATATCTAACTAGTGTTACCTCATTAAGGATGGGAAATCATTCATCATAAACACACAATCACAAGTCAAAGATCTCACTTGTAAGTACCAATTATTCCAAAAAAATGAATAGTTCTAGCAAGAAAAATATTTTGTTGTTTTTATGAGAAAATTAGTATGTAGAAGAGTCAATGAGAGATAAACATCCCTAAAGGGTTGTAGTAAGGAATAGAAACAACAACTAAAAGAGTTGTTATATGAACATAGGGGTATGTTATAGCACCCTAAAGGAATACCATTGTACAGGAAATTGGAGCACAAGATCCGACTATTTCCATGTTCTCTCTTTCAAAATATTCAACTATACAAGACGTCTATTATAGAGTAAAATGAGGTGAAGGAACAATTGAATCAGCTACTGAAACATGGTCTGTTTCGACTAAGTACCTCACCATGTCCATCACCCATCATCATTGTGCCAAAGAAAGGTGGGACTTGGCATAAGTGTATTGATTCGTAGTATGAAACAAAACTACACTACAAGGAAGGCACCCCTACCCAGGATAGATGATCTACTAGATGAGTTTCACTAGGAAAAATACTTCACCAAGTCGAACTTTAAGTTATGGTATAGCCACGTTTTCCTCAGAGAAGAGAATACTTGGAAGACTACCTTAAAAGCTAGAGAAGGTTTGTATGAATGGCTAGTTATGCTATTTGTCCTATGCAATGCATGAGCTGCATTCATGAGATTAATAAATGATATATGCACCCTAATATAGATTAATTTTTATTTTTATTTGGATGATATATTTGTATACATTTCCACTTGACAGGAACACTTCTCCCATCTGATGTAACTATTAAAGACATTAAAGAAGACTAGGTACTAAAATGTACCAAGAAGTGTGAGTTTGCATAATACTATAATGTATTTGGGATATGTGATAAGTGGAAGATAATTTAATATAAATGTTTTCAACATACAGATCATCATGAAGTGGCCGGTGCCTAACTAATATTTCTATGATAAAGTGTTTCATTAGAGAAGCACAAGGAAATTCATAGCCTCACTTCCAATACTAATAGCTTCCAAGTACATCTCATAATGTTTTATGTTACCTTCATCCTATGGCAAATTCTATATTCGTATATAATTTTCAATAGGCTGATTAGATTTCAAAATTCAATTACCCCTTTTTAAATAACCCTTCAAATCTCAAGTACGCAAAAAAAACGAAAGTTGAAATAACTTTTGTGTTGGTATTAGCCCTTCAGAATTCAACGAGGGAAGCCGGTGGTAGGTTTTAAACAATTTCACTCATAGGAAAATTAATCATTTTTTATGGATATAAAGTCATATTTTCTAGTATCATTTTCATGGTCAAACCCATGGTTGATTTATGTTATGTAAGAGAAGTATCAATACTACTACAAGTTGTGATGAATCTCTCAATTGTAATAATACGAATTTTAAAGTTTGTTTATGTAATATATGATTTTGAAAAAAATAGTTCAGGCATATTTGTTTGTTATGGTCAAAGCCTACTTATCATCATCTATGAATGGTAATATTTTGAAGCCATAACCATCATATGTCAAGTTGTTAATATATCGATCTCATGAGGCCTTATGCGAAATCAGTGGATTAAGATAATAACAATCCAACGGTGGATGGTTCATTTGAGAATATGAATTTGATACATAATCCAGCAGAATAATCTCTATTCATTAAGAATATTTTTAGTGGGTCAATATATATTAGCCGGGTCATAATTCAATTCAATTTGGGGTTATGCCTATATATATGATAAGAAGATAGAATACGCATAGATGATACAAATCACCAGAAGATGTTTATATCATTTATTTTAAATATGAACTAAAAAAATAATAATTAAACACATTTTTAAATCATTCAAGAGGAATGGATTTTTATATAAAATCAATTTAAGCGATAAAAATATTAGATATTTGATTAACTAAAAATTATTAAATAATTTTAATTATTTCATTTTCATAAACTTTATATATTGTTAAAAAAAATAACTATTGTTATTGAATATAGAAGTAAATATATCTTAGAGTAAAAACAATAAAAATAAAAATCATTTTAATCTAAGAAACATTTCTACTCTTGTAAGTCACATTATTGTATGTTTTACTCTCTTTGTAAGTGTTAAACTCACACAAAAATAGATAGGAAAGATATGAAAGATAAAGATAAGATAACATATTATTCACAAAGATATACAATTGTTTATTATCTAATCGCCCTTGGTTTTCATATTAAAAGTGGTCTCTTAGACTCAAAAGACCTTTCACATTCCACACCATAACCCTTAGCACATTAGGTGTCCAACATTTCCCCCTTTTATTTGAAGGGGTATATATATATATATATATATATATATATATATTTCACGTCTGGTTCACGAACACTCACAGTCACTGGGTATCCACTACGTCCATGGAAATATGTAAGCTTGATCAAGTGTATCAAGCCCCACTTCCAATAGCTAGCCCTGACCCCAAGGGCTTCAGGGATAATTGACCCTATGACCTCCCGAATGACGAGGCACTTATTTGATGAGTTGAGCTAACCCTTGGGGCTATCTGAAGGGTTATATATGAATCTATGAAAAGAGCTATAATTCAAAAAATACAATAATTCATCATAGCAATAGGTTTAATTTTCTCCCTAAGATGATGGTGTTAAGAGGGAGAACTCAAGTTCTCAACCCACTATGGTTTAAGGATGACCACAAACAGTGGAACGCTGTAGTTCGTAGAACAATTTCAAATCTACGAAGAAACTAAAGGCTTGTGCTAGAGGAAGTGATCCCTAATTCTTTGAAGAGGGAGACCATTGACGTCTCAACCGAGAATGCTTAGTGTAGTTCTTGGAAAAGTTCGATATCTGGAAAGAAGTTGTTAGTCTTCTTCTAGAGGAAGCCTTTGTGATGTTCTAGAAAGGGAGACCATCAACCTAGAAAAAGGAGGCTTAAACCTGTCAAGAAAGGGATAACATCCACCATAAAAAGGAGCCCTCAAAATATGGTGGTTTAATGAAATCCACCAACGAAAGGCATGTTCATTGGGCATTGCTCTATCTTTGGCTACACATTTCGTATTGATAACACTAGCTCTAGGCTTAGGTTGTTTCTCAGACTCACATGATTTACCTTTGAAAAATGTAGATGACCATCATTTCCCCCTTGTCATGTAAAAGGTGAGAAGATGAAGAGATCTCAAATATAAGACTTTTCAGAACTCGAGGAAATTTTTTTGTGATATGAATGAAATATCTTCTTGGTTGTTGAACCCCATTGCTATGAAGTGATCAATCTAAGGTGAATCTTCATTCTTGCAAGAGGCTTGGTTTCTAAGCATATGTTTGAATGATGAGTGTTTTTATCACAATCCTCACATGGATGAAGGTAAAAAAAAATGATCTTTCACATGGCCAACTCTGTCACAATGTTGGCATTTGAAAATATGTCGTGAATGTCGAAGATGTGGAGGATATAGAAGAGGTGAAGATGAATTATAATGTAGAAACCAAGGCCTATGAAACTGGATAGGATTGGAATAGTCTCAAGTATGAAAGGACACCACCATGTCATATCTAGGACCTATTCTACTCTTATTTCTACCAAGCTCTTCTCAAGGTATAATGATGGACTTAGGAAGTGTAGGATTGATTTATACATCTCAATGTAAAGATACTCCTAATCTGGGCTCACTGATCTAACCAAATTCTAGTTTTTTGTGGGAGTCAACTTCATACTAAAAATCGACACTGTTTTGAACAAAAACAAGTTTAGAATGAGAAATCTTTTGTTGTAATTCATCTCATTGTAGTTGTGGCTCGAGATGCAAAAATTGAATCTTATCTTATGCATATTGTAAGAAAACTCTAATATCAACAAAAAAAATTATGTTTCTTTTTACTATATCGCCAATAATAGAAAGTATCATATTATTAGTAATTCAAATACTCCATCAACTATTTTCCAATGATTGAAACATGTGAACATTGTTGATTTTAGCAAAAACATGCACCCATTAATTTCCAAAGGGTATAGGTAAACTTACAAACCTCTATTTGCAATTGACCACTATTCTATTTCTTCCAAAGCCAGTTGGAACAAGGCAAAATACCACAAATAAATTCCTACCAAAATCCCAAAGAATCCACCATTTAAAAGAACTAGTGAGTGGGCTAGATTAATCATTCAGAACTTATTCTCATGCATGGTAGAAATGTCACGCCATAAATCAAATGAATGGCATTTCTTTCTTGTCAAAAGGACATGAAAAAGGCACAAAAGTAACTCTCTACCTTTATTTGTATCAACCTTCAATCGATTCAAGTGCTCATAGATACTATAGGAAAAATGAGAGAAATGTGTGGTAATGACAACTATGTTACTAATGTTCTTCATCAAACCTTGTCGTTGCTATAGCCACAATTCTGACTTCATCTGCAACTTTCTCTATTGGACCCTATTCAAGTACACTTATTATCTCATCAAAAGGGCTTACAAAATGGTGTTTTTGTGGGGTGTGGATAAGAGTTATGATAGTGAAATTTAATCGCTAAGGAAAGATTAGATTTACAAAGGCAACAAAACAAGTGGCTCAAATTTGAGTACGGATGGAATTCACCCAATACCATGTTAAACTCACACACAAATATATCGGTAATATATTACATGAGATAACATATTATCCACAAAGATATACATTTATACATTGTCTAATGACCATTGCTTTTCATATTAAATGTTGTCCCTTGGACTCCAATGACCTCCCAAATTATAAGCCATAACCCTTAGTAGATTAGGTGGCCAAAAACGAGTCACATCACTCCATGGAAAATATTATAATATTTGTAATATAAAACAATAATAAAAAATTAAAATTGATATCGATAAAAAAAAGAAGAAATTAGTATAGCTAAGTCTAAATTTAAGAAATATTCATAGAGATGAAGATTCTCAAGATGCAATTCTTTTCTTTGGGAAAAGCTTGAAGAAATATTTGCACCATCCAACATTAAATTAGATATAAACTTAAGATGAATGAACGTTGATTCCTAATAATATTAGTTATATTTATATAAATTTAATAACTCTCTCTCTCTCTCTCTCTCTCTCTCTCTCTCTCTATATATATATATATATATATATATATATATATATATATATATATATATATATATATATTTATTTATTTATTTATTTATTTATTTATTAAAATTTTCAGTATACATATGCATCTTTCTTTGACATGCGTTCTAATTTATAAATTTAATTTCTTAATATTTTATATATATATCTATATATATCTATATATATATATATATATATATATATATATATATATATATATATATATATATATATATCCCACTTTTGTAAATAGAAATACTATTAAAATTTAGTAAAATTTATTAAATTTCTATATGTTTATTAATTATTTGTTATGAAATATTATGGTTTTGAATATGAATCATTATTATTTATATTTACTTTAATATGATATGGATTATGATTTTTTTTATAAAAATATATTATAATATAACAAATTGAATTGATTTGATTTATTATTTTTCTTTTAATTTTAATTTATTATTTTTATAATTTAACACTTTATCTCACTCACACTAAAATGCATTTTCCA
The DNA here is from genome assembly GCA_031772625.1 of Pinus tabuliformis. Classification (NCBI taxonomy): domain Eukaryota; kingdom Viridiplantae; phylum Streptophyta; class Pinopsida; order Pinales; family Pinaceae; genus Pinus; species Pinus tabuliformis. Next base: position 963,950,787 of record CM062811.1, read on the forward strand.
TATTGAAGTGACATTTGATTGTTCTACTACAACATTTTCCCCAAGCTAGATTGTAGAGCACCTATAGGTGCCTATGTATATATAAACATCTGACATTGTCAAAATTAATAAAATCATAATAATTAGCAAAATTATAACTTTATTTCAATTATCGTTACCACCATTAACAATTGAAGTAGTTAAATATCACTTCAACATATATACATTTGAAAAAAAACATGTAACAAGATTCTTAACTATGAAGATTCATTTCTTCATTACCATGGAAAATCCCAACTTGTAAATAGTCTTTGTTAGAATACCATGGGCCAATATCACAGATAACTACTACCACATGCCCAAAAACACATAACTTATGCTCACAGTACATATGTCCGTATGACATTTTGAAAGGGTAGAAATGACATAACTATTTTTTAGATAAATCTAGACAATTGATTTGTGACTACTACTAAAAATATTTTAGAATCTTCGAGGGAGATTAAATCCCCATTATCCACCTAATAATTATTGATGTTTCAATTATTTCAAAATTCACTCGAGGTAATATTTGCAAATATATATATATATATATATATATATATATATATATATATATATATATATATATATAATTTCAATGAATTTATTTTATCCTAAGAAAACTAAAAAACAAAAATAAAAAATAAATTTATGGGTTTCACAAGTGAGATTACTTAATTTAATATCAAAGAGTATATTAAGAATACACATAACCACCATCTATCCAAAAGTAATAAACCAAAATAAATTTAAATTAATTATAAAATAAATAATAATAATAATAATAATAATAATATGGTATTCAATTCCTTAACTAGGGTGTGGGAAACAATAATATATAGGGGCAAGCCTACTGCCCCACTGCCTCCTATCACATTTAAGATGGGGAATCACATGTATATCTTTCCCCATTCACTAACACATGTAAATCATCTTCACATCTATTTTCCTTAAGATGGTGTGTATCATACTCGTCGTTAGCTCTTGGACCTTATGTCACAATTCTATGTTTCGTTGTAGGATTAGTGTTGTTTCTTAGCCACAATTGGGATATTTTTAGCATGACACTTGCATCTTTGATATTTTGGTTCATTGTACAGCCCCTATGAAAGTGATTTTAGATTGGAGTTGGGAAGCAGTTGTAGGGGTGGTGAGCTTTGGTATTTCGGAAGTACTTGCACTCGCGATCAACTGTAGAATTAATGGAGTTTGGGGGATAAATTTGTCTCTTCTGCAACATTTTAGCACTTGGTCATGCAACACTTGTGGTATTAATGCTTCTATGTCCAATATTTGAATAATTTTCAACCTCTTTATATATGCATCAAAGAATTTGGTTCTTAGTTTATAGGGTGTCTCGATGGCATTGTAGCTTATTGAAATTAATTAGGATTTGTCATTGCTTGACTTTGCCTAAAGCTACCATCCATATGCCCCTTCTCTACAACTTCTAGATAATTTGATTCCTAGGTTAACCTAGAAGTAGGTTAAAGAATCTTCTACTTTCGTTTTAATTTCTTTTGATTTGCATCATTGGTCTACCCCTCTACCTGGGTTTCTCTCTCTTTCTCTTATCCTATATTTCCTTTTGTTTGTATGCCCTATCACTATATGTTCTCCTACTAAGGGCTAGAGGTTCATTACCTTAAGGTAGGCCTCACAATTAGGCACAAGCTTAGACAACTGCACCTAATTTGAATTCATCCGCTCCACCAAAAATCCAAGAGAAAATCAGTCAGTTAGAAGCATTAACCATTAGATACTACCAAGCCTAATATGATTCTAAAATCTAAACCAAAGTAGCAAGATGGGTTCTAGACCCTAGCCATGTAGGGGAAGACAAAGCCAAAAGCTCAATTCCATCACCCTCCATTGGAAAATGAAGAAGTTGATGGACAGGGTGTTGAAAGAAATGTAGAAGGACCAGAATGAAATTATTTCATGTCTTAATGAAATCAAGCAAGTCCAACAAAACCAGTGCTATTTTTAGTCAGCATCATGGTTTCCTAGCATTCATAGAAGTTCACCAACAATGTGACCTGGAGCCTCCAACTCTACAAAACAATAATGATATTATATTTAATATATACTCACAATTAAAAAAATCATTAAAATATATTTTTTCTTTTATTCTACTATTTATTTATGCTAATAGGAATGATTATTTTGGAATTGGGCTTCCGATATTTTAAATTAATGTCAATAATTATTGGTTGCATGGTAGTAAATTAACCTCCATAGAATACTTTTAGTAGTGCAACCAAATAGATGGGTGAAATTTATTTCCAAAGAACTTACGTTTTCCCCCTTTTAATTAAATTCGTTAATTAGAAAAATGACATATGAACAAGTTTCATATGATTCAATTATGCCCTTTTGAGCATGTGATATTGATAATCCATGGTGTTTTCCCATGTTATTGTAACAATAATCATTTAAAAATCTCGACGATAATATAGGGGTGAATCTCCACAATTAAGAATCATGACACATTTTTTTAATATGTGTATATTTTTAACTTATTCTTATGACAATTTTTCTCTAAGTTTAGATATATGATGAATAGAACATATTGACATTTATTATCGATTGATTCTTATAGGAATTCACCATCCATTTAATTTATACGGTCATTGAATTATTGAAAAAATATACAACCATTAAAATCCATGTTGTAAAATTTCATGAACACAATTTTAAATACATTTTTATATAAAAAGGATAATCTTTAAAAATTCCACATAGAATAAGACTAAACACACAATAATACATCCTTAAGTTATATCATCTTACATCCATAAAATATTGCAATTGTTCACGTTAATATGATGAAAGATAATATGTATCACTTCTATGTACAAAGTCTTATCATGCATCTTAGTTAGATGGTAGATACATTGTTGCAATATAAATTACCCGATGTCAAATGAATACACTTCACCCTTATCATTTCCACTTTAATCAATATATTTTCTCATGATTTAGTCTCATTATATGGGATCTTAGTAAAATCTCAAAATCATGAATATGAACTAGTTCCCAACTTTCCATAGCGCTCTTAAGCATTTTCCTCAACTTCTAAGACAACCAAAATCAAACAACACATAATATTACATGTTAGTGTCAGTATTTGCATCCTGCTATCAATGATCAAAAATCCTCTTTTCATATCATATTAGGGTCCCTCTAAGAAATGTTTTTCATTCCACTTGGCCATCATTCAAACATTTACTCACTGATGGTAGCCCTAGTAAAAACATCACTCTCCCTTAAATTTCATTACTTGCTGGCACATTGTCATACCTCGCTAAATGTACATCAGTCATGAGGTCAAAGTCATAATGTCATCATATCAGTCATGACACCATCAAGTTTTGTCAGTCAAGGTTACCATTAGGTCCTATGGTTTTAAGGGTCTAATAAAACACAATTTCCATTGCATAATGTCAACAAGTCTCATAGTGATCAAATAACATCTATTCACTATCTAAGGATGATTTGTAAAAATAAAATCTTGTTTCAACATGTAATTTTGATTTTAAATGTAAATTTTTTTATTTTTCACTATGTAATTTTAAGTCTTTCAAATGTAATAAGCACATGATTTCCATGTTGCTAATTCAGAGTTCAAAAATGCCAAAGGACCAAAAAGTTAAAGGTCAAAGTGTTCTGAATGTATATCAAGTGATCAATTTGTCAAAGAAAAAGTCAAGTGTAAAGGTATAGTTTCCAAGAGTAAGATTAATGACAAAAAGAAGAAAGTGGGTCCCAAGGCCCAAATCATCAATTTCATGAAGTATAAAGGCCACGAAGACATAAAAAAAAAAATTCATTTTCACTCTCAAAAGTCAAGCTCACACTCCCTTGGTTCAAAAAGTCAAGTTTTTTCAGGTTTAAGGGAAAAAAAATCTTGGCACTATGCTTAGGAGGGATGCGTTGCACTTAGAGCAGTGGTCGCTTTGTTTTTTAACACAGGTGTTGCGCTTCTTGGTAAGGCACTGCGCTTTTCCCAGTGTTGTGCACTTTTGCCCACTGAGCCCTCGAAGCACGAAAATGCCTCCAAATTCTCTCAAAACTTTAGAAACGTATTTTTTCCTCTTCTACCAAGTAATCCACACAAATTTTCCACCTCTTTGCACACCTAAACAACATTTTTTCTATTGTTTTCGTTCCTAAGAAAAATTGCCACTTGGGCACGTGATAAAACCCTAAATCCATCCTTATCCCAAGTTTGTTGCCCATCGACTCTACAACTGCTTCCTCCATCACTATTAAACCCGTACCTAGCCCTACACTATCATTTCCTAGTCCCTATACCCTTATTCCATAAAACTCTAAGACCTAGGCTTCCACAATTCCTAGGCAGCCTCTACCATAAACGTGTAATTTAATTATCATTCCCAACTACCTAGACATTTTCACCTCCTATCCCCTCCCATAGCTCCATAATCCCTCCCCTCATATCCTCAATTTTTTGTAGCCCTATCGCTATTCCCTAGACCTATTTCCACTTCCCATTCCCATCTACCTTATCCCTAGGGTTTCTTAACCAAACACTATGGAGGAAGACAAAATCTATGTGGAAGAGCAGAATACACAAGAAGAGGAGGATAGAAAAGTAGAAGAGGACAGAGAATAGAGGAGACGACACAAGGGAGGTAGAATCCTAAGGTTGGAGCCCGGTAACACAAATGAACTCATGGCTTCAGCAATGGCAGTCTCATGTTTTCAGTATGTAGGTTGCCTTCATTTTTCGAAGATGATTGAAAGAGTTCAACATCACCCTGTTTTGAGCAGCTTTCCATCATGATCAATGAGGATTGGGAATATTGGTTTGAAAGGGTAAATGAGGATCTTGAGAAGCCCTTTAAGAATTCAAATGGGAACAATTACTTATAAAGAAAGATGGGCAAACATTACTTCAAGAAAAATCAAATTGCAAGGTCCAAGCTCCAAAAGGTCAAAAAAAGACTTGAAACCCTAGCCAAGGAAGAGAAGGAAGACAAGCCTGAAATCCTTTATGAGGCATCACTAATTGCCCAACATACCTCCTCAGCCTTCCATGGATCAAATTTTGAAGAATTTTGAAGAATTTTGAAAATTTTGGAGTCTTTTGCAGTTTTTGCAGTTTTTTCGCCAGTCACACTACCAAAAATGTAGCGCCCTAGGCATTTCACTTTTCCCAGAGGCCTCCAAATGTAAAATTACCACCACCATTAGATTCAAAAGGTCAAATATAGTCTTGAAATCCACTTTTCTAAGTTGTTTTGGGACAACTGGGCAGTCAAAGGGTTAAACAACACCCAAAAAATCATGTTTTTTGCCTGTTTTGGTGGTTGGCACTACGCTTTTGACCAGTGTTGGGAGAATTAAGTTTTGGAGGGTCAATGCTTAACCATTTTGGAAAATAATGGTAGATCTAGAAGCTAGACAAGACAGGATTTCCAATGCGCTATCCTGGTCTAAATTTGGACACCAGGAACCCCCTCACAAGTGGAGCGGAAGTTGGAATTGTGGTTAGGACAATGGTGTTGTGCTTTTGACACAAATTTTCTGAGTTTCATCGTTTTCTAAATTTTCTCAGTTTTGATAGTTTCACCTTGACAAGTCATGTTTTTACCAATGTAATTGAAGGATGTAAATGTAATAATGATGTTTTAAAGTTTCCTAGGGTAAATAGATTAGGTGAAAACTCTTTTTGTGATGTAATGAATCAGTTTCCAGAAAGTGAGGGAAGAGTTAGTTTGACCTCCCTACATTCTAGGTTTTAGTTCAGATTTTCGTGGAACAACTCCTTAGCTCATGGATTTGACCCCTGAGGATGGAAGAAGTATTTTTATGGCTATATCTATTATTTCTTGACTCGTTTGATGGGTTGGATGTTGTTTTATTGATCGGAGACACTAGTGTAATCAATATTTGGCAAAAATTTAATGAATGAGTTGCAACTATTTTGATGGAATACCTGTGGTGTGACATTTTGACATAGTTTCTTATTATTTTGTGTATTTTTGAATGTTTCATACTCTCATGTTTCATTTCACTTCTATGATATGTTAATTTTCAAGTTGATCAGCAGAATACATCTTACATGCTCTGTTTCTGGGAAATCTTCATAATTTGTCCATTTTCTTTAGTTTAGAAAGAATACATGCTTCTCTTGCTCTTTCTAGCACCTAACCAGTCTGATCCTTCTCACTCAAGAGACTTAAAGTGTTTGAGTTTCCACCCACCTTGCTCCATCAGATGTCTTCAATCATACCCTTATTAGGCCTAACATAGTCTCTCTGACCTAATCCTTATCCAGCAACCCAATTTCAAACAATCAAACACTTCTGCACATTATAACTAGCCTAACACCCTAACTCATCTATCTCTCTTTGCTGTGATTTTGTGGAGAGAGCCCTATCTGGCTTGGTAGGGCTAGATACCAAGTCAAAAGGTTGGTATGTGGGCACCTTAGCTGGACTCTTCCTTAGCCTTGGAGATCTAGAGGAAAGATAACACTACACAATCCCTAAACTCATAGCCCCTAGTGCTAGGATTTACCCAAATCTAAATCATATGACCGTCATTTAGAACCAAGTAACTAAACCAAATATTCTTAGCCTATCTTACCCCTACTACCATCAACACTCTTTATTAACTTGATGGATTTGAACCAAACTAGTGGTGGTGGCATCGATTTCCATGAAAATGTCTAGCTCATCAGGTTAGCTAATGGACGGCATTATCTGCCACTCATGAAAACTTTCCTGGATTTGGTACTTTCCTGGTAGGGAAGTGGCAGTATGACAAAGCTATAATGAATGTGAATTGTCCTGTCACTCGAGAGTGTTAGTTGATGAGGCAACTCAAGTGCATTTCAACACTTATAGCTTCCACATTTCCACATTAGCTTGGTGGTGATAGAAAAAAAATCAATTGTCATGAAAGAGTTACATCTGTGAGTCTTTTAACTGATATAACTTCAAGAAACTCTATTTTTGGTTAAGTATCCATGTTGTCGCAATTCACTTCAGGGAAGGCCAGATTTATTTTATTTACGAGTATTAAAAAACTTACAAACATGAAGCTCGAAATCGATGTTGCACCAATTCTTCATTGAAACCTTTTCTCGCCTAGTAGGATATACCATCTCCACTTATAGTATTCTTCCTCGACCTCATAGATTCAATGCTCATAAAGACAAACTTATCACTTGAAGTTATAGCATCCCCTAGTAACCTTGCTTGAAATTGTATGGAGTTAGAAATTTTTTACAGCATTTACTATTGTGTAACTTTCACAATTAATTTCCATATCCCTTCAATGATCATTATATAAACCATCATCATTACATAGAGTAATCTTTAGTATAACAATAGTGAGTTACAAAACCATTAATTTCCATTGTTGTAGCATATTAACTTAAATCGTGTGATGTAACCTTGGATCAATTCCATGATCTATTTTAATTCAGTTAGTTAATCACATTCTTGATTATATAAAATTTGCATTATATAAGGAATCAACATCATAAAAATGGCACAACAGGAAATCAAATTATTAGACACTGATACACTCTAGAAACCTAGTAGGGTGAATACTAGCAAGCATTTAATTTCAATATTAAGCACTTGTGATGGCTTTCACCCCTCACTGAATGGCTTGTAAGCGAGTCCATCCCTTAGCCATCACCATTAAATATTGCAAAGAATTATCATCTGAAATGCAACATAACTAGCTATAATCTACTACAATCATCATGATATCATTGAGCCACAAAGCCAAGAACATTAAGTCTTTGCAACCTATTCCTTCCCATCATTGGATTATCTTGCAACTAACATTCCTTCAACTTTCATAGACCAATAGTTTATTTCCTGTTACAATGTTAAGTACAATCCATCTTTTACATATGCCGCAGTCTTTTCTGCAACTATTACTATCTGCAAACTTTGATATCATGATTAAATCAAATAATAATAAAGCCAATAATAATTATTTGCTAGTGATGTTCAACATTTATTCGTTTGCATTCATAAACAATAAACATAATATCATGTCATGCCTTCTTTAACATCATTGCACACACATTAATAAAAAGCATATAACTAAAAACACCACATTCATATTTATTCCCCTCACCCCTAAGTTCACATTCTTTTCCAAAGCACTAAAACTGTCTGTATTCCTTTAAAGGAAACTAGAATATTAGCTATGGTTTTCCATGTGAATATAAATTTTTTCACAATAATTGTTATTGTTAGGTGCAGATACATGATCTTTTCTCAAAAGGAGGCTAACATCCTCTTTAATGCAAATGTACAATCTTTCGAGAGTATAGCTAACACAATATTGCACGAAAGTTTTTAATTTTTACGAAGGAAAACTAACATAATAGATATTGCTATTGTGCATGCAAATATATATTTTTCTAGCTCAATAGTTATGATCTTTATGCATGAAATGGCATAAATTTTATCAATAGAAATATCCCCCTTGGATATTAGTTTTGGCGCATGAAAATATGTAAAAGGAAGATAAAATAATGGACAACGTTCCTATGCATGGAAATGCATGTTCTTTCCAACACTATCTTTTCCAATCAAGAGCTATTCAGAAAAACTACTGTAAATGAAAATGCATGCTCTATTCCAACTAAACCTAATAAGCTAATTATTATTTCTTTTGTGTAGATACATGTAGCTATACAATGGAAAGATAACATATTTACTACATGCATTTACATATTCCTTTTAAACAATCTAACACACACACACACACACACATATCGACGAAATCTATCATGATGAATTATTCTTTTCATGCAAGATCAATATAAATAAATGATCACAAAATAAAACATTATTTTCTAAGAACACTAACACATTAGCTATCTCTATATATACATAAACAACTATTATTTTTTAGAGAACTAAAATCGTGCCTATTACTTTGTGCACCTCTATAATTATTCTTTCCAAAAATAAATTAGAATAGTTTTTCTTTCCATGGAAGAAGAACATGTATTTCTTCCTCAAGAAATCTACCCCAAATAGTTGTTTTATCCATGTTGTTTTCACTACAACAACATGGGTCACGCATATTCATGGATCATTTTTTAGAATGTACTCTAGTTAACATTTCTTTGTTCACAACCCATGAAAATCCTTTCATGAACCCATGGAATCCACTTAAGAATTACTATTGTTGACTTATCTTCATTTTCAAGAGCTCATGCAAATATTTTCAAGATTATCCTTGTTAAATTGTCTTCATTTTTCAATCACTCATGCAAATCGTTTCCAATATTAGTCTTATTTATCTTCATTTTTCAATAATTCATTTAATATTTTCAGGAAATCAAACTTGTAGATGCGTGACAACTATTTTTTCATGCAATCATATACTTCTTTGCTTGGTTGTTATTTTTCTTACATGCAACCATATACTTATTTGCACAATAGCTATTTTCCTATATGCAAACATTTACTTATTTTCCAAAATAAATCTACTATAATATATATTAATCTCATGTATATTAAATTTCTTTTCTAAGAGAAACCTAATATAATAGATATTGATCTCGCACATATGCAATTTTTTTTAAGAAATTGATGCACATATAACTTATCTTTAAATGTTTGGAATTCCTCATCCAAATGAGCGTCCTAGAATGGTGTTCTATGTTGAATCAATAATTTCTACCACACTATTGTACCCAACAGTGTCCACGTAAGAGATCTGATAATCATGCAATGATTTATTCATAAAGCCAAATTTTATTCAAGGAATTTTGTACATACAAGTATTCAAAAACACTCATTCCTTTATCTTGGCTTGATTCTACATGCATTTGGAAATTAGTTCCCATTGTCCATAGACTTAAAATAAGTAGAATTATGAAAATGAAATAATTTTTCAAAATACTAAAAGCACTCCATAAATGATGCATAAATCATATTTTTGTAAATTCTAAAAGCACTCAAAAAATCATCCATAAATCACTCCATAAATCATATTTTTCTAAATTCCAAAGTCACTCATGTTTTTTGAAGGTAGATTTTCTTTTTATTTATGTACAAAATATCACATATCCATAGCTTTTCTAAAATTATGACTCATTGGTTCTAGAACTCATAAAATATACCAACTTGGAAAATACAATTTATTTACATAGAATAATATAAATTCTTCTAAAAAATCAAGATATCATTTTTAAATTTTTATTTTTACCTTTATTTATTTATTATTTATTTTCACATCAAAGATTTAATGGCTTGGAAGATTTAATTCTCCTTCATCAATAGTCCGTTATGAAACAGTTTTTCAAGAATAAAATTCCTCTCTTCACCCTTCTGTTCTCATAATCATTTGGGTTTCATGAATATTGAAATTAGTTTTAAAACGATTTCTTCAAGAAATTGTTTCTTGACTTGTGTCCATGTATTTTATTGTATATATTGAATTAAATTAGTAATATTTTGTAATATGTAAGATATGAATTTTACAAGAGCTTTTTATGATAGCTTATGCTAGCGATATTACAGAAATGGATAAATTAGGAAACAAAATGGAGGATAATTACCTTGCACACATAATATGAACATTACTAATATATAAACTATAAATGCAACTATTCAATATCAAAAACATTGATAGGAGATACAAACTCATTTAATTCAAAAATTTACACAGTATGCACAAAATTTTTAAAAGCGTAGATTGATTACATGATACTTGGTGCCCTCTAGGCTCTTTAAGGGATCTCTTGTTCCTTCCACCTACCTTTTATATCTCCATCTTTTCCCTTCTATTCCACCTATTCAAAATACCTAGGCATTAACTAAAAGTTCACTAGTTTTTTTACTCATTTCTTCCTTTCTAAAAACTACATGATACTCTAGCCCAATTATATGTCTGTTCCATAATGTCCCACATGGACAAGAATGACAAAAAAAAAAAATCCCATAACAAACCAATATTCCCTTGTAGAACTAGGACACTTTTATTTGCATAAGAAATTGAACATTCTAATTTATACAAATTTTAATTGAGGGAGTCCATTCCCTTTATAGAATTCCAAGATCCTTTAGGTCTAGGAAGTAGATGATTGACATGAGTTTATGCTCCTGTATTAAACTCCCAATAAGAATAATTTTCATGACTTTATGGCCACGTGTCTCCATTGAAGTTGCCCTAGATCCCAAGATCTTTCTAATGTTCAAATTCCTCATTAAATTTGTCCACTTCACTTCTTGTAGCTATTTATTTGTTGTTGTTATCCTTAATAATTTAGGTTTCCATACTCTATTTTGCACTGTTCCAATAATCTTAACGATGTAATCTCTTGCGTTCAACTTATTTTTGTTGCTTAGTATCTTCTTCACTTTAGGATGCCCATTCTTCCACAACTCATCAATTTTGATGTTCATATTAATCCCTTGTTGGGACATGTTATTGGCACTTCTCAATTGTATCTTTGCTTCAAAATTTAAAATTATTATCACACCACTTTCCATCCACTATTCTCATAACCTCTTAGCTTTCATTCTTCTTCACCAAACATATTTTCAAATATGTGTAGGAAACTAAATTTCTCTCTCTATGGTTTTGCTTATGAAATATTGATTTTCTTTTTTTGCTAATGCAAGAGTCGGACCTTCCCATTCATTAATCAAGAAATATAATACATAGAGTTACAACACAACCTTCAAGGTCATTGACCAAGGAAAAGGACTGAAGCAAAACTTTTCCTTACTTCTAACCATCAAACTTAACCATTCTAAAGAAGAAAGATAAAAGAGTTTCGACATGGTTTCTTAAAAACCCAAAGCGAACGACAGGAAGAGGAGGCTCCAACGCCCGAGAACACAATCCATGAATAGCCCTCTCGGGATAGACAAAATGGTCCAAGAACTTATTGCTGCGCTGCATGCCCGTACCCCGGGGACCACAAAACTGCACGGGTGATCGAAACCGTTGAAACCCCCCGGGCCATCCGACGGAGAATAATAATATCGGACCTGCCAACAAGCCCAGAAGATATCTCGCGATGAGGGTGGTTTTTCACCTAACCCCACCGCCACGTGGAATTCATTGATTGTGATCGCATCCGAATGGGGAAAACCACTTCCCGTCTGTAGGGGCCGCGAAAACCACTTCCTTGCCACAAAACTGCTCATCCCCTCTGGACCGTCGGATGGCCTAGGAAAAAATGGACGGATGTGCTTGATATCGCTCAGCCATAAGTCGCCAAACTTTAAGGCGCGATGGGGGTGGTTTTCAAATCCGTCCCTCCACCATGTGTCACTCTTTATATGGAATCGTTGTCCATACTCCGAAACCACTTTTTGATGGAAAGCTGTGCGAACTCCTGAATACCGTGCAACCTGCTGCCTATTCACCCGACTATAAGAATTAGGAAGCGAAAGCCTCCAGCTCCACTTCCAACAATTATTGACCAAAGAATTTTCCGGGCATGGGGAAAACCTATGCCAAACTCTGAGGATTATAGGAGAAGAGATAAACCAACCACCATTATCCACCAGGGCCATTCTTTTGCTAGTTTTCCCCAAAACAACAAAACCAGCCAGGCTCTCCACACAGAACCGACAGGGGAAACTACGGACCACCTGAATTTCCTCTGCTGCCTGGTTATAGCAAAGAACCTTTAAACGATTTTGGGTCAAATATGCCCACTCCTTCACCATCCTGCAATCTTCATTGTTCACCCCTTGGTTGGCTATAATGTCCGCAAGCTTGTTAGCATTTTTGTGCACATTATTGAAACTTGCCGACCCTAAACTTTGAAGGTGAGCTTGAATCCTTTGATAAACCTAGATTAGTCTCCAATTCTTTGATACTTTGTCTGGTTTGGATCCACAGCTGGTTCTTTTAACAGAGTTGATCATGATTTTGGAGTCTGCTTCAATATTTACATTTGAGCTACGATTTATAATCAGAATCTCTAGGCCCTCCTCCATCGCCATTAGTTCCGCCATGTTATTAGTTTCTTTACCTAAATGGATGTAGAATATTAATAGGATTTTTCCCTCTTCATTCCTTAAAACTCCTCTAAACCCAGTGACTCCTGGATCACCTTTGGAGGCTCCATCAATATTGAGTTTCAGGTAGTTTTTCAGAGGAGGTTGCCAGCAATCTTTCTCTGGGTTCATTGTCGTTATCTTTTTTCCAAGCCCTTGCAGAATGATCTTGTGCAATCCCAACAGTCTGAGAGATCTCAACTCCATTGTTGAGGGAGGAGTCTTTGGGATATATCACACTGTGGTGCTCACAATTTCCCTAATCTGCTTTAGAATCAAATCATATAGCTTCTGAGGGTTTGATTTTACCTCCTTGAAGATTCCATTATTTCTTTCTTTCCACACATTCCAGATAATGAATCCTGGTGTGAAAGCCCATGCCCGATTAATCACCTCATTCTCCGAAAAGCTCCTCCTCCAATTATTTAGGGTGTTTGTGATACTCTCTTTGTCAATATCTGATTGTTGGAAAATTTTATAGAAGGAATTCCACAACCAGGTGGTGTAAGAGCAGTCGTTGAGGATGTGCTCCATAGTCTCCTCTTGCTCTTCACAAAGATGACATTTAGAAGACCCTAAGATGACCCCTTTTCTAATATTGTCCCAAGTAAAAAAAAAATTATGGTACACTAGCCACATAAACAGCTTGATTTTCATCCATCCTTGATGAGACCAGAGTTGCCTCCAAGATTTTTCTAGAACACGGGATTCCAACCCCAGGAGAATATACTTTGCTTCTTTGAGATTGAAGGTGCCTTTGTTGTTGTTACCCCATCTCAATTGATCCTGCCCCTCTATGACCATGATCATCCTCTGTTTTAAAATGCCTCTCAGTTCTTTTTCTTTTGTTGTTTTTAGGCTATTATTTCTACAATCAATGTTGCTCCAGCTTCTCCACTTGTCCTAGCCCTGAGGGATGTTCCAGAAATCTTTAACTTTGTGCAATCCTTGGGAATCTGTTTCCTATTTGAGGCTTATGAAGTCCTCCTTTAACATCACTTGTTCTTGTTGCCATTTTTCCTCCCAAAAGAGTGCTTTCTCTCCATCTATGATTTCCCAGAAACTATGTTGTTACACTATATTTCTATTCTCCCAAGCCCTGTTCCAGATACGAGAGCCCCTTATATCTCCCGACATTCTGATAAGATTATTAGTGTGCCAGGAGCTGGCATATTTTTCTTTCCAGACCCTTGCCCAAAGGGCTCTTGGCTCTTGCACCCATCACCACCAAATCTTGGCTCCTAGAACTTTATTTAGAATCTCCTGATCATCTAAGCCTAGACCCCCATGGCTTTTGGGTTTGCAGATTTTTTCCCAGGAAACCAGGGCCCATTTCTTCCTTGTTTCCTCCTTACCCCACAGAAAATCTCTTTGAATGTTTCTGATTTTTTCTAAGACTCCTTTGGGAGTTGGAAGGGTTGATAACATGAAAATCAGGATGGATTGAAGAACTACCTTAGTTAGAACTAATCTGCCTGCCAAGTTCAAGGCTCTGAAGGTCCAATTTTTAACTTTATCCTGCAACTTAATTATCATAGGATCCCAAATACTTTTAAGCATAGGTTTATCTGTGAGAGGTACTCCCAAATATTTTGAGGGGAGGGAGTCCCTTTGGAAGCCCAGGATTCTTGAGATATTCCTTTGAATAGCAATGTTAGTATTAAAGAAGAATATTTTTGATTTTGTGAGATTAACTTCCATACATGAAGCCTTTGCAAAAGCATTGAGGATTTGTTTGTAGGCAGCCACTTCTTTGACAGTGGGAATACCTTGCAACATGGTATCATCTACAAATTGTTGGTGAGTAATATTTTGTCCATTCTATGATACTTGAAGACCCTTGATTTTGCCCATATTTTTGGCCTGCTTGTTAGCCTACCGAGTCCTTCCATCATGAGGACGAAGAGAAAGGGAGAGAGCGAGTCTCCCTGTCTCAAGCCTCTATAGGGAAAGAAGATGAATGAGGGAGAGACATTAACCAAGATAGAAAAGCTGGAATTAGTTACCAGATCCATTAACCATCTTATCCAGTTGTGATCAAACCCGAAGGTTGTGAGTATCTTCTTGATATATCCCAAATTGACCTTATCATATGCTTTAGCAATATCCAGTTGCATGATCATCCCCGCCTGCTTTTTGCTTTTACAAGAGTGAACCACCTCATGAGCTTGAATAATGTTATCCAAAATTTGCCTACCTTCCACATACCCAGTTTTCTGCTCAGACACTAGTTTAGGAAGGAGGGGTTTGAGTTTGTTAGCCACTGTTTTGGATATAATATTGGAAACAACATTACACAAAGCTATGGGTCTATACTTATCTGTTGTTTGAGCCGATTCCTATTTGGGAATCAAAGAGATGAAGGAGGTTTTGAGGGTTTTTCAGGATAGATTTATTGACACTAGAATCCTCCACAACATTTACAATATCTAGTTTAACTATATCCCAACAAGATTTGAAGAAATCCACATTAAAACCATCTGGGCCTGGTGCTTTTCCATTCTACATATCTTTGAGAGCTTTGCTAACCTCCTCTTTAGCAACTGGTCTATTTAGGTTGACATTGTCCTCTCTAGACACCACCTTGGGGATGTATCCAGTAATTTCATTTATGGAATCTTCCCTGTCTGGATTGTTTTCTTGTGTAATGTCCTGAAAATGCTAAACAAGCACTTTTTCAATTTCCTTATGAGTGTTCTGAGTCTATCCCGTTTTATCCCTTATTTTCAAGATTTTGTTGAATGCCCTATTGGCCATGGTAGATCTATGAAAAAATCTCGTATTGCGCTCCCCTTCTTTGAGCCATTGCACTCTGGATTTTTGTCTCCAGAATATTTCTTATTTTGTGCATAGATTTTCCCACTCCTGGTGTATTTTTTTAGACTGTTAATTTATGTCATAGTTAAAGCCTTCTTGGATCAACTTCTGGTTGAGTTCCTGCATTTTCCTTTCCACCAATTTCTTATTCACAAAAAAGTTCCTGAAATCCTCCCTATTCCAATCTTTGAGTTTTCTCTTAATATGCTTTAGTCTTTTGTGAAGGAGAAACATTTTAGATCCTTGGATCTGTAAGTCCTCACTCCACCACTCTTTGATATTACTCAAGACGTTTAGGTGGGAAAGCCACATATTTTTGAATCTGAAGGGTTCGTTCCTTGAAGAATCCAAACCCTTAATTTTCAACTATATCGGCGAGTGATCCGAGCCACCAAAGGGAAGAACTCTTGCAGTAATTTCATTGTTTATAAGCATAAGCCCTTCTGATACCAAGAACCTATCTAACTTGGAGGCCACCTGGGATTCCCTTCCTCTCTTGTTGTTCCAAGTAGACAGGCCATTCTCTGAGTCCAGGTCAACCAATTTCAAGTCCTCTGTGAACACTTGAAATGCTGAGGAATCTTTGTTTAGCACTTTGGTTCCTCCTTTCATTTCTGAAAGAGATTTTATCATATTAAAATCCCCTCCCAAGATCCAAGGGGTTCCATTTTGTATGTTCCTAAGATCAGAGATGGATTTTAGTAGTCTGTGTTTATCCTCTACTCTTTGAGGACCATAAGCATTAGTGACTAGGAAGGTTTTAGCCGCCCCTTCTGGTTGAATGACTACGGACAAGAAGTTTATGGATGCCTCTACATCCAGAACTCTAAATTTTTTGAGGGTTCCAGAGAGTGAGAATGCCCCTCGCTGTGTTATCTGCTTTGACTTCTAAAAACTCAAATCTTTGAAGCCATTTGCTATGGATTTCTTTTATTTTCTGTATGGAACACTTCATTTCATAAATGAAGATTATATTCGGCGTATCCTGTTTCATTCTCACACTTAGCATTCTTTGCTTTCTCTTACTACCTAGGCCTCTTATATTCCAAGATGTAAACTTCATAATTAAAGATTTGTGAAGGAGTAATTGGTTAGGTCTTTCATCTTACCTGAATCGATCATCAGCTTCCCACACTCAATTAAAAGATCCTTCTGCTTCTTTCTTCCTTGTTTCTTACCTGTAACTTTGGTTGCTAAACATGGATTAGCTTTCATCATTTTCACTCCTCTGTATTCCTGCCCTTCGTTGTTTCTTCCTCTAACTACCCCCTTTTCCTGGGTTTTCAACAGAAATAGCTACCGTATTATATTTCATTCATTTGGAGGTAAAGAATCTATCCTCGCCCTGGTTCCCTATTGTAGAAATCCTTCTAGATCTAGGTTTTCCTTATCTAGTATTTCCTATAGTTCATGATCCTCCAGATGTGTTTCACTCTGGACCATTTCCTGGTCCATTTGTAGCACTGTTTCACTCATCCTAGTTTCTTCATGTTCATTGATATTATGTTTTGGAGTGTTGTTTTCCTCTTTTCCTTCTCCTTATCGTCTTTTCCCATAGACTAGTTTTTGAGTGGCATATCTTCCATCTCAACCAGTGCTTGGAATTTGTTTTGACTGGCCCTTTGTCCCTCTTTATGTTGTTTCTTTGGTTATTTTTTGCTTCCTATTCCTCTACTTGAAACTTTTTGAACGTTTTTAGTGTCCTTCTTTGCTTTTAGTTTACTTTTGTCTTCTTCCTTATTGAGAGGGCAGTGTCTGATCAAGTGTCCATGTTCATGGCATTTACGACATCTAAACAGAATATGCTCATAGTCCATCGTTTGCACCCATTCTGTTATGAAACCAGGTCAATAAAAGACAGAAAAGATAGATCAATGCCTTAGAATTCAACCTCTTCGAGGGGCAACCTCCTTTACATAAATGAAAAAATTCTTGGATGATTCAAATGACAAAACCTCCTTTCTATATATAGGAGTCTAAGGAGTCACAATATAACCCAGCCAACCTAACAATAATAATATAAAGCCACAAAAATAACAATAGAGGGATTCTATGGGGCACAGTAATAACAATATGGGGGTAATAGGGGCACAAAAATATTAATAAGGGGTATAACTACAATAGTAATGGGGTAATCACTAGTATTATAGGGACCCAACATGCCCCTCTCCTTCAAAAAAGTGTTGTCCTCAATGCTTGAGTAGTTCTGGATACTTCTGTATAAAATTCTCATCCTCCCATGTGGAATCTTCAGCGGATAAGTTCTTCCACTTGATAAGATACTCCGAAATTGATCGATTTCGTAGCTGTCGAGTTCTTGTTTCTGTGACTGCTTCTGGTTCTAATATAATTTTTCCTTCCTCGTCAAGTTCTGGAAATATTGTTTGAACTGGGAGCTTGTCACCTATAACCTTTTTTAAACATGAAACATGGAAAACTAGGTGCAATCGAGAAGCTGCAGGAAGCTCCAATTTGTATGCCATAGTACCAATATTTTGCAACACCTTGTACGGACCATAATACTTTGGTGATAATTTATTATCCTTCTTAGCTTGCTTGAGGGACATTTTCTTATATGGTTGTAGTCGTAGGAATACCCAATCACCTACATCAAAACTTCTTTCACTACGATGTTGATCTGCCTGTTGTTTCATTCTATTTTGTGCCAACACGAGGTTATCCTTTAAGAGTTGGAGGACTTGTTTTTGATGTTTGATGTGATGTTCCACTGCCTGAACCTTAGAATTTTCTCTTAAATATGATGTGATGGATGGTGGTTGATACCCATAAAGTGCCATAAATGGGGTCATTTTTGTTGTTGTATGGAAGGAAGTGTTATACCACCATTCAGCCAGAGGCAACCATTTGACCCATTGTGTCTGTTTATCAGATACAAAGCAACATAGATATCCTTCCAAACATTTGTTTACTATCTTAGTTTTCCCATCAGATTGAGGATGATAAGATGAGCTATGAGCTAAGTGAGTACCAAGACAAGAAAATAATTTTGTTCAAAAATTTCCAGTGAAAATGGGATCTCTGTCACTTACAATAATCTTTGGGTTTCCATGTAGCTTTTGAATTGTTTCCATAAATGCAGTAGAAACTGTACTAGCTTTAAATGGATGTGATAATGCACAAAAGTGTGCATACTTGGTAAGTTTGTCAACTACCACCATGATGACACTCTTTCCCTAAGACTTGGGTAAACCTGTGATAAAATTCATTGAAACCTCCTCCCAACATTGGCTTGGAATGGATAAAGGTTGTAATAGACCCGGTGTCTTAATTGTTTCAACTTTATTTTGTTGGCAAACCAAACATTCTGCCAGAAACTTTTGAATATCTGATTTAATGCCATCCCAAAGAAATTCCTTCTTTACCCTGTGGTATGTTTTTAAAAATCCTGAGTTCCCTCCTAAGGGAGAAGTGTGAAATTCCATAAGAATATTTTGTTTTAGCTAGGAATTCTTACAGAGGTATAAGCGATCTTTGTACCATAACGAAACATTTTGCCAGCTAAATGTATCAGAGGTACTGGAGTCTTGTTGTAACTTTCGAATAAGTGCCCACACTTCTTCGTCATTCTTCCATTCCTCCCTTGCTTCGTTTATCCAATCTGGTTGGATAATAGAAATGGCGCACAACAATGCTTCCACATCCTCATCCTTTCTTGAGAGTGCATCTGCCACCACATTTTGCTTCCCTTTTTTGTAGATGATTTCAAAGTCATAACCCAACATCTTTGTGACCCACTTTTGTTGCTCTTCAGAGGATAACCTTTGTTCTAAAAAGTATTTAAGGCTATCATGATCTGTTTTTACCTTGAAGTGTCTTCCCATTAGGTAGGGTCGCCATTTCTTAAGTGCATGGAGTATTGCCAACATTTCCTTCTCATAAATAGCTTTGCTTAAAAACTTTCCCTTGATTGAACGACTTTCAAAAGCAATGGGTCTTTCATCTTGCATTAGAACAATACCAATTCCATTTCCTGAAGCATCACATTCCACAATAAAGGTTTTTGTGAAGTCCAATGTAGCTAAGACCAGTGCTTGGCACATTGCCTCTTTAAGATGTTCAAAGACCTTTGTTGCTTCCGAAATCCATGAAAATGCATCTTTCTTCAATAATGTTGTTAGAGGTGCTGCTATTCTCCTATAATTCTTAACAAACTTGTGATAATACCCTGTCAACCCGAGAAATCCTCGCAGATGATTTAGGGATGTGGGGATTTTCCATTCCTTAATGGCTTTAATTTTTCTAGGGTCTACCTTAACTCCTTCATGAGATACAATATGACCCAGATATTCCACCTCCTGGACTCCAAAGAAACATTTGGATCTTTTTGCATATAATTGTTTCTCCTCCAATAGTTGTAGCACCCTGTCAACATGTTCAACATGATCCTTCCAAGACTTGCTGTAGATTAGTATATCATCAAAAAATACTAACACAAATTTTCTAAGGAATGGTTTGAAAATTGAATTCATCAAACCTTGAAATGTTGAAGGTGCATTGGTAAGGCCAAAGGCATGACCAAAAATTCATAATGACCCTCATGAGTTCTAAATGTTGTTTTCGGAATGTCTTCAGTCTTCATTCTGATTTGATGATATCCTGAATGAAGATCCAACTTGGTGAAGTAAATTGATCCATGCAATTCATCCAGTAATTCATCAATGACAGGAATGGGGAACTTATCTTTAATAGTGAGCTTGTTGAGCTCCCTATAATCCAGACACATGTGCCATGATCCATCCTTCTTGTGCACCAATACTACTAGAGCAGAGAAAGAACTTTGACTCGGTTGAATTATACCAGCCTCTAGCATTTCTACAACCATAAGTTCAATTTCACTCTTTTGGACATAGGGATATCTGTACGGCCTGATGTTTGGAGGAACACTTCTTGGAATCAGATGAATAGCATGATCATGATCACGCATAGGTGGGAGACCTTTGGGAGTCTCAAATACCTTGGAATGATTGTCCGGGACATTTTGGAGATCTGGAGAAATAGATGATTCCGATGTGGAAACATCTAGCGAACATAATTGTGCAATTACACCTCTTTGTTCCTTTTTTAGAAGCTTTGTCATACCATTAGAGCTGATTATCTTTCCTGGTTTCCCTGCAATACCCCTTAATTCAACTTCCTTTCCTTCCGTAGAAAATTTCATGAAAAGTTCTTGAAAATTAAAAGCTATTGTACCCAAGGATTGTAGCCATTGGACTCCTAGTAAAATATCAGCACCTGCCATTGGAATGGAAAGCATTAGGCTAGTCAATACATATTCTCCCATGGATAGCTTGATATTATGGAACTTTCCAGAGCAATTTATTCTTCCTCCATTTGTAATCATCACTTGACACTCTGGTGATGGATATAGGAAGCAATTCAATTCTTTTGATACCTTACAATGAATAAAATTGTGGGTGCTTCCTGAATCAATCAACACTATTACCTTTTTCTTCTTCATTTCTCCTTCCATCTTGATGGTTTGAGGAGTGGTAATTTCTGCCAATGCATTACAAGATATGGTTGAATTTATTTGTTCTTCATCTAGGCTTTGTTCCTAGAGTATATCCTCTTCGTTTGACCTTTCTTTCTCCTTTTCTTCTTCCTCTTCACAATCTATGTAGAATAAATTCTTCTCAGCACACTTATGACCTTCAGTGTATTTGCTATCACAACTGTAACAAAGCCCTTTTGCTCTTTTTTCTTCCAATTTTTTTGGTGTCAACCTTATGGGTTGTGGAAGATTAGGGGCAACAACACTTCCGTCTTTATAGTTGTGAGTGGTATGCTTCCTGGTTTCCATAATTTTTCTTTCCATTTTTCTTGCTAACCTGAATGCCTTCTCTAATGAATCGGGTTCCCAAAGGCGAACATCATGTTGGATATTATCCTTTAAAGACCCTATGAACACATTAATCATATGCTCCTCTGGAATATCTTTTACCCTTATGTTCAATTTTTGGAACTCCTCAATGTGCTGCATTATTGAACCCTTTTGTTTGAGACTTATCAATTGGCTAAAAAAAATTGTTGTTTTTTGTATCCTCATAATTTGCTATCAATTCTTCCGTAAAAATTGCCCAAGTGATAAATTGTTTATGAGAGCAAAGCCATTGATACCATACAAACTGATTTGGTTCCGAATATAAAGTTTCCATTCGTACCTTTTGTGTGTTTTGCACATTATTGAGATCAAAGAATTGCTCCATCTGTAATATCCATGTGGCGGGATCCTTGCCATCAAACTTCCTCATATCGATTTTTGGAATATGGTGAGTCTTCAATCCAACATTACAGTCTATGGAATCATGATTAACATTTCTTTTGTTCTCATCATGAGTTTCCTTTAGTACCCTTTCGCCATTAGTGACCATTTCTTGTAGCAACTTATTCATATTTATCTTCAATTCTTCCATCTTATCATCCATGCCATTAATTTTAGTGTCCATGCCATTCACCTTAGCTTTCATTCCATCCATCTTAGCTTCTACACCTTTCTTTAAAAAATCCATCTTAGCTCCTACACATTTCTTTAAACCATCCATCTTAGCTTCTACATCTTTCCTTAAACCATCCATCTTAGATTCTGTTGCTTTTTGTGCAAGTTACACTTGTTGCACTTGTTCTTGTAATTTTGATATATCATATAGCATTTCTTCTTCTTCTTCATGAGTCATGCTAGAGCTTTCAGGTTCCGTACTAGGTGTTTGCATTTTCTTTCCTCAAGGCATTAGTTACTGATAATAATGCTCTACTAGCCCTTTGAATTCCTTCAAAGTAAATTTTCAAACCACTCTTAAGCAAAAATTTAGAAGAATCTACACACCTTTTTTTCACTTTGTAGGAGCTTGATATTTCCTCTGATGTATCTCTGTACTTTCAAATCATCCAGTTTTGAAATTGCAGCCTATGGTAGCCCTTTGTGTCCTCTTTCCAATGCCACCAGTCTGATCCAATTTGGATTCTCCAAGGAAGAGTTATGTGAAATCTCCCACAGTGACCTGATTATAGACTAGTTTAGTAGAGAAAATTTGTACGACGTGCCACGAGTCACTGTTTCATTCTTTGGCTCTGAAAAATATATACAAGAAACTACAATCCGTCCTCTTTCTGCACCTTCTTATGAAATTTCAATCCAATGCTTAGGGAAAAAGTTATGATGATTTTCCCCAGGTCACCTGTTTGGAATGTAATTCAAGAGTCTGCAAAAATACCAACTTACTCAGATCATATCTCCGCAAATATAGCACAAAACGCTATGAAATTCAGACCCGAGATTCAGTGCGATGTCTTCTCAAATGGGTTTTTTTTTAGCTTCTGAAACGTCGCAGAAAAAAAGTTATAGCGAAAATGCCACGATGACCTGTTTGGAGCAGCGAAACCCTAGAATCCAAAGCTCTGATACCAAATGTTATGAAACCAGGTCAAGAAAAGATAGAAAAGATAGATCAACGCCTTAGAATTCAACCTCTTCGAGTGGGCAAACTCCTTTACATTACATAAATGAACAATTCTTGGATGATTCAAATGACAAAACCTCTTTTCTATATATAGGAGTCTAAGGAGTCACAATATAACCCAGCCGACCTAACAATAATAATATAAAGCCACAAAAATAACAATAGAGGGATTCTATGGGGCACAGTAATAACAATATGGGGGCAATAGGGGCACAATAATATTAATAAGGGGTATAACTACAATATTAATTGGGTAATCACTAGTATTATAAGGACCCAACACATTCCTCATCAAAGACTTCCAAGATGACCTCGTCTGGAAGAGCACATGAAAAGTCCATCTCCACACAAATCCTTGCATAGGAAATATATTTGCCCCTTCTAGTGGCTTTCGAGGCTTTGATAAAACGACCTAGTTTGTTTCCTATAGCCACTAGTGATTCATTTTGCCAATAATCCAAGGGAAGCGAAAAAAGCCTTACCCAAACAGGAACAGAGGTGAAGGTCTCCCTCTTGGGAACAAATTTCATCACCCAAGGCCGCATATAGAGGCCTGCTGCTGCAAAAATGTAGGGCCTTCCTTTGAATATTCTATCCTTGTCTTCGATGTTTATAAACACCACTGTGAAGAAACCCTTAGACCCAAGGTGAAGATCGATGCTACCCTTAGGTTTCCATTGGTATTTGATCCATGTTTGCAGAGCTTTCTCAATGGGCCATACCCCCATGAATTTGCATATGATGGCATACGTTTCCATGTGTTCCCTGTGCTCCTGCAGTGCCGGATTATTTAAAACTACTCATGGAGTGATGTCCGCTCTAGGTCTACATGGTCCCTTTTGATTGACTTCATCTTTTTTGCCTCCCTGATTTTTTTCTTCTTCCTCCTTGTCCTTAGTGTTGCCCTTTTCCTTTAACTGTGCCTTATCTATCTCCTTCTCCTTATTGCTGTTTTCTTCTTCCCCTGTGCCTCTAACATTACTCAGATGGGTCTTGTCTTTGACGGCCACAACTTCGTTGAAGGAGGGATTGGAGCTCCCTCCTCTTCGGGCTGCCATTAGGGTTCGCTCCCTCCTCTTCGGGACTACGTGTTTCTGAGTTCTACTCGCTCTTCTGTCTCCCGCCTTCCAACCTGTTCATCCCCTATTTTCGATAATCTTATGAAATATTGATTTTCATTTCACACTCTCATTTTTACTTACATCTACACATTTATTGCATCAAACATTAACTCTCCAAAAATCACCATCAATTGTAAGAATGATTATTTTCATCTCTTCACTATTTTGCATAAATTTGTTAACCGATGTCCCTCCATGTCCATGAATCTCGATTTCAACCTCTAATTCGTCTTTTATAGCATATTGGTGACATTTACTATTGTCTTCCTCCATGCAGTCCTCCTCAGTCCTTAGATTCACTATCCATTATTCCATAATTCTCAATTCTACACGAAACTAATCATTTATAAGGTTTCCATCCCTTATTTTGAATGCTTGGATCTTCTTACTTCTATCATCATCCTTATGGTTTGAATGAAAATGAAATATCATTGTTGGGTTCTCACAAAAACCTCTCCAAGAATTCCTTTTTTCTCATAAAATTCAATCAACGTTGCATTGGAATATTGCTCTTAATCCTCTTCATCCTTATTATAGATTTTCCCATAATCCATCTTCTTCCTATCCACTCTAACAATAGGTTCTTACAATTATTTTCCCATAGCTAAATTTATCAATTGTGTATGATTTCCACTCCAATTGTCCTTATAAGATAACTTTGTCTCTTCCTTTGCCTTTATAACAATTCCTAGAAGTTGTTCATCATCTTTAATACCTGCTAAACCTACTATTATATCCAAAAAATTATTTTTAAAAACATAAGGCTATCAAGCCTCCATTGTTGTCTCTATTATCATAAATTCTTGTTGATCTAAATATTTTAAACAATCCATGAGTCTCTCATGAAATCTCTCATCCTCATCATCATCTTCACTAAAGAATTATCATTACTCTAGCTCACAAGCATAAACTTTCTCTTCGTCATACTCATTTTCTCTACGTTTCTCTTAATTCAACGAAACTCACACTATCTTCCTCAGTTTCTTCCTCAACTTTATTGCAAATGGTTTCTTAATAGGCCATCTAACCTCCTCCTTCATTCTCCAACCAAATCTCTTGTCTTTTTCACTTTCTTGTAGAATCATCATGAATATACTCAGTTGTTCCTTCATCTCAACAACTTCTCTATTGAATTCCTCATGACTCATCATTTTCATCCCTCTATTATTTTATTTGGCTTATTCCTTTACGTTGTTGTGGCTTTCACTTGAACCCTTGTTCTAGCCATCAATAGTCACCTTCACACGTCCTCCCTTCTCCTAGCCATCAATAGTCACCTTCACACGTCCTCCCTTCTCCTAGCCATCAATAGTCACCTTCACACATCCTTTGTGATTTTTTCTTGTTCTCATCTTACGAGTTGTACTAAACCTCTACAATTCGCAATGTTTTTCACCCTGCTACAAAAAATCATCAAGCTTCAACTAATCTTGGTCTTTAGTGTTTATGGTTCTCTCATCTAGAACCTTTGGAGCTTTGTTTGTTCCTCTTAAGCTTCTACATTGTATTGACCTTCAAGAGCTTCACTTTCTCTTCCATCTGGACAAATATAAGCACATTTATGATTGTGGATTCGTTTTTACAACTTCTACCCTACCTCACATGGAAGTCATTCTCCTCCCTGTTATGAAATATTTGTTCCAATAGTTACAACAAATTTCCTTCCCTATCTGCTACTACTTTCTCATTAATTAATTTAAAAACAATTATGACCAAATACTTTTCAAATATCATCAGATCTATAATGGAAAAAACTTATAAGCTCTTGCTTCACACTACTGCAAGAAACTTTTTTTTATCAGTCATCTCAAAGCATTTTCTAAAATTTTATTGAGAATTATCCTTAGTTCCAAGCCTTGGTTGAAATTTTCTTCTCCTTTTTACCACATTATTTGTGCTATATATCATTACTCAATACCCATAGCTCCTTTCTTATCACATCTAAACACATACTCATATTTATAATCAAACAAAATATATCTATTACCTTTTTCCTTCCTTTAATGTCTCCATGCATACATATTTCCATTCAATGCTTTAGATGATTTGTTGATATCTTCTACAACTCTGATATTTTGTGCTTATCTTCTTTTAGTTTTTCAATTTTCTTCAACACTCCTCTATAATAATTAATAAGCAGATTAAATGTAGTCATAACAAAAATTGATGTTGAATGCATCCAATTGACTCGCATTTATCGATGGGCAAGGTTGATTTTCCCTTTGATCAATCTACCTTATCATGCTTTAGTATCATTGTATGAGACCTTAATAAAATCCATGAATCATATCTATGGATTAATTCCCAACTTTTGAAAATGATATTAAGCACTTCCATTAACTCCAATGGAAAACACAATAAAATAATGCACAATCCCACAAAATCCTCGAATTCATAGCCCTTCTCTCTATGCTTTACACAAATCTAAACAATATGACTATGATTAAAAATAAGCATTTAAACTAAAGGTGCTTATCCTATCAAGACCATACGAACACCAACACTCTTTCATAATGCATTGAAGGTTGACTGAACATGCAGTGATAGTATCAATTTCCATGAAAATATCATGTTCATTATGTTTATTAACTGACAAGACTATCTGCCACTCATTGGTGCTTCCTTGGCTTTGCTACTTTCGTGGAAGTGTGGTGGCGATATAAAAAAACAAAAATTAACATGAATTGTCACATTTGTTGAGATCGTTAGTTGACAAGATCGCTCAAGTGCATGTCGACACATATAACTTCTACACTTACATGTCAGGATAATGGGAGTAGAAAAAGCTTGAATTATCATGAAAGAGATATATCTATCAGTTCGTTAACCAACGAAACTTCAAATAGCTTTGGTTTTGGTTAAGTATTTGCATCATAGAAATTTTCTCTCGTAAAGATTGAGCTCTCATATTTTCCACTGTTAACAAAACTCACAACTATGAAGCTTGATATCAATCCCCTACCAATTATTGGTTGATACTTGTGGTTGTCTATGAGGATTTACTATCTCCACTATAGACTTCTTCCTCAACCTTAGAAATTTGACATTCAAAAGGCACAAACATATCACATGAAACACAAAAATCAAACAAAAAATCGAGGGTAATTACCAACCCACATAATCTCAACATTCCTCATACATATACTATAAATATATTCATTCAATATTAGAGACATTGATAGGAGATACAAACTCATTTAATTTAGAAAGCTACAAAGTAATCATTAACACAAAAGTTATTCGAGTTTGGCATTATTACATGATAGTCTGTCCTTTCCATTCTCTTTTAGACATTTCTTGGTCCTTCCACCTCTCTTAGTTATCCCCTCTCTATTCCCTTCTATTCCTCATATTTAAAACAACTAGCCATTAACTAAAATTTTCCTAACTTTTCTACACTTGTTCTCCTTTGTAGAAACTCTCAAACACTCTAACCTAATTATTTGTCTCTTTTACAAAGTGTTACATCACATAGAATGCTAACTCATCATAACTCCCATAAAAAATCTAGATTCCCTTCTAGGGCTAGGAGAGTTGCATTTGGACGAGAAACTCACCTTTCTAATTTATATAATTTCTAATTGAGAGAATCTACTCCCTTTAGAAAATTCCAAGACCCCTTAGTTCTAGGGAAGAGATGATTGACTTGATTTTATGCTCTGCATCATTGCCATAATGTCTTTCAAGGTATTGTCGTATGCCTTTGCAAATTTTTAGTATGAGTTTGCTTTTAAGAAGCCAACTTCTTGTTGTCATTCACATGCCGCTTCACTAGTTGTTACATGAAGGACACAACTTCATGAAGTAGTGAGAAGCTCATAACATTTATGACTAATCCAATGAAATAATTTTTTATTTTCAAAGATAGATTTTCCATAACTTTTTTAATAAAAATTGCCAAAATGATAAGTGTAAATTAAATCATATTTTAAAGTCTTAAATACTTTTTTACATTTTAACATACAATGTAATCCATAGAAAAATTATATGAATAATTCTTTAAAAATTAAAAATAGCTAAACTACGCTTAGCATTTATTTCTCAATACTATCTTTTATCTAAGTGTACTATCAAATTGTACATATTTTATCTAATAAACATCTTCCAAACCACCTACTAAACCAATCTAAATCCAATCTATGTATATAACATCACATTTAACTTAACATCTTCAAAGTCTTTTTACATTCATACGATATCTATCTATCTAATTAATGCGCTTTAAATGCACAAAATGAATTTTTATGTGATTTTCCACAGTTCTAATATTTTAACCAGCCATTATCATTACTTCACTAATAGTGAATACAGAGTGGAAATTAAAATCCCATCGACGATTTTACCGAATAGACAATCGTTCGTAAAGTTTATCTCTTAACACCATTTGAACGCTAAAATACCCGAGGACACTATCATTATCTTGTGTTCGTTTCTGGTCATTGTTTTCCTAGATCAAATAAATATCTTTTATTTTTTATTTTTCCAGATTATTAGGAACGACGACAAACCAAAAGCGTTGAGACTGCTTCGATGGTTGAAACCTCGTTAGAAGTTTCTATTACGTCCAAAATTTATACACCAACCTCCAGGGCGAGGTGTGAAGAATCAATGAGTTGCAAAAAGAAGACTCGATTTCTAGATGGTAGATGCTTTTTTGAGATTATGAATTCAATAGATAATCCAAAAGAAGGCTCTTCACCGTCTTAGAATGATGTGAATGGATATTATATATTTCTGTAAGCTATAATACTGATCTGGCAACTTACCCTTAATTTAAGGAAGGATGATGTTACTGTATATGATTAGATATGTCTGGCATGGTACAACATCGGTCCGTGAAGGAATAAACATGAAATTTTAAGCAACTTTAAAGTGCAAGGTTCTCTTGAAAATACTCACAAAATGTCTCTTGTATATAATATATATTACCAAATTAATGGTGCTGTGATGTTTCACTCACTGCCTATTACGATTGGGCTTTAAGAATGATAGCCAGATAAAATCAGTTACGCGTGGAATTAATGTTACTGAGAGAGGGTTTTATGAAGCTTGACCCTCGTAGGCTTTAGACGTGTCCAAAACATTGAAACCACAGGTTCCCCGTAACGTTCCGGACGAGGAACCCATCACTGCTATATTCTAATCGAAATTTCTCAAAAGTAGGCAGGACTCTCAGGCATTATCCATAGTTTGCCACAGATTTTAATTTTTTCCCTAACTCATCAAATCAAGTTATCTGCAATTCAAAATTAGAATATCATTGATAGTCTAAAGTAGATTTTAATTCTTTCCCTGACTCATCAAATAAAATTATGTGCAATTCAAAATTAGAATATCATTGATAGTATAAGGTAGATATACCGATGAGGATATATTATCTATGCATACAATTATCAATTATCAAATTGGAGGGGTCTTTCTTAACCTTCTTCTGAAGTGTATATATTCACTAAACTCTTCCACGTTATAAACATGGTATATTTAAATTTACTTTAATTGAAAAGGAAAAATTAATTGAGTAGTAAAATATTGTCTTTTCAAAAATTAATAATATATGAGTAAGAAAATTTGTAATTTCAATCCTATTTAATAAATTAGCTCATTTATACATGTAGAATTATTCATAAAATTATCATTTTATACAATTAACACAATTCAAAAAATAACATTGAACTGACATTTTTCCGTTCCATTCATTTTTTCCAAAACTAATTAAATATTTATCATGAACGAGATGAAACTATTTTCCCTATTATAGTGGTTTTCAAGTTTTTATTAGTTTCCATACATCATAAATGGAATTCAACTCTACCTTATTAGAGCATGAAGTGCGCTTAGAGAGAAACTTTAACACATCTAATGTATCTAAAGAAAGTTTATATATCATTAGTTTCTATCCTATTTAATTCTGAGAAGCCTCTTTCACATGTTGTTGTACTAGATGGAATAATAATAATAGTTTTCTATTGTCATATTAGACATGGAAAACTTTTAAACCATTCAGGTTCATATGCAGAGATCTCATTCTCCATGCATATGGTTTTCTGGATATGATTTGTGAATAGTACAAAAAAAAACTCATTCATCATTCTTGTTCATTTCCACATATCCCATGATCCATGCATACATTTTTGGGGGCATGATTTGTAAATAGTACCAACAAACCCATCTATCTCACCCACACATCTAGGGGCATCCACAATAGATAAGTCTCCAATGCTGAATTTTTCACATAAGCATGTCAACCATGTTCTTGTTTGAGCATCTCTATCATCTATCGCCTCATTATAATGGCAAGTACTAATAAATTAAGTTGCATTAAATATTCAAAGAAGCAATCCATTTCATTACAAAAATCATCTGGCGACCTTGATCAAATTGTATGAGGACAATTCAGGAACCCCAATGGATGTATGTGTAGCCTACATGCACTATCTAAAAACTCAATAGTTATTTTCGATGATTTCTTCAAAAAACATGATGTGTTCACTGTACTAGCTCCAAATATGCCTCCTAAAAACCTCTTATGAAGCATGATAATTGTAATATATAAATTAGTGGCAATAGAAGTAATATCCACTTGTTCCTATTTGAAATTTTGATTCAAATTATTTAACTCAATAAATACATTTGCAAGTAAATGGATACAAAATTGTAATTGAGATATTGTTGCCATGTCATACAATATTTTTTCCCCGAACTCCCAATATTTTAACAAAGAATGCATGAGCTAAAAAAACCTTCTCATGACCATTCCTCTAGAAAAACATCTAATTTGGTGAATTTGTAACACCTCTAAATTGGTGATTTCAAATGTTTCCATTAGTTCTTTCATTTCTCCATGTCTTTCAGCATATTCTCTAAGTCATGGATAAACTTTATTTGTGATTTTATTAATAAATTGCGACTCTAGAAAATGAGTTGAAACATCTTCTTCTACTAAAGCTTCTCGTTGATCTATGCAATGGATATATCATAAATGTGGAGCATGTCAACATATTTTAGTTGATAAATCTTCATTTATACCAGTCATGGCAGAAGCCCCACTAGACCTAAGTCCAACTAATTTCTTCAAGGATAGATCCATATCTACTAAAAGAGTTGTTATTACAACATACATAGACTGAGTTGTTCCATCCTTAATTTGAAGTAAGTGTATGAATCTTATCACACAATGGCCTCTTTGTTGATTGGTCAAATATGTAATATAAATAATAAGATGTTTTTCCATAGTTTTTTTAATACTTTCATCAAATAAAACCGAGTATAATGGGTGGTGACAAATCGCATATTTTAAACTTTGTTAATATACCTCTTTGTAGCTTGTAGAAACTCTTTTCCGGATTTTATATTTGTATGTGACAAGTACCCATCTGTTAAATGCATGCTTAGAGTGCATTTATACCTATTCAAGTCACAAATTGACTTATACCATTCTAATGATAAGTTATGTATGGAATCATAATGCGTACATTCAATTGTTAAATTAAATCTCTCCTTCTCATAATTTACCAATAGTTCTACATTTTTTATTGTTTTATCTGTGCATTTATACCTGTTCAAGTCACAAATTGACTTATACACTTGTAATGGTAAGTTATGTATGGAAACAAAATACATACTTTCAATTATTGATTTAATTCTCCCCTTCTCACGATCTAACATTAGTTCTACATATTTTGTTTTGGTTTATCCATACAAAAGTTGCAGTGATAATTTATGATCCTTTAATTTACCATGCGCATGTAGAATAGCAACTTTAAGAGTGGTCCTTCTATGTTTGGTAGATGGAGTTTCCCTTTTATATGTAATACCAAAAAAAACATTTTATCTCTTCCATCCCATTACAATCTTTTACAACACAAATCCATGGAAATCTTGTCTTCTATTTTGGTTCTTTTACGATCCCTTGATGTTTTCTCGTATTCAAGAATTGTAATGCTATGTTATTCATGAACTTCGAGTGGACGAACTTCAAAATACTTTGGGAAAGGATATGATTGAACAAAATGTTGATTTTCAAAATGCATCCAAAAGTGATAATTTTGTTTATCCATTTTAGGGCAATGAAGGACAATAATTTTCCTAGAATAAATACATACCAATCAATTAAAATAATGAAAATAATAAATATGCAAACACAGAAATAACTATGTGCAATGACGAAAACAAAAAAACTAATAAAATTACAATCATCATTAAAAACAATTTCAACTTTATTTGAGTGGTGAAAGGTGCAACTTATGAGGCCAAAGAAGAATCATATAGTTTGGATGCATATCAAATATAGCTAAAATAAAGAATACAATGCATCATCTACATTCAACAACTTTTGTTACTCAAAAGAATTCATTTTTAGTTCAAGCCATATCTAAACTCTTGCATGTGTCCCTAAGGCTAAATTTCATTTAGCCATGTTAATTCTTTGTGATATCTTTTAACTACCTTATAAGCCACTTAACCATGCCATTAAAAAAAGAAAATTGATATTGACCCCTCTCGTCGTTGATCTATTTCCTACATAAAATATGGATACATCTAATTTTTTTTATCAAGTGCTTATCCCTTTTGATATGATACTTGAGTTATTTGAAAATGACTTCTTCTAAACTTAAGTTGTTCATCTTCAGTTTGTAATTCCCGATATAATATTTCTAAAAAGGTAAGAGTTTACTCTATAAAATCGTTTCTCAATACTTAGACTTACACTACTTGATACATAGGAAATTTTCTTAACATATCTATTGTAAATAGCATTGAAAATATATACCATCTACTCTCAAAATATTCTAACTATATTTTGTCAACTTGAAACTAACCAATAATTCCATACATAAGACAATTTCACATTCTTAAAACAACAATATATTCTAAATAGACTTCAAAATACTTGACTTAAAAATGATATATATTATAATGGTTTATTTTACATTTTTTATAAAAATATTATAAAATTTACAATCATTGCAATTGAAAAAACTTTATCAAACATGTTTTCCCCTCATTTTGTTTCAACAACTTAAATCTCATCATATTGTCAGTCTATAAATATTTATTTTATTAAGAATAATAAAAAGAAAATGAGAATAAGTAAATAACAAAATAATATTTTTTACATTAATCACTTTCTCACAAGAAAAATGAAAACACATAAATATTTATTTTATTAGAAATTATAAAACAATTTCAATAAAAAAAAACCAAAACACTTTTCCGTTAGTCATTTGTTCACTAATAAAAATATAAAAAAATTCAAATTGTATACCACATTCAATTTTCAAATTATAAATTTAAAAATTCTACTCATGCTTCTAGAATCACTGTCAATAACATTTATATAATCTCAATGCGTGAAAAGAAAAAACTGAACAAGTAATGAAGAACATATCAATAACATTTTAAATAGAATTGAAAGCAAGCAAATTTTTAGAACAATAACCTTTTATATAAAATTGAAAGAAAGCGAATTTTTAGAAGAAGAAAAGAGTTAATGATACTATCACAAAAATAATTTAAATGCTAATATATAATTTTTTACTACCAATTCTACGAACATTATTAATTAAATTCATAATGTGGATGTAAATATTTAGTTTTATTAATAATTTTATGAAATTAATTGAACTACGTTTATTAATCAAGAAGGCATAGGTTTTGTTTTTTTTTTTTTTTCAAACCAAGGCACATGTTACTTATTAAGTAAACTCATATTCTACTTGTTAACTAAATTATGGTTTAGAGATAGTTTTTATCTAAGTAGTGTAGCTGAAATGGTAATAGTCTCACAATTGTAATGTAAGCTATTCATGTAATCTAACCACCTTTTATAGCTTTTAAATTCATTCAAATTATCAAACTTATTTGTTTAGACTGAAAAAGTAAAATAATCAACAAGAATAAATGCTTGAGTTAATAGATAACCAAATAAGCATGAGTACATTCCTAACAAATGTGTATTAACTTATTATCTTGGAATTCCCAAATTTCTGCATAAAATTGATGAAAAACTTTCCAAAAAAAATGCACAAGCTATTTCTCAGCTCTCCAAATTTCAATTACTTTCTAAAATATACAAAATAAACACGATTACCAATATCATAGAATATTATGCCATGAAATATAAACATAACAATATCATAATATAACTACCAATTTATCATCATAAAATAAATACTTTAAAAATTATTATATACATAATACTTTTTTCAAGCGAATCAAAACATTAAGAAGCAATAATTTCCATGGTTGTAAGGGGCCCTGCAAATTGAAATTCCACTACTCTACAAATATATCTTTTGGAGAGATCTATAATCCATGTGTTACATAAACTCATACATGTGAATATGTTATACTTCACAGTGTTTTTACAGAGGTAGATTACGCATGGATATGAAATGCACATACAAAAACATGTGGAGCTTCAATGCTCTTCATTATTAATCAAAAGACATAAAATAGAAACACATAACAAAATATACTATATCACATGCTATACTTTTCCACTCATACTTATCTCGATTAGAGCATATATATATATATATATATATATATATATATATATATATATATATATTACCTTATCTTATCTTCACTATATCGAGATCTAACAACTTTATAAAGATGTCAATCTACTTTTTCAACCACTAACTTGTATATATCAAATTACTAACTATTAATGACTTATGTCTTCACCATATGTATTCATAAAGTCAATAATTATTTCCAAAAATAATGACTTATGTCTTCACCATATGTATTCATAAAGTCAATAATTATTTCCAAAAATAGTTATATAAGAAAATTCACTTTGTTAACTAATAACTTATTACCATTACAATTGAATGGTAAATGTGAATCTACCATGCTTATAGAAAAAACCATGTTAATAACTTATTAACATTTTATTTTATTGATTGATTTGAGTCATGTAGTATTTATATGAAGAAAAATTCATGTTATTACATTATCAGTATATTATAATCCCAATTTCCAATTAACATGTAACAAATCATTTTTATTCATTTTGATTTTTAAGATAAGACAATTTTCATAGTTCTAATTAAGTAGCTTCAAATTTTCAAATAATTAGACTCTCATTTTTGGATATATTTTTATTTATGTAATAAGATATTTCCAAATAATTAGTTTTTAAATAATTTAATTAAGTAATTCTAAATAATTCCTTTTTAGTTTTTAAATAATATAATTATTTAATTAACCCCGATGGGGGTGCCCAATTAAGGAGACAGGTGGTTGCGGGTTCGAGCATGGAGCCAGTTGGCCTCAACGCGCAACACACTTGACTTAGTGTCTATTGGGAGCCAGGCTCTCCCACTAGTGTTACTTAATGCAGGAAGGAGGAAATAGGGTGGTCATTAGCCGCTGGCGGGCGATGAGGAGGGAGTGTTGGGTGAGGGAGAGCATCGAGGTGTTGGCATCATGGCTTAGATAGAGGCTTGGGGTGACACTCCATGATGTTTTTGGGATTGAAGGGTATGAAGACAACTAGAACTGGCAAGATCTTTCGTTGTGGGATCCCGAAGAGCACAAAACAAACTACAATGATGAGAATTGTAGTCCAGGGGCTGGTGTGGCTGGGCGATGGGCTCTTGCTTACCCTTCCTCACTCTAGGTCTTTTTTCGACAAGGAATTTCTCCTTTGGAGTGGCAGTTAGGTGGAGAACATGGGGCGTTGCTCTTCCTTAGGAGTAGATTTTCTACCTTTGTGACCTACAATGCGCCACCGATCTCGCCAACATATAATGGGTAGGTGCACAGGAATTGCACTAGGAAATTTGAGAAATTCGATGTAGGGGAGGTATCCGGTGTTTTCGTATGTTTGGATCATATTCAATTGGTGTGGTGGGTTGCTCAGGCCAACCAGGTTCGTGTAACAGGTAGAGGAGGAGCCAAATGCATGCCGTGACAGTGAGGTTGTGCCAGCAGAGGAGGAGTCTGTCACCGTATGGAGAATCGTCCACCACATGACATACCTAGCTTGGGCTTGGAGACGACTAAGGGTCGCCACTGTGATGCAAATGCAACCATATCCCCAGATCACTCTAAGGGCTACATAGAGGCCCCGACTACCTTGGACTCCATAGCAGCTCAATTGAACACTCTCCATCTAAGAATGGAAACTCTCAGGGAGTGGCTCTACGATGATCAGAATGAATTGGTGGCCTACATAAATGACCTCCAACACATGCAGAATGAACTCCTAGACTCTCCAGATGGCCTTCGGCGATAGCTTCGGATAGAGCATATTGACTACCACACGCATGCGAGGGAAACATTCTTTACAGCTCCACCACCATTTTCCACCAACCCTCCTCTGTAATGTGTAATTCTGGCAAATTATCTTATTGTGCTACCTTCGTTTCAGAAATAACCAACGGCACGAGTTGTCTTGGCTTCCTTACAGGCTCAATCTTATTTAGAGAAGGTCTCTTGTTAGCTCTTAAGCCTCTTATTATGCCTGGTGTTGCCTCAATGATGTATACAATTTAACTATTGATGTACGATGTCTTTGAAATTTTGATAATATAATACAGTTACCTTGACCGACAAAAAAGAAAAATATAATTAAGTAATTTTAAATAATTAGGTTTTATATAATTTTTAGATATTCAAGGGTTGTCTACAAACTCACCTTTCATTTAAAAGTTATAAATATTTATTTTCCTTCTAAAATGAAGGGTAAATTCAAATATAATTTTTAAGGCTATGTTAGAAAATATACTTCTTGGACGGACACGACCCCTTCGGAAGGGCTAGGAAGATTCAAATCCCATTATTGTTTGCATTTATGTGTGTTTTTTAATATTAATGTAAATTTATTTAGACTTGGAATTTCTCATATTTTAATATATATCAAATTTTTAGAGATGCAAAATTTTATTTAAACTTTTATTATTTTAAATATATGATAAATTTAAAATGAACATAGATTAATGATAGTTATTAACAAACCATTCTTCTACTCCATGTTAAACAAAAAAGAAATAGGAACACACTATTGGAATATTTTAGCCATCATTTATAAATAATGATCATATACCTATGGTCCAATCATTCGCTAATAATTTTATCTATTTATGCTCATGATAGACTAGGAGTTAAAATGGAATTGAAGTTGGTTCTTAATGCCACATGTGGGTCCTTGGACATGCATCTAATAATTGTTTAGAATTTTACACCCTCTTGCAAGGTATTAAGCCAATAATCTCTTTGAAGGTTCACTTCCTCATCATCCTTCGCAACTCTCACATTGTTATCATTCCTATTCTAACGGGAAACCATCTTTCAAACCTATGACAATTTCAATTTTTAAAGAATTCAATTAGAGCTTAGAGCTCTCTCAAGGTTTGAAGTAAACCTTGTGCTAAGAGCACTAAACTTGCAGGATAATAAAATGGAAAAATGAGGTGCATTTATATAAGCATAACCTTTGCATCAACCACACATGTTAAGATGTCAACCCATCCCATGAGCTAGCACTGATCTACAATCATTAGGCATTCTTGATAATAATTGGAGCCTAGCCATCATTAATCTAGTTTGAATGCATAAGTTGTAGTGCTCACGTCCTCTACATCATTATACAATGAAGTCTAACTATATCACCCAATGTGGGAAAATGTATGAAGTCGAAGCACATTTTGCAGATGTTTAGTTGGAAACCTTCACTATGATGAATGTGGGTTTTCTCTACCATGCTCTACTTCTCCTCCTTCTTCATCTATTCTCCTCGCTTTGTACCCCTATCATTATGGTTTCTATACCTTCCTCTGTTACCTAGTTCCACTAACATTATGGATCCTTCACCTTCCTCCTCTTGAAGGAAGCTTCCTCCTTGGTCTACAATTTTATCTTGATGCCACACATAACTTTGTGTGCCATGTTGAAATGAGACTTATCTTATTCAACTCATAGTTACTCAATTCACAACATAGGTCACCTTCTCATTATACGTATATGGATAAAACATAAACAAATAGAAGATCAAGTCTGTTGTGTAAGCAGAAAAATGGATGTTCCCACATCTCAGTTATTTTCAATGTAGTATGGGCTCTTCCCTCATCTACTCATTTGGCCTCCTCTGGTATGTGCCTCTCACTTATCTCATTTCAAAGTAAAGTATGTACAATTTTGGGAGCTTTTCTTCCAATCTATAGTTCTTGAGGCTTAAAGGAAATAGATAGATGGCTTTCTTTTGTGATTATAGCCTTCTTTATGTCCAATATAAGCAAAATCTTATATTTGCAATAAGGCGTGATAAAAATCAAATCAAACTGCGTAGTTCAAGCATCAAATTTTATTAATGAAATTATGTAATTATAGGTTAAATATATGCCAAAAATTAAATCCATGATGAACATGAAGAAATTACACATCTCCCACATCTTCATTAACACACCATTCAAATGCTTAAACCATAATTTCATATATATATATATATATAATTATAATTTTTAAATCTCCTAGTAAAGTTCAAATTACATTCAAATATCTTATGTATAGCTCACATTGGAATATTGTTTTACTATTAATATAATTTTAAATGTTACATGCCAATTCTATATGAAAAATTAAATGAGTTACACATTTCACTTATTGGGAAGTAGAAAGTTATAACATTATTTTACTTAAATTGGGCATTGAAATATTTTATTTAGAGCCAATATGAAAGTGATTTATGTTATTTATATTTTTGTCAAATCTTAAAAAATAAGATGTTTAAAAAAAAATAAGAAAATATTTTCAGCTATAAAAAATTCGGTCCTCTTGCTATGTGATAGATTAAAAATAAAATATTTTTATACTAATTCTTAATATACCATGTGTTGAGTTGTTAAAGAAGATATAATATTATAGAAAGAGCTAAAAAAAATTCTACCGAGATCTTCTTTTTCATAATTTTCCTCTCATTTATATATCACTTTCATATATTACTTTCAGCCTTAAAAAGATATACATTATTATCAACCAAACAAGTCGGGCCGAAACGGACTTAACATGGCAAAAGATAAAAACAATTATACGTACATCTTTCATACATAAATAATTTATATATGTACTTTTTTTTATAAAAAATGAAAACATTTATCACAATATTTATAATTTATTGCATTGCCATCTTTATCTATCAATAACTTAACCAATAAATTATTGAACACAAATAATTGGTTCCACATCCATATATACAAATACATTTATGATTAAAGATTACATGAAACCAACGATTTCAGAATTTAAAGTGATTTATCTACTAACTTTCATTACACAAATTAATCACCTTGTGTAATCACCTTGTCTGATATATTAATGTTATTTTAATTTACAATCATATTTATAATTAGTACAATCATATTTATAATTAGTACAATCATATTTAATAATTTGTTTCATATCATTAAATATTTTTATATTTATAATTTCAAGATTTATAATTAGTACAATTACATTTAATAATTTGGTTGATACACAACAATTAATATCATTTTCATATGTTGATTGGCATATAAAAGATGGAAAATGTTATTGATTAATATATATCAACCACATTAGTAAATATGATTTTTCTAGTTAAAGTCAACATATGCGGTGGATTCATTGACTATTGTTGATAAGGGGTGTCGACGTTGATCAAGATTGATGAGGCTTCCCATTGTTAAGCTTACATTAATGTTAATGCTAATAGTACATTAACGTTACAAAAATGGTTACATTAATGGTTGAGATGGTTGACGTAGCTTACCATGGTTGAACGGGGTTGACCATTATTGACCATATCCAACCATAGATATCTCTAATGACCATTATAGTTGACCATATTTAACCATAGAGACATTGGTTGACCATGTTTGACAATTCTAACCATAGTTGACCATGGTTGGCCATTAGGAGTTGGTAGAGCATGGAATGTTCTAGGTTGACTATGGTTGACCAAAGATGGCCATGGTTGATCATGTTTGATGATGGTTGATCATGGGTGACCATCATCAATCACAAATACCGTTTTCATGGTTAACCACGGTTTATCATGGTTGAACATAAAGATATTTATTGACAATTATGCTTGACCATATTCAACCGTAGAGAAAAGGTTAAACATGTTTCTCCATTCTAGTGGTAGAGAGCTTGATTGACCATTATGGTTGATTATGGTTGATCATGGTTGATTAGGAGCAACCAAGGGTGACCATGGTTTACCACGATTGACCATATTCAACCATGGTCCACCATGGTTGATCATGGTTAACCAAATTAAACAATATATACCTTTATCATGGTTGACCATGGTTGAACTTGATCATGATTAACAATGGTTCACCTTGATCATGATTAACAATGGTTCACCTTGATCATGGTTGAACATAGTTAGCAATGGAAGCCTTGATCATGGTTGAACATAATCAACAATAGAAATCTTGATCATGGTTGACCATCATTGGGGATATTCAACCATGGTTGATCATGGTTGACCAAGGTTAAGATTATTCAACCATGGCTGGTCATGGTTGGACATGGCTGATCATGGTTGATCATGGTTGACATTGGTTGATCATGGTTAATCATGGTTGGCAATGGTTGATTATAGTTTACCATAGAGACATGTATTAACAATTATGCTTAACTGCATTCAACCATAAATACCTTGGTTGACCATGTTTGACCACTATAACACTAGAGATCTTGATTAAGCATTATGGTTGATGATTTCCGATCGTAGTCAACCAATGATGACCATGGTCAACCATATTCAACCATGATTGATCATGGTTTACCAAATTCAACCATATAGGCTGTGATCATGGTTGACCATGGTTGATAATGGTTGACCATGACTAATCACAATTGATCATGGTTGATTGTGGAGACATTTATTAACCATTATGGTTGACCATATTCAACGATAGAGACCAAATTTAACCATGTTTGGCCGTTCTAACCATAGACATCTTGATTGACGATTATGGTTTATCATGGTTGATTGTGGTTGACCAAGGATGACCTAAGTTGACTAATGTTGACAATGTTTGAATTTGATCAACAATGGTTGACTACAACTGAATATGGTCGAGTTACATTGACTAAAGACAATTATGATTGAATAATGTCAACTATTTAAGTATGGGGGTTTACGCAGTGCATTATATTAGATATCATTTTGGGATTCAACTGCGTTAAGTAAGTCATTCATCTATGACCATTTCCATGAGAGGTAGTCGTAACTGACTAATTTCTCATGATTTTTGAATAGTTCACTTAGCACTCATTGCATCGGGTGATGCTCACAGGGGTGAAGAAGTGGAATTGAAACTAGTGAAATGAATCACATAGCATCAATCATCACTTATGGGGCTTGCACCCGGTAACCAGGACTTCCCAGGAGGTCACCCATCCCAGAACTCCTCTGGCTCAAGCGCGCTTAACTGTGGAGTTTTCCCCACAATCAAACCCACTTAGCTTGCTACCCCATTTGCAAAAACCTTAGCAAGTATTGTGCCTCATGAACCATTCAAGTAGAGATCCCTTGACTCTTTTTGAATTTAAGTATGGGGGTTTACGCAGTGCATTATATTAGATATCATTTTGGGATTCAACTACGTTAAGTAAGTCATTCATGTATGACCATTTCCATGAGAGGTAGTCGTAGCTGACTAATTTGCATCGGGTGATGCTCATAGGGGTGAAGAAGTGGAATTGAAACTAGTGAAATGAATCACATAGCATCAATCATCACTTCCGGGGCTTGCACCCGGTAACCAGGACTTCCCAGGAGGTCACCCATCCCAGAACTCCTCTGGCTCAAGCGTGCTTAACTGTGGAGTTTTCCCCACAATCAAGCCCACTTAGCTTGCTACCCCATTTGCAAAACCTTAGCAAGTATTGTGCCTCATGAACCATTCAAGTAGAGATCCCTTGACTCTTTTTGAATTTAAGTATGGGGGTTTACGCAGTGCATTATATTAGATATCATTTTGGGATTCAACTGCGTTAAGTAAGTCATTCATGTATGACCATTTCCATGAGAGGTAGTCGTAACTGACTAATTTCTCATGATTTTTGAATAGTTCACTTAGCACTCATTGCATCGGGTGATGCTCACAGGGGTGAAGAAGTGGAATTGAAACTAGTGAAATGAATCACATAGCATCAATCATCACTTCCGGGGCTTGCACCCGGTAACCAGGACTTCCCAGGAGGTCACCCATCCCAGAACTCCTCTGGCTCAAGCGCGCTTAACTGTGGAGTTTTCCCCACAATCAACTATTACTAAATATAGTAAACATCTAGTTAACTAGGTTTGATCATGGTCAACTATTTAAGTGTTGACTATAAAGGATGAGTTTGTTCTACTATGTGTGACTAATGTGGTTAACTATTTTTAATTATTAATATTAATTAATAATATTAATGGGCCATTATGTTTGACTGAAGTTGAAAAGTGTTGACAGTTAAACATAGTCAAACATAGTCCAACATTGTCAACCAGATTAGTAAATGTGGTTGACTAATTTTCTAATGTTGCATTGCAACAATGTTTTTCACATTGCAATTTTGCATATATGTATGTACGATTCCAACATCGCACCATGTTTGATTATTAAAATCAACTAGTAATATTAATAGTTAATTATGTTTGACCAAAGTTTAAGAGTTTTGATTGTCAAACATAGTTGAACATAGTCAACCAGATTATTACATGTAGTTGACCACATTTTATAATGTCACATTGCCTCATTAGATGAGCTCCAATGTAATATAATACTGTAACAATGTTGGTCCAATTCTACTATTGGAAATATTTTTGTACCATTTTGATGTGTTTAAGGCCCAAAAATATATGCCTCAACATCGGGGAAAGCCGCCTAGTTGAGAACTTATGGCAGCTCCTTTTCTATTTTGAATAGTGGGTCCAATTGGGTTTATGGGACCAGTTTCCCTTAATAAAAGATAAGAAGTGGATGTGATATACAAGTGTAGGATTGATTATGTGAATGGAACTAAGAAGCATAAATACATAGACTTAAACTATCCATCCCAGGAAGGCTTTTTTTTTTTGTAGATGTGAGTTATAAAGATCTCACATTAAACATGATAATATAGATCATGAAATTTTTTTTGAGGTTAAAATATATAAAGATAACTACTTTAATTAAATAGTTAATTAGATAAGTTTTTGTAACATATCACACATATCACATATCATTGTTCATTCATATACTTAAAAGATTTTAATTAAGCACATCAATTCCACCACTTCCTAGTCAAATCCCGGCCCCCCCCCCTGGCTTCCTCGTCCTCTTGTTTCAACCGTTAAATCCCTTAGTCAGATTAATCTCATTTTCTATCAAAATTTAATGAAGCTAAACTATATTAAATTAAATTAAATCCTTAATTAAACTAAATCAAAATAAATTAAATTAAACAAAATATATATATATATATATATATATATATATATATATATATATATAACTAATTAATAATTCAAATTAAAACTAAATTAATTAAAATAGATCATGATTAAGTTAAACAAAATTTATATTCAAATAAAATAAAAATAAAATTATAATAAAATTGGATTGAAATTGAATTAAATTAATCATACTAAAATAAAACACAATAAATAAAAACTAAATCAAAATAGGATTAATTAAATTAAACTATATTATATTATATTAAATTAAATTAAATTAAAAAACAAAATTAAATTAACTAAATTAAATCATAATAAAGCTTTTGTTTAAATCAAATTAATAATAAAATAAAATTGGAAAACTAAATCAAAATAGGATTAATTAAATTAAATTAAATTATAATAAATTATATTAAAATTAAATTAAAAAACAAAATTAAATTAACTAAATTAAATCATAATAAAGCCTTTGTTTAAATCAAATTAATAATAAATTAAATTAAATGGAATTGAATGGAATTTAATTATCAAATTACATTAATCAAAATCAAATTAGATGAAAACGTATTAAATTTAAAGCAAATATCATTATTAGATTCAAATTCAAATTTAAATTAAATTAAATCAATCATAAATTAATTAATAAACCTTACCTTAATCAAAAACATGTCGGCTCTTTACACCACCTATCTTAACATTTATTTATTCATCCTCATTCTTCTCTGACTTCTTCACAAATTTAAATCCTGATGATGAACCACAGAGGATGGTTCGAAATATCGATACATAAAAACAATAAAATGCGATGGATCGGGAAGATACAACCACTCATATATTTTTGTAGGTCTTAATTATTTTCCAAATTAACTTATTGATAATATTTTTCAATTCATCTTTAATTTATCTTATTGATATTGCGTACGATTGGCTAATCTTAATGTTATAC
Organism: Pinus tabuliformis; assembly: GCA_031772625.1. Lineage (NCBI taxonomy): Eukaryota > Viridiplantae > Streptophyta > Pinopsida > Pinales > Pinaceae > Pinus > Pinus tabuliformis. The sequence goes on from CM062811.1 coordinate 963,995,630, forward strand.
TTTTATGCGGTTAATGAAGATAGGATATATCAAAGTCTTCGATGAGAGAAAGCACGAACCATAGGTACAACTTCTAAGTCGTTTAGAAACATGCCAAGCAATAGACAAAGCAAAGCATGATAATATATACAAATTTATAAGTATCCCATCCGTAAGGTACAAAGCTCTTAGTTATAAAATAAAAGAACTTGAAAAATGGGGACATTTGTGACAAGGTATCTACTAATAAATTAATTAATTTGAAATTAAAGTAAGTCAACTGCAACGACATTCAAATTAAAGTAAGTCTTTGTCTGTTAATCTAGAATCGAACTTGCTTATCTGTAAACATGTTTCGAACTTGCTTATCTGTAAACATGTTTCTTCCGCGTTTCTTTTACAAAAGAGTACCGACGGATGTTCTTCCTTCCTTCACCACCACCCGGCATGATCGTCCGTTCAAAGGCAACGAATATGTTGTCGGGTTTGCAGACTTATAAATATTCATGTGTAGTAAAAGGTATTTGTAAAGTAAGGGTCAGCTCCAAAATTTGAGCCTGCAACTCACCGACAACCCAGCTAATAACAAAGATTAGGCGCTGACGACAAAGTTTCCCTTCTGTTCATACAATGCGGGGCTGCAACCAGAAGAACTACGACATCAGGCCTTTATGGGGATGCTTTCATGGCAGACGTAGGGTTCTGCAATTTTTAATATTGATGGTGGTGATGATGCATGTATTTGTGGACAGTGGGAACTTTGATTTTGAAATAAATCACACAAGAGATCAAACCAGTCAAGGGACATCAAGCAGAAGGGCATTGATTGGATCTTCACCACCTGAATGTAAATTAAAATGCGGCGGATGCACTCCCTGTGTGAACGTACTAGTTCCCATCCATCCAGGCACTGTCAATCCACAGAATTCTGAGAACTACTACCCTCAGGTTTGGAGATGTAAATGTAGAAGCAGGCTATACAATCCATGATTTCAGTCATTCTGATGTTATATTGTTGAGTTATTCTAGTATTGATCCATTTGGACCATCATATGAAATTTTCTATATGGAAATCTCAATATTCGGACAAGATATGAAGTCCTACTTAGCATTCTCAATTTTGGTAGAATGTTGTTTTACCAGATCTATAAAAGATACATGGATTTACCAAAGCTATATAAAATAATCTAGTTTAAAATATTACCAGACGAGATGAAGTTCTTCTATATAGCATTCTCATACTGGATAGAATGTTGTTCTACCAGTTGAGAGAGTAGACAGAGTTTTACCTACTCATGGATACACTCATAAGGAACATATAATATTTTCTTTTACAAATACACGTATATGGAACATGTAAATCTCAATGTTGCAAATACAAACAGGAAAGAACTGTTCATTGATTCACATACTTGATCGGCAGGGATGAGCCGCAGCACAAAAGTATGGAGAAAATGTGATCCTCTTGCTATTACTAATATGAAGTGAATTCATATTGATGACGACATTATAACATGTATTAATGCTATGTCTAATTTTGTAACAATTGTCTTAGATTGTGGAAGAGGTCTTTGCTGGATGGTTTATGTTGTTGTTCAGACACTGCTTCCCACTAACTACTACTGTTGGAAGATATGGTTTGCCCTGCTCTCTTTCTACTGTTCCGTTATGCGGAGTAATCCTAGCAAACCATTAGACATCCTAGAAAAGGAACACTAGTATCATGGGAGCATGGTTGTGGGTTTTTGGCTTTACACCACTAGAGGTCTAAATTCCAATTGTTTGCCCGGTTACATGCTAGGAAGTTTGAAAATCTTGAAAACATTGAATCTGACTGGCTACTTTCTTTTCAAATTCTAATCCTGCTTCTACCTCCCCCAGAGTTTGAATCTACGCTGTTGGATTTATACCATTGGGGATTTCAACTCCAGTAGTTTACATCGTTATATTCTAACAAAGCCACAATATATAGTTTGAATCTAGGCGGTTGGATTTATACCATTGGGGACATGAACTCCAGTACTTTACATCGCTTTATTTTAACAAAGGCACAATATATAGGGTTAGGGTTACGGTTAGATTCAATTATTATTATTATTATAATATCATAAAGGGTCGGGGTTTTATATTATTCAGGATTTGAATCTGGGATTTTGGTGCTTCATTAGGGAGGGCTTCAACTTAGTTTGTTCGTATAGCTGCACACTGTTCCAACCACCATATAGGGTACTTTAAATTCCTTATTTTTATATGTTTAAACTTACACACTTGGCTTTCCAAGAAGATTTTACACTGCTTATTTATAGAATTACACTTTCCAATCACACTATGGATTAGTTTAAATATATATATTAGGCTAAAACAGTATGGATTAGTTTAAATATATATATTAAGCTAAAACGCTCCACGAAGCCTCCGCACCAGCTAGAGGTTAAATTTTGGTATTTAGGTCATTAAACTTAATCCTAAACAACGAGCCTAAGACACAACAGGACCTTACACACCTCCCCATTCGAACTATAAAATGGTAATTTTGATGTAATAACAACCTTAGAGAACGAGTATTACAACCTTAGAGAACGACTTGATATGGATTTCAAATAAAATTTCCTTTAAAGTCAATATATCAATTTCAAACCTTTTTTCTCAAAAAACTCGTGTACAAGACATATTAGTGAATGGTGAGTTGCTAGTGATAGCATCATGGAAGGGTAAATTGCAAGAGATTACAATGATTTATCTAGATTCATGATGCTTCATTGACTACGGATTTACAATTTCTCTCTAACGACATATACTTTTTCAGGAATGACAATAATATAATGTAGCTTGCGAGATTGATTAGGTCAAAATGGAAGTTAATAGTTGCTTACGAAATGCCCAAGCTACCAAGCTACATGGAGATGAGTAAGGGCAATGAGATGACTCCAAATGAGGCAGGAACGGAGGACCATGAACTACAAGAGATTCTAGATAGGGAAAATCTAGATCTAGAAATATTTCTGGAATAATGAAAGAACAAAGGAGTGGACTCCTTGCCCAAAGAAGATTATGATCGAGTTCAACAACTCTTTCTATGGAGGGCACAATTGAAGGGAACAGGTGTCAAAAGAAACCACGAAAGCCAGGAGCCAAGTGGGATCAAAATGACGGGGAACTCACAGGCACAATCTCCAAAAGGAATCAGGAAGGAAAAGTGGCAAGAAAAGACAGAATGAATTGCTAACCGAATGTGGAAAACTACTGATTAACTGAGGTAAGATGAAAGATCTTACCAGCTATTCCTTTACTAACCTTTCTTAATGAAGCTCAGAACCTGGAATATTAGAGGTATAGGTAGTAGAAGGAAACAAAGGAATCTAAGTAACAAAATAAAAGAAGAAAAACTAGACATGGTCTTTATTCACGAGACTAGATGTTCAATGGAAAAAATAAGAGAAATTCATAACAAATGGTTAATCAAGTATGAGTATTTAGAGGTTAAGGCAAATAACTTGGCATGTGGGGTTCTCACACTGTGGGATCCATAGAAATTTGGAATCTTGGATTTTGAAGCATCTAGGAACTATCTATTTTGTGTGTGTAATCCTATCGGTGACAAGGAGACATACATGATAACAAATGTTTATGGACCTCAAAAGAAAGTAGACAAACTCAAGCTTCTTAGCTCCCTCGAAGGTCTAAGAGCAAGACATCCCAATATGCCTTGGATAGTTGCAAGTGATTTCAATATGATAAAATCTCTTTCAGAAAGAAAAGGAGGCACTAGACAGCTAGGCAGAGACTCTGAAGCCTTCCAAGATTTCATTATGAACATGGGACTAGTGGACATTGAGACAATTAATGGAACCTTCACTTGGAACAATAAAAGGGGAGGGGCTTCCCAAGTGGCTTCTAAACTTGATAGATTTATTGTTTCTGAGGATCTCCTCCTGATAGGTCCAGCCATCATAGCTTCCATTCTGCCCTTTGGAGGTCTGAATCGCTGGCCAATTCAGCTAGAAGATACCTTTATGGGCACTCTGAGAAGCAGGCCCTTCAGATTTGAAAATGCCTCGCTTGCACACCCCAAATTCACTAGTAACATTGATAAATGGTGAAAAGAGGAGTTGAATATTCAGCGTACTAAAATGTTCATGCTCCAGGAGAGACTGAAACATATCAAATCCAAACTTAAAGCTTGGAACAAAAAGGAATTTGGTGATATCCTCAAAGCCATAATAGAAACTGAGTAGAAACTACAAGAAATCAATCAGATCAATATCACAGAGGGCTTCAATGAAGAGAGGCAAAACTAACTAACTCTTTGCAGGAAGAATGGGAGTATCGATGCTTACAAGAGGAAATTTTCTGGAGACATAAATCTAAGATTCAATGGATCAAAGAGGGAGAAAGAAATACAAAGTTCTTCCACAAATCCACTATGGCCTACAGAGCACACAATAGAATCACAAAGATTAAAGATTCTCAGGGTATTGAGCTTGTCTCTCACAAAGACATGGAATCGAACCTAGTACAATGCTTCTTCAATATTGCAAAGGAACCAATGGAGGATAGATATAGGTTCATTGATCAGTTCACTCACTATATTCCTAAGTTGGTCACCAGAGAGGACAACCAAAATCTCAACAGGCCAGTCTAGGAAGAGGAGGTCAGTGAGGCGATTAAGGAAATGAAAAGTGGAAAAGCACCAGGCCCGGATGGATTCAATGTAGAATTCTTGAAAGCCTGCTGGGAAATAGTCAAACAGGACATCCTCGATGTTGTGGAAGACTCGAGAAAATCCAAAATGGTTTTGAAAGCACTGAACACTTCCTTCATAGCTTTAATCCCCAACAAGGAAAATGCTATGACTCTGGATGGTTTTCGACCCATAGCCTTATGTAATGTGGTGTATAAAATCTTCTCCAAAGTGATCACCAATAGACTCAAGCCCCTTCTACCTTCCCTAATCTTGGAAGAGCAAACAGGCTATGTGGAAGGAAGACAAATTCTCAACAACATCATCCAAGCACATGAGGTGGTACACTCTCTCAAATACAATAATCAAGCAAGTATGATCATTCAGTTGGACCTTGCAAAATCCCATGACAAACTTAGCTGGTCTTATATCAGAGCTATTCTAAAAGCCTGTGGCTTTGACAAAAACTGGATAAGATGGGTTATGTCGCTAGTTACCACGACTAGTTTTTCCATTCTGCTTAGTGGAGCTCCCTCAAGTACATTTACACCTTCGAAAAGGCTCTGACAAGGAGATCGACTCTCACCTTTCCTCTTTCTCCTCCTGATGAAAGGGCTAGGTAGGGCAATAAAAATGGAAAATGTTGAAGGTCGAATTCATGGTATCAAGCTCACCCCAGATGGAGAGGCTAACACTCATCAACAATTTGTGGATGATACTATGTCTCACGGCATACCCATAATTAGGGAAGCAAGAGAAATAAAAAATATCCTAAATGACTTTGCTATGGCAACAGGCACAGAGGTAAGCCTCAACAAGTCCAAAGTTTTTTTCTTTAATACTAATATTGCTATACAGAGAAACATTACCAGAATTCTTGGTTTTCAAAGGGAACAGTTACCTTCCAAATATCTTGGCATTCCTCTTACAAACAAACCTCTAAGCAAGAAAATATGGGAACAAATTTTAAATAAACTTCAAGACAAGATTAGAAAGTGGGCATGCAAGGCTTTAAACTTAGCTGGACGGCTTGCGCTCACATAGGTGGTACTGCAGGCCATTCCCATTTTCATGTTTGTAGCTCTCCTTGCTCCTGAAGGTATTAAGCAGCAGATAAGGAGCATACAAAGAGACTTTCTGTGGGGGAGAGGAGAAGAGAAAAAGAAGTCAGCTTTAGTTGCTCGGGACAAGCTCCGCAACCCCAAAAGTCATGGAGGCTTGCGGTTGTATGATCCAGAGACTCTAAGCAATGTTTCGGGAGTTAAGCTTTGGTGGAGATGGATCAAGGAGTCGAATGCCTCCTGGGAAAAGATTTGGAAACAAAAGTATGCCAAACATTAGCAGGAGAAGGATCATATTAGAATGTCAGGACAAACAAGGGGCTCACACATTTGGAACCTTGCTTGAGAAAATAAAAGCATTATTCAGCAACATTATTTCTGGGAAATCCAAGAAGGGCACTGTGCTTGATTTTGGGAGGATAGTTGGCAACAGGAACCCTTCCTGTATAGGAATGACCTGGCTACCCTCCAGAGAGACACAGATAGCAAAGTTCTGTTAATGGTAAAAGATTTATGGGACTAGTGCAGTAATAATGAAAAATGGAGGAAATAGAAGGATCTAAGTTACAATGATGAGAGTCCTTTGAAGGCCAAGGTAGATGCTCTTATCTAGAACTTAGAGCATAGATGGATTCTGGTTTCCTCCTCACCTGACCAATTAAGATGGGGGGAGTATAATGAAGGTATCTTTAACCTCAAAGAGGCAAAACAAGTAATCACATGATTTAACATTGTGAATACTGATCAAGTCTGGAAGGAGCTTTGGCAAACTCCTCACTGGATGAAAATAAAGTTATTCATCTGGCTAGTGCATCAAATAAGGATCCTAACCTGGGAAAACATCCTAAAGAAAGGCTTTAGTGGCCCTTCCAAATGTCACCTCTATGGCTCACATGAGGAAATGATTGAACACCTTCTCAACCTCTACCCTTTTTCTGCTGAGGTGTGGAATTGGGTGGCCTCAATCTTCAAACAAACTAACAGGGACAGTCTCAGCATCTCCAACACTTTGAAAAACTGGAGAAGGAACTTCTTAGGGAATGAGATCATTGACAAAGCCTGGATGTTGGTACCAGGCTTTGTAATTTGGAATGTATGGAAAGAGCGCAATAGGTGGATATTCAAAGATAAATCTAGGGAGCCCCAACACACAATCGATCAAATTCTAAAACAACTTAAAGACATAGTAAAAAGCCTATTGAAGTCACTTCCTAAGGATCCTCTTCTGCCTCAAGAGGAGAATATTATACTTAATTTGGGACTCCAATCCATTAGTCCTCAAGGATTAGAAAAGGCAGTGAGAATAATAAACACAGGGGCCAGTAATTGGAAGCCCTCTCCACAGGGTTTCTTCAAGGTAAACATTGATGGATCTTCTAAGGGCAATCCAGGGGTAGCTGGCTTTAGGGGTGCCATAAGAGATCATGAGGGGCAAACAAAATACATCGTCCATGGCCACTTGGGGAAGGGTACAAATAACATGGCTAAACTCTTGGCATTAGATCAATGGTTGGAAATCCTGGTGGAGGAAAATTTATAGAATGCTATCATTGAAGCAGATTCAGAATTGATCATCAGAGCAGCCATGAAAATTCACAATGGAACCTCACTAGATAAAGTGTGGAAGCATTGGAATCTACTGCAGGTTTTTTACCATATACACTCTCACCTGCAAACCCTTAAAACGATAAGATTTGTTCATGTGAAGAGGAAAGAAAATAAGTTAGCGGATCAGTTGGCCAATGAAGGAGTGACTAATAGGGACAGGGATTCTCGACATGCTTGGGAGTTGTTACCTACTGGAAAACTACGAGAGGATTGTTTTCATCTGGCAACCAAATATATGGAACTATGGGTGAACAGAACTGATCGTAGGGATTCAGGAGCCAGGCAGGAGGACAAGGTCACCTAAATCGTCTACATTTTTTGGTTTTGGTTGCTCTCCAAAACACTGATCACTTTCGGTTTAACAATGAAGGTAATGAATCGGGCAACACCACAGATCTAGTTGCCTATTTTCATTTCGCATAGCGAGTATTTGACGGAGAATCCAGGCGAAAGGCTCAAAAGTTCCCTCTAGAATGGTCCGACGGCGACAAAGTGCTCTGGTTTTGCAATGAAACTGCAGATGCAAAACCACAAATGGTATATCAGGCAAGATAAGAACAGTTTCTAGTTTTTTGCTATATGCCTCCGATTCCACTCATCGTGTGACACGTGGCGACGAGAGGTGAGAGAAAACCGCCCTCATCGGACGGTTAACCCTCGCACTTCTCGTCCACCTAATATCCATGATGGCCGTTGGATCGGGGTTGTGTAATCAATGGCGAGATTTGGTCCATGCATGTTGCTCGCGAGTTTTGGACCCGAAATTGTTTAGTGTTTTTAACCTATCGCTGTCATGGGGTCCATGGTTGTAGAGTGGTTCGTTGTGGGTCCTAATGTGGACCCTCTGTGGAATTTTTGTAGGCTTTGTGTGGGCCTCGATCCATGGTTTCCAGGGCTTCTTTGGGCTTCTTTTGCGTTTATGTCGGCCCTGTTGGCTGGGACACTCTCTCAGAGTGAGCGCGGTTTCTTGTACACTTTTGGCTAGATTAATAGAAGGTTCTTCTCTTACTTATCAAGAAAAAAGAAATTACTTGATTAATCTTTATTTTATTAAATTATTAAAAGAGTGTCTGTGACTATTCAAGAAAGAGCACTTGAGTAGGGATTTATAGCCAAAATATTGTTAGTGATTAAGTGTACAAAGTGGAACTTCCCAAAATGTCTCAATACCAAGGAGAAAAGTTGATAAATAAATTAGGATAATGAGAGAAATATTATACTAAAGACTTAGATAGAGAGAAATTCTAAGTTGGGTTAAAAGAATAATAAAGCACTAGGGGTAGAAAAGAGCGCTTTAAAGAAAAAGACAATTTTTTTCTTAAAATTAAATAAAAAGCCTAGTAGCTAAGGTACACGGACCCTTAAAGCATGATGTTGCTAATGAAAAATATGTTGGGAATATCTATAATTAAACCACTCACAAACACAAGAAGGATGTTGATTCTTTAAGGCAAGAAGGTCTGCGCTGGGCAGGGATTGTTGGAGGCAATTCATGGTTGGGTGAAACATGCTCTGTTATAATCCCCTAGCATCTAGTCATGATTAGACATGTGTTGTCTTGATTCTACATGTTGATTTGTATAATAGCTTAATGCTTTCATAGTGATGAATTAGACTAAATATTTAATGAAAGAGTGAATTACATGCTTAGGTAATGAAATTTTTGTAATCTAGGTAAACTGCATCAACTACATATTAGAATTGAGAGTAAATAAGTTAAAGAATCCTCTTTTACATACCCTTAATAGTATTAGAAATTATAAATTAAATGATTCGAAAGATTGAATGGTAAGAATTATGTATTTATCTTAAATGACATACAAGTAATATAATTACTCATACGTCTAAGATGATAATGTTTTTTTGGGTATTGTGAGAGATCATTTAGTATTTCCTAGAAAGAAGGTTATATATATATATATATATATATATATATATATATATATGGAATTCATATATTTATAATATAGATTATATACCTGATATAGATTAGTTTGAATATCAAGGGATATTCCTAGTAACCAAATGAAGAGGCTTAACAAAATTTATCAATTAGATACAAATCTCATAGAGAACTTGTTAGTAACATTTTTGATAAGGAAATATGGAATTTCTCATGTATTCTGGTAAACTAAATAAATTATCTATTCTATTTGTGAGGATAGAAAAATGGATTTTTGATTAGAGTAGCTGTAGAAATATACTTCCATATATTAAAGACCTATATCATTCAAAATTTCCTATAAAGGATTTGAATAATCAAATCCTAAGAAAATCATTAATATATTAAAAAAAGGCTTTAATCAATTTGAACATACAAAAACAATGTGTAGTAGTTAATAGTCTAGATTTTCCATATTAATGTAACAATGATGGTAAACTAATCATTCGTAATAGTGTATGAATATTATATTAAGAAGGTAAGAGTATTGAATCAAGATGAAGGGAAAGAGAGGCAAGTTTCTAATTTATAGGAACATAAACAATTACAAAAAAAAATGTAACATAGAAATAGAGCTAGAGGGTAATATCTAACTCTAGTTATGAGAAAAAGGAAAATTCTTTCACTATAGTTAAAACAAAAATTCTAGGTTTGTTACAAATATAGATACCACACAAAATTTGAAATGAAAAATACTATGATTAAATCAAACAAAACTATATATATATATATATATATATATATATATATATATATATATATATATATATATATAGATATCATGAATGAAAAATAAGTCTGTAGTTCGTTAAGGCTCATGGCCTTTGTATACCAATCGTAACCCTAGTAGGGTTAGGAATCTAACAAGAAAGCCTGACTTGGGTTATCATGAAGAAACCCATTCATAAATGCACACCAAGATAGATTTAGGGAGATTCTGAGTGAATTGAAAAATGTCTCACCTGTAAGAAAAGAAGTGGAAGTCAATTCCAGGACTAAGGTGAACTTCCTCGGTACAAATTGAATAAGAATCTTTGCTTCCATAGGCCATTGGTAACCCACAGAGGATTACTATTATTAAGAATGAGGTAAGTGTCATAAAGATAACCATATAAACAAAAACATGTAGAATAAAATCATACCTACAAACAAGCCCGAGAATGTCCTCCTTCATTGAACTATGGAAGCCAAGGTAATACCCATCATTATTATATTATTTGAAAAGTAATAATTGAGTATAAAACAATTACAATGAAGAGTATAACGAATCAAAATGCTAACAGGATGATTTATTTGCCTTGGCCATTAGTATCCATAGCTAAAGTAGACACCAAGTTTCTCTATTAACTAGTAAAACATAATGAATAAAACCTAATTCCATACAATAATTATAAAAAACGAGAACACTCTCTTCGAAAAATCCATAGCACATATTGCAAAGAGAAATAGAAAGTACCTTACCCAAATGTCCATTAGAGCCAAATCATCATAAACTATCAAATTCCAACTCTAGTTCACCCTAAGAGCTAGGACAAGGGTTTAATGTGCTAAACCAGAAACAAAAAACACCAAATTGTATAAAACAAGGAAGTTGGGAGATGAAATAGAAGTTATCTCTCGAGGAGATATTTTCATATAAATTAAGTCATTATAATTTTTTCATCCATCTCAATTATTTAGAGTGGAAAAACTGGAGGAATCAACCCTCAAGACCATTTTTACATGCCAGACCAATTTTGACAAATTGGGGTCTAAAACCTTCGAGCATTATTTCGAGGCATGAAATGAAATTTTTGGGGACTGGAGTTTTGTTGCTTTAGCCCCACACTTTTTATTTTCTATTCTACACATAGAACCTTTCCAACGGTGCAAGAATAATGTCAATTGGAGTTTATATGTGAAATTTATGCCACTTAGAAGTTGGCCTTCCTGTTTTCACCACCATAATTCGAGAGGATGGCACTTCAGACCCTATTATTCATTAGATGGGGCTATCCAAGTGATCATGACGTAGAAGACTCGTTAAGATTCTATATTTTAATGATGGTTAAATTTGAGCGAGTCAAGCCTAACCACTAATAGGGTACTAGGTTGTGATATAACCATGCTACTAGGAGGAAAAGAGTTTCTGCTCTTTCGAGTGCATAAAGAGGATTTGTGACATGTAGTAGCCCATGGGCCGAAGACTATACTTCCTTGTTCTTGTAGCCATATTTCCATTCAGAGAAAGAGAGTAGAGAAACTTCACCTTCCAGTTGGGTTTTTCTCCCGAAAGGGTTTCCCAACGCATATATTGTGTTAGATGTGTGTGTCAGATTTTATTTCATTGTTCTGTATTTTTTGCGTAATTCTAAATTTACATGGATGCACTATTAATAGTAAATCTACATATTGGAAAATCTAAAAAAATTACAATATTTTAGAATTTCATATTTGAAATATCAACAACAATTTACGGATCAACTATGAATTTGAAACTCTAGAAATCCAAATTTACGTAAGGCTAACAATGTTACAGAAAAAACATGGTGTGTGTCAGATTTTATTTCATTGTTCTGTATTTTTTGCGTAATTCTAAATTTACATGGATACACTATTAATAGTAAATCTACATAAATCTACATATCGGAAAATCTAAAAAAATTACAATATTTTAGAATTTCATATTTGAAATATCAACAACAATTTACGGATCAACTATGAATTTGAAACTCTAGAAATCCAAACTTACGTCAGGCTAACAATGTTACAGAAAAAACACTATTGAATCTTCTGCAAGTAAAATAAGAACACCAGTGAAAGCCATTAACATAGCAACGAAAATAACATAAAAAATATAATAAAAAAAAAGGACATGAAGTAACAAAAACTGTACAGTGATTTCCTTATGATTTCAAAGATATCGATAATGAATTAATGGAGATTATAGCTTATATAGTAAACGAAGGAATAACAAAAGGTACAATTTTCTTTAGTAAGTGCAGTGCCCGTTTAATTTATTTATTTTTGTGGAAATTAGGTATGTTACATTACTTTAGTCAAATTATACCGCCATGAGGATAATGGTGATTTCCGTTTTAAAGTAATTTAACAGACGTTAATGATAGTTATCCCAATAAAATAACATGCACGGTGGAGGATAATGGTTTTAAACTCATGACAATAAAGACACATTTTCATTTTAAAATAACTGCCATAGCTTTTGACTCAATTACCGAAGAATCCACAATACGAACCAATAACTGCCATAGCTGTTATTGATTGTTTTCAGCCAAGAAAGAAGATTAGAGTAAATACTTATTTAAAACTTCTGCATAATTACTTTATACTAAATTTATGAAATTTAAATTTACATACTGATTTTATTCCATGAGAAAAATCATAAATATTTCATCCAATGCAAATTCAATTCGCAATATGCTTTATTCATATTAGGTGAATTTGTAAAACGGTTACAAATTTATATTTTTTTCATGTACTTTATCAACCATTTTCTCTAAACTTTTACCAAAAATGTAAAAAAAACAAAATTCAAATATAAATTTGCTCTCTTTATTTGTTACTATGTTAGTTTATTAATGGGTATATGATACCATATTGCTCCTTGAGGTTCTTTTTAGTGAAAAAGTGATTCTTACGGCCTATTCTATCCCTTCATAATTTTCCTTTAGAGGTTCTATCTAAAAAATAAATTATAATTAAATGTTTTTATATGTGTAAACTTCAAAATTTATAATTAGTACAATCACATTTAATATTTTGGTCACTAATAAGTGTCACTTTTATATGTTGATTGTCATATAAAAAGTGGAAAATGCCATTGATTAGTATATGTCAACCACATTAGTAAATATGATTTTGCTAGTTAAAGTCACCATGCAGGGTGGATACATTGACCATGGTTGCTAAGGGGTATTGACGTTGATCAAGGTTGATGAGGTCTCCCATGGTTAATATTACATTAATGTTACAAAAATGGTTACATTAATGGTTGAGATGGTTGATGTCGCTGACCATGGTTGAATGAGGTTGACCATTATTGACCATATTCAACCATAGATATATCTAATGACCATTATAGTTGACCATATTTAACCATAGAGACCTTGGTTGGCCATTTTTGACAATTTTAACCATAGTTGACCATGGCTGGCCATTAGGAATCAGTAGATCATGGAACATTCTAGGCCGACTATGGTTGATGAAATATGGCCATTGTTCATCATGTTTGACAATGGTTGATCATGGATGACCATCGTTGATCACAAATACCCTTTTCATTGTTAACCACAGTTCAACATGATTGAACATAAATATATTTATTGACAATTATGCTTGACCATCCATCTGTTAAATGCATGCTTGGAGTGCATTTATACCTACTCAAGTCACAAATTGACTTATACCATTCTAATGGTAAGTTATGTATGGAATCATAATATATACATTATATTGTTAAATTAATCCTCTCCTTCTCATAATTTACCAATAGCTCTACATTTATTTTTGCTTTGTCTATGCATTTATACCTATTCAGGTAACAAATTGACTTATACACTTCTAATGGTAAGTTATGTATGGAAATAAAATACATACTTTCAACTATTGATTTAATTCTCTCCTTCTCACGATTTAAGATTAGCTCTACATGTTTTGTTTTGGTTTATCCCTACAAAAGTTGTAGTGGTAATTTATGATCCTTTGATTTACCATGGGCATTTAGAATAGCAACTTTAAGAGCGGTCCTTCAATGTTTGGTATATGTAGTTGCCCTTTTATATGTAATACCCCAAAAAAACATTTTATCTGTTCAATCCCATTACAATCTTTTACCACACAAATCCATGGAAATGTTGTCTTCTATTCTCATTTGAATGTTCCTTTATGATTCTTTGATGTTTTCTCCTATTCAAGAATCGTAATTCTATGTTATTCATGAACTTCACGTGGATGAAAATCAAAATCGTTTCAGAAAGGATATGGTTGAACAAAATGTTGATTGATTCAAAATGCATCCAAAAGTGATAATTTTTGTTTAACTATTTTAGGGCGACGAATGACAATCATTTTCCTAGAATAAATACATATCCAATCAATTAAAATAATGAAAAATATAAATATGTAAACAAATAAATAACTTTGTGCAATGATGAAAACAAAACAACTAATAATATTAGAAGCATCATTAAAAGAAATTTCAACTTTATTTGATTGGTGAAAGGTGAAATTGATGAGGCCAAAGAAGAATCATATAATTTGGATGCATATCAAATCTAGGTAAAATAAAGAATCCAATGCATCATCTACATTCAACAACTTTTGTTACTCAAAAGCATTCATTTTTAGTTCAAGCCATATCTAAACTCTTGCATGTGTCCCTAAGGCTAAATTTCATTTAGCCATGTTAATTCTTCATCATCTCTTTTAACTGCATTATAAGCCACTTAACCATACAATTAAAAAAAAATGATATTGACCCCTCTCCTCGTTGATCTATTACCTACATAAAATATGTGTACATCTAATTTTTTTATCAAGTGCTTATCCCTTTTGATATGATACTTGCGTTATTTGAAAATTACGTCTTCTAAACTTATGTTGTTCAGCTTCATTTTGTAATTACAGATATAATCATTCTAACCAAGGTAAGAGTTTACTCTATAAAATTGTTTCTCAATACTTAGGCTTACACTACTTAATACATATAAAATTTTATTAGCATGTCTATTGTAAATAGCATTGAAAATATATACCATCTACTCTCAAAATATTCTCACTATCTTTTGCCACCCTGAAACTAACCAATAATTCCATACATAAGACAATTTCCCATTCTTAAGACAACAATATATTCTAAGTAGACTTCAGAATAACATGACTTAAAAATTATATACATTATAATAGTTTATGTTACATTTTTTATAAAAATATTATAACTATCATTACAAATGAAAAAGCTTTATCAACATGTTTTCTCCGCATTTTGTTTCAACAACTTAAATCTCATCATATTGTCATAATCTATAAATATTTATTTTATTAAAAATTATAAAAAGAAAAATGAAAATTATAAATTATAAAAAAAAAAAATTAAAATAAGTAAATAACAAAAGAATATTTTTTCCATTAATCAGTTTGTCGCAAAGAAAAATTAAAACCGATAAATCTTTATTTTATTAGAAATTATAAAACAATTTCAATAAAAAAAATAACCAAAAATTCCGTTAGTCACTTGTTTACTAATAAAAACATAAAAATTGAAATTGTATACCACATTCAATATTCGATTTTCAAATTATAAATTTAATGAAATTGTATACCACCTTCAATATTCAATTTTCAAATTATAAATTTAAAGATTCTACTCATGCTTCTAGGATCACTGTCTATAGCATTTTCATAATCCGAATTTGTGGAAAAAAAACCTCAACAAGTAATGAAGAACATGTCAATAACATTTTACATAGAATTGAAAGCAAATTCTGAGAACAATAGCATTTTATATAAAATTCAAAGCAAGCCAATTTTTAGTACAAGAAAAGTTGAAAGCAAATTCTTATAACAATAACATTTTATATAAAATTGAAAGCAAGCCAATATTTAGAACAAGAAAAAAGTGTTAATGATATCATCACAAAAATAATTTGAATGCTAATATATAATTTTACTACCAATTCTATGAACATTATTCATTAAATTCACAATATGGATGTAAATATTTAGTTTTATTACTAATTTTATGAAATTAATTGAACTACGTCTATTAATCAGGAAGGCATGGGTTTTTTTGTTTGTTTAAACCAAGGGATATGTTATTTATTAAGTAAATGCATATACTACTGGTTAACTAAATGATGGTTTAGAGATCGTTTTTACCTAAGTATTGTAGCTAAAATGGTAATAGTCTCAACATTGTAATGTAAGCTATTCAAAATTGTAACCTAACCACTTTTTATAGTTGTTAAATTCATTCAAATGATCAAATTTATTGTTTTAAATTGAGAAATTAAAATAATCAACAAGAATAAAGGTGTGAGTTAATAGATAACCACATAAGTATGGGTACATTCTTAAAAAATGTGTATCTACATATTATGTTGGAATTCCCAACTATTTACATAAAATTGATGAAAAACTCTCCAAAGAAAATGCACAAGCTATCTCTCAACTCTCCCAATTTCAATTACTTTCTAAAATATATAAAATAAACATGATTACCAATATCATCGAATATTATGTCATGAAATCTAAACATAAGAATATCATATTATAATTACCAATTTATCATCATCAAAAGAAAAATATTTAAAAAATTATTATATACATAATACTTTTTTCAAGCGAATCAGAACATTAAGAAGCAATAATTTTCATGGTTACAAGGGGCTGTGCAAATTCAAATTCCACTACCCTACAAATACATCTTTTGGATATATCCATAATCCATGTGTTACATAAATTTAGACATGTGAACATGTTATACTTGACCGTGTTTTCATAGAGGCAGATTACACATGGATATGAAAATGCACATATGAAAACATGTGGAGCTTGAATGGTCTTCACTATTACTCAAAAGACATAAACTAGAAACACATAAAAAAATAAAATATATCGCATGTTATTCTTTTCCACTCATACTTATCTCTATTAGATCATATATATATATATATATATATATATATATATATATATATATATATATAATCTTATCTTATCTTATCTTGACTATGTCAAGATCTAACAACTCTATAAAGACTTCAATATACTTTTTCAGCCACTAACTTGTATATAACAAATCCATAACTATTAATGACTTATGTCTTCACCATATGTATTCATGAAGTCAATAATTATTTCCAAAAATAATTATATAAGAAAATTCACTTTGTTAACTAATACCTTATTACCATTACAATTGAATGATAAATGTGAATTTGCGATGCTTATAGAAAAATCCATGTTAATTACTTATTAACATTTTATTTTATTGATTGATTTGAGTCATGTAATATTTATAGAAAGAAAAACTCATGTTATTAATTTATGAGTATATTATAATTCCAATTTCCAATTAACATGTAACAAATCATTTTCATTCATTTTGATTTTTAAGATAAGACAATTTTCATAGTTTTAATTAAGTAACTTCAAATTTTGAAATAATTAGACTCTGATTTTTGGATATATTTTTATTTTTGCAATTAGGTAGCTTTAAAATAACTAGATTTTTGGAATTAAAGATTTTCAAATAATTAGATTTTTGGAACTAGATATTTCCAAATAATTAATTTTTAAATAATTTAGTTAAGTAATTTTAAATAATTTGTTTCTAGTTTTTAAATAATATAATTATTTAATTAACCCCGATGAGGGTGCCCAATTAAGGAGACAGGTGGTTGCGGGTTCGAATGTGGAGCCAATTGGGCCTCCACGCATAGCACACCCAACTTAATGTGTATTAGGAGTCAGGCTCTCCGGCGAGTGTTAATGCCGGAAGGGGGAAATAGGGCTATCATTTGCAGTAGATGGGTGATGAGGAGGGACTACTGGGTGAGGGAGAGCATCGAGGTATTGGTGTCCTGGCTCAGAGAGAGTCTTAGAGTGCTAGTGCAGGACTATTTTGGGATTGAAGGGTATGCAGAGGACTGGAATTGGCAATATCTTTGTTTTTGGGATTCGAGAGAGCACAGGACAGGCAACGATGAGGAGAATTGCAGTCTCCGGGTTGGTGTGGCTGGTCGGTGGGCTCTTGCTTACCCTTCGTCACTCTAGGTCTTCTTTAGGTGGAGAACGTGGGGTGTTGTTCTTCCCTAGGATTGGATGGTATACCTTCATGACCTCTAATGCACCACCTAGCTGGCCAACATATAATGGGGAGGTGCACGAGAATTGCACTAGGAGATTTGAGAAATTCGACGTAGGGGAGGTAACCCGTGTTTTTCTTCGTTTGGTTCATATTCAATTCGTGTGGTGGGTCACTCAGGGAAGACATGTTCACGTAACGGGCAAAGGAGGAGCCGACTACATGCCACGACAGTGAGGTTGTGCCAGCAGAGGAGGAGTTGGTCACCGTATGGAGAATCGTCTGCCACAAGACATACCTAGCTTGGGCTTGGAGACGACTGAGGGCCACCAATCTGATCTAGAGGCACCCATATCCCCAAATCACTCTCAGGGCGACATAGAGGCCCCAACTACCTTGGACTCCATAGCAGCTCAACTGAACACTATCCATTTATGAATGGAAAATCTCAGGGAATAGCTATATCAATGATCAGAATCAATTAGTGGCCTACATAAATGACCTCCAACATATGCAGAATGAACTCCTCGACTCTCTAGATGGCCTTCGGCGGTAGCTTCGACGAACAAACCACCACCTTCCTGGGTTGGAGCCCTAGATATAACATATCGACTACCACACACATGAGAGGGAAACATTATTTACGCCTCCACCACCATTTTCTGCCAAACCTCCGCTGCAATCTATAATTCTAGCAAATTATCTTATTGTGCTACGTTTGTTTCAGAAATAACCAAGGACACAAGTTGTCTTGGCTTCCTTACAGGCTCAATCTTATTCAGAGAAGCTCTCATGTCAGCTCTTAAGCCTCTTATTTTGTCTTGTGTGGCCTCAATGATTATACAATTTAACTATTGATGTACGATGTCTTTGAAATTTTGATAATATAATACAATTACCTTGACCAACAAAAAAGAAAATATAATTAAGTAATTTTAAATAATTATGTTTTATATAATTTTTAGATATTCAAGCGTTGTTTAGAAGCTCACCTTTCATTTAAAAGCTATAGATATTTATTTTCCTCCTAAAATGAAGGGTAAATTCAAATATAATTTCTAAGGCTAAGTTAGAAAATATACTCCTAGGAAAGACTCAACCCCTTTGGAAGGGCTAGGAAAGATTCAATTCCCATTATTA
Source organism: Pinus tabuliformis (assembly GCA_031772625.1). NCBI lineage: Eukaryota > Viridiplantae > Streptophyta > Pinopsida > Pinales > Pinaceae > Pinus > Pinus tabuliformis. The sequence goes on from CM062811.1 coordinate 964,014,847, forward strand.
TTTGCATTTATGTGCGCTTTCTTAATATTAATGTAAATTTATTTAGACTTGGAATTTCTCATATTTTAATATATATCGAATTTTTAGAGATGAAAAAATTTCCTTAAACTTTTATTCTTCTAAATATATGATAAATTTAAAAGTAACATAGATTAATGATAGTTATTAACACACCATGCTTCTACTCCATGTTGAACAAAGAAGAAATAGCACCACACTATTGGAATATTTTAGCCATCATTTATAAATAATGATCATATACCTATGGTCCAATCATTCGCTAATAATTTTATCTATTTATGCTCATGATAGACTAGGAGTTAAAATTGACATAAAGCTGGTTCTTAATGCCACATGTGGGTCCTTGGGCATGCATCTAATCATTGTTTAGAATTTGACACCCTCTTGCGAGGTATTAAGAGAATAATCTCTTTGAAGGTTCACTTGCTCGTCATCCTTTGCAATTGTCACGTTATTAACATGCCTATTTTGATGGGAAACCATCCCTCAAGCCTATGACAATTTAAATTTTTAAAGAATTCAATTAGAGCTTAGAGCTCTCTCAAGGTTTGAAGCGAAGCTTGTGCTGAGAGCACTAAACTGGAGGCTTAATAAAATGGAAAAACAAGGTGCATTTATATGGGCATACCATTTGCATCAACCACACATGTTAAGATGTCGACCCATCCCACGAGCTAGCACTACTCCACAATCATTAGGCATTTTTTATAATAATTGCAGCCTAGCCATCATTAATCTAGTTTGAATGCATAGGTTGTAGTGCTCACGTCCTCCACATCATTATACAATCAAGTCTAAGTATATCACCCAAAGTGGGAAAATGTATGAAGTCGAAGTAAATTTTGCAGATATTTAGTTGGAAACCTTCATTATGGTAAATGTGGGTTTTCTCTACCTTGCTCTGCTTCTCCTCCTTCTTAATCTATTATCCTTACTTTGTCCCCCTATCATTATGCTTCCTATACCTTCCTCTGCTACCTGGTCCCACTAACATTATGGATCCTTCACCTTCCTCCTCTTGAGGCAAGCTTCCTCCTTCGTCTACAAGTTTATCTTGATGACACGCATAATTTTGTGTGCCATGTTCAAATGAGATTTATCTTATTCAAATCATAGTTACTCAATTCAAAGCATAGGTCACCTCTTCATTATATGTATATGGATAAAACATAAACAATTAGAAGATCAAATCCATTGCGTAAGTAGCAAAATGGATGTTCCCACATCTCAATTCTTTTCAATGTAGTATGGGTTCTTCCCTCATCTAGTCATTTGTCTTCCTCTGGTATGTGCCTCCCACTTATCTCATTTCAAAGCAGAGTATGTACAATTTTGGGAGTTTTTCTTCCAATCTATAGCTCTTGAAGCTTAAAGGAAATAGATAGAGGGTTTTCTTTTGTGATTATAGTATTTTTTTCATGTCCAATATAGCCAAACTCTTATATTTTCAATAGGGCATGATAAATATATAATCAAGTTGCGTGGTTCAGACATCAAATTTTATTAATGAAATTATCTAATTATAGGTTAAATGTATGCCAAAAATTAAATCCATGATGAACATGAAGAAATTACACATCTCCCGCATCTTCATTAACACACCATTCAAATCGTTAAACCATAAGATAGATATATATATATATATATATATATATATATATATATATATATCTTAGTAAAGTTGAACTTACTTTCAAATATCTTATGTATAGCTCACATTGGAATATTTTTTTGCTATTAATATAATCTTAAATGGTACATACCAGTTCTATATGAAGAATTAAATGAATTACACATCTCACTCATTGAAATATAGAAAGTTATAACATTATTTTACTTAAGTTGGGCATCCAAATATTTTATTTGGAGCCAACATGAAAATGATTTTTGTTATTTATATTTTTGTCAGATGTTAAAAAATAAGGTGTTTTACAAAAAAAATAAATTTCCACCTCTAAAGAATTTAGTCCTCTTGATATATCGTAAATCTAAAAATAAAATATTTTTATACTAGTTCATAAATCTAAAAATAAAATATTTTTATACTAATTCATAATATACCACCATGTGTTGATATATGATAGATCTAAAAATAAAATATTTTTATACTAATTCATAATATACCATGTGTTGAGTTGTTGAAGAAGATATACCGTTATAGAAAGAGCTAAAAAAGATATTGACAGGATCTTCCTTTTCATAATTTTCCTCACATTTATATATCACTTTCTGCCTTAAGTAGATATACATTATTATCGACCAAATAAGTCTAACTGAAACGGACTTAACATGATCAAAGATAAAAAAAATTATATTACATCTTTTATACATAAATAATTTATGTATGTGTCTTTCGTTTCTAAAAATAAAATAATATTTATAATTAATCGCATTGCAAGCTTTATCTATCAATAACTTAACCAATAAATTATTGAACACAAATAATTAGTTCCACATCCATATATACAGATAAATTTATGATTAAAGATTACATGAAACCAACGATTTCGTAATTTAAAGTGATTTATCTACTAACTTTCATTACACAAATTAATCACCTTGTCTAATATATTAATATTATTTTAATTCATATGTTTTTGTCAATAATAATAAAATTTTGCTATTTTTGTAGGTCTTAATTATTTTCCAAATTAACTTATTGATAATATTTTTCAATTCATCTTTAATTTATCTTATTGATATTGCATACGATTGGCTAATCTTAATGTTATAACTTTATGCGTTCAATGAAGATAGGATATATCAAAGTCTTCGATGAGAAAAAGCACGAACATAGGTACAACTTCTAAGTCGGTTAGAAACGTGCCAAGTAATAGACAAAGCAAAGCATGATAATATATACAAATTTAGAAATGAAGCAAATTCATAAGTATCCCATCCGTAAGGTACAAAGCTTTTAGTTATAAAATAAAAGAAGTTGAAAAATGGGGACATTTGTGACAAGGTATCTACTAATAAATTAATTAATTTGAAATTAAGTTAAGTCAACTGCAACGACATTCAAATTAAAGTAAGTGTTTGTCTGTTAATCTAGAATCCAACTTGCTCATCCATGTTTGAAAACATGTTTCTTCCGCGTCTTTTTAACAAAAGAGTACCGACGGATGTTCTTCATTCCTTCACCACCACCCGGCATGATCGTCCGTTCAAAGGCAACGAATATCTTGTCAGGTTTGCAGACTTATAAATATTCATGTGTAGTAAAAGGTATTTGTAAAGTAAGGGTCAGCTCCAAAATTTGAGCCTGCAACTCACCGACAACCCAGCTAATAACAAAGATTAGGCGCTGACGACAAAGTTTCCCTTCTGTTCATACAATGCAGGGCTGCAACCAGAAGAACTACGACATCAGGCCTTTATGGGGATGCTTTCATGGCAGACGTAGGGTTCTGCAATTTTTAATATTGATGGTGGTGATGATGCATATATTTGTGGACAGTGGGAACTTTGATTTTGAAATAAATCACACAAGAGATCAAACAAGTAAAGGGACATCAAGCAGAAGGGCATTGATTGGATCTTCACCACCTGAATGCAAATTAAAATGCGGCGGATGCACTCCCTGTGTGAACGTACTAGTTCCCATCCATCCAGGCACTGTCAATCCACAGAATTCTGAGAACTACTACCCTCAGGTTTGGAGATGTAAATGTAGAAGCAGGCTATACAATCCATGATTTCAGTCATTCTGATGTTATATTGTTGAGTTATTCTAGTATTGATCCATTTGGACCATCATATGAAATTTTCTACATGGAAATCTCAATATTCGGACAAGATATGAAGTCCTACTTAGCATTCTCAATTTTAGTAGAATGTTGTTTTACCAGATCTATAAAAAGATACATGGATTTACAAAAGCTATATAAAATAATCTAGTTTAAAATGTTACCAGACGAGATGAAGTTCTTCTATATAGCATTCTCATACTTGATAGAATGTTGTTCTACCAGTTGAGATAGTAGACAGAGTTTTACCTACTCATGGATACACTCATAAGGAACATATAATATTTTCTTTTACAAATACACGTATATGGAACATGTAAATCTCATTGTTGCAAATACAAACAGGAAAGAACTGTTCATTGATTCACATACTTGATCGGCAGGGATGAGCCGCAGCACAAAAGTAAATATGATTCTCTTGCTATTACTAATATGAAGTGAATTCATATTGATGACGACATTATAACATGTATTAATGCTATGTCTAATTTTGAAACAATTGTCTTAGATTGTGGAAGAGGTCTTTGCTGGATGGTTTATGTTGTTGTTCAGACACTGCTTCCCACTAACTACTACTGTTGGAAGATATGGTTTGCCCTGCTCTCTTTCTACTGTTCCGTTATGCGGAGTAATCCTAGCAAACCATTAGACATCCTAGAAAAGGAACACTAGTATCATGGGAGCATGGTTGTGGGTTTTTGGCTTTACACCACTAGAGGTCTGAATTCCAATTGTTTGCCCGGTTACACGTTAGGAAGTTTGAAACTCTTGAAAACATTCAATCTGACTGGCTACTTTCTTTTCAAATTCTAATCCTGCTTCTACCTCCCCCAGAGTTTGAATCTACGCTGTTGGATTTATACCATTGGAGATTTCAACTCCAGTAGTTTACAACGTTATATTCTAACAAAGCCACAATATATAGTTTGAATCTAGGCGGTTGGATTTATACCATTGGGGACTTGAACTCCAGTACTTTACATCGCTTTGTTTTAACAAAGCCACAATATATAGGGTTAGGGTTAGGGTTACGGTTATATTCAATTTTTATTATTATTATTATATCATAAAGGGTCGGGGTTTTATATTATTCAGGATTTGAATCTGGGATTTTGGTGCTTCATTAGGGAGGGCTTGAACTTTGTTTGTTCGTATAGCTGCACACTGTTCCAACCACCATATAGGGTACTTTAAATTCCTTATTTTTATATGTTTAAACTTACACACTTCTTTCCAAGAAGATTTTACACTGCTTATTTATATAATTACACTTTCCAATCACACTATGGATTAGTTTAAATATATATATTAAGCTAAAACGCTCCACGAAGCCTCAGCACCATCTAGAGGTTAAATTTTGGTATTAAGGTCATTAAACTTAATCCTAAACAAGGAGCCTAAGACACAACAGGACCTTACACACCTCCCCTTTCGAACTATAAAATGGTAATTTTGATGTAATAACAACCTTAGAGAACAAGTAGATATGGATTTCAAATAAAATTTCCTTTAAAGTCAATATATCAATTTAAAACGTTCTTTCTCCAAAAACTCGTGTACTCAGTGAATGGTGAGTTGCTAGTGATAGCATCATGGAAGGATAAATTGCAAGCGATTACAATGATTTATCTAGATTCATGATGCTTCATTGACTACGGATTTACAATTTCTCTCTAACGACATATACTTTTTGAGGAATGACAATAATATAATGTAGCTTGCGAGATTGATTAGGTCAAAATGGAAGTTAATAGTTGCTTACGAAATGCCCAAATTTTTTGTTTTCAAACTATCTTTAAATTTTTTAATTGTCATTGAGTTTAATGGTTATGAAAGTCACGATTGAAATTACTTGATTAATGAAATTTGTAGCACAGTGATAAGTGCACTCTCACTAGAGAGCAAGGAAACGTGAGCAAGGATTGAAGTTGCCGCTACGGTTTTGCATTAGGGTTCCATGGCGAGACGCGTAGGGGGAGCGCAGCTCCCTCCTACAATCAGGCTTCTAGGATTAAGAGGGAAATCAACAAGAAATAAGTAAAGAAAAGGAGAAAGGAGGCGGCACCAGAAAAACGACCTCCACGAGAACTAGAGGAGTTTGTAAACCCAAATCTAGCATCATTCCCCGGGTCATACTAAGTGATCCACCGATTCAAGCGCATAGGGACCATATGAAAGAACATGCGATCATTTGCAAGTTCATGGGATTATGTCCAATGGAGAGGGCATTACATATCTGGATTAGGAGCCATTGGAAGCCAAAGGGAGAAATACATTTACATCTGGGTTCTAAGGACTTCTTTACGGTGGTGTTTGCGAGCCTAAATGACAAAGACATAGTGTTCGAAGGAGGGCCTTACTTCTATGCTGCGGCAAGACTCTACATCTGGCCATTGATGATGAACTTTTTCCCAGAACGTGAAACATTTACATCCGTACCAGTTTGGATAAGACTATACTCATTACCTCTGGATTACTGGCAACCAGATTCTTTGAAAACCATAGGCAACAAGCTAGGGCATTTTTTGAAGATATCAGAGGCAACCCTTAAAGGTAAATATGCCTCCTTCGCCTGAATATGTGTGGAAATGGATCTATCTAGGGCCCTTCCAGAAGGAATAATTTTAGAGGTATATGATGAAGAATGGGTGCAAATGGTGGACTATGATCACATACCATTCAGGTGCTGCAAATATCATGAACACGACCATCTATTCAGAGACTATCCAAGAAATAATATGGAAGGCAATGGGAAAACCTCATTGGATAGATATCACGAAGGTTTCACCAAGGTTGGGGGAAAAGGGAAAGTGGGTAAACGGCCACACAAGAAGATCAGTGAAGACAGATACATAAGACACAATAGCTTTAAAATCCTAGAGGAAATAGAGGAGAACATGGAGACAGTCCAGGAAAGGGAAAATGTATTTAAGGAGCAGGATACAGAAGCTGAAATGGAGGATGTCATTGTAAACAACCAGCAAAAGGATGATCTACCAAGCTACATGGAGATTAGTAAGGACAATGAGATGACTCCAAGTGAGGTAGGAACGGAGGACCATGAACTACAGGAGATTCTAGAGAGGGAAAATCTAGATCTAGAAATATTTCTGGAACAAGGAAAGAACAAAGGAGTGGACTCCTTGCCAAAAGAAGATTATGATCGAGTTCAACAGCTCTTTCTATGGAGGGCACAATCGAAGGGAACGGGTGTCAAAAGAAACCACGAAAGCTAGGAGCCAAGTGGGATCAAAATGATGGAGAACTCACAGGCACAATCTCCAAAGAAATCAGGAAGGAAAAGTGGCAAGAAAAGATAGAATGAATTGCTAACCGAATGTGGAAAAATACTGATTAACTCAGGTAAGATGAAAGATCTTACGAGCTACTCCTTTACTAACGTTTCTTAATGAAGCTCAGAACCTGGAATGTTAGAGGTATAGGTAGTAGAAGGAAACAAAGGAATCTAAGTACCAAAATAAAAGAAGAAAAACTAGACATGGTCTTTATTCAGGAGACTAAATGTTCAATGGAAAAAATAAGAGAAATTCATAACAAATGGTTAGTCAAGTATGAGTATTTAGAGGTTAATGCAAATAGCTCGGCAGGTGGGGTTCTCACACTGTGGGACCCATAGAAATTTGGAATCTTGGATGCTGAAGCATCTAGGAACTATCTATCTTTGGTGTGTAATCCTATCGGTGACAAGGAGACATACATGATAACAAATGTTTATGGACCTCAAAAAAAAGTAGAAAAACTCAAGATTCTTACCTCCCTAGAAGGTCTAAGAGCAAGACATCCCAATATGCCTTGGATAGTTGCAAGTGATTTCAATATTATAAAATCTCTTTCAGAAAAAAAAGGAGGCAGTAGACATCTAGGCAGAGACTCTGAAGCCTTCCAAGATTTCATTATGAACATGGGACTAGTGGACATTGAGACAATTAACAGAACCTTCACTTGGAACAATAAAAGGGGAGGGGATTCTAAAGTGGCTTCTAAACTTGATAGATTTATTGTTTCTGAGGATATCCTCCTGATAGGTTCAGCCATCATAGCTTCCATTCTGCCCTTTGGAGGTCTGGATCACTGGCCAATTCAGCTAGAAGATACCTTTATGGGCACTCTGAGAAGCAGGCCCTTCAGATTTGAAAATGCCTAGCTTGCACACCCCAAATTCACTAGTAACATTGATAAATGGTGAAAAGAGGAGTTCAATATTCAGCGTACTAAAATGTTCATGCTCCAGTAGAGACTGAAACATATCAAATCCAAACTTAAAGCTTGGAACAAAAAGGAATTTGGCGATACCCTCAAAGCCAGAATAGAAACTGAGTAGAAACTGCAGGAAATCAATCAGATCAATTTCACAGAGGGCTTCAATGAAGAGAGGCAAAAACTAACTAACTCTTTGTAGGAAGAATAGGAGTAACGATGCTTACAAGAGGAAATTTTCTGGAGACGAAAATCTAAGATTCAATGGATCAAAGAGGGAGAAAGAAATACAAAGTTCTTCCACAAATCCACTATGGCCTACAAAGCACACAATAGAATCACAAAGATTAAAGATTCTGAGGTTATTGAGCATGTCTCTCACAAAGACATGGAATTGAACCTAGTACAATGCTTCTTCAATATTGCAAAGGAGCCAATGGAGGATAGATCTAGGTTCATTGATCAGTTCACTCAGTATATTCCTAAGTTGGTAACTAGAGAGGAAAACCACAATCTCAACAGGCCAGTCTAGGAAGAGGAGGTCACTGAGGTGATTAAGGAAATGCAAAGTGGAAAAGCACCAGGCCCAGATGGATTCAATGTAGACTTCTTGAAAGCCTGCTGGGAAACAGTCAAACAGGACATCCTCGATGTTGTGGAAGACTTGAGAAAATCCAAAAAGGTTTTGAAAGCACTGAACGCTTCCTTCATAGCTTTAATCCCTAAAAAGGAAAATGCTATGACTCCGGATGGTTTTCGACCCATAGCCTTATGTAATGTGGTGTATAAAATCATCTCCAAAGTGATCGCTAATAGACTCAAGCCCCTTCTACCTTCAATAATCTTGGAAGAGCAAACGGGCTATGTGGAAGGAAGACAAATTCTCAACAACATCATCCAAGCACATGAGGTGGTACACTCTCTCAAATACAATAATCAAGCAAGTATGATCATTCAGTTGGACCTTGCAAAATCCCATGAAAAACTTAGCTGGTCTTATACCAGAGCTATTCTAAAAGCCTATGGCTTTGACCAAAACTGGATAAGATGGGTTATGTCACTAGTTACCATGACTAGTTTTTCCATTCTGCTTAATGGAGCTCCTTCAAGTACGTTTACACCTTCCAGAGGGCTCAGACAAGGATATCTACTCTCACCTTTCCTCTTTCTCCTCATGATGGAAGGGCAAGGTAGGGAAATTAAAATGGAAAATGTTGAAGGTTGAATTCATGGTATCAAGCTCACCCCAGATGGAGAGGCTAACACTCATCAACGATTTGTGGATGATACTATGTTTCATGGCATACCCATAATTAGGGAAGCAAGAGAAAATGTCTTTAGTATAATATTTCTCTCACTATCCTAATTTATTTATCAACTTTTCTCTTTGGTATTGAGACATTTTGGGAAGGTCCACTTTGTACACTTAATCACTAACAATATTTTGGCTATAAATCCATACTCAAGTGCTCTTTCTTGAATACTCACAAACACTCTTTTAATAATTTAATAAAATAAAGATTAATCAAGTAATTTCTTTTTTCTTGATAAGTAAGAGAAGAACCTTCTATTAAGCTAGCCAAAAGTGTACAAGAAACCGCGCCCGCTCTGAGAGAGTGTCCCAGCCAGCAGGGCCAGCAGAAACGCAAAAGAATCCCAAAGAAGCCCTGGAAACCTTGGATCGAGGCCCACAGAAAGCCTACAAAAATTCCGCTAAGGGTCCACATTGGGACCCACAACGGACCACTCTACAACCAACAAATGGACCCGATGACAGCTATAGGTTAAAAACACTAAACAATTTCGGGTCCAGAACTCGAAGCAACATGCACGAACCAAATCTCGCCATTGATTACACAACCCCGATCCAACGGCCATCATGGATATTGGGCGGACGAGAAGTGCGGGGGTTAACCGTCCGATGAGGGTGGTTTGTCACATGATGAGTGGAATCGGAGGCATATAGCAAAAAACTAGAAACCATTCTTATCTTGCCTGATATACCATTTGTGGTTTTTCATCTGCAGTTTCATTGGAAAACCAAAGCACTTTGTCACCCAATGATGACCGTCGGACCATTCTAGAGGGCATTTTTGAGCCTTTCGCCTAGATTCTCCGTCAAATACTCGCTATGCCAAATGCAAATAGGCAACTAGATCTATGGTGCTGTCCAATTCATTACCTTCATCGTTCAACTGAAAGTGATCAATGTTTTGGAGAGCAACCAAAACCATAAAATGTAGACGCTTTAGGTGACCTTGTCCTCTTGCCTGTCTCCTGAATCCCTACGATCAGTTCTTTTCGCCCATAGTTCCATATCTTTGGTTGCCATATGAAAACAATCCTCTCGTAGTTTTCCAATAGGTAACAACTCCCAAGCATGCCGAGAATCCCTGTCCCTATTGGTCACTCCTTCGTTGGCCAACCGATCCGCTAACATATTTGCTTTCCTTTTCACATGAACAAATCTTATCGTTTTAAGGGTTTGCAGGTGAGAGTGTATATGGTAAAAAACCTACAGTAGCTTCCAATGCTTCCACACTTTATCTAGTGAGGTTCCATGGTGGATTTTCATGGTTGCTCCGATGATCAATTATGAATCTGCTTCAATGATAGCATTCTATAAATTTTCCTCCACCGGGATTTCCAACCATTGATCTAATGCCAGGAGTTCAGCCATGTTATTGGTACCCTTCCCCAAGTGGCCATGGAAGATGTATTTTGTTTTCCCCTGATGATCTCTTATGGCACCCCTAAAGCCAGCTACCCCTGGATTGCCCTTAGAAGCTCCATCAATGTTTACCTTGAAGAAACCCTGTGGAGGGGTCTTCCAATTACTGGCCACTGTGTTTATTGTTCTCACTCCCTTTATTAATCCTTGAGGACTAATGGACTGGAGTCCAAAATTAAGTATAATATTCTCCTCTTGAGGCAGAGGAGGATCCTTAGGAAGTTACCTCAATAGGATTTTTACTATGTCTTTAAGTTGTTTTAGAATTTGATCGATTATGTGTTGGGGCTCCCTAGCTTTATCTTTGAAGATCCTCCTATTGCGCTCTTTCCGTACATTCCAAATTACAAAGCCTGGTACCAACATCGAGGCTTTGTTAATGATCTCATTCCTTAAGAAGTTCCTTCTTTAGTTTTTCAAAGTGTTGGAGATGCTGAGACTGTCCCTGTCAGTTTGTTTGAAGATTGAGGCCACCCAATTCCACACCTTAGCAGAAAAAGGGTAGAGGTTGAGGAGGTGTTCAATCATTTCCTCATGTGAGCCATAGAGGTGACATTTGGAAGGGCCACTAAAGCCTTTCTTTAGGAGGTTTTCCCGCGTTAGGATCTTTATTTGATGCACTAGCGAGATGAATAACTTTATTTTCATCCAGTGACGAGTTTTCCAAAGCTCCTTCCAGACTTGATCAGTATTCACAATGTTAAATCCTGTGATTACCTGTTTTGCCTCTTTGAGGTTAAAGTTACGTTCATTATACTTCCCCCTTCTTAATTGGTCAGCTGAGGAGGAAACCAGAATCCATCTATGCTCTAAGTTCTGGATAAGAGAATCTGCCTTGGCCATCAAAGGACTGTCATCACTGTAACTTAGATCCTTCTATTTCCTCCATTTTTCATTATTCCTGCGCTAGTCCCATAAATCTTTTACCATTAACAGAACTTTGATATATGTGTCTCTCTGGAGGGTAGCCAGGTCATTCTTGTACAGGATGGGTTCCTGTTGCCAACTATCCTCCCAAAATCAAGCACAGTCCCCTTCTTGGATTTCCCAAAAACAATGTTGCTGAACAATGCTTTTATTCTCTCAAGTAAGGTTCCAAATGTGTGAACCCCTTATTTGTCCTGACATTCTAATATGATCCTTCTCCTGCTAATGTTTGGCATACTTTTGTTTCCAAAGCTTGGCCCAGGGGGCATTCGACTCCTTGATCCATCTCCACCAAAGCTTAACTCCCGAAACGTTGCTTAGAGTCTTTGGATCATACAACCCCAAGCTGCCATGGCTTTTGGGGTTGCGGAGCTTGTCCCAAGCAACTAAAGCTGACTTCTTTTTCTCTTCCCCTCTCCCCCACATAAAGTCTCTTTGTATGCTCCTTATTTGCTGCTTAATACCTTCAGGAGCAAGGACAACTGCAAACATGAAAATGAGAATGGCCTGTAGTACCACCTGTTTGAGCGCAAGCCGTCCAGCTAAGTTTAAACCCTTGCATGTCCACTTTCTGATCTTGTCTTGAAGTTTATTTAAAATTTCTTCCCATATTTTCTTGCTTAGAGGTTTGTCTATAAGAGGAATGCCAAGATATTTGGAAGGTAACTATTCCCTTTGAAAACCAAGAATCCTGGTAATGTTTCTCTATATAGCAATATTAGTATTAAAGAAAAAAACTTTGGACTTGTTGAGGCTCACCTTTGTGCCTGCTGCCATAGCAAAGTCATTTAGGATATTTTTTATATAGAGAGAAATTCTAAGTTGGGTTAAAAGAATAATAAAGCGCTAGGGCTAGAAAAGAGTGCTTTAAAGAAAAAGACAATTTTTTTCTTAAAATTAAATAAAAAGCCTAGTAACTAAGGTACACGAACCCTTAAAGCATGATTTTGCTAGTGAAAAATATGTTGGGAAGATCTATAATAAAACCACTCACAAACACAAGAAGGATGTTGATTCTTTAAGGCAAGAAGGTCTGAGCTAGGTAGGGATTGTTGGAGGCAATTCATGGTTGGGTGAAACATGCTCTGTTATAATCCCCTAGCATCTAGTCATGATTAGACATGTGTTGCCTTGATTCTACATGTTGATTTGTATAATAGCTTAATGCTTTCATAGTGATGAATTAGACTAAATATTTAATGAAACAATGAATTACATGCTTAGGTAATGAAATTTTTGTAATCTGGGTAAACTGCGTCAACTACATATTAGAAATGAGAGTAAATAAGTTAAAGAATCCTCTTTTATATACCCTTAATAGTATTAGAAATTATAAATTAAATGATGCACAAGATTGAATGGTAAGAATTATGTATTTATCTTAAATGACATACAAGTAATATAATTACTCATACGTCTAAACTGATAATGTTTGTTTGGGTATTGTGAGAGATCATTTAGTATTTCCTAGAAAGAAGGTTATATCTATATCTATATATATATATATATATAGAATTCATATATTTATAATATAGATTATATACCTGATATAGACTAGTTTGAATATCAAGGGATATTCCTAGTAACCAAATGAAGATGCTTAACAAAATTTATGAATTAAATACAAATCTCATAGAGAACTTGTGAGTAACATTTTTGATAAGGAAATATGGAATTTCTCATATATTCTTGTAAACTAAATAAATTATCTATTCTATTTGTGAGGATAGAAAAATGGATTTTTGATTAGAGTAACTGTAGAAATATACCTCCGTATATTAAAGACCTATATCATTCAAAATTTCCTATAAAGGATTTGAATAATCAAATCCTAAGAAAATCATTACTATATTGAAAAAAGGCTTTAATCAATTTGAACTTACAAAAACAATGTGTAGTAGTTAATAGTCTAGATTTTCCATATTAATGTAACAAGGATGGTAAACTAATCATTCATACTAGTGTATGAATATTATATTAAGAAGGTAAGAGTATTGAATCAAGATGAAGGAAAAGAGAGGCAAGTTTCTAATTTATAGGAACATAAACAATTACAAAAAAAATTGTAACATAGAATTAGAGCTAGAGGGTAATATCTAACTCTAGTTATGGGAAAATGTAAAATTATTTCACGATAGTTAAAACAAAAATTCTAGGTTTGTTACAAATATAGATACCATACTAAATTTGAAAGGAAAAGGACTATGACTAAATCAAACAAACCAATATATATATATATATATATATATATATATATATATATATATATATCATGAATGAAAAATAAGAGTCTATAGTTCGTTAAGGCTCGTGGCCTTTGTATACCAATCATAACCCTAGTAGGGTTAGGAATCTAACAAGAAATCCTGACTTGGGTTATCATGAAGAAAACCATTCATAAATGCACACCAAGATAGATTTAGGGAGATTTTGAGTGAATTGAAAAATGTCTGACCTGTAAGCAAAGAAGTGGAAGTCAATTCCAAGACTAAGGTGAACTTCCTCGGTACAAATTGAATAAGAATCTCTCCTTCCATAGGCCATAAGTATAACCATTGGTAACCCACAGAGCATTACTATTATTAAGAATGAGGTCAAGTGTCGTAAAGATAACCATATAAACAAAATCATGTAGAATAAAATCATACCTAAAAACAAGCCCGAGAATGTCCTCCTTCATTGAACTATGGAAGCCAAGGTAATATCCATCATTATTATATTATTTGAAAAGTAATATTTGAGTATAAAAAAATTACAGTGAAGAGTATAACGAATCAAAATTCTAAAAGGATGATTTACTTGCCTTGGCCATTAGTATCCATAGCTAAAATAGACACCAAGCTTCTCTATTAACTAGTAAAACATAATGAATAATACCTAATTCCGTACAATGATTATAAAAAATGAGAACACTCTCTTCGAAAATTCCATTGCACATATTGCAAAGAGAAATAGAAAGTACCTTACCCAAATGTCCATTAGAGCCAAATCATCATAAATTATCAAATTCCAACTCTAGTTCACCCTAAGAGCTAGGACAAGGGTTTAATGTGCTAAACCAGAAAAAAAAAAACACCAAATTGTATAAAACAGGGAAGTTGGGAGATGAAATAGAAGTTATCTCTCAAGGAGATATTTTCATATAAATTAAATCATTATATTTTTTTCATCCATCTCAATTATTTAGAGTGGAAAAACTGGAGGAATCAACCCTCAAGACCATTTTTACATGCCGGACCAATTTTGGCAAATTGGGGTCTGAAACCTTCTAGCATTATTTCAAAGCATGAAATGAAATTTTTGGGGACTGGAATTTTGTTTCGTTAGCCCCACACCTTTTATTTTCTATTCTACACATAGAACCTTTCCAACGGTGCAAGAATAATGTCAATTGGACTTTATATGTGAAATTTATGCCACTTAGAAGTTGGCCTTCCTGTTTTCACCACCATAATTCGAGAGGATGCCACTTCAGACCCTATTATTCATTAAATGGGGATATCCAAGTGATTATGACGTAGAAGACTCTTTAAGATTCTATATTTTAATGATGGTTAAATTTGAGGGAGTCAAACCTAACCACTAATAGGCCACTAGGTTGTGATATAACCATGCTACTAGGAGGAAAAGGGTTTCTACTCTTTCGAGTGCATAAAGAGGATTTGTGCCATGTAGTAGCCCATGGGCCAAAGACTATACTTCCTTGTTCTTGTAGCCATATTTACATTGAGAGAAAGAGAGTAGAGAAACTTCACCTTCCAGTTGGGTTTTTCTCCCGAAAGGGTTTCCCAATGCATATAATGTGTTAGATGTGTGTGTCAGATTTTATTTCATTGTTCTCTATTTTTTCGTAATTTTAAATTTACATGGATGCACTATTAATAGTAAATCTACATATCAAAAAATCTAAAAAAATTACAATACTATAGAATTTCATATTTGGAATATCAACAACAATTTACAGATCAACTATGAATTTGAAACTCTAGAAATCCAAATTTATGTAAGGCTCACAATGTTACAGAAAAAACCCTATTGAATCTTCTGCAAGTAAAATGAGAACACCAGTGAAAGCCATTAACATAACAAAGAAAATAACATAAGAAATATAATAAAAACAAGGACATGAAGTAACAAAAATTGTACAGTGATTTCCTTACGATTTCAAAGATACCGATAATGAATTAATGGAGATTATAGCTCATATAGTAAATGAAGGAATAACAAAAGGTACAATTTTCTTTAGTAAGTGTAGTGCCCATTTAATTTATTTTTTTGTGGAAATTAGGTATGTTACATTGCTTTAGTCAAATTATACCACCATGAGGATAATGGTGATTTCCATTTTAAAGTAACTTAACAGATGTTAATGATAGTTATCCCAATAAAATAACATGCACAGTTGAGGATAATGGTTGTAAACTCATGACAATAAAGACACATTTTCATTTTAAAGTAATTGCCATAGCTTTTGAATCAGTTACCGGAGAATCCACAATACGAACCAATAACTGTCATAGCTGTTATTGGTTTTTTTGAGCCAAGAAAGAAGATTAGAGTAAATGCTTATTTAAAACTTCTGCATAATTACTTTATACTAAATTTATGAAATTTAAATTTACATACTCATTTTATTCCATGGGAAAAATCATAAATATTTCATCCAATGTAAACTCAATTTGCAATATGATTTTTTCATATTAGGTGAATTTGTAAAACTGTTACAAATTTATATTTTTTTCATGTACTTTATCAACCATTTTCTCTAAACTTTTACCAAAAATGTTACAAAAAAAAATTCAAATATAAATTTGCTCCCTTTATTTGTTACTATGTTAGTTTATTAATTGGTATATGCTACCATATCGCTTCTTGAGGTTCTATTTAGTGCAAAAAGTGATTCTTACGACCTAGTCTAATCCTTCATAATTTTCCTTTAGAGGTTCCATCTAAAAAATAAATTATAATTAAATGCTTTTATATTTGTAAACTTCAAATTTTATAATTAGTACAATCACATTTAATATTTTGGTTGATATACACTAATCAGTGTCACTTTCATATGTTGATTGTCATATTAAAAGTGGAAAATGACATTGATTAGTATATATCAACCACATTAGTAAATACGGTTTTGCTAGTTAAAGTCAACATGCAGGGTGGATTCATTGACCATGGTTGCTAAGGGGTATTGACGTTGATCAAGGTTGATGAGGTTTTCCATGGTTAATATTACATTAATGTTACAAAAATTGTTACATTAATGGTTGAGATGGTTAACGTCGCTGACCATGGTTGAATGAGGTTGACCATTATTGACCATATTCAACCATAGATATATCTAATGACCATTATAGTTGACCATATTTAACCATAGAGACCTTGGTTGACCATGTTTGACAATTCTAACCATAGTTGACCATGGCTGGCCATTAGGAATCGGTAGATCATGGAACATTCTAGGCTGACTATGGTTGACGAAATCTGGCCATTGTTCATCATTTTTGACAATGGTTGATCATGGCTGACCATCGTTGATCAAAAATACCCTTTTCATGGTTAACCACAGTTTACCATGATTGAACATAAATATATTTATTGACAATTATGCTTGACCATCCATCTATTAAATGCATGCTTGGAGTGCATTTATACCTACTCAAGTCACAAATTGACTTATACCATTCTAATTGTAAGTTATGTATGGAATCATAATACATACATTCTATTTTTAAATTAATCCTCTCCTTCTCATAATTTATCAATTGCTCTACATTTTTTTTTGCTTTGCCTATGCATTTATACCTATTCAGGTCACAAATTGACTTATACACTTCTAATGGTAAGTTATGTATGGAAACAAAATACATACTTTCAACTATTGATTTAATTCTCTCCTTCTCACGATCTAAGATTAGCTCTACATGTTTTATTTTGGTTTATCCCTACAAAAGTTGCAGTGGTAATTTATGATCCTTTGATTTACCATGGGCATTTAGAATAACAACTTTAAGAGTGGTCCTTCAATGTTTGGTAGATGCAATTGCCCTTTTATATGTAATATCCCAAAAAACATTTTATCTGTTCAATCCCATTACAATCATTTACCGCACAAGTCCATGGAAATGTTGTCTTCTATTTTCATTTGAATGTTCTTTTATGATTCTTTGATGTTTTCTCCTATTCAAGAATCGTAATTCTATGTTACTCATGAACTTCAAGTGGATGAAAATCAAAATCCTTTCAGAAAGGATATGGTTGAACAAAATGTTGATTGATTCAAAATGCATCCAAAAGTGACAATTTTTGTTTAACCATTTTAGGGTGACGAATGACAATCATTTTCCTAAAATAAATACATATCCAATCAATTAAAATAATGAAAAATATAAAGACGTAAACAAATAAATAACTATGGGCCATGATGAAGACAAAACAACTAATAATATTAGAAGCATCATTAAAAGCAATTTCAACTTTATTTGAGTGGTGAAAGGTGAAATTTATGAGGCCAAAGAAGAATCATATAATTTGGATGCATATCAAATCTAGGTAAAATAAAGAATCCAATGCATCATCTACATTCAACAACTTTTGTTACTCAAAATCATTCATTTTTAGTTCAAGCCATATCTAAACTCTTGCATGTGTCCCTAAGGCTAAATTTCTTTTAGCCATGTTAATTCTTCATGATCTCTTTTAACTGCATTATAGACCACTTAACCATACCATTAAAAAAAAAATGATATTGACCCCTCTCCTCGTTGATCTATTACCTACATAAAATATGCATACATCTAATTTTTTATCAAGTGCTTATCACTTTTGATATGATACTTGAGTTATTTGAAAATGACGTCTTCTAAACTTAAGTTGTTCAGCTTCATTTTGTAATTACACATATAATCATTCTAACCAAGGTAAGAGTTTACTCTATAAAATTGTTTCTCAATACTTAGGCTTACACTACTTAATACATATAAAATTTTATTAGCATGTCTGTTGTAAATAGCATTGAAAATATATACCATCTACTCTCAAAATATTCTCACTATCTTTTGCCACCTTGAAACTAACCAATAATTCCATACATAAGACAATTTCCCATTCTTAAGACAACAATATATTCTAAGTAGACTTGAGAATAACATGACATAAAAATTATATACATTATAATAGTTTATTTTACATTTTTTATAAAAATATTATAAAATTTACTACCATTACAATTGAAAAAACTTTATCAACATGTTTTCTCCGCATTTTGTTTAACAACTTAAATCTCATCATATTGTCATAATCTATAAATATTTATTTTATAAAAAATTATAAAAAGAAAAATGTAAGTGAGTAAATAACAAAAGAATATCTTTTCCATTAATCACTTTCTCACCAGAAAAATTAAAACCCATAAATCCCCATAAATCTTTATTTTATTAGAAATTATAAAACAATTTCAATAAAAAAAAATAACCAAAAATTCCGTTAGTCACTTGTTCACTAATAAAAACATAAAAAATGAAAGTGTATACCACATTCAATTTTCAAATTATAATTTAAAGATTCTACTCATGCTTCTAGAATCACTGTGTATAGCATTTTCATAATCCGAATTTGTGGAAAAAAAACCTCAACAAGTAATGAAGAACATATCAATAACATTTTACATAGAATTGAAAGCAAATTCTTAGAACAATAGCATGTTATATAAAATTGAAAGAAAGCCAAGTTTTAGAACAAGAAAAGTTGAAAGCAAATTCTTATAACAATAAGATTTTATATAAAATTGAAAGCAAGCCAATATTTAGAACAAAGAAAAAAGTATTAATGGTATCATCACAAAAATAATTTGAATGCTAATATATAATTTTACTACCAATTCTATGAACATTATTCATTAAATTCATAATGTGGATGTAAATATTTAGTTTTATTACTAATTTTATGAAATTAATTGAATTACGTCTATTAATCAGGAAGGCATAGGTTTTTTTTGTTTGTTTAAACCAAGGGACATGCTATTTATTAAGTAAACGCATATACTACTTATTAACTAAATGAATGATGGTTTAGAGATTGTTTTTACATAAGTATGGTAGCTAAAATGGTAATAGTCTCAACATTGTAACGTAAGCTATTCAAAATTGTAACCTAATCACTTTTTATAGTGGTTAAATTCATTCAAATGATCAAATTTATTGTTTTAGATTGAAAAAGTAAAATAATCAACAAGAATAAATGTTTGAGTTAATAGATAACCACATAAGTATGGGTACATTCTTAAAAAATGTGTATCGACATATTATGTTGGAATTCCCAACTATTTACATAAAATTGATGAAAAATTCTCCAAAGAAAATGCACAAGCTATCTCTCCGCTTTCCCAATTTCAATTACTTTCTAAAATATATAAAATAAACAAAATTACCAATATCATCGAATATTATGTCATGAAATCTAAACATAAGAATATCATAATATAATTACCAATTTATCATCATCAAAAGAAAAATATTTAAAAAATTGTTATATACATAATACTTTTTTCAAGCAAATCAAAACATTAAGAAGTAATAATTTCCATGGTTGCAAGGGGTTGTGCAAATTCAAATTCCACTACTCTACAAATACATCTTTTCGATATATCCATAATCCATGTGTTACATAAATTTAGACATGTGAATATGTTATACTTGACCGTGTTTTCATAGAGGCAGATCACACATGGATATGAAAATGCACATACGAAAACATGTGGAGCTTGAATGGTCTTCACTATTACTCAAAAGACATAAACTAGAAACACATAACAAAATAAAATATATCGCATGTTATTCTTTTCCACTCATACTTATCTCTATTAGATCATATATATATATATATATATATATATATATATATATATATATATATATATAATCTTATCTTATCTTATCTTATCTTATCTTGACTATGTCAAGATCTAACAACTCTATAAAGACATCAATATACTTTTTCAGCCACTAACTTGTGTATATCAAATCCCTAACTATTAATGACTTATGTCTTCACCATATGTATTCATGAAGTCAATAATTATTTCCAAAAATAATTATATAAGAAAATTCACTTTGTTAACTAATACCTTATTACCATTACAATTGAATGATAAATGTGAATTTGTGATGCTTATAGAAAAATCCATGTTAATTACTTATTAACATTTTATTTGATTGATTGATTTGAGTCATGTAATATTTATAGAAAGAAAAATTCATGTTATTACTTTTTGAGTATCTTATAATTCCAATTTCCAATTAACATGTAACAAATCATTTTCATTCATTTTGATTTTTAAGATAAGACAATTTTCATAGTTTTAATTAAGTAACTTCAAATTTTGAAATAATTAGAATCTGATTTTTGGATATATTTTTATTTTTGCAATTAGGTTGCTTTAAAATAACTAGATTTTTGGAACTAAGTATTTTCAAATAATTAGATTTTTGAAACTAGATATTTCCAAATAATTAATTTTTAAATAATTTAGTTAAGTAATTTTAAATAATTTGTTTCTAGTTTTTAAATAATATAATTATTTAATTAAACCCGATGGGGGTTCCCAATTAAGGAGACAGGTGGTTGCGGGTTCGAGTGTGGAGCCAATTGGGCCTCCACGCATAGCACACCCGACTTAATGTGTATTAGGAGTCAGGCTCTCCGGCGAGTGTTACTTAATGCAGGAAGGAGGAAATAGGGTGGTCATTTGCAGTAGGTGGGTGATGAGGAGGGACTACGAGGTGAGGGAGAGCAGCGAGGTATTGGTGTCCTGGCTCAGACAGAGGCTTGGAGTGATAGTGCAGGACGATTTTGGGATTGAAGGGTATGCAGATGTCTGGAATTGGCAATATCTTTGCTTGTGGGATTCGAGAGAGCATAGGACAGGCAACAATGATGAGAATTGCAGTCTCGGGGTTGGTGTGGCTGAGCGGTGGGCTCTTGCTTACCGTTCGTCACTCTAGGTCTTCTTTAGGTGGAGAACATGGGGTGTTGCTCTTCCCTATGATTGGATGGTCTACCTTCATGACCTCTAATGCACCACCTAGCTGGCCAACATATAATGGGGAGGTGCACGAGAATTGCACTAGGAAATTTGAGAAATTTGACATAGGGGAGGTAACCCGTGTTTTTCTGCGTTTGGTTCGTATTCAATTCGTGTGGTGGGTCGCGCAGGGAAGACAGGCTCATGTAACGGGCGAAGGAGGAGCCGACTACATGCCACGACAGTGAGGTTGTGCCAGCAGAGGAGGAGTCGGTCACCGTATGAAGAATCGTCTACCACAAGACATACCTAGCTTAGGCTTGGAGACGACTGAGAGCCACCACTCTGATGCAGAGGCACCCATATCCCCAAATCTCTCTCAGGGCCACATAGAGGCCCCAACTACCTTGGACTCCATAGCGGCCCAACTAAACACTATCCATTTAAGAATGGAAAATCTCAGGGAATAACTCTACGATGATCAGAATCAATTAGTGGCCTACACAAATGACCTCCAACACATGCAAAATGAACTCCTCGACTCTCTAGATGGCCTTCGGCGGTAGCTTCGATGAACAAATCACCACCTTCCTAGGTTGGAGCCCCAGATATAACATATTGACTACCACACGCATGAGAGGGAAACATTATTTACAACTCCACCACCATTTTTTGCCAAACCTCCGCTGCAATGTGTAATTCTAGCAAATTATCTTATTGTGCTACGTTTGTTTCAGAAATAACGAAGGACACAAGTTGTCTTGGCTTCCTTACAGGCTCAATCTTATTCAGAGAAGCTCTCTTGTCAGCTCTTAAGCCTCTTATTTTGTCTTGTGTGGCCTCAATGATGTATACAATTTAACTATTGATGTACGATGTCTTTGAAATTTTGATAATATAATACAATTACCTTGAGCAACAAAAAAGGAAATATAATTAAGTAATTTTAAATAATTAGGTTTTATATAATTTTTAGATATTCAAGCGTTGTTTAGAATCTCACCTTTCATTTAAAAGATATAGATATTTGTTTTCCTCCTAAAATGAAGGGTAAATTCAAATATAATTTCTAAGGCTAAGTTAGAAAATATACTTCTAGGAAAGACTCAACCCCTTTGGAAGGGCTAGGAAAGATTCAATTCCCATTATTATTTGCATTTATATGTGCTTTTTTAATATTAATGTAAATTTATTTAGACATGGAATTTCTCATATTTTAATATATATCGAATTTTTAGAGATGAAAAAATTTCTTTAAACTTTTATTCTTATAAATATATGATAAATTTAAAATTAACATCTATTAATGATAGTTATTAACACACCATGCTTCTACTCCATGTTAAACAAAGAAGAAATAGCACCACACTATTGGAATATTTTAGCCATCATTTATAAAAAATTATCATATACATATGGTCCAATCATTCGCTAATAATTTTATCTATTTATGCTCATGATAGACTAGGAGTTAAAATTGACGTAAAGCTGGTTCTTAATGCCACATGCGGGTCCTTGGGCATGCATCTAATAATTGTTTAGAATTTGACACCCTCTTGCAAGGTATTAAGAGAATAATCTCTTTGAAGGTTCACTTGCTCGTCATCCTTTGCAACTCTCACATTATTAACATGCCTATTTTAATGGGAAACCATCCCTCAAACCTATGACAATTTCAATTTTTGAATAATTCAATTAGAGCTTAGAGCTCTCTCAAGGTTTGAAGCGAAGCTTGTGCTGAGAGCACTAAACTTGAGGGTTAATAAAATGGAAAAGCAAGGTGCATTTATATGGGCATACCATTTGCATCAACCACACATGTTAAGATGTCAACCCATCCCACGAGCTAGCACTAGTCCACAATCATTAGGCATTGTTGATAATAATTGCAGCCTAGCCATCATTAATCTAGTTTGAATGCATAGGTTGTAGTGCTCACATCCTCCACATCATTATACAATCAAGTCTAAGTATATCACCCAAAGTGGGAAAATGTATGAAGTCGAAGTACATTTTGCATATATTTAGTTGGAAACCTTCATTATGGTAAATTTGGGTTTTCTCTACCATGCTCTGCTTCTCCTCCTTCTTAATCCTTTCTCCTTGCTTTGTCCCCCTATCATTATGCTTCCTATACCTTCCTCTGCTACCTGGTCCCACTAACATTATGGATCCTTCACCTTCGTCCTCTTGAAGCAAGCTTCCTCCTTGGTCTACAAGTTTATCTTGATGACGCACATAATTTTGTGTGCCATGTTCAAATGAGACTTATCTTATTCAAATCATAGTTACTCAATTCAAAGCATAGGTCACCTCCTCATTATATGTATATGGATAAAACATAAACAATTAGAAGATCAAATCCATTGCGTAAGTAGCAAAATGGATGTTCCCACATGTCAATTCTTTTCAATGTAGTATGGGTTCTTCCCTCATCTAGTCATTTGTCTTCCTCTGGTATGTGCCTCCCACTTATCTCATTTCAAAGCAGAGTATGTACAATTTTGGGAGTTTTTATTCCAATCCATAGCTCTTGAAGCTTAAAGGAAATAGATAGATGGTTTTCTTTTGTGATTATAATATTTTTTCATGTCCAATATAGCCAAACTCTTACATTTGCAATAGGGCATGATAAAGATATAATCAAGCTGCGTCGTTCAGACATCAAATTTTATTAACGAAAATATGTAATTATAGGTTAAATGGATGCCAAAAATTAAATCCATGATGAACATGAAGAAATTACACATCTCCCGCATCTTCATTAACACACCATTCAAATCATTAAACCATATAATATATCTATCTATATCTATATCTATATATATATATATATATATATATATATATATCTATATAATTTTTAAATCTCCTAGTAATGTTGAACTTACTTTCAAATATCTTATGTATAGCTCACATTGGAATATTTTTTTGCTATTAATATGTTACATACAAATTCTATATGAAGAATTAAATGAATTACACATTTCACTCATTGGGAAGTAGAAAGTTATAACATTATTTTACTTAAATCGGGCATTGAAATATTTTATTTGGAGCCAACATGAAAATGATTTGTGTTATTTGTATTTTTGTCAAATGTTAAAAAATAAGATGTTTTAAAAAAAAATAAGAAAATGTTTCCACCTCTAAAGAATTTAGTCCTCTTGATATATGATAAATCTAAAAATAAAATATTTTTATACTAGTTCATAATATACCATGTGTTGATATATGATAGATCTAAAAATAAAATATTTTTATATTAATTCATAATATGCCATGTGTTGAGTTGTTGAAGAAGATATACCATTATGGAAAGAGCTAAAAAGGATATTGGCAAGATCTTACTTTTCATAATTTTCCTCACATTTATATATCACTGTCAAATATTACTTTCTGCCTTAAGAAGATATACACTATTATCAACCAAATAAGTCTAACCGAAACGGACTTAACATGATAAAAGATAAAAACAATTATATTACAACTTTTATACATAAATAATTTATGTATGTATCTTTCGTTTTTAAAAATAAAATAATATTTATAATTTATCGCATTGCAAGCATTATCTAGCAATTATTGAACACAAATAATTAGTTCCACATCCATATATACAGAAAATTTAGGATTAAAGATTACATGAAACCAACAATTTCGTAATTTAAAGTGATTTATCTACTGACTTTCATTACACAAATTAATCACCTTGTCTGATATATTAATATTATTTTAATTCATATGTTTTTGTCAATAATAATAAAATTTTGTTATTTTTGTAGGTCTTAATTATTTTCCAAATTAACTTATTGATAATATTTTTCAATTCATCTTTAATTTATCTTATAGATATTGCATACGATTGGCTAATCTTAATGTTATAACTTTATGCGTTCAATGAAGATAGGATATATCAAAGTCTTCGATGAGAAAAAGCACGAACCATAGGTACAACTTCTAAGTCGGTTAGAAACGTGCCAAGTAATAGATAAAGCGAAGCATGATAAATATATTCAAATTTAAAAATAAGCAAATTGATAACTATCCCATCCGTAAGGTACAAAGCTTTTAGTTATAAAATAGAAGACCTTGAAAAATGGGGACATTTGTGACAAGGTATCTACTAATAAATTAATTAATTTGAAATTAAAGTAAGTCAACTGCAACGACATTCAAATTAAGTCTTTGCCCGTTAATCTAGAATCCAACTTGCTCTTCTTCTTTGAAAACATGTTTCTTCCGCGTTTAATTTACGAAAGAGTACTGACGGATGTTCTTCATTCCTTCACCACCACCCGGCATGATCGTCCGTTCAAAGGCAACGAATATTTTGTCAGGTTTGCAGACTTATAAATATTCAAGTGTACTAAAAGGTATCTGTAAATTAAAGGTCAGCTCCACAATTTGAGCCTGCAACTCACCGACAACCCAGCTAATAACAAAGACTGACGACAAAGTTTCCCTTCTTTTCATACAATGCAGAGCTGCAACCAGAAGAACTACGATATCAGGCCTTTATGGGGATGCTTTCATGGTAGACGTAGGGTTCTGCAATTTTTAATATTGATCGTGGTGATGATGCATGTATTTGTGGACAGGGGGAACTGTGATTTTGAAATAAATCACACAAGAGATCAAACAAGTCCAGGGACATCAAGCAGAAGGGTGTTGATTGGATCTTCACCACCTGATTGCAAATTAAAATGCGGCGGATGCACTCCCTGTGTGAATGTACTAGTTCCCATCCATCCAGGCACTGTCAATCCACATAATTCTGAGAACTACTACCCTCAGGTTTGGAGATGTAAATGTAGAAGCAGGCTATACAATCCATGATTTCAGTCATTCTGATGTTATGTTGTTGAGTTATTCTAGTATTGTGCCATTTGGAAATCTCAATATTCGGACAAGATATGAAGTCCTAGTTAGCATTCTCAATTTTAGTAGAATGTTGTTTTACCAGATCTATAAGAGATACATGGATTTACCAAAGGTATATAAAATAATCTAGTTTGAAATATTACCAGACGAGATGAGGCTCTTCTATATAGCATTCTCATAGTTGATAGGATGTTGTTCTACCAGTTGAGATAGTAGACAGAGTTTTACCTACTCATGGATACACTCATAAGGAACATATATGGAACATGTAAATCTCAGTGTTACAAATACAAACAGGAAAGAACTGTTCATTGATTCGCATACTTGGTCGGCAGGGATGAGCCGCAGCACAGAAGTAAATATGGAGAAAACGTGACCCTCTTGCTATTACTAATATGAAGTGAATTCATATTGATGACGACATTATAACATGTATTAATGCTATGTCTAATTTTGAAACAATTGTCTCAGATTGTGGAAGAGGTCTTTGCTGGATGGTTTATGTTGTTGTTCAGACACTCCTTCCCACTAACTACTACTGTTGGAAGATATGGTTTGCCCTGCTCTCTTTCTACTGTTCCGTTATGCGGAGTAATATATATATCATGAATGAAAAATAAGAGTCTATAGTTTGTTAAGGGTCGTGACCTTTGTATACCAATCGTAACCCTAGTAGGGTTAAGAATCTAGGAAGAAAGCCTGACTTGGGTTATCATGAAGAAACCCATTCATAAATGCACACCAAGATAGATTTAGGGAGATTTTGAGTGAATTGAAAAATGTCTGACCTATAAACAAAGAAGTGGAAGTCAATTCCAAGACTAAGCTGAACTTCCTTGGTACAAATTGAATAAGAATCTTTCCTTCCATAGGCCATACGTATAACCATTGGTAACCCACTGAGGATAACTATTATTAAGAATGAGGTCAAGAGTCATAAATATAACCATATAAACAAAAACATGTAGAATAAAATCATACCTAAAAACGAGCCCGAGAATGTCCTCCTTCATTGAACTATGGAAGCCAAGGTAATACCCATCATTATTATATTATTTGAAAAGTAATATTTGAGTATAAAACAATTACAATGAAGAGTATAGCGAATCAAAATTCTAAAAGGATGATTTATTTTCCTTGGCCATTAGTTTCCATAGCTAAAATAGACACCAAGTTTCTCTATTAACTAGTAAAACATAATGAATAAAACCTAATTCCGTACAGTAATTAACGAGAACACACTCTTCGAAAAATCCATAGCACATATTCCAAGGAGAAATAGAAAGTACCTTACCCAAATGTCCATTAGAGCCAAATCATCGTAAATTATCAAAATCCAACTCTAGTTGCACCCTAAGAGCTAGGACAAGGGTTTAAAGTGCTAAACCAGAAACAAGAAACACCAAACTGTATAAAACAAGGAAGTTGGGAGATGAAATAGAAGTTATCTCTCGAGGAGATATTTTCATATAAATTAAAGCATTATATTTTTTTCAACCATATCAATTATTTAGAGTGGAAAAACTGGAGGAATCAACCCTCAAGACTATTTTTACCTACGGGACCAAATTTTGCAAATTGGGGTCTGAAACCTTCTAGGATTATTTCGAGGCATGAAATTAAATTTTTGGGGACTCGCATTTTGTTGCTTTAGCCCCACACCTTTTATTTTCTATTCTACACATAGAACCTCTCCAACGGTGCAAGAAAAATGTCAATTGGTGTTTCTATGTGAAATGTATGCCACTTAGAAGTTGGCCTTCCTGTTTTCACCACCATAATTTGAGAGGATGCCACTTCAGACCCTATTATTCTTGAAATGGGGCTATCCAAGTGATTATGACGTAGAAGACTCTTTAAGAGTCTATGTTGTAATGATGATTAAATTTGAGGGAGTCAAACCTAACCACTAATAGGCTACTAGGTTGTGATACAACCATGCTACTAGGAGGAAAAGGGTTTCTGCTCTTTTGAGTGCATTTGTTCCATAACTAAAAAAAATAGCGAAGAGAGATAGTAGATAGACAGCATAAAGACGATTTGTGCCATGTAGTAGCCCATGGGCCAAAGACTATACTTCCTTGTTGTCGTAGCCATATTTCCATTCAGAGAAAGAGAGTAGAGAAACTTCACCTTCCAGTTGGGTTTTTCTCCTGAAAGGGTTTCCCAATGCATATATTGTGTTAGATGTGTGTGTGAGATTTTATTTCATTGTTCTCTATTTTTTGCGTAATTTGATATTTACATGGATGCACTATTAATAGTAAATCTACATATCAAAAAATTTAAAAAAATTACAATATTGTAGAATTTCATATTTGGAATATCAACAACAATTTACGAATCAACTATGAATTTGAGACTCTAGTAATCCAAATTTATGTAAGGTTTACAATGTTACAGAAAAAACCCTATTGAATCTTCTACCAATAAAATAAGAACACCAATGAAAACCATTAACATAACAAAGAAAATAACATAAAAAATATAATAAAAACAAGGACATGAATTAACAAGAACTGTACAGTGATTTCCTTACGATTTCAAAGATACCAATAATGAATTAATGGAGATTATAGCTTATATAGTAAATGAAGGAATAAAATGTTCAAAAGGTACAATTTCTTTTAGTAAGTGCAGTGCCCATTTAATTTTCTTTTTTCCTTACGATTTCAAAGATACCCATAATGAATTAATGGAGATTATAGCTTATATAGTAAATGAAGGAATAAAATGTTCAAAAGGTACAATTTCTTTTAGTAAGTGCAGTGCCCATTTAATTTTCTTTTTTTTTGTTGAAATTAGCTATGTTACATTGCTTTAGTCAAATTATACCACCATGAGGATAATGGTGATCTTTATACAGGCCTTAATGATAGTTATCCCAATAAAAGAACATGCGCGGTTGAGGATAATGGTTTTAAACTCATGACAATATAGACACATTTTCATTTTAAAGTAACTGCCATAGCTTTTGACTCAGTTACCAGAGAATCCAGAGTATGAACAAATAACTACCATAGCTGCTATTGGTTTTTTTTAGCCAAGAAAGAAGATTAGAGTAAATACTTTATCTAAAAGTTCTGCATAATTACTTTATACTAAATTTATGAAATTTAAATTTACATACTCATTTTATTCCATGAGAAAAATCATCAATATTTCATCCAATGTAAATTCAATTCACAATATGCTTTATTCATATTAATTGAATTTGTGAAACGGTTACAAATTTATATTTTTTTCATGTACTTTATCAACCATTTTCTCTGAACTTTTACCAAAAATGTAAAAAAAAATATTCAAATATAAATTTGCTCTCTTTATTTGTTACTATGTTAGTTTATTAATTGGTATATGATACCATATCACTTCTTGAGGTTCTATTTAGTGAAAAAGTAAGAATATGATACCATATCACTTCTTGAGGTTCTATTTAGTGAAAAAGTGATTCTTACGGCCTAGTCTATCCCTTCATAATTTTCCTTTAGAGGTGCCATCTAAAAATTAAATTATAATTAAATGTTTTTATATTTTTAAACTTCAAAATTTATAATTAGTACAATCACATTTAATATTTTGGTTGATATACACTAATGAGTGTCACTTTCATATGTTGATTGTCATATAAAAAGTGGAAAATGTCATTGATTAGTATATATCAACCACATTAGTAAATATGATTTTGTTAGTTAAAGTCAACATGCGGGGTGGATTCATTGACCATGGTTGTTAAGGGGCATTGACGTTGATCAAGGTTGATGAGGTTTCCCATGGTTAATTTTACATTAATGTTACAAGAATGGTTACATTAATGGTTGAGATAATTGATTTCGCTGACCATGGTTGAATGAGGTTGACCATTATTGACCATATTCAACCATAGATATATCTAATGACCATTATAGTTGACCATATTTAGCCATAGAGACCTTGGTTGACCATGTTTGACAATTCTAACCATAGTTGACCATGGCAGGCCATTAGGAATCGGTAGATCATGGAACATTCTAGGCTGACTATGGTTGATGAAATATGGCCATTGTTCATCATGTTTGACAATGGTCGATCATGGCTAACCATCGTCGATCACAAATACCCTTTTCATGGTTAACCACAGTTTACCATGATTGAACATAAATATATTTATTGACAATTATGCTTGACCATCCATCTGTTAAATGCATTCTTGGAGTGCATTTATACCTACTCAAGTCACAAATTGACTTATACCATTCTAATGGTAAGTTATGTATGGAATCATAATACATACATTCTATTGTTAAATTAATTCTCTCCTTCTCATAATTTACCAATAGCTCTACATTTGTTTTCGCTTTGTTTATGAATTTATACCTATTCAGGTCACAAATTGACTTATACACTTCTAATGGTAAGTTATGTATGGAAACAAAATACATACTTTCAACTATTGATTTAATTCTCTCCTCACGATCTAAGATTAGCTCTACATGTTTTGTTTTGGTTTATCCCTACAAAAGTTGCAGTGATAATTTATGGTCCTTTGGTTTACCATGGGCATTTAGAATAGCAACTTTAAGAGTGGTCCTTCAATGTTTGGTAGATGCAGTTGCCATTTTATATGTAATACCCAAAAAAATATTTTATCTATTCAATCCCATTACAATCTTTTACCACACAAATCCAAGGAAATGTTGTCTTCTATTTTCATTTGAATGTTCTTTTATGATTCTTTGATCTTTTCTCCTATTCAAGAATTGTAATTCTATGTTATTCATGAACTTCAAGTGGATGAAAATCAAAATCCTTTCAGAAAGGATATGGTTGAACAAAATGTTGATTGATTCAAAATGCATCCAAAAGTGATAATTTTTGTTTAACCATTTTAGGGCGACGAATTACAATCATTTTCTTAGAATAAATACTTATCCAATCAATTAAAATAATGAAAAATATAAATATGTAAACAAGTAAATAACTATGTCTAATGATGATGTTGGGTCCCTATAATACTAGTGATTACCCCATTACTATTGTAGTTATACCCCTTATTTATATTGTTGTGCCCCTATTACCCCCATATTGTTATTTATGTTCCCCATAGAATCCCTCTATTGTTATTTTTGTGGCTTTATATTATTATTGTTAGGTCAGCTCGATTATATTGTGACTCCTTAGACTCCTATATATAAAAAGGAGGTTTTGTCATTTGTATCATCCAAGAATTGTTCATTTATGTAATGTAAAAGGGGTTTCCCCCTCAAAGAGGCTGAATTCAAAGGCGTTTATCTATCTTTTCTATCTTCTCTTGAGCTGGTTTCATAACATTTGGTATCAGAGCTTTGGATTCTAGGGTTTCGCTGCTCCAAACAGGTCATCGTGGAATTTTCACTATAACATTTTTTCTGTGACGTTTCAGAAGTTGCAAAAAAAACCCATTTGAGAATAAATCGCGCTGAACCTTGGCTCCGAATTTCAGAGCTTTTCCCACGATATTTGCGGAGATATGATCTGAGGAATTTGGTCTTTTTGCAGACTCCTGAATTACATTCAAAACAGGTGACCTGGGGAAAATCGTCATAACATTCTCTCTGAGGATCGGATTGAAATTTCGTAAGAAGGTATAGAAACAGGACGGACTGTGGTTTCTCATTTGTGTGTTTTGGATTCAAAGGTTGAAACAGTGACTCGTGGTATGTCGTACAAGTTCACTCTACTGAACCAGTCTAAAAGCAAGTCATTGTGGGAGATTTCACATAACTCTTCCTTGGAGAATCCCATTTGGATCAGACTTGTGGCATTGCAAAGAGGACGCAGAAGGCTACTACAGGTAGAAATTTCAGAACTATATGATCTGAAATTATAGAGATACATCAGATTCAATATCAGGCTTCTATAAAGTGAAAAAAGGTGTGTAGTTTTTTCTTAAATTTTTGTGTAAGCTTGTTTTAACGGAATTCAAAGGGCATAGTAAAGCATTATTATCAGTAACTGATGCCCCGAGGAAAGAAAATGCAAACACCTAGTAAGGAACCTGAAAGCTCTAGCATGACTCATGAAGAAGAGGAAGAAATGCTACATGATATATCAAAATTACAAGAACAAGTGCAACAAATGTCACGCTCACAAAAGCTAACAGAAGCTAAGATAAGTGGCGTGGAATATATGATAAATGGCGTGGAATCTAAGATAAAGGGCATGGAAGCTAAGATGGATGATTCGAAGACAAATTTGAAGAGAGACATGGTAGATTTGAAGATAGATTTGAAGACAGACATGGAAGAATTGAAGAAGTTGCTACAAGAAAGGGTCACTAATGGTGAAAAGGTAGTAAAGGAAACTCATGATGAGAACAAAAGAAATGTTAATCATGATTCCATAGATGCTAATGTTGGATCGAAGAATCACCATATTCCAAAAATCGATATGAGGAAGTTTGATGGCAAGGATCCCGCCACATGGATATTACAGATGGAGCAATTCTTCGATCTCAATAATGTGCAAAACACACAAAAGGTACGTATGGCAACTGTATATTTGGAACCAAATCAGTTTGTATGGTATCAATGGCTTTACTCTCGTAAACAATTTATCACTTGGGCAATTTTTATGGAAGAATTGATAGCACATTATGAAGATACAAAAAGCAACACTTTTTTTAGCCAATTGATAAGTCTCAAACAAAAGGGTTCAGTAATGGAGCACATTGAGGAGTTCCAAAATTGAACATAAGGGTAAAAGATATTCCAGAGGAGCATAGGATTGATGTGTTCATAGGGTCTTTAAAGGATAATATCCAACATGATGTTCGCCTTTGGGAACCTGATTCATTAGAGAAGGCATTCAGGTTAGCAAGAAAAATGGAAAGCAAAATTATGGCAACCAGGAAGCATACCACTCACAACTATAAAGACGGAAGTGTTGTTGCCCCTAGTCTTCCACAACCTATAAGGTTGACACCACAACAATTGGAAGAAAAAAGAGCAAAAGGGCTTTGTTACAGTTGTGATAGCAAATACACTAAAGGTCATAAGTGTGCTGAGAAGAAATTATTCTACATAGATTGTGAAGAGGAAGAAGAAAAGGAGCAAGAAAGGTCAAAAGAAGAAGATATACTCCAGGAACAAAGCCTAGATGAAGAACAAATAAATCTGACCATATCTTGTAATGCATTGGCGGGAATTACCACTCCTCAAACCATCAAGATAGAAGGACAAATCAAGAAGAAAAAGGTAATAGTGTTGATTGATTCAGGAAGCACCCACAATTTTATTCATTGTAGGGTAGCAAAAGAATTGAATTGCTTCCTATATCCAGCACCAGAGTGTCAAGTGATGATTGCAAATGGAGGAACAATAAATTGCTTTGGAAAGTGCCATAATATCAAGCTATCCATGGGAGAATATGTATTGACTAGCCCAATGCTTTCCATTCCAATGGGAGGTGCTGATGTTGTACTAGGAGTCCAATGGCTACAATCCTTGGGTACAATAGCTTTTAATTTTCAAGAACTTTTCATCAAATTTTCTACGGAAGGAAAGGAAGTTGAATTAAGGGGTATTGCAGGGAAACCAGGAAAGATAATCAGCTCTAATGGCATGACAAAGCTTCTAAAAAAGGAGCAAAGAGGTGTAATTGCACAATTATGTTCGCTAGATGTTTCCACATTGGAATCATCTATTTCTCCAGATCTCCAAAAAGTCCTGGACAATCATTCCAAGGTATTTGAGACTCCAAAGGTCTCCCACCTATGCGTGATCATGATCATGCTATTCATCTGATTCCAGGAAGTGTTCCTCCAAACATCAGGCCGTACAGATATCCCTATGTCCAAAAAAGTGAAATTGAACGTATGGTTGCAGAAATGCTAGAGGCTGGTATAATTCAACCGAGTCAAAGTTCTTTCTCAGCTCCAGTAGTATTGGTGCACAAGAAGGATGGATCATGGCGCATGTGTCCGGATTATAGGGAGCTCAACAAGCTCACTATTAAAGATAAGTTCCCCATTCCTGTTATTGATGAATTACTGGATGAATTGCATGGATCAATTTACTTCACCAAGTTGGATCTTCGTTCGGGATATCATCAAATCAGAATGAAGATTGAAGACATTCCGAAAACAGCATTTAGAACTCATGAGGGTCATTATGAATTTTTGGTCATGCCTTTTGGCCTTACCAATGCACCTTCAACATTTCAAGGTTTGATGAATTCAATTTTCAAACCATTCCTTAGAAAATTTGTGTTAGTATTTTTTGATGATATACTAATCTACAGCAAGTCTTGGAAGGATCATGTTGAACATGTTGACAGGGTGCTACAACTATTGGAGGAGAAACAATTATATGCAAAAAGATCCAAATGTTTCTTTGGAGTCCAGGAGGTGGAATATTTGGGTCATATTGTATCTCATGAAGGAGTTAAGGTAGACCCTAGCAAAATTAAAGCCATTAAGGAATGGAAAATCCCCACATCCATAAAGCATCTGCGAGGATTTCTTGGGTTGACAGGGTATTATCGCAAGTTTGTTAAGAATTATGGGAGAATAGCAGCACCTCTAACAACATTATTGAAGAAAGATTCATTTTCATGGACTCTAGAAGCAACAAAGGCCTTTGAACATCTTAAAGAGGCAATGTGCCAAGCACCGGTCTTAGCTACACCGGACTTCACAAAAACCTTTATTGTGGAATGTGATGCTTCAGGAAATGGAATTGGTGTTGTTCTAATGCAAGATGAAAGACCCATTGCTTTTGAAAGTCGTCCAATCAAGGGAAAGTTTTTAAGCAAAGCTATTTATGAGAAGGAAATGTTGGCAATACTCCATGCACTTAAGAAATGGCGACCCTACCTAATGGGAAGACACTTCAAGGTAAAAACAGATCATGATAGCCTTAAATACTTTTTAGAACAAAGATTATCCTCTGAAGAGCAACAAAAGTGGGTCACAAAGATGTTGGGTTATGACTTTGAAATCATCTACAAAAAAGGGAAGCAAAATGTGGTGGCAGATGCACTCTCAAGAAAGGATGAGGATGTGGAAGCATTGTTGTGTGCCATTTCTATTATCCAACCAGATTGGATAAACGAAGCAAGGGAGGAATGGAAGAATGATGAAGAAGTGTGGGCACTTATTCGAAAGCTACAACAAGATTCCAGTACTTCTGATACATTTAGCTGGCAAAATGATTCGTTATGGTACAAAGATCGCTTATACCTCTGTAAGAATTCCCAGCTAAAACAAAAGATTCTTATGGAATTGCACACTTCTCCCTTAGGAGGGCACTCAGGATTTTTAAAAACTTACCACAGGGTTAAGAAGGAATTTTTTTGGGATGGCCTTAAATCAGATATTCAAAAGTTTGTGGCGGAATGTTTGGTTTGCCAGCAAAATAAAGTTGAAACAATTAAGACACCGGGTCTATTACAACCTTTATCCATTCCAAGCCAACGTTGGGAGGAGGTTTCAATGGATTTTATCACAGGTTTACCCAAGTCTGAGGGAAAGAGTGTCATCATGGTGGTAGTTGACAGACTTACCAAGTATGCACACTTTTGTGCATTATCACATCCATTTAAAGCCAGTACAGTTTCTACTGCATTTATGGAAACAATTCAAAAGCTACATGGAAACCCAAAGATTATTGTAAGTGACAGAGATCCCATTTTCACTGGAAATTTTTGGACAAAATTATTTTCTTGTCTTGGTACTCAGTTAGCTCATAGCTCATCTTATCATCCTCAATCTGATGGGCAAACTGAGATAGTAAACAAATGTTTGGAAGGATATCTTCGTTGCTTTGTATCTGATAAACAGACACAATGGGTCAAATGGTTGCCTCTGGCTGAATGGTGGTATAACACTTCCTTCCATACAGCAACAAAAATGACCCCATTTATGGCACTTTATGGGTATCAACCACCATCCATCACATCATATTTAAGAGAAAATTCTAAGGTTCAGGCAGTGGAACATCACATCGAACATCAACAACAAGTCCTCCAACTCTTAAAGGATAACCTCGTGTTGGCACAAAATAGAATGAAACAACAGGCAGATCAACATCGCAGTGAAAGAAGTTTTGATGTAGGTGATTGGGTATTCCTACGGCTACAACCATATAAGCAAATGTCCCTAAAGCAAGCTAAGAAGGATAATAAATTATCACCAAAGTATTATGGTCGTACAAGGTGTTGCAAAAGATTGGTACTATGGCATACAAATTGGAGCTTCCTGCAGCTTCTCGATTGCACCCAGTTTTCCATGTTTCATGTTTAAAGAAGGTTATAGGTGACAAGCTCCCAATTCAAACAATATTGCCAGAACTTGACGAGGAAGGAAAAATTATATTGGAACCGGAAGCAGTCACAGAAACAAGAACTCGACAGCTACGAAATCGATCAATTTCAGAGTATCTTATCAAGTGGAAGAACTTATCCGCTGAAGATTCCACATGGGAGGATGAGAATTTTATGCAGAAGTATCCAGAACTACTCAAGCGTTGAGGACAACACTTTTTTGAAGGAGAGGGGCATGTTGGGTCCCTATAATACTAGTGATTACCCCATTACTATTGTAGTTATACCCCTTATTTATATTGTTGTGACCCTATTACGCCCATATTGTTATTTCCATGCCCCATAGAATCCCTCTATTGTTATTTTTGTGGCTTTATATTATTACTGTTAGGTCGGCTGGATTATATTGTGACTCCTTAGACTCCTATATATAGAAAGGAGGTTTTGTCATTTGTATCATCCAAGAATTGTTCATTTATGTAATGTAAAGGAGGTTGCCCCCTCGAAGAGGCTGAATTCTAAGGCATTGATCTATCTTTTCTATCTTTTCTTGAGCTGGTTTCATAACAGATGAAAACAAAACAACTAATAATATTAGAAACATCATTAAAAACAATTTCAACTTTATTTGAGTGGTGAAAGGTGAAATTTATGAGGTCAAAGAAGAATCATATAATTTGGATGCAAATCAAATCTAGGTAAAATAAACAATCCAATGCATCATCTACATTCAACAACTTTTGTTACTCAAAAGCATTCATTTTTAGTTCAAGCCATATCTAAACTCTTGCATGTGTCCCTAAAGCTAAATTTCATTTAGCCATGTTAATTCTTCATGATCTCTTTTAACTGCCTTATAAGCCACTTAACCATATCATTAAAAAAAAAATTGATATTGACCCCTCTCCTCGTTGATCTATTACCTACATAAAATATGCATACATCTAATTTTTTATCAAGTGTTTATCCCTTTTGATATGATACTTGAGTTATTTGAAAGTGCCGTCTTCTAAACTTAAGTTGTTCAACTTCATTTTGTAATTACATATATAATCTTTCTAACCAAGGTAAGAGTTTACTCTATAAAATTGTTTCTCAATACTTAGGCTTGCACTACTTAATACATATAAAATTTTATTAGCATATCTATTGTAAATAGCATTCAAAATATATACCATCTACTCTCAAAATATTCTCACTATCTTTTGCCACCTTGAAACTAACCAATAATTCCATACATAAGACAATTTCCCATTCTTAAAGACAACAATATATTCTAAGTAGACTTCAAAATAACATGACTTAAAAATTATATACATTATAATAGTTTATTTTACATTTTTTATAAAAATATTATAAAATTTACTATCATTACAATTGGAAAAACATTATCAACATGTTTTCTCCACATTTTGTTTCAACAACTTAAATCTCATCATATTTTCATAATCTATAAATATTTATTCCACTAATCACTTTCTCAGAAGAAAAATGAAAACCCAGAAATCTTTATTTTATTAGAAATTATAAAACAATTTCAATAAAAAAAAATACCCAAAAATTCCGTTAGTCACTTGTTCACTAATAAAAACATAAAAGAAAATGAAATTGTATACCGCATTCAATTTTCAAATTATAAATTTAAAGATTCTACTCATGCTTCTAGAATCACGGTCTATAACATTTACATAATCCGAATTTGTGGAAAAAAAAAACTCAACAAGTAATGAAGAACATATCAATAACATTTTACATAGAATTGAAAGAAAATTCTTAGAACAATAGCATTTTATATAAAATTGAAAGCAAGCCAATTTTTAAAACAAGAAAACTTGAAAGCAAATTCTAAGAACAATAACATTTTATATAAAATTGAAAGCAAGCCAATATTTAGAACAAGGAAAAAGTATTAATGGTATCATCACAAAAATCATTTGAATGCTAATATATAATTTTACTACCAATTCTATGAACATTATTACTTAAATTCATAATGTGGATGTAAATATTTAACTTTATTACTGATTATATGAAATTAATTGAACGACGTCTATTAATCAGGAAGGCATAGGTTTTTTTGGTTTAAACCCAGGGACATGTTATTAAGTAAATGCATATACTACTTGTTAACTAAATGATGGTTTGAAGATTGTTTTTAGGTAAAGTATTGGTGCTAGAATGGTAATAGTATCAACATTGTAACGTAAGCTATTCAAAATTGTAACCTAACCACTTTTTATAGTTGTTAAATTCATTCAAATTATCAAATTTATTGTTTTGGATTGAAAAAGTAAAATAATCAACAAGAATAAATGTTTAAGTTAATAGATAAAGACATAAGCATGGGTGCATTCTTAAAAAATGTGTATCAACATATTATCTTGGAATTCTGAACTTTCTACATAAAATTGATGAAAAACTCTCCAAAGAAAATGCACAAGCTATCTCTTAGCTCTCCCAATTTCAATTACTTTCTAAAATTTATAAAATAAACATGATTACCAATATCATCGAATATTATGTCATGAAATCTAAACATAATAATATCATAATATAATTACCAATTTATCATCATCAAAAGAAAAATATTTAAAAAATTATTATATACATAATACTTTTTTCAAGCGAATCAAAACATTAAGAAGCAATAATTTCCATGGTTGCAAGGGGCTGTGCAAATTCAAATTCCGCTACTCTACAAATACATCTTTTGGATAGATCCATAATCCATGTGTTACATAAATTTAGACATGTGAAAATGCACATACAAAAACATGTGGAGCTTGAATGGTCTTCACTATTACTCAAAAGACATAAACTAGAAACACATAAAAAAATAAACTATATCACATGTTATTCATTTCCGCTCATATTTATCTCTATTAGATCATATATATATATATATATATATATATATATATATATATATTCTATTCTTATCTTATCTTGACTATGTCAAGATCTAAGAACTCTATAAAGACATCAATATACTTTTTTATGCCACTAACTTGTATATATCAAATCCCTAACTATTAATTACTTATGTCTTCACCCTATGTATTCATGAAATCAATTATTATTTCCAAAAATAATTATATAATAAAATTCACTTTGTTAACTAATACCTTATTACCATTACAATTGAATGATAAATGTGAATCTACAATGCTTATAGAAAAATCCATGTTAATTACTTACTAACATTTTATTTTATTGATTGATTTGATTCGTGTAATATTTATAGAAAGAAAAATTCATGTTATTACTTTTTGAATATATTATAATTCCAATTTCCAATTAACATGTAACAAATCATCTTCATTCATTTTGATTTTTAAGATAAGACAATCTTCATAGTTTTAATTAAGTAACTTCAAATTTTGAAATAATTAGACTCTGATTTTTGGATATATTTTTATTTTTGCAATTAGGTAGCTTTAAAATAACTAGATTTTTGGAATTAAGCATATTCAAATAATTAGATTTTTGGAACTAGATATTTCCAAATAATTAATTTTTAAATAATTTAGTTAAGTAATTTTAAATAATTCGTTTTTAGTTTTTAAATAATATAATTATTTAATTAACCCCGATGGGGGTACCCAATTAAGGAGACAGGTGGTTGTGGGTTCGAGCATGGAGCCAATTGGGCCTCCACGCATAGCACACCTGACTTAAAGTGTATTGGGAGTCAAGCTCTCCCACGAGTGTTACTTAATGCATTAAGGGGGAAATAGGGTGGTCATTTGCAATGTGTGGGTGATGAGGAGGGACTACTGGGTGAGGGAGAGCAGCGAAGTATTGGTGTCCTGGCTTAGACAGAGGCTTGGAGTGATAGTGCAGGATGATTTTGAGATTGAAGGGTATGCGGACGACTAGAACTGGCAATATCTCTGTTTGTGGGATTCAAGAGAGCACAGGATAGGCAACGATGATGAGAATTGCAGTCTCAGGGCTGGTGTGGCTGGGAGGTGGGCTCTTGCTTACCCTTTGTCACTCTAGGTCTTCTTTAGGTGGAGAACGTGGGGTGTTGCTCTTCCCTAGGATTGGATGGTCTACCTTCATGACCTCCAATGCACCACCTAGCTCGCCAACATATAATGGGGAGGTACACGAGAATTGCACTAGGAAATTTGAGAAATTCGACGTAGAGGAGGTAACCCATGTTTTTCTGCATTTGGTTCGTATTCAATTCATGTGGTGGGTCGCTCAGGGAAGCTAGGTTCATGTAGCAGGCGAAGGAGGAGCCGACTACATGCCATGACAGCGACGTTGTGCCAGCAGAGGAGGAGTCAGTCACTGTATGGAGAATCGTCTACCACAGGACATACCTAGCTTGGGCTTGGAGACGACTAAGGGCCACCACTCTAATGCAGAGGCACCCATATCCCCAGATCACTCTCAAGGCCACATTGAGGCCCCGACTACCTTGGAGTCCATAGCGGCTCAACTGAACACTCTCCATCTAAGAATGGAAAATCTCAGGGAATAGCTCTATGATGATTAGAATCAATTAGTGGCCTACATAAATGACCTCCAACACATGCAGAATGAACTCCTCGACTCTCTAGATGGCCTTCGGTGGTAGCTTCGACGAAAAAATCACCACCTTCCTGGGTTGGAGTCCCAGATATAACATATCAACTACCACACGCATGACAGGGAAACATTATTTAGAACTCCACCACCATTTTCTGCCAAACCTCCGCTGCAATGTGTAATTATGGAAAATTATCTTATTGTAATACTTTTGTTTCAGAAATAACCAAGGACACAAGTTGTCTTGGCTTCCTTACAGGCTCAATCTTAAGTTGTCTTGGCTTCCTTACAGGCTCAATCTTATTCAGAGAAGCTCTCTTGTCAGCTCTTAAGCCTCTTATTTTGTCTTGTGTGGCCTCAATGATGTATACAACTTAACTATTGATGTACGATGTCTTTGAAATTTTGATAATATAATACAATTACCTTGACCAACAAAAAGAAAATATAATTAAGTAATTTTAAAGAAATAGGTTTTATATAAATTTTAGATATTCAAGCATTGTTTAGAAGCGCACCTTCCATTTAAAAGCTATAGATATTTATTTTCCTCCTAAAATGAAGGGTAAATTCAAATATAATTTCTAAGGCTAAGTTAGAAAATATACTTCTAGGAAAGACTCAACCCCTATGGAAGGGCTAGGAAAGATTCAATTCCCATTATTATTTGCATTTATGTGTGTTTTTTTAATATTAATGTATATTTATTTAGACTTGGAATTTGTCATATTTTAATATATCGAATTTTTAGAGATGCAAAATTTTCTTTAAACTTTTATTCTTCTAAATATATGATAAATTTAAAATTAACATAGATTAATGATAGTTATTAACACACCATGCTTCTACTCCATGTTAAACAAGGAATAATAGAACCACGCTATTGGAATATTTAGCCATCATTTATAAATAATGATCATATACATATGGTCCAATCATTCGCTAATAATTTTATCTATTTATGCTCATGATAGACTAGGAGTTAAAATTGACGTAAAGTTGGTTCTTAATGCCACATGTGGGTCCTTGGGCATGCATCTAATAATTGTTTAGAATTTGACACCCTCTTGCAAGGTATTAAGTCAATAATCTCTTTGAAGGTTCACTTCCTCGTCATCCTTTGCAACTCTCACGTTATTATCATGCCTATTTTAATGGGAAACCATCCCTCAAGCCTATGAAAATTTCAATTTTTAGAGAATTCAATTAGAGCTTAGAGCTCTCTCAAGGTTTGAAGATAAGCTTGTGCTCAAAGCACTAAACTTGAGGAATAATAAAATGGAAAAACAAGGTGCATTTATATGAGTATACCGTTTGCATCAACCACACATGTTAAGATGTCAACCCATCCCACGAGCTAGCACTAGTCCACAATCATTAGGCATTGTTGATAATAATTGCATCCTAGCCATCATTAATGTAGTTTGAATGCATAGGTTGTAGTGCTCACATCCTCCACATCATTATACAATCAAGTCTAAGTATATCACCCAAAGTGGGAAAATGTGTGAAGTCGAAGTACATTTTGCAGATATTTAGTTGGAAACCTTCATTATGGTAAATGTGGGTTTTCTCTACCATGCTCTGCTTCTCCTCCT
Organism: Pinus tabuliformis; assembly: GCA_031772625.1. NCBI lineage: Eukaryota > Viridiplantae > Streptophyta > Pinopsida > Pinales > Pinaceae > Pinus > Pinus tabuliformis. The sequence continues at coordinate 964,057,816 of CM062811.1, forward strand.
TCTTAATCTATTTTCCTTGCTTTGTCGCCCTATCATTATGCTTCCTATACCTTCGTCTGCTACCTAGTCCCACTAACATTATGGATCCTTCACCTTCCTCCTCTTGAAGCAAGCTTCCTCCTTGGTCTACAAGTTTATCTTGATGACACACATAATTTTGTGTGCCATGTTCAAATGAGACTTATCTTATTCAAATCATAGTTACTCAATTCAAAGCATAGGTCACCTCCTCATTATATGTATATGGATAAAACATAAACAATTAGAAGATGAAATCCATTGCGTAAGTAGCAAAATGGATGTTCCCACATCTCAATTCTTTTCAATGTAGTATGGGTTCTTCTCTCATCTAGTCATTTGTCTTCCTTTGGTATGTGCCTCCTACTTATCTCATTTCAAAGCAGAGTATGTACAATTTTGGGAGTTTTTCTTCCAATCTATAGCTCTTGAAGCTTAAAGGAAATAGATAGATGGTTTTCTTTTGTGATTAGAGTCTTTTTTCATGTCCAATATAGCCAAACTCTTATATTTGCAATAGGGCATTATAAAGATCTAATCAAGCTACGTGGTTCAGACATCAAATTTTATTAATGAAATTATGTAATTATAGGTTAAATGTATGCCAAAAATTAAATCCATGATGAACATGAAGAAATTACACATCTCCCACATCCTCATTAACACACCGTTCAAATGGTTAAACCTTTATCTACATATATATATATATATATATATATATATATATATATATATATATAATTTTTAAATCTCCTAGTAAAGTTGAAATTAGTTTCAAATATCTTATGTATAGCTCACATTGGAATAGTTTTTTTCTATTAATATAATCTTAAATGGCACATGCCAATTCTACATGAAGAATTAAATGAATTACACATCTCACTCATTGAGAAGTAGAAAGTTATAACATTATTTTACTTAAGTTGGGCATTGAAATATTTTATTTGAAGTCAACATGAAAATGATTTTTGTTATTTATATTTTTGTCAAATATTAAAAAATAAGGTGTTTGACAAAGAAAATAGAAGATGTTCCCACCTCTAAAGAATTCAGTGCTCTTGGTATATGATGACTCTAAAAATAAAATATTTTTATACTAGTTCATAATATACCATGTGTTGATATATGATATATCTAAAAATAAAATATTTTTATACTAATTCATAATATACCATGTGTTGAGTTGTTGAAGAAGATATACGGTTATAGAAAGAGCTAAAAAAAAATATTCGCAAGATCTTCCTTTTCATAATTTTCCTCACATTTATATATCACTTTCATATATTACTTTCTGCGTTAAGAAGATATACATTATTATCAACCAAACAAGTCAAACTGAAACGCACTTAACATGATAAAAGATAAAAACAATTATATTACATCTTTTATACATAAATAATTTATGTATGTATCTTTCGTTTATAAAAAAAAGTTAAAACATAGATTATTGCCATAGTATTTATAATTTATCGCATTGCAAGCTTTATCTATCACTAACTTAACCAATAAATATTTGAACACAAATAATTAGTTTCACATCCATATATACAGATAAATTTATGATTAAAGGTTACATGAAACCAACGATTTCATAATTTAAAGTGATTTATCTACTAACTTTCATTACACAAATTAATCACCTCGTCTGACATATTAATATTATTTTAATTCATATGTTTTTGTCAATAATAATAAATTTTTGTTATTTTTGTAGTTCTTAATTATTTTCCAAATTAACTTATTGATAATATTTTTCAATTCATCTTTCTTTTATCTTATTGATATTGCATACGATTGGCTAATCTTGATGTTATAACTTTATGCGTTTAATGAAGATAGGATATATCAAAGTCTTCGATGAGAAAAACGAACCATAGGTATAACTTCTAAGTCGGTTAGAAACGTGCCAAGTAATAGACAAAGCGAAGCATGATAAATATATTCAAATTTAGAAATGAAGCAAATTCATAACTATCCCATCCGTAAGGTACAAAGCTTTTAGTTATAAAATAGAAGAACTTGAAAAATGGGGACATTTGTGAGAAGGTATGTACTAATAAATTAATTAATTTGAAATTAAAGTAAGTCAACTGCTACGACATTCTAATTAAAGTAAGTCTTTGCCTGTTAATCTAGAATCGAACTTGCTCATCCATGTTTGAAAACATGTACCGACGAATGTTCTTCATTCCTTCACCACCACCCGGCATGATCGTCCGTTCAAAGGCAACGAATATTTTGTCAGGTTTGCAGACTTATAAATATTAAAGTGTAGTAAAAGGTATCTGTAAATTAAAGGTCAGCTCCACAATTTGAGCCTGCAACTTACCGACAACCCAGCTAATAACAAAGACTGACGACAAAGTTTCCCTTCTGTTCATACAATGCAGGGCTGCAACCAGAAGAACTACGATATCAGGCCTTTATGGGGATGCTTTCATGGCAGACGTAGCGTTCTGCAATTTTTAATATTGATGGTGGTGATGATGCATGTATTTTTAGACAGTGGGAACTGTGATTTTGAAATAAATCACACAAGAGATCAAACAAGTCCAGGGACATCGAGCAGAAGAGCGTTGATTGGATCTTCACCACCTGATTGCAAATTAAAATGCGGCGGATGCACTCCCTGTGTGAACGTACTAGTTCCCATCCATCCAGGCACTGTCAATCCACATAATTCTGAGAATTACTACCCTCAGGTTTGGAGATGTAGATGTAGAAGCAGGCTATAGAATCCATGATTTGAGTCATTCTGATGTTATGTTGTTGAGTTATTCTAGTATTGATCCATTTGGACCATCATATGAAATTTTCTATTTGGAAATCTCAATATTCGGACGAGATATGAAGTCCTAGTTAGCATTCTCAATTTTAGTAGAATGTTGTTTTACCAGATATATAAGAGATACATGGATTTACCAAAGGTATATAAAATAATCTACTTTGAAATATTACGAGACGAGATGAGGTTCTTCTATATAGCATTCTCATAGTTGATAGAATATTGTTCTACCAGTTGAGATAGTAGACAGACTTTTACCTACTCATGGATACACGTATGAGGAACATATAATATTTTCTTTTACAAATACACGTATAAGGGACTGGCAAATCTCAATGTTGCAAATACAAACAGGAAAGAACTGTTCATTGATTCACCGCAGCACAAAAGTAAATATCGAGAAAACGTGATCCTCTTGCTATTACTAATATGAAGTGAATTCATATTGATGACCACATTATAACATGTATTAATGCTATGTCTAATTTGAAACAATTGTCTCAGATTGTGGAAGAGGTCTTTGCTGGATGGTTTATGTTGTTGTTCAGACACTGCTTCCCACTAACTACTACTGCTGGAAGATATTGTTTGCCCTGCTCTCTTTCTACTGTTCCGTTATGCGGAGTAATCTTAGCAAACCATTAAACATCCTAGAAAAGGAACACTAGTATCAATCAGTCATATATGGCATATGACCCAGTGAACGACTATATTCATGTTCAAGTAAATCCGCGGTATCCCTACCTCTCCATCCATCGCTACTATCCCTATCCATAAATAGAGAAATCACCGGCCGAGATTTTCAAATTTACGAAATATCCCTACTCATATTCCAAATAAATTCATCCAATTCCTATGGGGAGCCGACATAACTCGACTAGTATTTCGTAAATAATTCATTTCCCCATGAATTACAGTGGCTATCGTATACCAACCATTGTTGTTCACTTATGGAATTGCTATCTAGCAATTTAGAATGGATTGAGTTGTCGTTAGATTTAGGAATATTTTCAAATTTGACTGTCAGGAAAATTTATTAATTCAGAAATAAGTCAAATAATTGATCTCTAAAAGAAACGAGAATACAATCCGCTAATCAAAAGATAGGTCGAGATCAATCTGCTAGTCAAAAGATAAGTCCAATATGTTGAAATGTACTTTCAACTGCTGTGTACGGTTCAAGAAAACCGCCAGTTCTTTTCCCCGCACCACCTTTCACGAACAGTGGTATTTTTCGGGAGAGCAGTGATCCCAATCGCCTGACACGTGTCCGGGCAGTCCTTGCCAAAACCACCAATCCCCGGCAGGTAAAGCTCGGTTGAAAGGGACTTCGGGGGAATTGCTGACAGCCGTCCGATTGACATCAACGGTTGATGTACAGACCTGCTCCATATGACGTGGCGTGCAGTGAAATGTTTCCTTGACGGCCAAGTTTATCCAGGGACTTCAAGGGAATTGCTGACAGCCATCCGATTGACATCAACGGTTGATGTACAGACCTGCGTCATATGACGTGACGTGAAGTGAAATGTTTCCTTGACGGCCAAGTTTATCCATAAAGCAATTAAATGTAATTAATATAAATTTACTTTGGTCGGTACAGTTAGGTAAAAGCTTTTAATTTTATTTTCTTTTACACTACAAGTAAAAAAGGGGTAAATGTCATATGTTTTGTTTTTTGTTAAATGAAAACCCAATACGCACATAGAGCGAGAATGTAATTGTTTTTGTTGAATGAAAACCCAATACCCAGGAGCGTGTATGTAAGAGATTTTTACACACAGTAGTGTGAAAATTTGTAAGTTGAGACAGAGTAATTTTCAGGAAGAAACAGAGAGAAATTTTTTTACTGCCTCTGAAGCAGTTTTGTTAGTGAAATCCCTCTGGTGGAGGAAGAATATTTTTGTAACAACAGTATTGTTAATGAATCAAAGTCTTTTTTTTGTGTGTGAAACTTTGTCTTCAGAAACAATTTTTTTTGTTCCACTGTGCTAAAAAAAGAGCATTATTCTTTGTGCTGTTCAGTTATTTTTGTTTGGAATTATCAGAAATTCCCAACATGGTATAAGAGCTTGTCCAGGTTCTTTGAATGTGTCAAAGAAGCTGAAGGAAGGATTTTTTGTTGCAGCAGCTTTTTCAGCAGATTGAAGACTCAGTCAAGAAAAAATCCAAGGTATTTCTCAAGTTAGTTTTTGTGTTACTGTTGAGGACAGTCAGTTATTTTAAATACACAGTCAAGTATTTTGAAGCATAGTTAAGAGTGCAAGAATGGCTGGAGCTAGCGCTAGCATGGGTATCTGTAATACTTAGCTCCCACAATTTAATGGGAAAAACTCTAACTATTGGGCAATAACTATGAAAGATTTGTTTGCTTCACAAGACTTATGGGAATTTGTTGAGGATGATTTTGAAGAACTAGCAGATGAAAATGAGTTTAATAATTTAACTCAAGAAGAGAAGGATTTGTTGAAGAGCAATAAGAAGAAGGATTCTAAAGCCCTCTACTTTTTGTATCAAGCAGTGCATGAGAGTGCGTTTCCAAGGATAGCAGTAGCCAAGAGATCCAAAGAAGCATGGGAAACTCTCAAGATAGCCTATCAAGGCATGGAGAAAGTGAAGACAGCAAAACTACAATTGCTGAGGAGAGATTTTGAGACTCTCTGCATAGAGTCAGATAATATTGACTCATTCTTAACACATGTGATTGGTCTAGTCACACAGATAAAGTCTCATGGAGAGATTCTTAAAGAAAGGAGGATTGTGGAGAAACTATTGAGGATTTTACCCTCAAGGTTTGATGTGATTGTCACCACAACAGAAGAGACAAAGGATTTCACAAACTTTTCAGTTGATGAACTACATGCATCACTGATAACATATGAGCAGAGATTGAGTAGAAATGTAAACTCATCTCTAGAACATGCCTTTAAGACCCAGATGTTCTTTGGAAGAGGAAGAGGTCAAGGCAGAGGAAACAAGAAAAGAAGAGGTTGCAATCCAAATCAGAACCAAGGCTAAGGCAGTAACCAACAAAGTGGAAAACATCATGCTCAAGGACAAAGGTATGATAAAGCCGATGTCGAATGTCACTATTGTAAAAAATGTGGGCATTATGCAAATGAATGTAGGAAGAAGCAGCATGATATGAGTAATAGAACTACTGCAAATTTCACTAGAGAAAATATCAGCCAAGATAATTTTTTTTAGCTTGTAATATGGCTAAGGAAAAGAGTGAAGATGTATGGTTCCTAGACTCCCTTTGCAATAACCATATGATAGAAAACATAGCCCTGTTTTCTATGTTAGATCAGAGTGTGAAGTCACAAGTCACACTAGGCACTGATAATAAAGTTTCTGTTATGGGAAAAGGAGAAGTAAATGTCTTAACAAAGAAAGGTAAAAAGAAAACCATAACAGATGTTTATTATGTTCCTGGAATGAAATGTAACCTCTTAAGTATTGGACAGTTTGTTCAAAAGGGGTACAATGTTTTCTTTTTGGATGATGTATGCACCATCATGGATAAAACACCAAGTGAACGATGTATTGCTGAAGTGAAGATGACAAGGAACAGGATGTTCCCTCTCAAAATGAAAGCAGATTTGAAAAATGGAGAAGAAATAGACAAGAGACTTTCCAAAGCAAACCAAAAGATGAAAATTGGTTATGGCACTTGATATTTGGACATCTCAACTTTGGAGGTCTTAACTTGTTGAATAGAAAAGGAATGGAAAGAGGATTAGCATTGATAGAGAAACTAGATAGCCTTTGTGAAGGTTGTATCTTGGGGAAACAACACAGAAAAAGTTTTCCATCTGCGAAAAGCATAAGGGCAAAAGCACCCTTAGAGATTGGCCACTCAGATTTATTTGGACTGATGCAAACTCCATCACTTGTAGGCAACCACTATATACTAACATTTATTGATGATTTTACTAGAAAAACTTGGGTTTATTTCCTGAAGAACAAAAGTGAAGTGTTTGAAAGACTTTGCAATTTCGAGGCACTTGTAGAAAACCAAAGTGGGCTGCATATCAAAGTTCTAAGAACTCATAGAGGAGGTGAGTATATATCCAAATAATTTCTATGTTTTTGTAGAGAAAATGGAATTCATAAGCAGTTTACCACTAGGTACACTCTGCAACAAAATGGAGTTGCCGGAAGGAGGAATAGGACAATCATGGATATGGTGAGGAGTATGTTAAAGGAAAAGCATTTGCCAAATGATTATTGGGTTGAAGCTGTACACTATACAACGTATATTTTGAATAGATTCCCTACAAAAGCAGTCATTATCAGAGTGCCAAAAAAAACATGGAGTGGGACAAAGCAAGGAGTCACCCACATGAAAGTTTTTGGATGTGTCGCCTATGCACACATTCCAGATCAACTAAGGAAGAAGTTGGACAACAAAGGGAGTAATGTGTTTTCATTGGATACATTGAGGAATCCATAGCTTACAGGTTGTATAACCCATCTACCAAGAAGCTTAAGTAGAGATGTTCAGTTCATTGAGGAGGAATCTTGGGATAGAAGCATAGAGAAAATAGTGAATGTTAAAAACTCTTTGTCACATGATGAAGATGATAAGGAGATGGATGAAATACATCCCCAAAGAACAGCACCAACACAAGGGCAACAAGGGACACCCTTAAGGAGAATTGAAAGTGCTTCTCCAAGCACACCACAAGGAGGAAATTCAAGTGCTTCTTCAAGTACTTGTACACCAAATGAAAGAGGTAAGAAGTTTAGAAATTTAAGTGACATTTATGAACAAGAGGCAGCAAATGAAGGTATGAACTCTTTGTTTGCTTTATATTGTCATGTTGATGACCCTGTGCATTTCGAAGAAGAAATTAAGGATAGGAAATGGATAGAAGCTATGGATGAGGAGATCAATGCCATAGAAAGAAACAAGACATGGGATTTAATTGAACTACCAAAAGGAAAAGAAGTCATTGGAGTTAAATGGGTCTACAAGACCAAGAGTAATACTGAAGGCAAAATAGAAAGACACAAGGAAAGACTGGTTGTCAAAAGATACAAGCAACAGTATGGGAGAGACTATGAGGAAACTTTCGCACCCGTTGCTAGAATGGAAATCGTGATAGTAGTGTTGTCCATAGCAGCACAAAACAAGTAGAAAGTTTTCCAAATGGACGTGAAGTCGACATTCCTAAATGGAGTGTTAAAGGAAGAGGTATACATTGAACAACCTCTAGGCTATGAAAAGAAATGCCAAGAGCACAAAGAGTGCAGATTGAAGAAAGCTCTTTATGGGCTGAAGCAAGCACCAAGAGCGTGGTACAATAGGATAGATTCCTATCTACTGGAAAATGGATTTGAAAAGTATGAGGGAGAACCCACCCTCTACATGAAGGAAAATGATGGTAAATTACTAATTGTTGTGTTATATGTTGATGATGTTATTTTCACAGGTAATGATGATTACCTTATTAAAAATTTCAAGACAGTTATGAAAGAAGAATTTGAAATGACTGACATGGGTTCGCTGAGATACTTCTTAGGAATAAAAGTAGAACAAAATGGAAATGGGATTTTTATCTCACAAGGGAAATATGTTAATGAAGTGTTAGAAAGATTTAATATGCAGGAGAGCAAAGTAGCAATCACACCCACAGTGATAGGATTAAAACTCAGCAAAGAGGACAACAACAAGGAATTTGATCCTAGTTTGTACAAGAGCATAGTTGGCAGCCTCATGTATTTGACTGCAACTAGGCCGGATATAATGTATGCTATTAGTTTAATTTCCAAATTCATGGAGAGGCCAAAAGAAGCACATTGGCAGGCAGCAAAAAGGATTCTGAGGTATGTTAAAGGTACTATGAATTTTGGCATTTTATATACCATTTCAAAATGTTCAGATTTAATTGGATACACTGATAGTGATTGGGTTGGAAGTGTATATGATCAGAAAAGCACATCCGGTTATGTCTTTCACATGGGTTCAAGAGCCATTTCATGGGCTTCTAAAAAACAGCCTATTGTAGCATAGTCTACAGTGGAAGCAGAATATGTGGCAGCTACAGTAGCAACATGTCAAGCAATTTGGATGAGAAGGATGTTAAGGAGTTTATGCCAAGAGAAAGTAAAAGAAACTATGATTTTTTGTGACAATAGCTCAGCTATTGCATTATCCAAGAATGTTGTGTTTCATAAGAGAACGAAATACATTGACACAAAGTTTCATTACATCAGAGAATTGGTAAACAATGTAGAAACTGTTTTAGTTCACTGCAAAACTCAGGAGCAAGTTGCTGATATTCTAACCAAACCATTGAGGCAGAAAAGTTTTGAGTTTTTGAGAAAATGTCTGGGTATGACTGATAACCCAGCAGTTGAAATTAAAGGGGAGTGTTGAAATGTACTTTCAACTACTGTGTACGTTCAGGAAAACCGCGAGTGCCTTTCCCCGCACTGCCTTTCACAAATAGTGGTATTTTTTGGGAGAGCAACGATCACAATCACCTGTTGTCACGTGTCTCGGCAGTCCTTCCAAAAACCACCATTCCCTAGCGCGTAAAGCTTGGTTGAAAGGGACCTCCGGGGAATCGTTGACAGCCATCTAATTGACATCAACGGTTGATGTACAGACCTGCTCCATATGACGTGACGTGAAGTGAAATGTTTCCTTGACCGCCAGGTTTATCCGTAAAGCAATTAAATGTAATTAATATAAATTTACTGTGGTCAGTAAAGTTAGGTAAAAGCTTTTAATTTTTTTTTTTCTACGGAACAAGTAAAAAAAAGGGTAAATGTCATATGTTTTGTTTTTGGTTAAAAGTTATGCAATGTAAGGTAGTAGCAGCGCAAATGAAACTTGTTTTACACATAGTAGTGTAATACATAGAGCGTGAATGTAATTGTTTTTGTTGAATGAAAACCCAATACGCAATAGCGCGTATGTAAGAGATTTTTACACACAACAGTGTGAAAATTTGTAAGCTGAGAGAGTAATTTTCATGAAGAAACAAAGTGAAATTTTTTTACTGCCTCTGAAGCAGTTCTGTTAGTGAAATCCCTCTGTTGGAGGAAGAATATTTTTGTAACAAAAGTCTTGTTAATGAATCAAAGCCCTTTTTTTGTGTGTGAAACTCTGTCTTCAGAAACAATTTTTTTTGTTTCGCTGTGCTAAAAGAACAGAGCATTATTCTTTGTTCTGTTTAGTAATTTTTGTTTGGAATTATCAGAAATTCCCAACACAATAATTTATCTCGAGAAGAAGCTAGGATACAAGAATTGACATTTCTCCTAACCATTTGAGATATTTAGAAAATCTGGGAGCATATTTGTGGGTTTTTGGCTTTACACCACTACAAGTTTGAATTCCAGTTGTTTGCCTGGTTACACGCTAGGCAGTTTGAAACTCTTAAAAACATTGAATCTGACTGGATACTTTCTTTTCAAATTCTAATTCTACTTCTACATCGCCCAGAGTTTGAATCTATGCTGTTGGATTTATACCATTGGGGATTTGAACTCGTAGTAGTTTACATCATTATATTCTAACAAAGCCACAATATATAGTTTGAATCTAGGTGGTTGTATTTATACCATTGGGGACTTGAACTCGAGTACTTTAAATCGCTTTATTTTAACAAAGCCACAATATATAGGGTTACGGTTAGGGTTAGATTCAATTATTATTATTATTATATCATGAAGGGTCGAGGTTTTATATTATTCAGGATTTGAATCTGGGATTTTGGTGCTTCATTAGGGAGGGCTTGAACTTATGTTGTTCGTACCTTATTTTATATGTTAAACTTACACACTTGGATTTACAAGAAGACTTTACACTGCTTATTTATATAATTACACTTTCAAATCACACTATGGATTAGTTTAAATATCTATATTAGTCTAAAACGCTCCATGAAGCCCCGCACCAGCTAGGGTTTAAATTTTGGTATTAAGGTCATTAAACTTTAATCCTAAGCATTGAGCCTAAGCCACAGCAGGACCTTACACACCTCCCCATTCAAACTATAAAATTGTCATTTTGATGTAATAACAACCTTACAGAACGAGTAGATATGGATTTCAAATATAATTTCCTTTAAAGTCAATATATCTATTTAAAACGTTTTTCTCCAAAAATCTCGTGTACAAGATATATCAGTGAATGGTGAGTTGCTAGTGATAGCATCATGGAAGGATAAATTGCAAGAGATTACAATGATTTATCTAGTTTCATGATGCTTCATTGACTATGGATTTACAATTTCTCTTCAACGACACATTTTTTTTGAGAAATGAAAATAATATAATGTAGCTTGTGAGAATGATTGGGTCAAAATGGAAGTTAATAGCTGCCTACGAAATGCCCAAATGTTTTATTTTCAAACTATCTTTAAATTTTTGAATTGTCATCGAATTTAATGGTTAAGGAAGTCACGATTGAAATTACTTGATTACTTTTCATTTTATTAAATTAATAAAAGAGTGTTTGTGACTATTCAAGAAAGAGCACTTGAGTAGAGATTTATTGCCAAAATATTGTTAGTGATTAAGTGTACAAAGTGGACCCTCCCAAAATGTCTCCCAAAAATACCAAGCAGAAAAGTTGACAAATAAATTAGGATAAGGGGAGAAAGATTATAATAAAGACTTATAGAGAAATTCTAAGTTGGGTAAAAAGTATAATAAAGCATTAGGGGTAGAAATAGTGCTTTAAAGAAAAAGAAAGATTTTTTCTTAAAATTAAATAAAAAGCCTAGTAACTAAGTTACACGGACCCTTAAAGCATGATGTTGTTAATGAAAAATATGTTGGGAAGATCTATAATAAAACCAACCACTCACAAACACAAGAAGGATGTTGATTCTTGAAGGCAAGAAAGTCTGAGCTGGGAATGGATTGGTGGAGGCAATTCATGGTTTGGTGAAACATGCTATGTTTCTAATCCCCTAGCATCTAGTCATGATTAGACATGTGTTGTCTTGATTCTACATGTTGATTTGTATAATAGCTTAATGCTTTCATAGTGATGAATTAGACTAAATATTTAATGAAAGAGTGAATTATATAAAGCTATGCATGCTTAGGTAACTAAATTTTTGTAGTCTAGGTAAATTGAGTGAACTATGTATTATAAATGAGAGTAAATAAGTTAAAGAATCCTCTTTTACATATGCTTAATAGTATTATAAATTAGAAATTAAATGATGCACAAGATTGAATGGTAAGAATTATGTATTTATCTTAAATGACATACAAGTAATAGAATTACTCATAAGTGTAATGATAGTGTTTGTTTGGGTATTGTGAGAGATCATTTATTATTTCCTAGAAAGAAGGTTATCTATATATATAAATATAATTCATATATTTATGATATAGATTATATACCTGATATAGATTAGTCTGAATATCAAGGGAGATTTCTAGTAAACAAATGAAGCTGCTTAACAAAATTTATCAATTAAATACAAATCTCATAGAGAACTTGTGAGTAACATTTTTGATAAGGAAGATGGAATTTCTCATGTATTCTTGTAAATTAAATAAATTATCTATTCTATTTGTGAGGATAGAAAAATGGATTTTTGATTAGAGTAACTGTATAAATATACTTATGTATATTAAAGACCTGTATCATTCAAAATTTTCTATAAAGGATTTCAATAATCAAATCCTAAGAAAATCATTAGTAAGTTAAAAAAAAGGGTTTAATCAATTTGAACATACAAAAGCAGTATATAGTAGTTCATAGTCTAGATTTTCCATATTAATGTAACAAGGATGGTAAACTAATCATTCGTAGTAGTGTATGAATATTATATTAAGACAGTAAGAGTATTCAAGCAAGATGAAGGAAAAGAGAAGCAAGTTTCTAATTTATAGGAACATAAACAATTACAAAAAAATTGTAACATAGAATTAGAGCTAGAAGGTACTATCTATCTCTAGTTATGGGAAGAAGGAAAATTATTTCACCATAGTTAAAACAAAAATTCTAGGTTTGTTAGAAATATAGATACCATACAAAATTTAAAATGAAAAATACTATGACTAAATCAAACAAAACAAAACAATATATATATATATATATGATGAATGAAAAATAAGAGTCTATAGTTTGTTAAGACTCATGGCCTTTGTATACAAATCATAACCCTAGTAGGGTTAGGAATCTAACAAGAAAGCCTGACTTGGGTTATCATGAAGAAAACCATTCATAAATGCACACCAAGATAAATTTAGGGAGATTTTGAGTGAATTGAAAAATGTCTGACCTGTAGGCAAAGAAGTGGAAGTGAATTCCAAGACTAAGGTGAACTTCCTTGGTACAAATTGAATAAGAATCTTTCCTTCCATTGACCATACCTATAACCATTTGTAAACCACATAGGATTACTATTATTAAGAATGAGGTCAAGAGTCATAAAGATAACCATATAAACAAAATCCTGTAGAATAAAATCATACCTAAAAATGAGCCCGAGAATGTCTTCCATTGAACTATGGAAGCCAAGGTAATACCCATCATTATTATATTATTTGAAAAGTAATATTTGAGTATAAAACAATTACAATGAAGAGTATAGCGAATCAAAATGCTAAAAGGATGATTTATTTGCCTTGGCCATTAGTATCCATAGCTAAAATAAACACCAAGTTTCTCTATTAACTAGTAGAACATAATGAAGAAAACCTAATTCCATACAGTAATTATAAAAAATGAGAACACTCTCCTTGAAAAATCCATAGCACATATTGCAAAGAGAAATATAAAGTACCTTACCGAAATGTCCATTAGAGCCAAATCATCGTAAATTATCAAATTCCAACTCTAGTTGTGCCCTAAGAGCTAGGACAAGGGTTTAATGTGCTAAACCCAAAACAAAAAACACCAAATTGTATAAAACAAGGAAGTTGGGAGATGAAATAGAAGTTACCTCTCGAGGAGAGATTTTCATATAAATTAAATCATTATATTTTTTTTCATCCATCTCAATTATTTTAGAGTGGAAAAAGTGGAGGAATCAATGCTTAAGACCATTTTTACTTGCCGAACAAATTTTGGTAAATTGGGGTCTGAAACCTTCTAGGAGTATTTTGAGGCATGAAATGAAATTTTTGGGGACTAGAATTTTGCTGCTTTAGCCCCACAGCTTTTATTCTCTATTCTACACATAGAACCTTTCGAACGGTGCAAGAGTAATGTTCATTGGAGTTTATATGTGAAATTTATGCCACTTAGAAGTTGTCCTTGCTGTTTTCACCACCATAATTCAAGAGGATGCCACTTCAGACCCTATTATTAATGAAATGGGGCTATCCAAGTCATTATGACGTAGAAGACTATATAAAAGTCTATATTGTAACTATGATTAAATTTGAGGGAGTCAAACCTAACCACTAATAGGCTACTAGGTTGTGATATAATGATGCAAAAGCATCCAAGTGAAGAGGTGGCAATTGGGAGATGTTTTTCTTTTCATTTTATCTTGACAGATAGGGAAGAAAACATTTCAAATTTATGTTTCATTTAGTTTCATTTTGTGTCATTTTTAATTAAGGTTGAATTAGCCATTGTTAGTTTTTAAAATTAGACAAAATATGATTAGTTAGGAACTTATTTGAAAAAATTGTTTAGTAACTAAAAAATAACTGAGGAACAGTTCCTCAAACTGTAAAGGAACCGCTGATAATGTATTGAAAAGAAAAAAATAAAAAATGATGGAGGGGTTGCCATCGTGAGAGGAGAAAAATACAGAAAACGAATTTATAGTTTGCTTTTATTTAAGAATTTGTGTAAAGCAAATGAATTCAATATCTCTGCCATAAAGAAAAGAAAGACATTTTTCATTTTTCTCCTGTGACTATGTGTTTCAAATATTTTTGCAACTAAAATATTGGAGCATTTTTCATTGAAAAAAAAGTGAACGATACTCAAGTCTCGTGACTGAAGGCATTCAGGACCAAGAACCAGACAAAGGCACTACCCAACAAGATATCACATCTTTCTTAACAAAATAAAGATCCAGGTACAAATGTCATATAGTAAACAAGCACGCTTGTGCATTTCATTTCATTTTAAATTTTAAATAGTTCGATATACCGTTCTCAATGTACAAACCCAGTTCAATATGCATTTTTCCAAACAAAGCCCACAGGGTTTCGAAACCCAAAAAAGTTGGAAACCAACGTTTATGCAGGCTCAGTACAAACTAACAGCAAGGGTTTGAAACCCATGAAGCCATACAAACATAACAGAGGGAACCAGAACAAGTGGCTTGTGCCAATTAAAGAAAACACAAGAAAAGTTAACTAGGGAAACACGGAGGGATCTTACCCTATTTTTCCCAGGTCACAAAGACTCCCAAGGTTGAGGCCGTGGAGTAGAAATCTCTAGAACTGACCTGTGCACCACCAAAAAAATGAGATGGAAGTCCACAAAACCAAAAATGGCAAATGAGGCAGGGTGATGGAGAGCAGTTTAAGAAAGGGAAGAACAAGCATTTACCTCGAAGGAGTCCTTTCCAAGAGAGAGGACGAGAACCAAGTCTTTAGCCGGAAGGACTCTCCTAGTGAGAGCGCCATTGACGAGTTTCACCTGCTCACGAAGAGGCCAGAGGGTTAGAATCACTAAAATAAATTGCAGAATTGAAACCAGAACAAAAGCTCATTTGGAATAGCATTTGTTGAAGCCGCCCACAGTAGTAGCATGAAAAACACCTGTGTATACATAAGTCGGGTCAAGTCCAGGACTAATAACAAAAACAACTACAAGCAGAACCAAATGAAGCTTAAATCAGAGAACAAAGAGTAAGAGGGAACTCGTAGAGAGTGAGCCAACCTGAAGCCTCTAGGGAATAACAAACAAATCACTCCAAGAAATGAATGAAGGCACAACACACATACAGAGTTGAACCAGACCCACAATGCACGAAAAAATGGAGGTTAACGCATAGTTTTACCTTGACAGGTGGAAATGAATCACATTTCTGTAACCGAGGCCAGTACATAGGGTCAGGCCTAATACATTAAAGGTTCATTAAACCCTCACACCAAAACACTGATTTCCCTTTATTCGGAAAATAGGTAATAACATGGTTTGGTGACACGTCGTCCCTCTTGGGATTTCCACCAATTTTGGGTATCACAGCAGGTTGTCCTTTTCTCTCAGTTTAAAAAGAAAATGGAGGTAGGAAGAAGGGGTCGAGGAATAGGCATCTGAAGAGTAGCAGATGAAGGGCTACGAGAAGAAATTAGGAATTTAACTGCACGTTTGGAAATAGTGGAAGAAAGAAGGCATAGAGATCCAGAAGGTGGGGATGATAGTAAGGAGGAAAACATAGCCACGATGAACAGGTCAGATGACAAAGGACTGCAAATTCAAATATTGAAGTCAATTTTATTGGCTAGGAGCAAGCCAAGACTAGAGCTCTCTAATTAGGATGGCAGTTTGTCCACAGAGGCATTGTTAGACTAGATAAGTGAACTAGATAAATATTCTGAGTATGAAGAAATTAGCGAAGACAAGAGGATCAGGTTTGTTGTCACCAAATTGAAGGGACATGCTGCTCTATGGTGGGACAGTGTACAAGCAGAAAGGAGGAGATTAAAAAAACCATTTATTAAAAAATGGGACAGGATGGTTGCTAAGATGAAGAGCAAGTTTCTGCCTAAATATTATCAAATTTCCCTTTAGACAAGTACAAAACCTGAAGCAGAGAATGATGACTCTAAAGAAGTATACTGAATAATTTTATAAAGTTAATGTGAGAGTTAGCTATGTTGAAGACACCCCTGAGAAAACAGTGAGGTTTGCAAATGGTCTACAGATGGAGATCCTGCACAAAATTAGTATTCTTTCCCCTAAGACCATAGAGGAAGCTTATCAGAGTGCTTTGAAGGTGGAGGAAAAGATTGCTAGAAAACAAAATGCCAGAAGAGGACATGGTTCTGGTAGAGGTCGGCGACAGACCTTTGGCAGAGGTAGGACAACCAATAGTAATGAAGAGGGCAATAGTTCGAAGACTTCAGGACAGAGTGAAAGGGAAGGTAACACGAGAGGAGGAAGGTCATACCAACGAGGAAGAGTTAATGGTAGAGGCAGAGGAAACATCTATCAATGTTACAAGTTTCACAAGTGGGGACAGAGGTCCTTTGAATGTCCTGAAAATGAGCAAACTGGGTAGAGGGGAGCATATGTCATTGAGCCCAATGAAGTAGAAGCACTGCCATAGGAGGTGGAAAATATGCCAGAGACTAGGGAAGCCTTGGTGCTAAACAAGGTATTATTAGAACTAGAAAAATAAGTAGAAGATCAAACACATAGGAAAGCATTGTTCCAGACAGTATGCAAGTTGCATGGGAAATGCTACAAATTAATTATAGACGATGGAAGTATTGATAATCTGGTAGCTACTAAAATGGTGGGAAAATTGGATTTGAAGAAGTTGAAGCACCCAACCCCATACAGGGTGTCGTGGTTGCAGAAAGGCCACCAAATGCTGGTCGGTGAGCAGTGTGAAGTAGAGTTTCATATTGCCAAGTACATGGACAAGGTGACTTGCGATATCATGCCTATGGACGTGTGACATATTCTGTTCGGCGGACAATGGGAGTATGATAGGAAGGTCATCCATGAAGGGGCAACAAATTGTTACAAGTTTGTTAAAGATGGGATAAAGCATACACTAGTGCCCACGAAGGAAGAGGAAGCTGCAGAAACCAGTGGGACAAAAGCACTACTGTTAGGAGGAAAAGAGTTCTTGCGACAGATGGAGGATGATGAGGTGAAGTATGTAGTTGTACGAAGGCCAAAACCAGTATTCATCCATACGGAAGTCACCGACTTACCTAATGAAATATAGGACATGCTGCAAGAGTTTAGTGATATTGTGTTAGACAATCTGCCAGATAAATTACCACCGAAGTGGACCATTAGTCATGATATTGATTTTATTCCAAGAGCCGGTTTTCCAAACAAGGCTACTTACGGGATGAGTCCGAAGGACAATGAGGAAATTGGGAAGCAGGTGCAAGAGTTGTTGTATAAAGGGCTAATTCGGGAAAGTCTAAGCCCCTGTGTGGTTCCAACTATGTTAGCTCCCAAAAAAGGGGGTGAGTGGCGAATGTTCACGGATTCCTAGGCCATTAACAAGATTACAATCAGGTACATTTTTCATTTACCTCAGATGAATGATATGATGGATTGTTTTACAATGTAATTTTCCAAAAGAGACCTGAAAAGCGGCTACCACCAAATTAGAGTTCGAGAAGGTGACAAGTTGAAGACAACTTTCAAGACTAATGAGGATTGTACAAATGGTTGGTTATGCCATTTGGATTGAGCAACACCCCTAGCACATTCATGTAGTTGATGAATGAGATGTTGAAGGAATTCATTGGGAAATTTGTGATTGTATATCTGGATGATATTCTTATATTCAGCAAAATGGAGGAGGAACATTTTCAACATGTGAGTTATGTATTGGAAAAATTACAGCATAATAAATTACTGATAAATTTGAATAAATGTTCTTTTTTCAAGAAATATTTAATTTATTTACGATTTTTTATTTCCGAGAATGAATTAAAAATGGATTCGAAAAAGGTTGCATCCATAGTTAGTTGGTCATCCCCTAAAACTTTGTTTAAGGTACAGAGCTTCCATGGATTGGCGAGTTTTTATCAAAAGTTTATTAAAAATTTCAGTGGGATTTGTGTACCCATGTTGGACACCATTAAGAAGACAAATCAGCCTTTCCATTGGACAGAAATGGCAAAGAAGAGTTTTCAGCTGCTCAAAAGGAAAATTACTGAAAATCTGATTTTGAGGTTACTAGACTTTGACAAACTTTTTCACGTTCATTGTGATGCTAGTGGGACAACCATTGGTGTAGTGGTTAGTCAAGAGGACGAGCCAGTAGCCTATTTCAGTGAGAAACTAAATGAAAGTAGGCAGAAGTACACATCTTATGACAAGGAATTTTACGCAGTGGTTCAAGCGCTGAAGCATTGGAGGCATTACCTGTTGGCCAATGAATTTGTCTTATTTTCAGACAATTCTGCATTGCAGTATATTATGCAGCAGCATAAGTTGAACCATAAACATGCGAAGTGGGTGGAGTACTTGTATAGTTTTACATTTGTGTTGAAACACATCAGAGGTCAAGCCAACAAAGTGGCAGATGTGTTAAGCAGGATGAATTTGATCCTACAGGAAAGTACGATACAAGTATTAGGATTTGAACATCTTAAGGACTTGTATGAGGCAGATGCAGATTTTAAGGAAGCTTATGAAGCTTGCCAAAATTCATTGTTGAGAGATAACAGTTCATGGATGGACTATAATATGCAGGAAGGGTTGTTGTTCAAAGGAGGGTAGTTGTGTATTCCGGAATGTTCTATGAGAAAGAACTTAATCCAGGAAAAGCATAATGGAGGTTTAGCCAGAAATTTTGGCATAGACAAGACCTTGGATCAGTTGAGTCACTTTTACTATTGGCCAAATATGTGCAGCTATGTACAGAGGTTTGTCACTAGATGAAAAGTGTGTCAGCGTGCAAAGGGACAGAGCCAGAACACGGGGTTGTATACACCCTTACCTATTCCAAACTGACCATGGGACTCTGTCAATTTGGAATTTGTCTTGGGTCTCCCAAAGACACAATGGGGATTCGATTCCATAATGGTGGTGGTGGATCGTTTCACCAAGATGGAACATTTCATTCCATGCAGGAAAACCAGTGATGCCACACATGTAGCACATTTGTTCTTTATCGAGATAATCAGATTACATGGCTTGCCGAAGTCTATTGTTTCAGATCAAGACGTTAAGTTTATAAGACATTTTTGGCAAACCCTATGGAAAAATTTAGACACCAAACTAAACTTCATCTCAGCTTATCACTCACACACCGATGGTCAAACCGAAGTGGTGAACTGAAGTCTGGGAAACTTGTTGAGGATTTTGGTTGGAGAAAATTCTCGACAGTGGGATCGTGTGCTTGCACAAGAAGAATTTTCTTATAAGGATTCGCCCAATCGAAGCACAGGCAGTAGTCCTTTCTAGATATTATACGAAATGCACCCACATGGAGTACATGAGTTACGAGATTTGGGATAGTTGGAGCCCAGGAGTGCTGATGGGGAAGATTTCACAAAGGCAATCAACGATCTTCATGAATAGGTGAAATTGAAATTACAGGACAACAGTCAAAGATACAAGCAAAAGGCATATTTGAAAAGATGGGAGGTACAATTCAATATAGGAGACTTGGTATTAGCACACCTATGCAAGGAAAGGTTTCCTAAAGGCAAATACAACAAGTTGAAATGGAAAAAAATTAGGCCTTGCAAGATTCTTCGGAATTTTTATGCAAATGCTTACGAATTGCAGTTACCCCTAGGTATTAGAATTTCACCCATTTTCAATGTGGCGGATTTGTACCCATACACTGCGGCAGATGAAGGAGACGATTCAGAAAGATGAACATGGGACACCGAGAAAGAGAATTATTTGTGGATTAAGCAAACTCCCCCAGCAAAGCCTCTAGAGATCGAATAGATCCTAAATACTCAGGTGGCCAGGCAGACTCGAAGGAAGGAATACATGCAGTACATAGTCAAGTGGAAGGGTCATCCTATTGAAGATAGTTCTTGGTTAGATGTCGGCCAGATTCAAAGTGTCGAGTACTCTATTGAAGACCTCATGGACAGGAGCCATGATATTAATTTACCCCCAGAGCCT
This sequence comes from Pinus tabuliformis, assembly GCA_031772625.1. Taxonomy (NCBI): domain Eukaryota; kingdom Viridiplantae; phylum Streptophyta; class Pinopsida; order Pinales; family Pinaceae; genus Pinus; species Pinus tabuliformis. The sequence continues at coordinate 964,078,353 of CM062811.1, forward strand.
AATGCAGGAGCATCCGAGTGAAGAGGCGACAACTAGGAGATGTTTTTTTCTTTTCATTTTATCTTGAAAGAAAGGGAAGAAAACATTTCAAATTTCTATTTCATTTAGTTTCATTTTGTGTCATTTTTAATTAAGGTTGAATCAGCCAGTATTAGTTTTTTAAATTAGACAAAATAGAATTAGTTAGGAACTAGTTTGAAGAAACTATTTAGTAACTGAAAAATAACTGAGGAACAGTTCCTCAAACTGTAAAGGAACTATTGACAATGTATTGAAAAGAAAAAAGTCAAAGATGATGGAGGGGCTGCCTTCGAGACAGGAGAAAAATACAGAAAACGAATTTACAGTTTGTTTCTCTTTAAGAACTGTGTAAAGAAAATCAGTTCAATATCTTTGTCATAAAGAAAAGAAAGGCATTTTTCATTTTTCTCCTATGACTACATTTTTCAAATATTGTTATAAGTAAAATAGTGGAGCATGTTTCATTGAAAAAAAAGCGAACGATACTATAGTCTCATTACTGAAGGCATTCGGGACCAAGAACCAGACAAAGGCACAGCCCAACAAGATATCACATCTTTTTCAACAACAAAAAGACCCAAGTACAAATGTCATATAGTAAACAAGCACGCCTGTGCATTTCATTTCATTTTAAATTTTAAACAGTTCGATATACTGTTCTCAAAGTAAAAACCCAGTTCAATATACATTTTTCAAAACAAAGCCTAGAGTGTTTGAAAACCCACAGAAGCTGGAAACCAACGTTTATGCAGGCTCAGAACAAATTGACAGCAAGGGTTTGAAACCCATGAAGCCATAGAAACATAACAGAGGGAACAAGAACCAACGGCTTGTGCCAATTAAAGAAAATGCAAACAAAGTTAACTAGGCAAACACGGAGGAATCCTACCCTGTTTTTCCCAAGCCCCAAAGACTCCCAAGGGTGAGGCCGTGAAGCAGCAATCTCCAGAACTGACCTACACACCACCACAAAAATGAGATGGAAGTCAACAAAACCAAAAATGGAAAATGAAACAGGGTGAGAGAAAGAAATTTAAGAAAGGGAAGAACAAGGGTTTACCTCAAACGAGTATTTTCAAAGACAGATGACGAGAACCAAGTCTTTAGCCGGAGGGACTCTCCTAGTGGGAGTACCACTGATGAGTTTCACTTGCTCACAAAGAGTCTAGAGGGTTAGAATCACTAAAATAAATTGCAGTATTGAAACCAGAATAGAAGCTCACCTGAAATAGCGTTTGTTGAAGCCACCCACAGTAGTAGCAAGGAAAACACTTGTGGATACATAAGCAAGTCAAGTCTGAGACTAATAACAAAAACCACTGCAAGAAAAACAAAACAAAGCTTAAACCAGAGCACAAAGAGTAAGAGGGAACTGATGAGCCCCAAAAATGGGTAACTTATTGGGCTCATTTTGCCTATTATTCTCCATAAATCCACCATTCTTCATATTTTATGCATGTTTTTTAGTATATTTATGCTAATTGGATGAATGAGAATAGTCACTTGACCATGAAGGCTAATACGTGTTTATTGCAGATTTTTGGACAACTTTTGGACCAAGGTCAAGCATTTATGAGCCATTTCACAGCCAAACACGAGGAACAAGGCTGAGGATTCATAGGAAGGGTGTCTCCTGCACTAAATGGCCCTTCCTCGAGTTCTCCACCATCAGCTCGGAGTTCAGCAGCCCACCAAAGTTGATTTCCAAGGGCAGCCGAGCAGCTTTTATGAAGTGGCTGAGTACTTGCAGTTTTGAGCAGCCAAGCCCCTTGAATTAAGCAGGACTGTTGGAGGTTCTCGTAATGCATAAGTAGGAAGGCTTCCAACCTTCTTAGTTTAATTTTGCAACATTTTTTATTTTTCACTTCAGTGCTGCTCTACCTTTCAGCTCATTTTGGAGCTTCTGTTGTAAAACATTTTTTTGTGACATGGTTATTTTCTGAGTAATGGAAATCAGTTTCAGTTCGCATTTGCTCTGAGCTTCTTCTTAGGAGCCTGTAGCTCTTGGGGTTGGGCCCAACCCATGTGCTAGGTCTTCCTCTGTGTACTGTTATATGTTGTTGTTGTCTTCATAAAATAATTTCTGCTAGTAGATTAAAATCTTGCTTGGTTACCTAGGTCATTTTTGATGATTGAAAAAGCTTTTCATGTTTCAGAGTGATTTGATAGATTGGTAACAGAAAATATATTTGAAAGAGGCCATCAAGAAACCCTGGATCTCACCTCTCCCTCCTCGGGACCATGATTTGAGACCAAGGTGTCCTTGCTGCCACCAAAACATTGTTCTTGCTTCTTCATGCAATTGCTAGTGTTAGTTTATCAGTTGCAAAAGTTGATAACAGATGCAATTACATGCTTAGATACATTCTTGCTTGGTTTTCATAGTTATTTTACATGGTCTTATACCAATGAATTTATGTTCGTCATAGTTGTTGGTTCCTATGTCAAATTAAGTTAGAATAGCTAGATATTTGGTTTGCATGGTCTTTGTTTGGTTAGTTTCAAGAAATAGTGTGAAAAACACCTATGATACCTCCCTACCTACCCCTCCTCCATCAGTGCAACCTGCTTCATCCCCTGACTCAGATCCTTGCCCTTCATTTGGAACATTTTCTCACTTTGACCTAATTTCCATATTTTTGTGCAACATTGCTCTATCCACCCTTGAACAAACCCAACCATCCTCAACACTTCTCAGCTTCATTTGCCTGGTCCTAGACCCCTCCACATTCTCATCCAACCTCAATCTCAACTTTTCCACCTTTCTTCCACCATCAACCCTTCAAAATCCCCTTTCGGAAGATCCTGTAGAACATCCTGTACAACCCCTGCAAAGTTCTTGTAGAAGATCACATGATCAGTTTTTCGAGGTCTGAACACTGTGAAACTCTCTAGAAGGGTGTTAGGGACCCCTTAGACCCTCTTCTTACCTTCCCAACCTCCTGCAAGTGCCTACCCCATTTCCTTTCGCCAATCAACCTCTGCACAGTTAAAAATAGTTAAATCACATGCACGTATGATTTTTGCAAAATTACTCAAAAATACAAAAAGATGTTCCTTTTTAGATTTCACTATAGAAGTAGCTTAGAAACATGCAATTTACCTCCCCAAGAGTCAATGGCATCAATTTCTGTAGTTTCATCCTCTTTTTTTGCACTAGTAGGGGTAGTCAGTAAAACTAGGGTTTACTAGGGTTTGCATTTCCTTTCAGCTTTCAGCCTCTTTCTACAAGTAGATTAACTTCCTTTGAGTTACTTTCATCCATCACAACTAAAAGCTTCTTCTAAGAGCTCATAGAAGTTGGCTTAAGGTCCCAACAGACTTGTGCCAGCTGATCCAATCACAGCCTACGACAAGAGCTAGTATTTGTGCATATAGCACCGTCACTTCCAAGTTTGTTACGAACTACCGGGTTGATAAAAGTAAAGAAGGGAGTCCGAGGAGTTGTAGCATTATTGCTGGAATACTAGAGCCCACCATCTTTTTTGCGCCGTTGTCGAGGAAGCGTCATAGTATTTGTGATTGCTGCTTTTTTTCTATTTTCTACTTCAATCTTCTATTAAGTAGTTTGTTTCAGCAAGCATAGAGTAGTTGTTTCATTTCCATCCTACAATTTCATTTCCATAAAAGTAGATTAGAAATTTCCTGCTTTCATTTCATTTCAGCAAGCATAGATTAGGTATTTCCTACTTTCATATATTAGCATTTCAATTCTTCAATTTCAATTCTGCAAGCATAGATTAGCATTTCAGTTCCGCAATATCAATTCTACAAGCGTAGCTTAGCATTTCATTTCTGCAATTTCATTTCAGAAACATGGATTAGTCATTTCCTTCTTTCATTTCAATTCTACATTTTCATTTCAGCAAGATAGATTTTAGTTAGTTGCAGTTCAATCTCATTTAGTTTTGTAGGTACAAGTAGAAAAAACACCAAAACTCCACCCAAAATATTCCATTTCATGCCTCGTAGGAACAAAGACAATACAGGGAAATTCTTACCCAACACCCCCACCATGTCACTGAGTCACCCTTCTCTCTTCTTTGGTGGCAGTGATCCAGAAGAACCTATAGGTGAACCTCCAGAGATATACGAAGATCCTATAATAGAAGAAGAGCAAGAAAACATTCCTCTTAAGACCATGGCTGAACACAGAAACGGTATAGGAGATGAGGAGAGAATAGAAGGTGCCTTTCCCATTCAAGAGACCAACGGGGACATGAAAATGAAAAACATAAGTCCCTTAGCCTTACCTGACTTCCACGGATTGACCACTGAAGACCGTGATACCTTCCTGTTCAAGTTTGATGTCCTTTGTCGAACTTATGACTATGCAGAAGACGAGCAAAAGTTGAAACTCTTTCCCTCTACCCTCAAGGATGCAACACCACACTGGTTCATGGGGTTACCTGGAAACATTATCACAACTTGGGCTCAAAAGCAGCAAGCCTTTAAAAACAAATACTGGGACTACTGTAGGTCAAAGGAAACGAAGGGAGTGATCTTTCGGATGACCATGGGAAGTGATGAGTCTTTAGAAGACTATGAAGAAAGGTTCCAACTTAGTTATAAAAGGGCTAGGTGCACACTTGAACCCAAATCTCTGAAGCTGGTTCTGCTCCAAGGAGTCCCTGAAGACCTTCTAGATACCCTCTATTTGCTATCTGGAGGAGACATCTACCAACTACCTTATGAGGACATAAAGACTATGTTTAGAAACCACTCTAGGGCAGCCCGGAAAAGAGGTAGGGGGAATCCATTTTCAGTTAGTGCCACCTTCTCCAAGCATGAGTTTGCAAATCAGATGGAAGACCTCAAAAGTGAGATGAGACAGACCATTGCCATGCAACTGGATACTTTCTGAATCCAACAGAAGAAAGAGGAGGCCGAGAAGGCTTTGGCCATCTTTTGTTCCAGATGTACAAGGAAGCATCCTAAGAACGAATGTCCATTGCACTCAATGGAGGTATGTTTCATTTGTGAGGAAGACCACCCCACAAACCAGTGCCCAACATTACCCAGACTTAAAGTCATATACCAAGGGGCTGAAGGAGCCACTTAACCACTCTACTTCCTCAACCAAAGGAGGCAGCAGGGATCCAGGACTTACCAGCAGGGGATGCAAGGGACATCCCAAACTTATTACAACCCCAACCAATCCGCTCACATTCCTGTTATCACCCCAAGAAACTCTCCTAGGTTGTATATCAGAGATGCTCGGGAGCATTACAAACTCAACAAAATGTTGGATAATGGTGGATGAATGAAATAAATGTTGCATATTCAAGCCAGATAACCACTTCTACTGTGCTTGACCCTAGACATGGGTGAAAACCCCCAGACTACAAGGCTTTTAACCACCAATTATTCACAGTTTTAAATAAAATGTGATGATGGAGCAGATTGACTACACTAGCAGATGCACAAGACCCTATGATGGCCGGCTGCAACCAGTTAAAAGGTCTGTAAATCTATTTTCTAATACACAGACAGGATGACAGCTCTCTGGCATTAAAAAAATAGAAACTTGCAAATAAATTCAATGATACATGCTAAATCCTAACACAGAGGTGGGATGATAGCCCCTCTAATGCTAAACATTAACAACACATGAATAAATGCAAAACAGGCACAGCCTAGAAAAAGAAGAAGAAGTGGACAGTGAGCAATTAACAACAAAAGAAGCTTGCATTAGTTGAAAATGAAGACCAAACGCTGTAGGTATCACAGCAGTTACAATCTCCAGAAGTTGAAACTTACAGCAATATAACACTCATCAACCTATTACATTCTGACTTCTAGATATATATATAGATTCATTACGAAATTGCTCTGCTATGACAAGCGTGGAGGTGTCTTAATGGACCACCAACCACATTAATTCTTTGAAATGGGCCTTTGCTGCAATTTGACTGCTCTAATGGATGAATTTGATCGTTTTGGTGCTCTGCGGTCCTTCCTGAACAAGTAGAGTGAAAAATGCATGAAACCCATAACCATTCAATGCTTTTTAACTGCTCGAGGCAGTCCTTTTTCCTTCTCGGCCATGCTATTCATTAATTGTAGTTGTTGGAGCTTTAACGCGCGGAGTACATGTATGTGATGGCTAAACATTGAAGAGCGCTGGTGGGAAACATTTCGCAATGGTTATCGGGAAGAACAAAAATAAAATGTGGGCTGTCGGATCATATAGATCAACGGTGGAGATCACATCAGGAAGAGCTATCGAGAGGCAGATAGGCGAGGATGACGAGGGCCATCGGATCTAGACACAGCATATCAGACGGTGATCGCATGCGAAAGATGCACGACCATTAACAAGCGGGGAATCAACGGTTTCGCGGGCGGGCAGTTTCCCCGCACCATTTTATGGCGTTGAGCGGTTTATGTACATGAAGGCACGATCCAACAGATTTGTGATGCGTGGCAGCCCAAAACCACCCTCCCCCCCATTGGTTATCGCGTGCGCAGATCACACGATCACGGGATGCATCAGCCGTCGAATCTGCGACGGACGGTCAGATGTCGAGGAAGATGCACAATGTTTAATGTGCGGGAAAATGGTTGTGAAGGGTTATGGAGGGGTGGGTCACATGAGCGCGGGTTCATTAGTTTAGCACCCAGGGCCTAAAGAAAAGGAGCTATACAGAGTTTGTAAAGAAAAACAAAGGCCGCGGGGGAAAGAAGAAATTTTAGAAACAAAGTAGAGAAATCGGGGCTCAGAGAAAACACAGGATTAAACAGAGTTTTAAAGGAGAACGAGGGGCAAAGGAACAAATAGTTGCGCGCACACTTCACGGTACAAACCAATCATTAGCCCTGAAGTTGATCTTTAAACACTGAAAATTATAGAAGAGCTAACATTGGCTCCTTCTGGGGATGAGATCCTCGCTGTGAGGTCTCAAGAACTACAGACCAATCCCTTCATACAAAATCAGCTTTTAAAAACATTTTCCTAGTATCCATTGGGCATGGAGTCAACCCAAGTCTATATCAAAAACTGAAAAAGAAACTTTTTATAATCATTAAAGCTTGAAAACTCAAAATTTCAAAAACTGCCCATCTTCTGGGCTATCAAAATTGTTGCCTGTCATTCGGTTCATCATATATCAGCAAGACAGGATTTATTTGATCCTATACTTCAAAAAGTTTAGGACATTTGAGCTTAACAGGCAGATATGGATCAAATTTCATCCCTTCTCTGTGTATTCTCCTCCTTGGATGTTCTTTAGAGGAGCCTTTGTACACCTGCTGAATAATCATGGTTGTTGTGTACCTGTTTTTATCTTCTGTGGCTTGCACAATAAATATGAATGATGTGCCAATATATTCTTGTGTAGAGGACACAGAAAGATCATCTGCTCCTGAAACTTTCTTTGAACAATCCTCATCCAAGGAGGAATCCCATAACTGTACATTTTCTTCCTCTGTTATCTAATAAGCTACCTTTTCAATCTGAGTGGAGGCCACCTGAGCAGGTTTCAAAATATCAAGACAGAGATGATCAGCTTCAGCCTTGAGCATTGAATTATGTTCTACCTCAGTGTTCAAGGGGCAACTGTGAGGGATTGTCATTTGATCAAACAAAGAAACAAAAGATGATGGAGAGCTTTCCTCTCCCTTTTTAATCACTGGATTGAGGACAAAAATAGGCTGGAAAATTGGCAGATCTGCATAGCCATGCGAAGATGTGCTGGCCTTAGGCTTGAATTCTTTGAGGAAGGGATATGCTACTGGTTGCCACTGCTGGTTAACTTGTTGTCCTGTAGCTAAAACAAATTGTTGTGCAGTGCCTTTGAATATTACTTTCTCATAAGCAGTCCTTGTTAGGAAAGGAACACCTTCCAAAACATGGACCTCCTACTCACGATGCACCTCTTGCATGACTATATTCTGTAAAAGGGGCCTCACACCTTTATCTTCATTTGTATCTATGTTTCTCTACAAAATCCACACATGCTCATGTGCTCCTTTAAACAGATATGGGGTTGGAAAAGAAAAGGAATAATGAGCTCCTGCTTCATCAAGCTGCTGCTTAGCCTTTAGCAGGGAAACTTCAGAGGCCAAAAGCTCAATCGTCCTAGCTAATTCATTTATCTCATGTTCTGAGGATGATGAGACTTCACCTCCCTGTCTTCTGCCTTCAACATCTCCTTCAACTCCTTCTACAGCCAGAATGTTCGATTCAACTTCAAAAGATGCATCTTGCATGTAAGCTAGAGAAGCACATCTCCTTTCTCATAACAACAGGCAGAACTGGGAATCGAAAGCATTAGAATAAATAATCATGGAAGAAGCAAGGGTGGGTCTTACCTCAGCTGGCATTCTGCTATACATATGATTGAATCTGATGTTAAATTCAGATAGCAGCTCAACATCTTCTCTCTGCAAGTTCCCAAATTCATCATGATAAAAGAGCAGGTCTTTATTATTTCCCCAGTGCTTTAAAAATACATCATCTAGGGCCTCAATGTCTACAATAGACCTAGGGGGTAAATTTCTGAACCAATTTCTAGCTTCCCCATCTAGGCTTTGGACAAAAACCCTCATCCAGACATCCTCTTCATTGATATCCAGGTTATCAGCATAGCTATAAAAGGTCTCTAAATGCTCTTCGGCTGTTACTCCTTCTGCACCAGTAAACTTAGGCATAAATTCTTGATAATCTCTTGTAGGCATGGCATTCAAAATGGTAGGCAAGACTAAGGGTCCATACCTAGCAGCAACTATTCTTTCTATCTTTGTGAGAGCTTGCTGGCCTGCCATGGATAAGGTAAATGGAAGGATATTGGTAGACTGAGTGGAATGAATCAATGAAAAGAATGATAGAAACAGAGGAATATGATGGAGGGCATGGATGCTTCTTACAATTGAGGTCCGAAAGGGAAATGAATATCAAGGAGCTACATGAATCTCTGAAGGTATTTCTACACTAGCAGAGATACATAAAAAATTTCAAGGCTTACATGATCCTGATGCTCCTTACTGCGATATTTTCTTCTGTTGAACGATCTTCTCAGGATCAGGAAATGGTTTAGTTGATGGCTTCTAAGGATTTCCTCAAGCAGGCCTCGCCAGCTGCACTAGAACTTCAATGTGGAGTCACCAAAAGACGCTCTTCCTCCAGTGGAGTCACCAGATAGATGATTACAACCAAAATATGTGTCCAGACCTTGTCTATCATCAAAATCTAGAACATTGTCATTCTCCCAGGGATGCTAAGCTTCAATCTTCGATCCCCGGCAACGGCGCCAATTAATGTTATCACCCCAAGAAACTCTTCTAGGTTGTATATCAGAGATGCTCGGGAACATTACAAACTCAACAAAATGTTGGATAAATGGTGGATGAATGAAAGAAATACTGCATATTCAAGCCAGATAACCACTTCTACTATGCTTGACCCCAGACATGGGTGAACACCCCTAGACTACAAGGTCTTAACCACCAATTACTCATAGTTCTAAAGAAAATGTGATGATGTAGAAGACTGACCACACCAGCAGATGCACAAGACCCTGTGATGGCCGGCTGCAACCAGTTAAAAGGTATTTAAATTTGTTTTCTAATGAACAGACATGATGGCAGCTCTCTGGCATTAAAACAACAGAAACCTGCAAACAAATTCAATGATACATGCTAAATCCGAACACAGAGGTGGGATGATAGCCCCTCTAATGCTAAACATTAACAACACATGAATAAATAAAAAACAGACATAGCCTGGCACAAGAAGAAGAAGTGGCCAGTGAAAAATTAACAGCAAAAGAAGCTTTCATTAGCTGAAAATGAAGACCAGACGCTGCAGGTACCACAACAGTTACAATCTCCAGAAGTTGAACCTTACAGCAAAATAACACTCATGAACCTATTACATTTTGACTGCTGGATATACACATAGATTCATTACAAAATTTCTCTGCTATGCTAAGCATGGAGGTGTCTTAATGGACCACAAACCACATTAATTCTTTGAAATGGGCCTCTACTGTAGTTTGACTGCTCTGATGGATGAATTTGATCGTTCTGGTTCTCTATAGTCCTTCCTGAACAGGTAGAGTGAAAAATGCATGAAACCCATAACCATTCAATGCTTTTTAAGTGCTCGAGACAGTCCTTTTTCCTTCTCGGCCATGTTGTTGATTAATTGCAGTTGTTGGAGCTTTAACGCACGGAGTACAGGTAGCTGATGGCCGAACTGTGAAAAGCGCTGGTGGGAAACATTTTGCAATGGTTACCAGGAAGAATAGAAATCAAATGTGGGTCGTCAGATCATATAGATCAACGACCAAAATCACATTAGGAAGAGCTATCGGGAGGCGGACAGGCAAGGATGACAAGGGCCATCAGATCTGGACATGGAAAATCCAACAGTGATCACACGAAGAAGATGCACGACCATTAACGAGCGGGGAATCAACGGTTTCGCGGGTGGGCGGTTCCCCACACCCCTTTATGGTGTCAAGTGGTTAACGTACATGAAGGTGTGATCCAATAGATTCGTGACGCGTGGCAGCCAAAAACCACCACCCTCGTGGGTTATCGCCGCAGGTCGCGTGATCGGGGGATGCATCAGCCGTCAGATCTACGATGGATGGTCAGATATCGAGGAAGATGCACAATGTTTAATGTGCAGGAAAAGGGCTGTGAATGGTTATGGAGGGGTGGGTCACATGAGTGTGGGCTCATCAGTTTAGTGCCCAGGGCCTGAAGAAAAGGAGCTATACAGAGTTTTAAAGAAAAACAAAGGCCGCGGGGGAAAGAAGAAATTGTAGAAACAAAGAAGAGAAATCGGGGCTCAGAGAAAACACAAGATTAAACAGAGTTTTAAAGTGGAATGAGGGGCAAAGGAAACCAGCGGCTGCGAGCACCCTTCTCGATACAAACCAATCATCAGCCCTAAAGTTGACCTTTAAATACTAAAAATTATAGCAGAGCTAACAATGCCTTCTTGGGGCCCCTTGCTCATCCTTCCTGGACCGCACCTCCTCCTTGGTCTTATCCATCTCAATACCATACTCAACCTGCTGCTCATTCGTTTCACTCTCATGTTCAACAAAAACCTCAGTCGAATGCACCTCAACTGGGGTGGAGGCCCCAATACAACTATCCTCCTGCTATTTTGCGTCCACTGCTTGCTCAACCACAACCATTACCTTATGCTCCTCCAAGACAACCCCAGATGCCTGCTCAATTGAACCCGAACCCGAACAATGGACAGGCCTAGCAGGTATACACTAGAGAGACGACATGCCATACCTATGCTATGGAGATTTAGGAGATCAACCTTCGATCTGGAAAGGTCCTTCCAGATTGCCAACCTCCTCCCCTGTAGGATGAGGAAGGGAAACAGGAATGTGAACCCAAAGCCATTCCACCCTTTCCTGAGAGACTAATAGTAGTCACGCAACCAAACCCAGAGGAGACTAAACTTCTGGGAGAAATTAAATAATTGTGTGTAAAAATCCCACTTCTCTAGGCCATAAAAGATGTACCAATCTACAACAAATTGATCAACGAGAAGTGTTTCAAGCACCCAGGTAGGTGCAAGAGATATGCCCCGACTATCAACGTCATAGGACAACTGTCTGATCTGATGTTGGGTAAATAATCTGTCCAAAATATTTGGATCCTGGGAGTCCTGTAGTTGATGTCCACATCAATGGCACCATAATCCCCCACACCCTGATCGATCTAGGGGCTACCATTAATGTGATGACCAGGGACACTATGCTCAAACTCAACCTTCAGAGTTCCTTAAGAAAGACCTTGACAGTATTGTAGTTAGCAGATCGCTCCACTGTGATTCCTGAAGGGATTGTGGAGGATGTCCTGGTCTCTGTTGATTCTGGGGAGTACCCTGCGGACTTTTTGGTCCTTCAACCAAAGGAAAAAATCACTGGATACCCCCTCATTTTGGGAAGGCCTTGGTCAGCTACTACGGATGCTTACATCAGTTAACGAGCTAGGAGCATGACCATCAAAAATGGGCCTATGTCCAAACAGCTAGTCCTATATCCTCCAGCCCAACCTCTGCTAGAACATGACTTACCTCTCTAGTTGGAGGAGGAAGATGAGCATGAAGTCTACTCTACACCAGTGTGCACAGTGGAAGCCACCCGGGGAGGTCCTCAAACCGAGGATGACCTAATTGAGAATGTGATTCAAAATCCACCTCTCGGTGTGCTGTCATTAGAGGAGTTGGTGGAAGGTACCCAAGCCAGTGCTTCAGTGGACCTCTATGTGGCTGATCTGACCTCTCCCAGAGTTAAGAATGTGGAATTTGGCCCTAAAAGAACCTTGAATATCAGCTCATCCTTATCTCCATCTCAGGAGAAGGAGCTGTGTAGCTTATTGAACTGCCATTTGGATGCTTTCGCTTGGAGCTATAATGAGATGAAAGGAGTCCATCTATTGGTCTGTACCCATCACATTTACATTAAATAGGATTGTAAACCAGTTAGGCAGCCTCAGAGGAGAATGAATCCAGCCCTTAAGGACATTGTTAAAGAATAATTGCAAAAGTTGTTGGATGTAGGATTCATCTACCCCATCTCGGACAGTGAATGGGTTTCTCCTCTGGTGCTTGTACCCAAGAAAAATGGGAAGTGGAGAATCTATGTAGATTATCGAGAACTTAACAAAGCCACCAAGAAGGGCCATTTCCATTTGCCTTTCATAGATCAAGTGCTAGATGGGCTGGCAGGGAAGAAGTTCTTTTCTTTCCTAGATGGGTTCAGCGGGTATAATCAGATCCAAATCAACCCGAAAGACCAAGATAAGACCACTTTCACTTATCCATGGGGTACCTTTTCCTACTGGGTCCTTCCCTTTGGGCTATGCAACGCTCCTACCACTTTCTAAAGAGCAGTACTGAGCATATTTGCTGAGCTGGTTCACGATTTGGTAGAAATCTATGTGGATGACTTTACTCCATATGGGTCCAACTTCCAAGAAGCATTGACTAACCTAGGAAAATTTTTAACCAAGTGTATTGAAATGAACCTGTCCCTTAGTCCTGAAAAATGTGAATTCCTGACGACTGAAGGGACCATGCTAGGTCATACAATCTCTCAACAAGGATTACACGTGGATCTTAACAAAATTGCTATCATCCAAGAGGTTCCACCTCCTTAAAAGGTAAGATATGTTTGGAGTTTTCTAGGCTTATCAGGATACTATAGAAGATTCATTAAAGATTTTAGTAAGCTAGCCTCGCCATTGTTTGGTCTTTTGGGGAAAGATGTTGAGTTTAAATGGACTAACAACTACCAAGAGGCTCTGGATGAGTTGAAAGATAAGCTGGTAACTGCCCCAATCCTGAGAGGTCCCAACTAGGCCCTACCTTTCCACATCCACACTGATGCCTCGAACAAAGCCATAGGGGCAACTTTAGAACAAGTTGAAGAGAAGCTACCATATGCCATATACTTTGTCATCAAAAACCTGTCCAAGGCAGAATTAAACTATACTTTGACCAAGAAAGAGCTCCTAGCTGTAGTTCATTCCCTAAACAAGTTCAGACACTACATCACTGGTTATCAAATATTTGTACACACTGATCATGCTGCGAAAAGGTATTTGATGAATAAACCTAAGGTGAATTCTCGTATCATTAGATGGTTACTTTTATTGCAACGATTTGACTTAACCATTGTTGAAAAGCCAGCAAAGGAAAATGTTGTTGCTGATTTTCTGTCTAGATTAGATTTTCCTACAGAAGGGACGGTGGATGACCAGATGCCAGATGAACACCTATTTGCTATTTCAATACTCTCTCCACGGTTTTCTGATATAGGAAACTACTTGGTCTCAGCACAGTTCCCTCCACACCTATCCTCAAAGGAGAAGAGAAGAATTGTGAGGAAAAGTGCCCCTTTTACTTGGATTCAGGGCAACTTGTTTAAACTTGGCCCAGATCAGATCCCGAGGCATTGTGTTAGGGAGGAGGAAGTTTTTGACATTGTCCTAACCTATCACGATGGACCCTGTGGAGGCCACTTTGCAGAAAAAAGGACTGCCTTCAAAATTCTATAGGGAAGCTACTATTGGCTCATTCTTCATCAAGATGTCAGAAGATACATCGGCCAATGCGACCGATGTCAAAGAATGGGGAAACCGACTCCAAGGGATGAAATGCCCCTCCAACATAAAGTGACTTTCGAGCCATTTGAGAAGTGGGGCATGGATTTTGTGGGTCCTATCAACCCTCCTTCAAAGAAAAAGTCCTACATCATCATGTGCACAGACTACCTGACAAAGCGGGCAGAAACAAAGGCAATCAAGGCAGTGACAGAAGAAAAAGTGCCTGAGTTTTTAAGGGAAAATATCTTCTACAAGTTTGGCTACCCAAGAGAATTAGTCAGAGATCAAGGAAGTCGGTTAACCTCTAACCTGATTGAAGACCTGCTCGCTCATCACAAGATCAAGCACAGAACTTCCACCCCTTATCATCCACAAGAAAATGGGTAGGTGGAAGTCACTAATAGGGCTTTAGAAGAGATTTTGACTAAAGTGGTGAGCAGTAGCATAAAGGATTGGGCAGGTCGCTTGGTTGAGACCACCTGGGCCTACAACACCACTTCGAAAACCACAACAACTTTCACACATTACAAGCTGGTCTACGAGAATAAGGCTCTGTTGTCCATAAAGTTCGAGTACAACACATTAAGGTTGGTAGCTCAGCTGGACCTGGATCTCAGCCATGCACAACAGGAAAGGTTACTACAACTGAATAGATTAGATGAACAGAGAATGCAGGCCCTCCTCCACATAGAAGTAGTTCAACTACAGAGAAAGATATGGCATGACCGGAACCTTAACGAAAAGCAATTTCAGCCAAGAGATTGGGTGCTATTATATGACTCAAGATACAAACATTTCAAAGGGAAGCTGACGACAATGTGGCTAGGACCATATCCAGTGGAGAAATTCAACGACAATGGTTCAGTCCTTATCAGGAGCATTGATGAAGAAGCCATCCCCATGCTCGTCAATGGGAATCGATTAAAAATCTATAGGAAGCCCCTTTCCAAGCAGGAGTTCATTAGAACTCTGGATAAATTAGTGTTGGTAGTGGAGCAGGGCCCTGTCTCTACTCCACCCACACCTTGATCATAAAAAAAAAAGAATAAAAAGATCCTTGGGTGAAAACCTATTAGAGGTGCCTGGGGCAGATATTGAGGGTGAAAACCTCCTGGAGGTGCCCCAGCTGTCTCACCAAAAAAAAAAATAGGCCTAATTTCTGTTGAATAATTGCAGGTTGCAGGGAAGACATTGCAGGTTAGGAGGGTCACGCAAAACAAGGACAGAGGTCAGCAACAGGTTGCAAGAATCCCTCACAGACACTTCCTCCATGACCACTCCCCTTTCCTAGGATTTGATCACATTCGGGTTAAGATTTCACCTTCTACAGGAAGTTCTGGGCCTTCTACAGGAAGTTCCATATCTTCTGCAGGAAGATCCTGTAGAACCTTTAAACAGGCCAAAACTGATCTTGGAATGGAATCCAAAGGTTGGAATCTGCCTGCTAGGCCCGCAAACACCCCTGTTTCCATCGATCACCACATGTCACCATGTTTCATCTCTTTACACCTCAATTGCATCCATCCTGTTATTTGTTCCTGCACAGTCATACAAAGAAAACCCTGTTTATTGACAAATCCAGAGTAGTTTTTTTTCACTTACCATACCTGTCAATCTCCATCTGAACTCCTCGTCAGCTGAACCCCTTGATAGCAGTATAACCCTACTCATGTTAACTTACATCCCAGGAGGAGAACCATCTACAGGACATCCTACAGGAATCGTGTAGCAGTCGATCCCTCTGGGAGACATACTCTGGAGACAGGGATAGCCGAAAACGACAAAGGAAACATGCAAAAGGCTCATCTCGAACGAGAAAATATCGTCAGTAGTCGAAGCCAAGAAAAACCTATGCATGCAGTGGTAGAAAACGAAGGAATGGGTTCCAAAACCCATGCATGCAGCATCAACGAAGGAATGAATGGGTTCTAACACTCATGCATGAAGCAGCAACGAATGAAGGAGTGGTTCCAAGACCCGAAATCTGCATAATGCGGCTGTGACCATGCAAGTAAGTGTCTAAACTCGTTCGTCAATTGCATAAACTATATTTTAAGAGCTCCATGCCTATGGAAATGGTTCGGATTGAATGGAATCGGTGGCCAATCAACTGGCCACCCTTGGCCAATTACATAGCCTCGTGGGATCCGAATGAGCTAGCTACATTCAAAATTGCCAACGAGGTGTGCAGCCAACACGTGTGGAGTGTCCATTCAGGAAGAAATCATTGGGACTGGTAGTGGTGGCGGTGGTTAACGACAGAGGGGAGGTGATGGTGGTCAGAAACACGCAGAGAAATTATGGCCGTGACGTCAGATCAACGGTTCGGTCTGGCCACCTCATCCCCTCACCACAAATCACGCCATAGTTAATAGATGCTCAGCTGAAACTCACACCACCTTCTGTTCATTTTTCACTTGCAACGTCCTCGACTGAAGTACGTGTCCTCCACTTCCAAAAACTATTAACCAGTCGTCCACCGGTTTTTCTACCTATTTTCAAGAATCTCTCACATATCAGGCTTGCTCAGAGGCACAGATACATTCTATAGGAATCGGGGGGTCTTCTACAGGAAGGGTTCTACAGGAAACCCTGCACAACTTTCTGGAGCAGAGAATCCTGGGATTTTTCTTCGTCGAATTTGGAGCTCCAAACAAGGTAGGCTTGAAAAGATCTTCTGTGCATGGTATGATTTGAAAAGGTGGTGAATTGAATGATATCAGATTGGGGAATAAGAGAAAAATCTGCCTGGGAATTGGAAGTAGAACATTTGCCTATGTGTGGCACTGGGTTTCTCAGTTGTTTCTGCATCAAGATTCTCCTCCACGTTCCTATTTTTAAAATTCTCCTGTAGGGAAGATATGCAACAATGGGGGCCAGCCTGTGTATGAAAAATTTTGAATTTGTATATTTGTATGTGTGCTGAGAAGAAAAATTGAGCTCTCTACTATGTCTATAGAAACAAAATTCTTCCTTTCATAAATAGACAGTCAAGTTCTAGGCAACAACAGTCTTGAAAATTAGGGAATAATTGCTAATTAATAGTGGATACCCAAGAAATCCCTTCTTGAGTTCAGGGGGAAAACCATAAACAACATTCCTTTTTCTGATCAAAGCATAAAAAAGAGCACTCTCACCATGCCGGGGGATTCATAAGGAAAGAACCCTCGAACCCCAGCAAACTGCACGAGCATATTGAGGTGGTGGACCTTTTCACCCAAGCCAATTGGATGTCATTCTTTGACAAAATTTGGGGTCATGACGAGGAGATAATGGAGGAATTTTTAATGTCCCTGAGACCTCAATCAAAGACACAGGCCACAGTTAGTTTTAGGGGTTTAACCCTAGAACTTACCCCTGAGCTCATCAGTCGTGTTATTGGTCTACCATTAGGGCTCCCTTGGAGAAAAGAAGAGAGTTCATTGGGCCAAGTTGCCAAGAAAACATTCTTCCTACCCAAGGAACATCCTGTAGAAGACAAAAACGGGGTTCGAAGAACCAGCTTGCCTCCTCTCTGGAGTGAGGTCAGTTTCCAAATTATGAAGTACATTACATGTGAAGGGAGGTTTAGCATTTTCTACGGTTATCATTTCAGGTTGTTGTGTGAACTATGAAATGGAATTGATTTACCTCTAGACAAGAAACTGACCATCCCCTATTTTCTTCTTCACTCACTAATTGAATGTGGTAAAAAATCGAATGAAGGGATCCCAGATCAGTTGGCCCCTCATGGGCTCATCAAGCTATTAGTGGAAGATTCCCTGCACACCTACACTAACCCCGTATTTTGGGAAATCTTCCGAAACATGTCCCTGGATGACGATATTAGAATTCTAGCCGAAGACATCACCTCATCCAGCAATGAGGAGGGAGAACACAATGAAGAAGGTAAGAAAACCAATGGTGAAGGAACACAGGACATTCAAACACAACAAGGATAGAAAGAAAAAGGGGGAAAGGGCCAGATTGTTGAGCCTAAAATAGAGGAAGAAACAACAGCACAAACAACAAGGGAAAATAGAATGTAGAGGAGAGCAGAGAAGGCAGAAAAACCCCAAATGAAGGCTATCACAGCTAAAGCAGACACATAGAAACAAAAGGGAAAGACACATCCTGAAATGGCCATAATACAGACAACAATAGTTGACATAGGGACTTCTACAAGAAGAATGAAAAAAGAACAACAAAAGGAGAAATCACCTGAAATACTTGAAAGGGAGGCAACAGCTGTGCTTGCTGCCTTAAGCACACCTCAAAAACGAAAATGGAAGAGAAATAGGCAAACCTCCATGTGCTTTAAAGCAAGGAGGAGCACACAGATCAAAGTGGGCAAACCCTAGTAATAGTCAAAGGAGCCAATTTTCATTAAGGGCACAACACCTAAACCAAAAGAAGGGTCTCCTTCAATGATATCTGTCACCTATGAACAAGGAAGCCCAAAAACCTCCACCTGGAGAGAGAGAATTAGGACGATGGACTCAAAGACAGCTCTACAGGAAGCTGAGAAATCTCTATAGGAAACTCGGGCTAAGCTAAAAGGGACCGATAAATTGGAGGAAAAGGTGGCCAAACAATCATAGGAAGAAGAAAAGAAAGAGGAGATATTGGAACCAAGCCATCAGCCTAGCTTGGGCTCATACTATAACCTATTAGAAGCCGGGAAAATAATTCCCCGGAAATTTGTGGTGCCACTCTCTTTTTCACTGGAAGAAGAATAATTAGGACTCACACTTGGATGACGATTTCCAAGTCCAAGGGTGTGCCAGACATAGGCCACCTGGAAGAACAACTCAAGGAGTCAAGGAAAGAATTGGCCATGGTGAAGCATGTGGGAAGCAGTCAAAGGGCCAAACTATAGGAAGAGAATGAGCTGTTGAAACAGAAGTTATGGCTACAGGGACAATATAAGGAAGATAGGCCCTCCATTCTAGGAAAATAGCAGCAATAGGAAAAGCCTCCAGCAGACAAAGAAACCTCTGATGAATAGCAGAGAGTGGATCGGCTGCAGGCTGAGGTTGAGGCGCTAAAAAAACAGCTACAGGAGAAGGAGTCACAGGCAGCAGAGGAAATGCAGTCTCTAAAGCAACAGGTACAAGAGAAGGAAGCCCAATTGGCCTGCATGGACAGCTGGGTAGTAGAGGCCCCGCAGTGTAGGTAACGTGCCAAGTCATATGCCTTATATCTTAAAGTTCAATGGTTGCAGTTTTAGATTAACACCTTGGCCCAAAGGGGAACCATTTCATTTCAAAATTACCATCAATTCATGACTTTGTGTGACAGTAGCTCAGCAGAAGATAAGGCCAAGTTATTCGAATTCTATTTACACAACTTGGCCCTTCCAAACATGAATCTTGGTTAAATCATGAGGAAAAGAGGGCAATAGAGATTCGGAATATTATGAACAGAGAGCTAAGTTTAAGACTCATGATCAGGGCAGAACCAAAGGATACATCAACTTTAATATATGCCCATCAGCACCTGGCCAAAAACCCTCAGGTTTTACCAGATTACATTGAATAACAAGCTCAAGCCATTGCTCACTTTGAGGACATGGAAAGACTGTTGGGGGATAACTGCATTCATTCTTGCACAAGGAGGTGGAACAAACTGCCCCACAGTCTGAAAATAAGAGAATACCACTCCCCAACTAGGATGAGGGAGGCCTTCGCAAGGGTACCCCTCTATAAACAATCAATGCAAAATCTGCAGGCCAACTGGATCGGCCTAAAGTTCAGTTCTCCCTTGCTTTTAGGACTGCTGGAAGGATTGAAAGAAGAAGAGGAACATAGGAAGTGGGAGGAAGTAGAAAGAAAAGCAGGATTTCATGACCGAGAAGAATATATCATCTCGGAGGCCTAGGATGTGAGAGAGGCAATCAAAGCAGTTAAAGATGATGAGCTAGATTAGTTGCTCCGAGGATGAGCAACCCATTTAGTAGGGGGCTGATGATGAGCCCCAAAAATGGGTAACTTATTGGGCTCATTTTGCCTATTATTCTCCATAAATCCACCATTCTTCATAGTTTATGCATGATTTTGAGTACATTTATGTTAATTGGATGAATGAGAATAGTCACTTGACCATGAAGGCTAATATGTGTTTATTGCAGATTTTTGGACTTGGACCAAGGTCAAGAATTTATGAGCCATTTGACAGCCAAATACGAGGGAACAAGGCTGAGGATTCGTAGGAAGGGTGTCTCCTACACTAAATGACCCTTCCTTCAGTTCTCTACCATCAACTCGGAGTTCAGAAGCCCACCAAAGTTGATTTCCAAGGGCAGTCGAGCAGCTTTTGTGAAGTGGCTGAGTACTTGCAGTTTTGAGCAGCCAAGCTCCTTGAATTAAGGAGGACTATTGGAGGTCCTCGTAATGCATAAGTAGGAAGGCTTACAGCCTTTTTAGTTTACTTTTGGAACATTTTGTATTTTGCACTTTAGTGCTGCTCTGCCTTTCAGCTCATTTTGGAGCTTCTGCTGTAAAACATTTTTTTGTGACATGGTTATTTTCTAAGTAACGGAAATCAGTTTCAGTTCACATCAGCTATGAGCTTCTTCTTAGGAGCCTTTAGCTCTTGGAGCTGGGCCCAACCCAAGTGCCAGGTCTTCCTCTGTGTACTGTTATATGTTTTTGCTGTTTTCATAAAATAATTTCTGCTAGTAGATTAAAATATTGCTTGGTTACCTAGGTCATTTTTTATGATTGAAAATGATTTTCATGTTTTAGAGTGATTTGATAGGTTGGTAACAGAAAATATCTTCGAAAAAGGCCATCAAGCAACCCTGGATCTCACCTCTCCTTCCTCGAGACCATGAGCTAAGACCAAGGTGTCCTTGCTACCACAAAAACATTGTTCTTGCTTCTTCATGCAATTGCTAGTGTTAGTTTCTCAGTTGCAAAAGTTGATACCAGATGTGATTACATGCTTAGATCCATTCTTACTTGGTTTTCATAGTTATTTTACCTGATCTTCTACCAATGAATTTATGTTCATCATGGTTGTTGGTTCCTGGGTCAAAGTAAGTTATAATAGCTAGATATTTGGTTTACATTGTCTTTGTTTGGTCAGTTTCAAGAAATAGTGTGCAGAACACCTGTGATACCTCCCTACCTACCCTTCCTCCATCAGTGCAACCTGCTCCATCCCCTAACTCAGATCCTTACCCTTCGTTTGCCACATTTTCTCACTTTGACCTAATTTCCATATTTTTGTGCAATATTGCTCTATCCACCCTTGAACAAACCCAACCATCCTCATCACTTCTCAGCTTCATTTGCTAGGTCCTAGACTCCTCCACATCCTCATCCAACCTCCATCTCCACTTTTCCACATTTCTTCCACCATCAACCCTTCAAAATCCCCTTTCAGAACATCCTATAGAACCCCTGCAGACTTCCTGTAGAAGATCACGTGAGTGGTTTTTCGAGGTTTGAACACTGTGAAACTCTCTGGAAGGGTGTTAGGGACCCCTTAGGCCCTTTTCTTACCTTCCCAACCTCCTGCAAGCACCTACCCCATTTCCTTTCGCCAATCAACCTCTGCACAGTTAAAAATAATTAAAGCACATGCACATATGATTTTTACAAAATTACTCAAAAATACAAAAAGGTGTTCCTTTTTAGATTTCACTACAGAAGTGGCTTAGACACGTGCACTTTACCTCCCCAAGAGTCAATGTCATCCCTTTCTTTAGTTTCATCCTCTTTTTTTTCACCAGTAGGGGTAGTCAGTAAAACTAGGGTTTGCTAGGGTGTGCATTTCCTTTCAGCTTTCAGCCTCTTTTTGCAAGTAGATTAGCTTCCTTTGAGTTACTTTTTTCCATCACAGTTAAAAGCTTCTTCTAAGAGCTCATAGAAGTTGGCTTAAGCTCCCAGCGGACTTGTGCCAGCTGATCTAGTGACAGCCTACGACAAGAACTAGTACTTGTGCAAATAGCACCATCACTTCCAAGTTTGTTATGAACTACCGGGTTGATAAAAGTAAAGAAGGGAGCCCCAGGAGTTGCAGCATTATTGTTGCAATACTGGAGCCCACCAGGAACTTGTAGAGAGTGAGCCAACCTGAAGCCTCCAGGGAACAACAAACAAACCACACCAAGAAATAAACGAAGGCACGACATACATACAGAGTTGAACCACACCCACAGCGCACAAAAAAATGGAGGCCGATGCATAGTTTTACCCCGGCAGTGGAAATGAATCACATTTGTGGAATTGAGGCCAGTACATAGGGTCAATTCTAATACATTAAACGTTCATTAAACCCTTGCACCAAAACCCTGATTTCCCTTTATTCGGAGGAAAATGGTTTTCGCTCTTTCCAGTGCATTTGTTCCATAACTAAGAAAAAATAGCCAAGAAGGATAGGAGATAGAGAACATAAAGAGGATTTGTGCCATGTACTATCCCCTGGGTCAAAGGCTATACTTCCTTGTTCTTGTAGCCATATTTCCATTCAGAGAAAGAGAGTAGAGCAACCTCACCTTCCAGATGGTTTTTCTCCCCAAAGGGTTTACTGAAGCATATATTGTGTTAGATGTGTGTGTGAGATTTTATTTCATTGTTCCTTATTTTCTGCATAATTTTAAATTTACATGGATGCACTATTAATAGTAAATCTACATATCGAAAAATCTAAAAAAATTACAATATTGTAAAATTTCATAGTTGGAATATCAACAACAATTTACGGATCAACTATGAATTTGAAACTCTAGAAATCCAAATTATTTAGGGCTCACAATGTTATGGAAAAAACACTATTGAATCTTTTGCAGGTAAAATTAGAACACCAGTGAAAACCATTAACATAGCAAAGCAAATAACATAAAAAATATAATAAAAACAAGGACATGAAGTAACAAGAACTGTACAGTGATTTCCTTACAATTTTCTTTAGTAAGTGCAGTGCGCATTTAATTTTTTTTATGGGAATTATGTATCTTACATCACTTTAGTCAAATTATACCACCATGAGGATAATTGTGATTTCCATTTTAAAGTATTTTAACATGCGTTAATGATATTTATCCCAATAAAATAACATGCATGGTTGAGGATAATGGTTTTAAGCTCATGACAATAAAGACACATTTTCATTTTAATGTAACTGCCATAGTTGTTATTGATTTTTTTGAGCCAAGAAAAAATATTAGAGTAAATGCTTATTTAAAAGTTCTGCATAATTACTTTATACTAAATTTATGAAATTTAAATTTACATACTCATTTTATTCCATAGTTCAATCCTATCAAATTACAAACCCTAAATTTGAATGAGAAATTTCATAAATATTTCATCCAATGTAAATTCAATTCGCAATGTGCTTTATTCATATTAAGTGAATTTGTAAAACGGTTACAAATTTATATTTTTTTCATGTACTTTATCAACCATTCTCTGAACTTTTACCGAAAATGTAAAAAAAAAATCCAAATATAAATTTGCTCTCTTTATTTGTTACTATGTTAGTTTATTAATTGGTATATGGTACCATATCACTTCTTCAGGTTCTATTTAGTGAAGAGTGATTCTTACGGCCTAGTCCATCCCTTCATAATTTTGCGTTAGAGTTGCCATCTAAAAAATAAATTATAATTAAATGTTTTTATATTTGTAAACTTCAAAATTTATAGTTAGTACCATCACATTTAATAGTTTGGTTGATATACACTAATCAGTGTCAATTTCATATGTTGATTGTCATATAAAAAGTGGAAAATGCCATTGATTAGTATACATCGACCACATTAGTAAATATGATTTTGCTAGTTAAAGTCAACATGCAGTGAGGATTCATTGACCATGGTTACTAAGGGGCATTAACGTTGATCAAGGTTGATGAGGTTGCCCATGGTCAATCTTACATTAATGTTAATGCTAATATTACATTAATGTTACAAAAATGGTTACATTAATGGTTGAGATGGTTGCTGCAGCTAACCATGGTTGAACGAGGTTGACCATTATTGACCATATTTAACCATAGATATATCTAATGACCATTATAGTTGACCATATTTAACCATAGAGACCTTGGTTGACCATGTTTGACAATTCTAACCATAGTTGACCATGGTTGGCCATTAGGAATCGGTAGAGCATGGAACATTTTAGGTTGACTATGATTGACAAAAGATGGCCATTGATCATCATGTTTGATGATGGTTGATCATGGCTAACCATCAGTGATCACAAATATCCTTTTCATGGTTAACCACAATTTATCATGATTGAACAAAAATATATTTATTGACAATTATGCTTGACCATATTCCACCATAGAGAAAAGGTTAGCCCTCTTTCACCATTTTGGTGGTAGAGAGCTTGATTGACCATTATGGTTGATGGTGGTTGATTAGGAGCAACCAAGGATGACCATGGCTGACCATGATTGACCATATTCAACCATATTCTACCATGGTTGATCATGTTTGATCATGCTTAATCCTATTCAACCATGGCTGGTCATGGTTCGAGATGTTTGATCATGGTTGATCATGGTTGACATTGGTTTATCATTATTGATCATGGTTAATCATGGTTGACCATGGTTGATTATAGTTTACCATAGAGACATTCCTTGACCATTATGCTTGACCGTATTCAACCATAGAGACCTTAGTTGACCATGTTTGACAATTACAACCATAGAGATCTTGATTAAGCATTATGATGATGATTTTTGATCGTGGTCGACCAGTGATGACCATGGTCAACCATATTCAACCATGACTGATCATGGTTGATCATGGTTGACCATGGTTAACCATGGTTGATCATGGTTGACCATAGAGACATTGATTAACCATTATGCTTGACCATATTCAACAATAGAGACCAAAGTTGACCATGTTCGACCATTCTATTCATAGACACCTTGATTGACCATTATGGTTTATCATGGTTGATTGTGGTTGACCAAAGATGACCTAAGTTGACTAATGTTAACAATGTTTGAATTGGATCTACAATGGTTGACTACAATTTAATATGGTCAAGTTATGTTGATTGAAGACAACTATGAGTGAATAATGTCGACTATTACTAAATATGGTAAATATAGGGTTGACTAAGTTTGATCATGGTCAACCTTTTAAGAGTTGACTATAAAGGATGCCTTTTTTCTACTGTGTCTCACTAATGTGGTTAACTATGTTTAATTATTAATATTAATTAATAATATTAATGGGTGATTATCTTTGACTAAATTTTAAAAGTGTTGAGAGTTAAACATAATCAAACACAGTCCAACATTTTCAACCACATTAGTAAATGTGGTTGACTAATTTTCTAATGTTGGATTGCGACAATGTTTGTCACATTACAATGTTGCATATATGTATGAACCATTCCAATGTCACAAAATGTTTGATTATTGAAATCAAGTAGTAATGTTAATAGGTAATTATGTTTGACCAAAATTTAAGAGTTTTGATTGTCAAACGTAGTCCAACATGGTTGAAAATAGTCAACCAAATTATTACATGTAGCTGACCACATTTTATAATGTCACAATGCCTCATTAGATAAACTGCAATGTAATATAATACTGCGACAATTTTTTTCAAATTCTGATATTGGAAAAGAATTTGTACCATTCTGATGTGTTCAAGGCCAGAAAATATATGCCTCAACATTGTGGAAAACCGCCCAGTCGGGAACATAGGGCAACTCCTTTTCCATTTGGAATAGTGGCCCCGACTGCGTTTATGGGACCAGTTTCCCTTAATAAAATATAAGAAGTGGATATGATATATAAGTGTGTGATTGATTATGTGAATGAAACTAAGAAATAGAAATACATAAACTTAAACTATCTATTTGAGGAAGGCTTTTTCTGTACATGTGACTTATAAAGATCTCACATTAAACATGATAATATAGATCATGAAATCCTTTATGAGCTTAAAATATATAAAAATAGCTAATTTAATTAAATCAGTTGTTGAAACATATCGCACATACTAGATATCATTGTTCATTCATATACTTAAAATATTTCAATTAAGCACATCAATAGTGATAAAGCTTAATTTCTTGCAAACATGTATATGATAAACACAAATACAATAACCATTTAAATCATAAAAAAAGTACCAGTATTCAGATAATAGCACATGATAAATGTTAACTCTGCTCATAAGTGAAATAATAGTGGTTTCTCTTTCTGTTAAGATTCCTCCAAGATACAGTAGTCCAAACTAGAAGCTTTCTCATAGAAATTCAGAACCATTCTTTCATAATAATGAAGGGTATTTATAGTCTGTAATCAAAACACAATTCTACGAATGTGTCATAGAATATTGAAGTGGTTTTAACAACCATACTAAAAAAATAAAGTAAAAGACCATAATCAATTATAGTTGCAACAAATTGACTATCCATTCACTTCTCAATCTCGCATATTTATGTCGTTTGGATTTTCATTAAGGTGAATGATGGAGTCATATATGCATCTGTGTGAATAACACATCGTTAAGCACTAAAAGTAAATGAGTAGTGGCATTGGAGAGACGTCTTAGTATGAGCTACTGATTAGACAATTTAACTAGGAAATGCCAATAGCATTCCAATTCAATCTTTGATGATTTAGTCACCAATTTTACATATGGAAACAATTTGAGAAGTTGTTTAGGTGAATTATTGATTTGTTGCCAACATTTTGGACTTTTTTAGTCTCTGTTACAACAATCTCCTTAGTTTACAATTACGTTATTGCACATGGTAGAGAGTCTTTGAGATCCTCGATCGAATTGTTACATTGTCCTTATCGAGCCTGGGTTCATCCCTGTTTCATCCAAATAGAGCTTATTATTTATGTTATTAAACTCAGACATAAATCAATTCGAATGAAAAACATAACCGACTTCGGGCATAACCAATGGAAACATATTTTTCAATATTATAACAGTGGCCCCATATGGGAGTGACAAGTGGCAAGAACGTATGGTATTATAGAAAGGATCATCGCAACTTTTAAAATGAGACAACATGAAAAACTTGTGATATTGGGTAGCTCTGATATGGAGCGGATGAAAAACCATGATGAATTTGTTTTAATAACTATATCAGATCCATTATATAAGAGCTTTGTTTCAACGATGTAATATTAGAGGATTCATTCAAAAGTTCTAATTAGACATGCGGACAAGAAATTATTATTAATCAACATTAAAACACATATCATATCGGGATATCAGAGTGGAGGGATTTAAGGATACCAGAAAATCTACGGGATTGACATATTGTAATATCGATGAAGTGAAATTTCGGTAGGATCGGAAGTTAGACGATATCGAAGGATCGGAGCGAAAAGGGATATCGAAGATCAGCAATCGGAGCTTAGCAAATCACCGACATGATCACTGTTTTAAAAAAACTAATATTGGAATCTCCGATATTCTACGTGTCAATCCTGTGGGGTCAGGCTTCTGTTATTAAATTCGTAAATGAGTGCTTTTATTATTCTTATTCTTAAATGTTTGAAAACTCATTCAAAGAAAGTTTAACTCGCAAGTTTTTTTTAAATAGGACATGTTACCATATTTGAAATACCTGATAATTTTCTGTCGATAAGGGATTTAAAACAAAATCCACTTGTTTGCAAATACGTGTCATGGACCTAGGCTACAATATAAGGTTCCAATAAGGCAAATTTATCATTTTAGTCAATTTTTTTAGAAAAATGAACCTAATATTATCTTATTTTATTGAAACATAAAGGATTTTAACCTAAATTAAATAGGGCCCCCCATATTTTATTAGTTCTAAATTAACCATAATAGAGAGGTTGTTGAGTAGCACATTATTATTATTATTATTATTATTCAACTTTATTAATACTAATATTCTTGTTATTATTATCGAACAACATTAAATCTTCATGTGACCAACCAAGGATGACCTTAGTTGGGTATGGTTAACAATGTTTAACTCTTTGAGTTTGATAAACTATGGTTGACTATAATTGAATGTTGTTGAGTTACATTGACTATAATTGAATATTATTGAGTTAAATTGACTAACGATGGTTATGAGTGATCAATGTTGAATATTTTCAAATATCGTAAACATAGGATTAATGAAGTTTGATTTTGATAAACTATTTAGGCATTGACTATAAAGGTTTACTTTGTTTAACTATATTTTAATAATGTGGTCGACTATATTTGGCTATTAATATTAATCAATAATAATAGGATTTTATGTTTGACCAAAGTTGAAGACGATTGGCTATCAAACATAATTGAACATTATCGATCATAGTC
This sequence comes from Pinus tabuliformis, assembly GCA_031772625.1. Taxonomy (NCBI): domain Eukaryota; kingdom Viridiplantae; phylum Streptophyta; class Pinopsida; order Pinales; family Pinaceae; genus Pinus; species Pinus tabuliformis. Next base: position 964,106,728 of record CM062811.1, read on the forward strand.
AAACATAGTCAACCACATTAGTAAACAAATGTGTTTTAAACCATATTAATTTTAATATTATTAAAATAATTTTATTAAACACTGACTATGGGTGAGCATGGCTTAACCATGGGTGTACATTGTTTTCTAACCATAGGTGAATATCTCTATGTTTATGAATTGTTTGACTCTGGTTGAGCATGATTTTACATGGTTATCCATGTTTACCATGTTTAGACATTGTTGAATAATTTTTTACTATGAATGACTATTGTTAACAATCGTATGACTATGGTTGACTGTTTTTTACCATGGTTGATCATGTTTGACTATGGTTGAACATGGATTGACTATGATTGACCATGATTTGACCATAGTTTAACTATGGTTGATCATGATTGACTATGGTTGAATATGTTTTAACTATGATTGACCATCACTTGACCATTGTTTGACCATGGTTTGAGAGAATTTTATAGAAATGAAGAGATTAGGAAATTAAATGGAGGATAGTTACTTCACACACATAATATGACAATTTCTCATATATAAACTATAAATTAACTCATTCAATATCACAAACATCGGTAGAACTTACAAACTCATTTAATTTGGAAATTTACACAGTGTTTATTAGCACAAAATTTGTACAAGTGTAGCATGATGACATGATAATTGACACTCTATAGTCTCTTAAGGCATATCTTGGTCCTTCCACCTGTCTTTTCTATATCCTATCTATTCCCTTCTATTCTTCCTATTTAAAATATATAGCCATTAGCTAAAAGTTCCCTAATTTTGTTACTCATTTCCTCCTTTCTAAAAACTAGATCATACTCTACCCGAATTATTTATCTCTTTCTAAATGTCTCACATGGCGAAGAATTCTAACTAATAAAAACTACCATAACAAACCAATGTTACCTTCTAAAATTGGGCCACTTTTATTTTCTTAAGAAATTGAACATTCTAATGTATAAAAACTTTAATTGAGGTGGTCCACTCCCTTTAGAGAATTCCAAAACCATTTAGGTCTAGGAAATAGATTATTGAAATGAGCTTATGCTCCTACGTTAAATTCCGAGGAAGAATATTTTTCATGTACTCCTAGTCATTTGTCTCCATTGAAGTTCTCTTGGATCCAAAAATCTTTCTAACGCTGAACTTCCTCATTAACTTTTTCCTCTTCACTTCTTGTAGTTATTGACTTGTTGTTGCTATCCTCAATATTCTAGGTTTCCATACTTTATTTTGCAATGTTCCAATAGCCTTACTGACGTAATCTCTTGCATTCAAATTTTGTTTTTTCTTAATATCTTCTTCACTTTAGGATGCCCATTCTTAAATAAATCATCAATTCCTATATTCATATTCATCCCTTGTTGACACATTATATTGACACTGCTCAATTGGATCTTTGCCTCGAAATTTAAGAATTTTATGGCACCGCTTTCCATTCACTATTCTCATAACCTCTTAGCTTCCGCTTTTATTTAGCAAACATCTTTCCAAATATGTTTAGGGAAATCAAGTTACCTTTCCATGGTTTCCTTATTAAATATTGAGTTTTCTTTCACACTCTCATTTTTACTTACATCTACATATTTATTGCATCAAACATTAACTCTCCAAAACTGTCATCAATCATAAGAATGCTTATTTTCATCCCTTCACTATAGTCTACAAATATGTATAATTTTGTCCCTTCATGTGCAATAATCTCTATTTGAACCTCTAAATAATCTTTTATAGCATATTGGTGACGTTTACTATTGTCTTCATCTATGCAGTTCTCCTCAATCTCAATGTTCACTGTGCATTATTATGTCATTCTCAATTCTTCATTAAGGTCATCATTTATAAGGTTGTCATCCCTTATTCCACATGTTTGGATAGTTTTGCTTCTATCATCATCCTTATGGTTTCAATTAAAATCAAATATCATTCTTGGGTTCTCACATCAGCCTCACCAACAATTTTGTTTCCTCCTCAAATTCCATCAACATTGCATTGGAATGTTGATCTTCATCTTCTTCACCCTTATTTTATATTTTTTCATAATCAAGCTTCTCCCTCTCCACTTTAACAATAGGCTCTTACAATTATTCTCCCATATCTAAATTGATCCATTGTGTATGATTTCTTCTCTGATTGTATTTATAATATAACTCTGTCTCCTCCTTTGTTTTTATAACAATTCCTAGAATTTGTTCATCATATTTAATGCCTACTAAACCTGCTATTAAATGAAAATAATTATTTTTAAATACATGAGGATTTTTGTTGGGTCCCTATAATACTAGTGATTACCCCATTACTATTGTAGTTATACCCCTTATTTATATTGTTGTGCCCCTATTATCCCCATATTGTTATTTTTGTGCCCCATAGAATTCCTCTATTGTTATTTTTGTGGCTTTATATTATTATTGTTAGGTCGGCTGGATTATATTGTGACTCCTTAGACTCCTATATATAGAAAGGAGGTTTTGTCATTAGTATCATCCAAGAATTGTTCATTTATGTAATGTAAAGGAGGTTACCCCCTCGAAGAGGATGAATTCTAAGGCATTGATCTATCTTTTCTATCTTTTCTTGAGCTGGTTTCATAACATTTGGTATCAGAGCTTTCGATTCTAGGGTTTCGCTGCTCCAAACAGGTCATCGTGGCATTTTCGCTATAATTTTTTTCTGTGACGTTTCAGCAGTCGCAAAAAAAACCCATTTGAGAAGAAATCGCGCTGAACCTTTGGTCAGAATTTCAGAGCTTTTCGCACGATATTTGCGGAGATATGATCTGAGGAAGTTGGTCTTTTTGCAGACTCCTCAATTACATTCAAAACAAGTGACCTGGGGAAAATCATCATAACTTTCTCTCTGGGGATCGGATTGAAATTTCGTAAGAAGGTATAGAAAGAGGACGAACTGTAGTTTTGTGTGTGTGTGTTTTAGATTCAAAGGTTGAAACAATGACTCATGGTACGTCGTACAAGTTCGCTCTACTGAACCAGTATAAAAGCAAGTCACTGTGGGAGATTTGACATAACTCTTCCTTGGAGAATCCAATTTGGCTCAGACTTGTGGCATTGGAAATAGGACGTAGAAGGCTACTACAGGTAGAAATTTCAGAACTGGATGATCCGAAATTACAGAGATACATCAGATTCAATATCAGGCTTCTATAAGGTGAAAAAAGGTGTGTAGTTTTTTTTTTAAATTTTTGTGTAAGCTTGGTTTAACGGAATTCAAAGGGCATAGTAAAGCATTATTATCGGTAATTGATGCCCCGAGGAAAGAAAATGCAAACACCTAGTAAGGAACCTGAAAGCTCTAGCATGACTCATGAAGAAGAGGAAGAAATGCTACATGATATATCAAAATTACAAGAACAAGTGCAACAAATGTCACGCTCACAAAAGCTAACAAAAGCTAAGATAAGTGGCGTGGAATCTAAGATAAAGGGCATGGAAGCTAAGATGGATGATTCAAAGACAGATTTGAAGAGAGACATGGCAGATTTGAAGATAGATTTGAAGACATATATGGAAGAATTGAAGAAGTTGCTACAAGAAAGGGTCACTAATGGTGAAAAAGTAGTAAAGGAAACTCATGATGAGAAAAAAAGAAACGTTAATCATGATTCCATAGACGCTAATGTTGGATCGAAGAATCACCATATTCCAAAAATCGATATGAGGAAGTTTGATGGCAAGGATCCCGCCACATGGATATTACAGATGGAGCAATTCTTCGATCTCAATAATGTGCAAAACGCACAAAAGGTACGTATGGCAACTGTATATTTGAAACCAAATCAGTTTGTATGGTATCAATGGCTTTGCTCTCGTAAACAATTTATCACTTGGGCAATTTTTACGGAAGAATTGATAGCACATTATGAAGATACAAAAAGCAACACTTTTTTTAGCCAATTGATAAGTCTCAAACAAAAGGGTTCAGTAATGGAGCACATTGAGGAGTTCCAAAAATTGAACATAAGGGTAAAAGATATTCCAGAGGAGCATAGGATTGATGTGTTCATAGGGTCTTTAAAGGATAATATCCAACATGATGTTCGCCTTTGGGAACCTGATTCATTAGAGAAGGCATTCAGGTTAGCAAGAAAAATGGAAAGCAAAATTATGGCAACCAGGAAGCATACCACTCACAACTATAAAGACGGAAGTGTTGTTGCCCCTAGTCTTCCACAACCTATAAGGTTGACACCACAACAATTGGAAGAAAAAAGAGCAAAAGGGCTTTGTTACAGTTGTGATAGCAAATACACTAAAGGTCATAAGTGTGCTGAGAAGAAATTATTCTACATAGATTGTGAAGAGGAAGAAGAAAAGGAGCAAGAAAGGTCAAAAGAAGAAGATATACTCCAGGAACAAAGCCTAGATGAAGAACAAATAAATCCGACCATATCTTGTAATGCATTGGTGGGAATTACCACTCCTCAAACCATCAAGATAGAAGGACAAATCAAGAAGAAAAAGGTAATAGTGTTGATTGATTCAGGAAGCACCCACAATTTTATTCATTGTAGGGTAGCAAAAGAATTGAATTGCTTCCTATATCCAGCACCAGAGTGTCAAGTGATGATTGCAAATGGAGGAACAATAAATTGCTCTGGAAAGTGCCATAATATCAAGCTATCCATGGGAGAATATGTATTGACTAGCCCAATGCTTTCCATTCCAATGGGAGGTGCTGATGTTGTACTGGAACGTTTCATCAAATTTTCTACGGAAGGAAAGGAAGTTGAATTAAGGGGTATTGCAGGGAAACCAGGAAAGATAATCAGCTCTAATGGCATGACAAAGCTTCTAAAAAAGGAGCAAAGAGGTGTAATTGCACAATTATGTTCGCTAGATGTTTCCACATTGGAATCATCTATTTCTCCAGATCTCCAAAAAGTCCTGGACAATCATTCCAAGGTATTTGAGACTCCAAAAGGTCTCCCACCTATGCGTGATCATGATCATGCTATTCATCTGATTCCAGGAAGTGTTCCTCCAAACATCAGGGCGTACAGATATCCCTATGTCCAAAAAAGTGAAATTGAACGTATGGTTGCAGAAATGCTAGAGGCTGGTATAATTCAACCGAGTCAAAGTTCTTTCTCAGCTCCAGTAGTATTGGTGCACAAGAAGGATGGATCATGGGCATGTGTCCGGATTATAGGGAGCTCAACAAGCTCACTATTAAAGATAAGTTCCCCATTCCTGTTATTGATGAATTACTGGATGAATTGCATGGATCAATTTACTTCACCAAGTTGGATCTTCGTTCGGGATATCATCAAATCAGAATGAAGATTGAAGACATTCCGAAAACAACATTTAGAACTCATGAGGGTCATTATGAATTTTTGGTCATGCCTTTTGGCCTTACCAATGCACCTTCAACATTTCAAGGTTTGATGAATTCAATTTTCAAACCATTCCTTAGAAAATTTGTGTTAGTATTTTTTGATGATATACTAATCTACGGAAAGTCTTGGAAGGATCATGTTGAACATGTTGACAGGGTGCTACAACTATTGGAGGAGAAACAATTATATGCAAAAAGATCCAAATGTTTCTTTGGAGTCCAGGAGGTGGAATATTTGGGTCATATTGTATCTCATGAAGGAGTTAAGGTAGACCCTAGCAAAATTAAAGCCATTAAGGAATGGAAAATTCCCACATCCATAAAGCATCTGTGAGGATTTCTTGGGTTGACAGGGTATTATCGCAAGTTTGTTAAGAATTATGGGAGAATAGCAGCACCTCTAACAACATTATTGAAGAAAGATTCATTTTCATGGACTCTGGAAGCAACAAAGGCCTTTGAACATCTTAAAGAGGCAATGTGCCAAGCACCGGTCTTAGCTACACCGGACTTCACAAAAACCTTTATTGTGGAATGTGATGCTTCAGGAAATGGAATTGGTGTTGTTCTAATGCAAGATGAAAGACCCATTGCTTTTGAAAGTCGTCCAATCAAGGGAAAGTTTTTAAGCAAAGCTATTTATGAGAAGGAAATGTTGGCAATACTCCATGCACTTAAGAAATGGCGACCCTACCTAATGGGAAGACACTTCAAGGTAAAAACGGATCATGATAGCCTTAAATACTTTTTAGAACAAAGATTATCCTCTGAAGAGCAACAAAAGTGGGTCACAAAGATGTTGGGTTATGACTTTGAAATCATCTACAAAAAAGGGAAGCAAAATGTGGTGGCAGATGCACTCTCAAGAAAGGATGAGGATGTGGAAGCATTGTTGTGTGCCATTTATATTATCCAACCAGATTGGATAAACGAAGCAAGGGAGGAATGGAAGAATGACAAAGAAGTGTGGGCACTTATTCGAAAGCTACAACAAGATTCCAGTACTTCTGATACATTTAGCTGGCAAAGTGATTCGTTATGGTACAAAGATTGCTTATACCTCTGTAAGAATTCCTAGCTAAAACAAAAGATTCTTATGGAATTGCACACTTCTCCCTCAGGAGGGCACTCAGGATTTTTAAAAACTTAACATAGGGTTAAGAAGCAATTTTTTTGGGATGGCCTTAAATCAGATATTCAAAAGTTTGTGGTGGAATGTTTGGTTTGCCAGCAAAATAAAGTTGAAACAATTAAGACACAGGGTCTATTAACCTTTATCCATTCCAAGCCAATGTTGGGAGGAGGTTTCAATGGATTTTATCACAGGTTTACCCAAATCTTAGGGAAAGAGTGCCATCATGGTGGTAGTTGACAGACTTACCAAGTATGCACACTTTTGTGCATTATCACATCCATTTAAAGCCAATACAGTTTCTACTGCATTTATGGAAACAGTTAAAAAGCTACATCGAAACCCAAATATTATTTTAAGTGACAGAGATCCAATTTTCATTGGAAATTTTTGGACAAAATTATTTTCTTGTCTTGGTACTCAGTTAGCTCATAGCTCATCTTATCGTCCTCAATCTGATGGACAAACTGAGATAGTAAACAAATGTTTGGAAGGATATCTTCGTTGCTTTGTATCTGATAAACAGACACAATGGGTCAAATGGTTGCCTTTGGCTGAATGGTGGTATAACACTTCCTTCCATACAACAACAAAAATGACCCCATTTATGGCACTTTATGGGTATCAACCACCATCCATCACATCATATTTAAGAGAAAATTCTAAGGTTCAGGTAGTGGAACATCACATCGAACATCAACAACAAGTCCTCCAACTCTTAAAGGATAACCTCATGTTGGCACAAAATATAATGAAACAACAGGCAGATCAACATCGCAGTGAAAGAAGTTTTGATATAGGTGATTGGGTATTCCTATGGATACAACCATATAAGAAAATGTCCCTAAAGCAAGCTAAGAAGGATAATAAATTATCACCAAAGTATTATGGTCCATACAAGGTGTTGCAAAAGATTGGTACTATGGCATACAAATTGGAGCTTCCTGTAGCTTCTCGATTGCACCCAATTTTCCATGTTTCATGTTTAAAGAAGGTTATAGGTGTCAAGCTCCCAATTCAAACAATATTGCCAGAACTTGACGAGGAAGGAAAAATTATATTGGAACCGGAAGCAGTCACAGAAACAAGAACTCGACAGCTACGAAATCGATCAATTTCAGAGTATCTTATCAAGTGGAAGAACTTATCTGCTGAAGATTCCACATGGGAGGATGAGAGTTTTATGCAGAAGTATCTAGAACTACTCAAGCGTTGATGACAACACTTTTTTGAAGGAGAGGGGCATGTTGGGTCCCTATAATACTAGTGATTACCCCATTACTATTGTAGTTATACCCCTTATTTATATTGTTGTGCCCCTATTACCCCCATATTGTTATTTCTGTGCCCCATAGAATTCCTCTATTGTTATTTTTGTGGCTTTGTATTATTATTGTTAGGTCGGCTGGATTATATTGTGACTCCTTAGACTCCTATATATAGAAAGGAGGTTTTGTCATTTGTATCATCCAAGAATTGTTCATTTATGTAATATAAAGGAGGTTGCCCCCTCGAAGAGGCTGAATTCTAAGGCGTTGATCTATCTTTTCTATCTTTTCTTGAGATAGTTTCATAACACTTTCCAACCTCGATTGGTTTCCCTATTAACAAATATTCATGTTAATCTAAAAATTTCAAACAATCCATGAGACTCTCATCAAATCTCTCATCCTCATCATCATCTTCCCCAAAGAATTATCATTGCTCTAGTTCATAAGCATAAAATTTATCTTTGTCATACTCAACTACTTTGAGTTCCTCTTACTTAAATCAAACTCACACTATGTGCCTCAGTTTCTTCCTTAAATTTATTGCAAATGGTTTCTTAATAGACCATGTAACCTCCTTCTTCATTCTCCCACCACATATCTAGTCTTTTCAAATTCTTATGGAATCATCATCAATATATTGAGTTGTTCCATCATCTAAACAACTTCCCTATTGAATTCCTCTTCAATCATCCTTTTAATCCATATGTTATTTTATTTGGCATATTTCATTACTTCATTGTGACTTTCACTTGAACCCTTCTATTATCCATCAATAGTATCTTCACACCTCCTTTGTGAAATTTTCTTGTTTTCCACTTATGAGATGTATTAAGCCTCTACAATACCTAGTATTTTTCATTATGCTACAACAACTCACCAAGCTTCAAATAAACTTGATCTTTTTGTGTTTATGGTTCTCTCATCTAGAAGCTTTGGAGATTTGTTTGTTCCTCTCAGGCTTCTACACTCTACTGACCTTCAAGAACCTCACCTGGTCTTCCATATGGAAAAATCTATCCAAATTTAAGATTGTGGATTTATTTTTACAACTTCTACCCAACCTCACATGGAAGTCATTATCCTCCCTATTATGAAATATTTTTTGCAAGAGTTACAACAAATTTCATTCCCTCTTTGTTACTACTTGCACATTAATTAATTGCAAAACCATTAATACCAAATCCTTGTCAAACTTCATCATATATTAAATTCCAAAAATCCTAAGCTCTTGCTTCACACTACTGCAAGTAAATTTTTTTATCGTTCTTATTGAAGCCTTTTCCATATTTTTAGTTACATTTCTCCTTAGTTCCACTACTTGGTTGGAATTGTCTCCTCCTTTGTACCATATTCTTTGTGCTCTATCTGCTTACTAAATATCCATAACTCCTTTCTTATCACATCTCAACACATACTCATATTTATAATCAAATAAAATAAATCTATTACCTGTTCTCTTCCTTTAATGTTCCCATCACTACATATTTCCATTCATTGCTTGCAACGTTTTGTTGATATCTTCTAAAACTCTGATATTTTGTGCTTATCATTTTTTAGTGTTTCCAATGGCTTCAACACTTCTCTATTGTAATTAATAAGCATTTTAAATGTACTTCTATACGAAAAAATTAATGTTGAATTCATCCAATTCACCCACATTTATTGATGGGAAAAGTTAATTTCCCCTTTAATCAATCTAACTAATCATGCTTTAGTATCATTTTGTGAGACATTAATAGAATCCCTGAATCATATCTATGGATCAATTCCAAACTTTTGAAAATGCTATTAAGCACCTGCGTTAACTCTCATGGTAAACAAAATCAAATAATTCACAATCCCACAAAATCCCCTAATCCATAGCCCTCAGCACAAGGATTTACACAAATCTAAACTACACGACCATGTTTAAAAACAAATTACCTTAAATAAAGGTTCTTAGCCTATAGAGACCCTATGAAGACCAATACTCTTTATTAAAAGGATGACAGTTGACTCAACAAGTAATGATGGTATCAATTTCCATGAAAATGTCTCGTTCATTGGGTTTGTTAAATGACATGACCATCCGCCACTCATTGATGCTTCCTTGGCTATGCTAATTTCATGGTAAGGTGGCAACTATATAAAAAAAACAACAATTAACATGAATTATCACTTTTTTTGGGATTGTTACCTGATGGGGCTACTTAAGTGCATGTCAACACTTATAAATTCTATAGTTCCATGTTGGGATAATGGGAGTAAAAAAACCTAAATTATCATGAAAGAGATGTATCTATCAATTCATTAACTAATGAAAATTTAGATAACTTGGTTCTTGTTAAGTTCCCACATCATAGAATTTTTATCTAGTAAAGATTGAAGTCTTATAGTTTCCACTATTAAAAAAACTTACAGCTAGAAATCTTGATATCAATCGCTTCCCAATTCTTCATTGATACCTGTGGTCGCCAACGAGAATTTAATATCTCCACTTGTAGTCTTCTTCGTCGACCTCATATATTAAACATTCACAAAGAACAAACATATCACATGAAACACAAAGATCAACCAAAAAAGTGGAGGATAATTAACTAACACACATAATGTCAACATTCCTCATACATATACTATAAATACATTCATTCAGTATCAGAGATATTGATAGGCGATCCAAACTCATTTAATTTATAAAACTACAAAGTAATCATTAACACAAAATCTATTCATGTTTGGCTTCATTACATGATAGTTGGCCCTTTCCATTCTCTTTGAGACATTGTTCGGTCCTTCCACCTCTCTTAGTTATATCATATTTATTTCACTTTATTCATCCCATTTAAAATATCTAGCCATTAACTAAAAGTTTCCTAAGCTTTCTACACATGTTCTCCTTTGTAGAAACTACAAAACTCTCCAGCCTAATTATTTGTCTCATTTACAAAATGCCACATCACCAAGAATGCTAACTCATCATAACTCCCACAACAGACCTAAATTCCCTTCTAGAACTAGGATACTTGTATTTACATGAGAAATTTACTTTTTTAATTTATATAAATTTTAATTGAGGAAATCTACTCCCTTTAAAATATTCCAAGGCCCCTTAGTTCTAGGCAAGAGATGGTTGACTTTAGTTTATGCTGCTGCATCATCACCACAATGTTTGTCAAGGTATTTTCATATGCCTTTGCAAATGTTTGGTGTGAGTTTTTTTTTAACAACCCAACTTCATGTTTTCATTCACAGGCGACTCCAATACTTGTTCCATGAAGGACACAACCTTATGAAGTAGTGAGAAAGTGATAACATTTATGTCTACTCTAATGAAATAATTTTTTTATTTCCAAGGATATATTTTCTAATTTTTTTTTATAAAAATTGTGAAAATTGTAAGTACAAATTAAATCATATTTTAAAGTCTTAAATACATTTTTAGATTTAAAAATACAATATAATGCACAAAAAAATTATGTCATCAAATTCTTAAAAAAATAATGTAGTCAAACTACACTTAACATTTATTTCTCAATACTATAATGATTACATATATAATATCATCTATTTTGATTTGTATCTATTTAGTCTAATGAATTTTAGAACCATATATACATTAAACCATAAGACATAATCAAAATTTACGTCTTTTATCCAATAAACATCTTCCAAATCCCTGACTAAACTGACATAAATCAAATCTATGTATACTTGCCCAGATCCATCTTAACTCCTGATCTATCAAGAACTGAGAGGGATCAAATATCTAAAGGTTAAAACCTTTTTTTGAGTGAAAAAATTTAGGAAAGGTTTCCACCTTGAGATATTTGATCCCTCTCAACACTTGATAGATCTGAAGTTAAGTTGGATCTAGGGTGGTTTCATTCATGTGCAGACAATGAAAATCTAACAAACATATGATTAATTTTATCAATAATATGTAAATTCATCTAATATTCATATAATCATTTTAAATATGTTGATTATGTCTCAAATTAATCTTGTCATTTTAATTTTAAATTTTCCTAGTTACCTGCATTTGTTGAGATGATAAATATTGTTAATAACTTGAATGATGAAAAATGATGAAACAAAAATTTTGAATATAAAGTGACAATGTAATAGTGTTGAATGATATAACATGTGAATAATAAGAATATAATAAATTACAAATAGTCTTCATTGTGACTAATCTCAAACTATTTTCTTTTAATATTCTTATTGTCACCCTTGTTAATTTTTTCATATTTTCATATTGATTATCATCTTTTCATATATGAATTATATGAAAAGGATAGGTTAAATCGTAAACTATTTAAATCTTTCTCTCCAATATCAATAGGTTGAATTACTATAACACAAAATTCAATGTACATTGTCAATAATTTTTTGTGATTACAATGAAATCAATGCACAATGTTAATCCAATGATTTTAAAATTATGTACCATCATACATCAAATTACATCACATCAAAAATCAACATCTACACTGAAATCAATGAATCTAATGCATAAATAAAAGAAGATTAGAAAACAACATTTACAGTGAAATCAATGCATCTAATGCAAGCAATGAAATAGGATTAGAAATCAACATTTACACTCAAATCAGTGCATCCAGTGCAAGTAAGAAGATGGGATTATAAACCAACATCTACATTGAAATCAATGCATCTAGTGAAAGTAAGCAAATAGAATTAGAAACCAACATCTAAACTGAAATCAAAGCACCTAGTGCAAGCAATCAAATAGGATTAGAAATCACCATCTACACTGAAATCAATGCATCTAGTGCAAAGAATTGAACATTATTAGAAATCAAAATCTACATCGAAATCAGTGCATCTAGTGTAAGCAATGAAATAGGATTATAAATCACCATATACACTAAAATCAATGCATTTAGTGCAAGAAGCCAAACATGATTAGAAATAGTCTACATTGAAATCAATGCATCTAGTGCAAGCAATCAAATATCATTATAAATCAAAATCTACACTAAAATCAATGAATCTATTGAAGGAAATCACATAGGATTAGAAATCACCATCTACAGTAAAATCAATGCATCTAGTGTAAGAAATATTCTTTCCTCTCTCCCCCTTCCATCTATATCTATATCTCCCTAGATATCTTGTTCTTTGTCTCTCTCTTTCTTTGCCCCCTAAACACACATGCTCTCTCACTCCATATCTAGCAATCTCTTTGTACCTCCATACCTATTTCCATCTCTCTCTTCTCCCCCTCTTCACTTTCCATCTATATCTCTATCTCGTTTTTTCTCTCTATACAACCCCCAAAACATACACTTTATTTCTTCAATCTATCTATCTACCCCTCCTCTTCTTCTCCCTCCCTCTTCCTCTCTCTCTCTCTCCCTCTTTCCCTTCTATCCCTCTCCCCTGCTTCTATCTCACTTCCCTCCTTCTATCCTCTCTACCTCTCTCTCCAATTTTCTTATCACCCCCCTCTCTCTCCATGTTTCTCTATCTATTTCTTTCTTCTTACCTCCCTCTCTCACCCCTCCAAGCCCATCTCTATTTCCCTTTGTCTCTCCTCTCTCCTTATCTCCCCCATTCTCTTCATCTCTGATTCTTTGTCTCTTTATATCACCCCCAAACATACACACTCTTTCTCCATCTCTTCATTGTCACTCCCTCTCTCTCGCCGCTTCTCATTCTCTATGTATTTATTCTTCCCTCCATGTCTCCCCTTCCAACTCCATCTACATATCCATCCATCTCTCCTCCTCTCTCCTTCCCTTGCACCTCATCTCTCTCTCAATTCTTCTCTCTTGTACTTCCTCTCTCTCCATTTCTCTCCTACCTCCCTCTCTCTTCCCCCGTCAATCTATCTCCCTCTCTCTATTTTCCCTCCAATCCTCTGTCTTCCCCCATCAACTGCCTCCTCTCTCTTAAGTCTTGTCTCTCATTCTTGCTCTCTCTCCCTTTCTATCCTAACTCCATATCTCTTCCCCCATCACTCTATCTCTCTCCCTCTCCCATTTCCCTACAATCCTTTCTTTCTCTATGTTCCCTCCAATCCTCTATCTTCCCCCAGCTCTCTCTCTCTCTAACTATGTTACTATATCCCTCCCTCTCTTCTTCTCTATACTCCTCTCTCCCCTTCTCTCTGTCTCTCCTTCTTTGTCTCTTTATATCACCCCTAAACATACTCTCTCTCTCTCTCTCTCTCCCTTGTGACTCCCCCTCTCTCTCCACTTGTCACTCTCTCTGTTTTTCTTCTTCCCTCCCTCTCACCCCCTCCAACTCCATCTCTCTATCCCTCCCTCTCTCCTCTCTCACACATCCTCTCTCTCATCCTTCCTCTCTCTCTGTTTCTCTCTGACCTCCCTCTTTCTCTGTCTCTCTCTCTCTCTTCCCTTCAATACTCTCACTATCTCCCTCCCTCTCTCCTTCTCTCTCTCCCCCCTCTATATTTTTGTCTCCCTCTGCCTCTCTCACCCTTCTCTACCTATCTCACTCCTCTCCCTCTCTCACTCTCTCTCTTCATTCCTCCTCTCGCTCTCCTTCAGTTTATCTCAATCCCTCCCATATCACTTCCCCTATCTCTTAACCTCTATCACTCTATGTCTTTGTTCTTCCCTCCCATATATATATATATATATATATATATATATATATATATATATAGAGAGAGAGAGAGAGAGAGAGAGAGAGAGAATATATATCACGATGTATTAATATGTATTATAACATAACAACTTTAATATTGTAGTAATCAAAATTTATTAAATTTAATAATATAATATATTAATATGAATATTATATTTAATAGTAATAATAATATTAATATTTTAGTATGAATATTTGGGTTAATAATGTTCTTTTTGCATTGTATTAATAATAATTTGGCCCATGGTATTTTACCCATAGGTTTCACCTAAATAAAACCTCTTTTTTGAGTGTTAGTAAGTATAAAAACATTTATGGAGTAAATATAAAAATAGGTTTTATTTTTTTACAATACATTTGGTTTATTTATATTTTTATTTATTTATTATATTTCTTTTATTTACCATGGTATTTCGCCAATAGGATTGGTATATAATTAGAGGTTGATTTTGAATCCTATTTGATATATATTTATTTATTTACCATACCTCTTTTATGAATATCGCATTTGTCCCATGGTATTAATAATTATTTATCCCATAAGAAAAAAGGTTTTATTTATTTACAATACTTCTGGTTTGTTTATATTTTTATTTATTTACCGTATGTCTTGTTTTTAGTCTTAGCAAACCTTTTTATATTTTAAATTTATATTGTGTTTATACATAATAATAATTAGATTGATTTTTAAATAGGACCGAGATTAAAAATGTTAAATATCAAATTTTAAACATTACGTTTACTTTTATATGTTTACATGTTTACGTTTTTATGTTCTTACGTCAGATCTACCCCATATCTTCTTCACTTTGGGATTCCCATTCTTACATAACTCACCAATTTCGATGTTCATATTAGTCCCTTGTTGACACATGATATTGACACTGCTCAATTGGATCTTTGCTTCAAAATTTAAAAATTTGATGGCAACACTTTCCATTCACTATTCTCATAACCTCTTAGCTTCCTCTCTTCTTCACCAAACATATCTTCAAATATGTTTAGGGAACTCAATTTCTCTCTCCATGGTTTCCTTATGAAAAATTGAGTTTGATTTCACACTCTCATTTTTACTTACATCTACATATTTATTGCATCAAACATTAACTCTCGAAAAATCACCATCAATCATAAGAATTCTTATTTTCATCTCTTCGCTATAGTCTACAAATATGTATAATGGTGTCCCTCCATGTGCATGAATGTCTATTTGAACCTCTTATTCATCTTATATAGCATATCAGTGACATTTACTATTGTCTTCCTCTATGCAATCCTCCTCAATCCTCAGGTTAACTATCCATTATTCTGACAATCTCAATTATGTATTAAATTCATCATTCATAATGTTGTCATTCCTTTTTCCACATGCTTGGATACAAAATTTTGTAGCATCATCCATATGGTTTGAATTAAGATCAAATATCATTGTTGGGTTCTCATAGCAACCTCACCAAAAAGTTTGTTTCCTCCTAAAATTCCATCAACATTGCACTGGAATGTTGCGCTTCATATTTTTCACCCTTATTTTATATTTTTCCATAATCATGCTTCTCCCTCTCGATTGTAACAATAGGTTGTTACAAATACTCTCCCATAACTAAATTTATCCATTCTTTATGATTTCCACTATGATTGTCTTTATAAGAAAACTATGTATCTTCCTTTATTTTTATAACAATTGCTAGAAGTTGTTCATCATATTTAATACTTTCTAAAGCTGCTATTAAATAAATAAAAAAATATATTCTTAAAAACATAAGGCTCTCCAGCCTCCAATGGTTTCTCTATTATCAGATATTCATGTTGATCTAAAAATTGCAAACAATCCATGAGACTCTCATGAAATCTCTCATCCTCGTCATCATCCTTCCCAAGGAATTGTCATTGCTCTAGTTCATAATCATAAACTTCCTCTTCCTCATACTCAATTTCTACAAGTTCCTCTTACTTCAATAAAACTCACACTATGTGCCTTTGTTTCTTCCTCATCATTCATAATGTTGTCATTCCTTTTTCCACATGCTTGGATACAAAATTTTGTAGCATCATCCATATGGTTTGAATTAAGATCAAATATCATTGTTGGGTTCTCATAGCAACCTCACCAAAAATTTTGTTTCCTCCTAAAATTCCATCAACATTGCACTAGAATGTTGCGCTTCATATTTTTCACCCTTATTTTATATTTTTCCATGATGATGCTTCTCCCTCTCGATTGTAACAATAGGTTGTTACAAATACTCTCCCATAACTAAATTTATCCATTCTTTATGATTTCCACTATGATTGTCTTTATAAGAAAACTATGTATCTTCCTTTATTTTTATAACAATTGCTAGAAGTTGTTCATCATATTTAATGCTTTCTAAAGCTGCTATTAAATAAAATAAAAAAATATATTCTTAAAAACATAAGGCTCTCTAGCCTCCAATGGTTTCTCTATTATCAGATATTCATGTTGATCTAAAAATTGCAAACAATCCATGAGACTCTCATGAAATCTCTCATCCTCGTCATCATCCTTCCCAAGGAATTGTCATTGCTCTAGTTCATAATCATAAACTTCCTCTTCCTCATACTCAATTTCTACAAGTTCCTCTTACTTCAATAAAACTCACACTATGTGCCTTTGTTTCTTCCTCAACTTTATTGCAAATGGTTTCTTAATAGGCCAGCTAACCTCCTTCTTGATTCTCCAACCACATCTCTAATCTTCTTCACTTTCTTGTAGCATCATCATCAATATATTGATTTGTTCTATCATCTCAACAATTTCCCTATTAAATTCCTCCCTACTCATCCTTTTAATCCCTATGTTATTTTCTTTGGCATCTTCCTTTTCTTCATTGTGACTTTCACTTCAACCCTTGTATTAGGCATCAACAATCATCTTCACACTTCCTTTGTGATTTTTTCTTGTTGTTGACTTATGAGATGCATTAAGCGTGTACAATACTTAGCTTTTTTCACCCTACTAAAAGAACTCACCAAACTTCAACTAAGGTTGGTCTTTTGGTGTTTATGGTTCTCTTATCTAGAACCCTTGGAGCTTCGTTTGCTCCTGTTAAGCTTCTACACTCCACTGACATTCAAGATCTTCACTTTCTCTTCCATTTAAATAAATCTAGCCATATTTCTGACTATGGATTTATTTATACAACTTCTACCCAACCTCACATTGAAGTCATTATCCTCCCTATTGTGAAATATTTGTTGCAAGAGTTGCAACAAATTCCATTGCCTCTCTTTTACAACTTACACATTAAATAATTGCAAAACCATTAAGACAAAATACTTGTCAAATCTCATCAAATCTAGAATTCTAAAAATAGCCTCTTGCTTCACACTATTGCAAGAAATTTTGTTATGAGTCTTATCCAAGCCTTTTCCAAAATTTTATTGACAATTCTCCTTAGTTCCAATACTTTGTTGGAATTGTCTTCACCTTTGTACCATATTCTTTGTGCTCTATCTCCTTACTCAATATCCATAACTTCTTTCTTATCACCTGTCAACACATACTCATATTTATAATCAAACAAAATAAATATATTACCTTTGTTCTTCCTTTAATGTTTCCATGCCTACATATTTCCATTCATTGCTTGAGACGTTTAGCTGATATCTTCTACAACTTAGATATTTTGTGATTATCTTCTTTTAGTGTTGACATTGGATTCAAAAATTCTCTATAATAATTAGTAAGCATTTTGAATGTACTTTGATACCAAAAATCAATGTTGAATGCATCAAATTCACCCCCGTTTATCAATGGGAATGGTCGATTTCCCATTTAATCAATCTAAATGATCATGATTTAGTATCATTTTAAGGAAGACCATAATAAAATCCCTAAATCATATCTATGGATCAATTGCCAACTTCTTAAAATTATATTAAGCACTTTCGTTAACTCTAATTGTAAACACAATCAAATAATGCACAATCCCACAAAATCCCCGAATTCCTAGCCCTTAGCACTATGATTTACACAAATCTAAATCATATGACCATGTTTAAAATATAAGTACTTGAACTAAACTTTCTTAGCCTATCGAGACCCTATGAACAGCAACACTATTTCTTAACATGATGAGGATTGGCTAAACAAGCAGTGATGGTATCAATTTCCATGAAAATGTCTCATTCATTGGGTTTGTTAAATGACAGGACCATCCGCCACTCATTGATGCTTCCTTGGCTTTGGTAATTTCGTGGTAGGGTGGTGATGATATAAAAAAACAACAATAAAATGAATTATCACATTTTTGGGCATCATTAGTTGAGGGGACCACTTAACTCCATGTCGACACATAACTTATACACTTCCATGTTAGGATAATGGTAGCAGACAAAACTTGAATTATCGTGAAAGAGATGTATTTGTCGATTCATTAGCTAACAAAACTTCAAATACCTTGAGTTTTGGTTAAGTACCCACATTATAGAAATATTCTCTAGTAAAGATTGAGCTATGATATTTGCCACTATTAACATAAATTATAACTAGAAATCCTGATATCAATCCCCTACAAATTCTTCATTGATAGCTGTGGTCACCTAGGAGGATTTACTATCTCCACTTATAGTCTTCTTTGTCGACCTCATATATTAAACATTAAAAAAACACAAACATATCACATGAAACACAAAGGTCAACCAAAAAAATGGAGGATAATTAACTAACACACATAATGCCAACATTCCTCATGCATATACTATAAATACATTCATTCAATATCAAAGACATGGAACACAAAGATCAACCAAAAAAATGGAGGATAATTAACTAACACAAATAATGTCAGCATTCCTCATACATATACTATAAATACATTCATTCAATATTAGAGACATTGATAGGTGATCCAAACTCATTTAATTTAGAAAGTTACAAAGTAATCATTAACCCAAAATCTAGCCGATTTTGGCATGATTATATGATAGTTGGAACCTTCCATTCTCTTCAAGACATTGCTCGGTCCTTCCACTTCTCATTGTTATTTCATATTTATTTCACTTTATTCCTCCTATATAAAGTATCTAGCTATTAACTAAAAGTTTCCTATTTTCTCTACACATGTTCTCCTTTATAGAAACTACAAAACTCTCCAACCTAATTATTTGTCTCTTTTACAAAGTGCCACATCACCAAGAATGCTAACTCATCATAACTCTCATAAAAAACCTAGATTCCTTTCTAGAGCCAGGACACTTGAATTTACATGAGAAATTTACTTTTCTAATTTATATAAATTTTAAATGAGGGAATCTACTCCCTTTAAAAAATTCCAAAACCACTTAGTTCTAGGCAAGAGATGATTGACTTGAGTTTATGCTGCTGCATCATTACCACAATGTTTCCGAAGGTATTGTCATATGCCTTTGTAAGGTTTTGGTGTGAGTTTTCTTTTAGGAATCCAGCTTCATGTTATCATTCACAAGCCACTTCAATAGTTGTTCCATGAAGGACACAACCTTAGGAAGTACTGAGAAAGTCATAACATTTATGACTACTCTCATGAAATAATTTTTTTATTTCCAAGGATATATTTTCTAGATTTGTTTTTTATAGAAATTTTGAAAATTGTAAGAACAAATTAGATCATATTTTAAAGTCTTAAATACTTTTTTACATTTAAAAATACAATGTAGTCCACAAAAAAATTATGCCATGAAATTCCTTAAAAAAAAAATCTAGTTAAACTACTCTTGACATTTATTTCTCAATACTATCATGATTGGATATATAATATCATCTATTTTCATTTTTATCTATTTAGTCTAATGAATTTTAGAAACATACATACTTTTAACCTTAAAAACTAATCAAATTTTACATCTTTTATGCAATAAACATCTTCCAAATCCCTGACTAAACCAATCTAAATCCAATCTATATATACCAGCATAGATCCATCTTAACTCCGGATCTGTCAAGCGCCGAGAGGGATCAAATATATCGAGGTTCAAACCTCTTTTTTAAGTGAAAAAATTGAGGAAAGTTTTCCACCTCGAGAGATTTGAACCCTCTCGGCCCTTGATTGATCCAGACTTAAGATGGATCTAGGCTAGTTTCAATCATGTGCTGCCAAAGAAAATCTAAAAAGCATATGATTAATTTTATCAATAATATGTAAATTAATCTAATATTAATATAATCATTTTGAATATGCTAAATATATCTCAAATTAATCTGGTCAGTTTAACTTAAATTTTCCTAGTTACCTCAGTTTGTTTAGATGATAAATATTGTTAATAAATTTAATGATGAAAAATGATGAACCAAAAATTTTGAATGTAAAGTGACAATGTAATAGTGTTGAATGATAGAAAATACAACTAATAAGAATATAGTCAATTACAAAATAGTATTCATTGCAATTAATCTAAAACTATTTTCTTATGCTATTCTTATTGTCACCCTTGTTACTTTTGTGATATTTTCATATATTGATTATATGAAAAGGCCAGGTTAAATTGTAAACCATTTAAATCTTTAGCTCGAGCTATTGTAGTAAACATCATACCTTGTATCTCTCTCTCCAATATTAATAGGTTGAATTACTATAACACAAATATCAATGTACATTTTCAATAATTTTTTGTGATTACAGTCAAATCAATGCACAATTTTAATCCAATCACTTTAAAATTAATTTACCATCATAGATCCAATTACGTCAAATTAGAAATCAACATCTACACTGAAATGAATGCAACTAATGCAATAAATCAAATAAGATTAGAAAACAACATTCACACTTAAATCAATGTGTCTAATGAAAGCAATCAAATAGGATTAGAAATCAACATTTAGACTCAAATCAATGCATCTAGTGCAAGTAAGAAATTGGGATTATAAACCAACAACCACACTGAAATCAATGCATCTAGTGAAAGTAAGCAAATAGGATTAGAAACCAATATTTACACTCAAATCAATGCATCGAGTGCAAGAAATCAAATAGGATTAGAAATCACCATCTACACTGGAATCAATGCATTTAGTGCAAGATATCAAATAGGATTAGAAATCATCTACACTAAAATCAAAGAATCTAGTGCAAGCAATTAAATATTATCAGAAATCAACATCTACATTGAAATCAATGCATCTGGTGAAAGCATTGAAATAGGATTCAGAATCACCATCTATAATGAAATCAATGCATTTAGTGAAAGAAATCAAATATGATTATAAATAATCTACATTGAAATCAATGCATATAGTGCAAGCAATCAAATATCGTTAGAAATCAACATCTACACTAAAATAATTGCATCTAGTTGAAGCAATCAAATAGGATTATAAATCATCATCCACACTGAAATCAATGCATCTAGTGCAGGAAATATTATTCCATCTCTCCCACTCCATCTATATCAATATCTCCCTCCATATCACCTTATTTGTCTCTCTATCTCAACCCCCAAAACACACATGCTCTCTCACTCCATATCTATCAATCTATCTATACCTCCCTCTCTCTCTCCCTCTCTCTCTTCTTCCCTCTCTTAACTTTTCTTCTATATCTCTATCTCCTTTTGTATATCTATATCACCTCCAAAACACACACTCTATTTCTCCAATCTATCTATTTATACCTCTCTCCTCCTCTCCCTCTCTCTCTCTATATTCCCCTTCTATCCTTCTCCCTGGCTTCTATCTCTCTTCCCTGTTGCTATCCTCTCTCCCTCTCTCTCCAATTTCCTTATCACTCCCGCTCTCTCTCTCCATCTTTCACTATATATTTCTTTCTTCTTACCTCCCTTTCTCTCCCCCTCCAACACCCTCTCTCTCTCTCTCTCTCTCTCTCTCTCTCCAAATCCATTACTATAACCCTCCCTCTCTAATCTCTCCTTCTCTCCCCCATTCTCTCCATCTCTCATTATTTGTCTCTTTATCTCACCCCCAAACATACACACTCTCTCTCCATCTCTCCCTTGTTACTCCCCCTCTCTCTCCTACTCTCACTCTCTATGTATTTATTCTTCCTTCCCTCTCTCCGCTTCCAACACCATCTACCTATACCTCCCTCTCTCTTCCTCTCTCTCAAGTTTGCTCTCTCGTACTTCCTCCATCTCCCTTTCTCTCCTGCATCCCTCTCTCTTTCCCCCATCACTCCCTCTCTCTCTCTCTTTCTCTCTGTTTCCCCTACAATCATCTCTTTTCCACCATCATTATCCTCCTCTTTCTCAAGTATTGTCTCTTGTCTTCCTCTCTCTCCCTTTCTATCATAACTCCTTTCTCTTCCCCCATTTCTCTCTCTCTCCCTCTCTCTCTCCAACTATGTTACTATATCCCTCCCCTCTCCTTCTTTCTCCTTCTCTCTCCGCTAGTCTTTGTCTCTCCTTCTTTGTCTCTTTATATCACCCATAAACATACACTCTCTCTCTCCATCTCTCCCTTGTCACTCCCTCTCTCTCTCTCCACTTCTCACTCTCTATGTTTTTCTTCTTTCCTCCCTCTGCCCCCCTCCAACTCCATCTCTCTATCCATTCCTCTCTCCTCTCTCACAAGTCCTCTCTCTCATCCTTCCTCTCTCTCCCTTTCTCTCCTACCTTCCTCTCTCTTCCTTCATCTCTCTCTCTCTTTCTGCCCTTCAATCCTCTCACTATCTCCGTCCCTCACTCCTTCTCTCTCTCCCTCCATATTTTTGTCTCCCGCTCCCTTTGTTACCCTTCTCTACCTCTCTGAGTTCTCTCCTCTCTCTATGTTCCATTCCTCCTCTCCCCTCTCCTTCAGTTTATCTCAATCTCTCCCTTGTCACTCCCTTATCTCTCCACCTCTATCACTCTATGTCTTTGTTCTTCCCTCCCATATATATTTATAGAGAGTTAAGATATATCATGATATATTAATATATATTCTAATATAACAAATTTAATATTGTATTAATCCAAAGTTATTAAATTTAATAATATTAATATTATAATATACTAATATGAATATTAGGTTTAATAATAATAATAATATTTTAATATTAATATTAGGGTTTAAATGGTTTTTTGCATGGTATTAATAATAATTTTTCCCATGGTATTTGACCCATAGGCTTCACTTAAATAATACTTCTTTTTTGAGTGTTAGTAATTATAAAAAGGTTTTATTTATTTACCATGCCTTTGGATTATTTCTATTTTTATTTATTTATCATATCTCTTTTATTTACCATGGCATTTATTATATTTCTTTTATTTACTAAGGTATTTGGCCATAGGCTTGGTATATAATTAGAGATTGATTTCTAATCCTATTTGATATATTTTTATTTTTTTACCATACCTCTATTATAAATATGGTATTTGGCCCATAGGCTTCACCTAAATAAAACCTCCTTTTCGAGTTTTAATAAATATAACCAGGTTTATGGAGTAATATAAAATTTTATTTATTTATTTACCATACCTTTGTATTATTTATATTTTTATCTATTTATCATACTTGTTTTTTAAGTATTTGTAAACCTCTTTATATGTTAAATTTATATGATAATAGAATTGTCTTTTGTATTAATGACATTCTTGAGTTTTGGTCGAAGTTTCGAACCAACTATTGTGGTTCATCCAATGTGGTTTAACCTTTGTCCTCAAGATGAACCAAATTATTTGGTTCGAAATGTCAACCAAATCTCAAGAATGTGATTAATCCGAAAAACAATTCTATTATCAATATAGATCACAAAAGTTGAAGATCTAACAATTTATATGATTTTTATAGATAATAAATAATTAGATTGATTTTTGAATAAAGCCAACATTACATTAAAAATATTAAATCCTAAATCTTAAACATTACGTTTACCTTTACATTTTTACTTAAGATCTACCTACTAATAAAATATAAAGCGCCCTTGAACACAACAATAACATTAATTTCCACTTAATATCTTCTAAGATCTTTTTACTACATTCATAGGATATCTATTTATCTAATTAATGCGCTTTATTTTCCACACTTTTAATATTTTTACCACACATTATCATTGCTTCAGTAACAGTGAATACAGAGTGGAAATTAAAAACCCCGTCGACGAGTTTACCTAATATAGACTTGTTCGTAAATTTTATTGTTTATCACCGCTTGAACGCCAAATTACCCAAGAGCACCATCATTATCTTTTCTTCGTTTCGGGCCATTGTTTTCCTGGATCAAATAATTAGCTCTTGTTTTTAATTTTTGGAGATTATTAGGAAACACGACAGAGCAAGAGCGATGAGACTGCTTCAATGGTTGAAACCTCGATACAAGTTTCTATTACGTCCGAAATTTATACACCAGCCTCCAAGGCGGGCTGTGAAGAATCAATGAGTTGCAAAAAGAAGACTTCATTTCTAGATGGTAGATGGTTTGTTTGAGATGATGAATGCAGTAGATAATCGAAAAGAAGGCTCTTCACCGTCTTAGAATGATGTGAATGGGTATTATGTTATGAAAGCTATAGTAGCGATCTCGAAACTTGGCCTTAATTTAAGGAAGGATGATGTTACTGCATATGATTAGATATGTCTGACATGGTACAACATTGGTCCATGAAGGCATAAACATGAAAGTTTAAGCAACTTTAATGTGCATAGTTCCCTCGAAAATACACACAAAATATCTCCTCTATAATATATATTACCAAATTGATGTTGCTGCAAAAGAGAATTGACAATGCTAAATGCAAAGGAGTTATTGTGGGTTATATAGCTTTATGATGCTTCACTCACTACCTATTACGATTGGGCTTGAAGAATGAAAGCCAGATAAAATCAGTTATGTGTGGAATTACTGTTTCATAGAGAGGGTTTTATGACTCTTAACCCTCGTAGGCTTTAGATGTGTCCAAAACATTGAAACCACAGGGTCCCCATAAGGTTCCGGATAAGGAACGCATCACTACTATATTCTAATCGAAATTTCTCAAAAGTAGGTAGGACTCTCACTCATTTTTTTTTTATTTTTTTCTTTGTAAAGCTAATTCTATTAAAAGGAAACAAAAATAAAATTACAATGAGGCTGCAGCCTCAGCCGAGAACAACAAAGTTCCTTCTGAGTATCATAACTACCCCAAATTTGGGGAAACCAGTTTAACATTACAAAAAACCATGCAGGGAAAACATCAACAAAACCAGAGTGAAGACTTGAGACATTACCATCTGAAGCAGTTGAAAACAAGACAAAATTTCCTACCATGTAAACGAAAGACACAACAACAAAAGAATGGACCAATTAGCATCAGAACCCTGAGCTGGCGCGCGGGTGTCCACGAGGCATCACATTGGGATGTCCTGGTCAGGAGCCTCCTCGATAATGGGGCACGCATTCCCATACCAGATCTCACCTTCCTTCTCCACAACTCTTTCTGCCCTGCCCCCTCGAGGTTCCCTCGCCTTAAGGGTGTCGCTCGAGCTGCTAGCAATTGCCATCGAAATTGTGGCCCCATGAGAGCTGCCATCTAGTTGCCGAGTGTCACTTGCAATATCACCTTTCGCATGCTGACCGCCATGCCTAGCTTCCCTGCCTTCTTCCGTCGGGAGCTTCTTAGAGCCACGACTAACATCCATTCTGCGAATGTCCTGAGGTTGCTCTGCAGAGTTTTGTACAGGAGCACTGTGCTAATCTTCTTCTTCTGAGAAAATGATGCTGACATTAGCAGTGATGATGGGCTGGTTCAGGTTGCTTTGGAACCTGAAGTGAGTCGAGTGGGAGGCCAGATTAGGATGCTGCGGGAAGGTTGCAGTGTGAAGCTGGAAATCTCTGTGCTCAGCCATAGATGCTTGCTCACAACCTCTGCCACTGCTAGTGTGAGGAGAATTGGCCTGAGGAGGAGGCGGAGAGGCAGGTGGAGGTGGCGGATCAGAGCTTTGCACTGTCTGAGAGCGAGCGCTACCACCACAGTTACCTCCTCTGCGGCTCCTCATGCGGTGACAAACCATAGCAATGTGGTGGGATAGAAGTTCAGGAGAATTGGGGGCTTGGAAGGAAAGCAAAGAATGCACAGAGGGCTCCTGGACAGGGTTCAAAGGGCAGTACCTAGAATGGGAGTAATGATACCTATTTCCAAAGTCAATACAGCAAAGAAGCCAACATCGTCTTCCCGTAACAGTTCTACTGCAGGTGTTTTTGGCTTGGAGCGGGCAAATGCCGAAGGAGGGAGGGTAGATAGAGGGATTGATGGGTGCCATGTGAAATCGCATAGCTTTCATATCTCGGCCGGAGCGGCCATTAAAGGCTTCCTATAGGAAAACCTACTGTCGCCTTAAGTGAGTCTGCAGAGGCCATAACTGAACTTGGGATGGTGCATTGGCCACCATCTGGCTGGGCTCAGCGCCGTCATTCCGTCGGCTCGCCATTAATGTTCTTGAATTTCACCCGCATCCGGGTGCTCTTCTCCTCCCTGTTTCATTTCATTCTTCACAAGATTCTGGTATTCCATTAATTGGTTTTCAGTGGCCAGTGTAGAAAGAGAACCTGTATGTAGATCCCTCCCACTTTCCACTCCTATATTAGCCAATAAATTAGCCGCTTTATTTCCTTCCCGACGTATGTGCTTGAGAATGATCGCTCTGTGAGAAGAGAGCCAGATTTCAATAAGTTCAAGCTGACTTGCCATTCTCCAACTGTTGCTCACTTTGCTTGAAGGTGTTCCCTGCATAATTTTGTTGACCATATTTATGAGGATCTGAGAGTCGCCTTCTATAATAAGCGGAAAAAAGCCATTTTTTTGAGCTAGAAGGAGTCCCTGCCATAGTCCTTCTAATTCGGCCGAGTTATTGGTGTCCCAGCCATTTGAACCTAAGAAGGTTAGAAGGGGAGCTCCCTTATGATCTCTGAATATTCCTCCAAATCCTACTTTGCCTGGATTTCCTTTCGAGGCTCCATCAAAGTTTAGCTGGAACATATGACTGGGAGGAGGGAGCCACTTTTCAGGTGTCCTGCTCTTTGCTGGAGTTTTTCCTTTGATTATCAATTCTTGATTCCACTGAAGGTTCCAGTTTGCCCATATATTTTGTTCCTGAGGGAGTGAGGGAAAGTCCTCCTCGTGCCAGGTTTGGAGAAGTAAGGTTTCCTTGATATTTTGACAAATCATGTTCCATAGAGTTTCCAAGGGCGAGGAGTGATCCTTGAAGATTCACCGGTTTCTCTCCTTCCATATTGTCCACATGAGAAAGCCTGGAATAAGCTTCCATAAGAAATTTAAAATCTTGCTTTTAAATGGATTCCGAGCCCAATTTCAAACAGTGGCTATAATGTCTCCTTGGATCCGTCCTTCCTTTTGGCATCGAAAACTGACTTTTTCCTAGAGCTTGCATGCAAGCTGACAAGAGTGCATAAGATGCTTAGTGGATTCCTCTTCTTGCTTGCAGTTGGGACACAGGGAGGGCCCGTGGTAGTTTCTCTTCCTAAGATTGTCCCATGTGAGGATTTTGTTTTGACATAAAAGCCATAGAAAGGTTGAAACTTTCGGCCAATTAGCTGGGTCCCAGACTTTGTTCCAGAGAGGATCTTTGACAATATGTTCTTTAATAATGATGTTATAAGCCTCCCGAGTAGTGAAGGTACCTTTTTCTTCATAGCCCCATCTAAGAATATCCCTTTCCTCTGAATGTTGTATTTTCCTCTTCATTGATTCTGTACCAAGAATATGTCGAGCTTGTTTCGTTCCATGTCTTAAGATGTGATCCACACTAAGCCATTGCCTATTCCCCTGTGTTGTAGAAGGGTTCCAGAAAAGCTTGACTTTGTCATATGTCTGCATATCCTGCTCTGGAAATTGAAGAGGTAAGATTAGGTCCTTTAACTTGGGCTGCTACTACCAGGAATCTTCCCAGAACCGAGCTGTGTTGCCATCCTTAACCTCCCAGAAACTGTGCTGCTGAATTAGGATTCTGTGTTGCTTGGCCGCATTCCAGATTAGAGAGCCCGGGCTGACTTCTGATATTCGGATTAGTTCTTCTGTAGGGCGATTACTGGCATATTTTTCAGTCCAGAGGGTGGCCCAGGGGGTGAATGGTGCAGTAAGCCATTTCCACCAAATGCGAGCACCCATGACCTCATTGCTATGATAAGGATCCTACAGTCCAGTTCCACCAGCACATTTTGGAAGGCAAACTGTGTCCCATTTGACCAGAGCCCATTTGCGGAGTTGACCTGAATTGCCCCACAAGAAAGAGCATTGGATATGTTTGATTTCTTTGAGAACCCATTTGGGAGCAGCCAGGATCGAGAAGAGATACAACGACATTGATTGGAGGACAACTTTAATTAAGACTAGACGACTTGCCATATTGAGGGCTCTGTGAGTCCAGGAGGAGAGGCGAGCCTCCAGTTTTTCTAAAAGAATCCTCCAAGATGAGTGCTTCATGGCAGAGTCAGTCATGGGAGCTCCTAGATATTTGGAAGGGAGGACAACAATAGAGAATCCAAGAATGCGGGCTATGGAAGCTTGGGTAATAGCAGGGGTATGAAAAAAGAAAATTTGGGATTTGGCTTTATTTATTCTTGCACCAGAGGCTTCCGAAAAATCCGTCAATAACGATTTGAATTGACGTGCTTCCTGGACTGAAGGATGACCAAAAAGCATGTTGTCATCCACAAATTGTTGGTGGGTGAAAGCAGGGGTGTTATGAAAGGACAATCCTCTTAGATGTTGGGATTGCTGAGCCTTTTTAATACTGCGGCCAAGACCTTCTGCCATAATAACGAAGAGGAAGGGGGAGAGAGGGTCTCCCTGTCTGATTCCTCAGGAGGGATGGAAAGGGGAGGAGGGGAAACCATTGATCAGAACAGAGAAGAAGGAGGAAGATATGAGACTCATTACCCATCTTACCCAGGGGAGAGCGAAACCAAAAGCAATTAGAGTTTTTTGAATATACAGCCAGCTTAAGCTATCAAATGCTTTTGAAAGATCTATTTTAAGGAGCATACCTGAATTTTTGGAGTGCTTCAGGGAGTGGATGATTTCATGAGTAAGGATGATGCCATTCGTAATCTACCCGCCTTCCACATATCCAGATTGCTTAGGCAAAATGAGAAGTGGGAGCAACGATTTGAGTCTGGAAGCAATGATTTTGGAGACAATCTTGTAGATTACGTTGCACAGGGTGATAGGCCGATATTTTTCAGGGGTACTGGGTTGAGCTTCCTTGGGAATAAGGGCGATGAATGTGGCATTCATGGCTGGAAGCATCCATCTCAAAGTTCTCGATTCCTCAACTACCTACCAGAATTCCATTTTTATCAGCTCCCAGAAATTGTGGAAAAAATTTGAAGTAAAACCGTCAGGGCCAGGTGCCTTCCCCTCTTTCAATTGATGAACAATGGTTTCCACCTCTTGTAAGTCAACCGGCCTGAGAAGGAGTTGGTTGTGCTCCTCTGTAATGACTTTTGGAATATTCCTAGTAATTGTTTCTATGGCTTGTGATCTGTCAATCTGTGGCTCTTGATGAGCCTGCTTGAAGTAGTTGAGAAGTTCGTGTTCGATTTCTTCATGTGTTTCCACCTTTACCCCTAGGACTCTCACTCATTATCCATAATTGACCAAAGATTTTTATTTCCTTCCCTAACTCATCAAATCAAATTATGTGCAATTGAAGCCTACAATATCATTGATGGTATAAAGTAGATATATAGGTGAGGATATATTATCTTGGCATACAATTATCAATGATCAAATTTGAAGTGTCTTTCTTAACCCTTTTTTTCAAGTGTATATATTCACTAAATTCTTCCATGTTGGAAACTTTGTATATTTAAATGTACTTTAATTGAAGAGAGAAAAATAATTACACACTTCAATTAAAAAAAATAAAATAGTAAAATATTCCCTTTTCCAATATTAATAATATTATTTTAATAAAGAAATTGTAATTTCAATTCAACCTAATAAAATAGTTTGTTAATTTTATATAAACTTATTCACAAAATTATTATTTTACATAATTAATACAATTCAAAAAATAACTTTGAACCATCTTTTTTCCATTCCATTTATTTTTTTAAAACTAATAAAATTTTCATCTTGGATAAGATAAAACTATTTTCTCAATGAAATTGACTTTCAAGTTTCTATTAGTTTCCATACATCATAAGTGGAATTCCACTCTACCTCATTTAGAGCATGAGTTGCACTGAGAAAGAGAAAGTTTAACACATCTAATATATCCAAAAGAAGTCTTGATCTTTCGACACTTTTTATCCTATTTAATTTTGACAAGCCTATTTCACACTTTGTTGTACTAGATGGAATAATAAGAATAGTTTTCCATTGTCATATTACCGATGGAAAACTTTCAAACCATTAAGGTTCATTTGGAAAGATCTCATTCTCCATGCATATGTTTTTCTCGCTATGATTTGTAAATAGTACAGACAAAATCATCAATCACACTTCAAAACCATTCCCATTCATTTCCACATATCTCAGGACCCATTCATACATTTTTTTGCATATTATTTGTAGATAGTACAAACAAACCGATCTATCTCACCCACAGAGCTAGGGGAATCCACAATAGATAAGCCTCCAATTTTTCACATAAGAATTATCTATCTCCTTGTTATAATGGCAAGGACTAATAAAGTAAGTTGCATTAAATATTGGCAAATATCTGAACCCCATATTTAAAGAATCAATCAATTTCATTACAAAAATTTTGGCCAAAATAATGCAATTTTCTGGTGACCTTGATCTAACTCTATTGGGACAACTTAAGAACCCTAATTGATGTACATGTAGCATACATGCACTATTTGAAAACTCAATACTTATTTTCTATCATGTCTTCAAAAAGCATGATGTTTATGCCTCCTAAAAACCCCTTATGAAGCATGCTAATTGTAATATCTAAAGTATTGCCAATAGAAGTAATATCCACCTGATCCTCTTTGAAATTTTGATTCAAATTATTTAACTCGATAAGTACATCTGCGAGTAAATGGATACAAAATAATAATTGAGATATTGCTTCCAAGTCATACATTTTTTCTCCCCTAACTGCCAATAATTTAACAAAGTAGGCATGAGATTTAAAGGTCTACTCATGACCATTCCTCTAGAAAACCACCTAATTTTGTGAATTAGTAACACATCTAACTTTGTTGTTTCAAATGTTTCCATTAGTTTTTTTCATTTCTCCATGTCTTTTAGCAAATTTTCTAAGTCAAGAATAAACTTTATTTACGAATTTATTGACAAATTGCAACTCTAGAAAATGAGTTGAAACATCATTTTCTACTAATACTTCTCATTGGTCTATGCAATGGATATATAAAAAATGTGGATCGTGTTAACATGTTTTATTTCATAAATCTTCATGTATACTACTCATGAAAAAAGCCCCACTAGACCCAAATCCAACTCATCAAGGATATATCCATGTCTACTAAAAGAGTTGTTATTACATCATACATAGATTGAGCTATTCCATCGTTAATTTGAGGTAAGTGTATGATTCTTATCACAGAACGGCCTCTGTTTTTATTGGTAATATATGTAATATAAATAAATATAAATAATCAGATGCTGCTCCATAGTTTTTTTTCACTCTCATAAGTAAAATTGAGTAGAATGGATTGTGAAAAATCTCAACTTTTAACCTTTGCTAATATACATCTTTCGTAGCTTGTAGAAACTCTTTTCCAGATTTTCTATTTGCATGTGATGAATATCCATCTATTAAATGCATGCTTGGAGTGAATTTATACCGATTCAAGTCACAAATGGACTTATACACTTCTAATGGTAAATTATGTATGGAATCATAATATATGTTTTGATTGTTAAATTAATTCTCTCCTTCTCATAATCTACCATTAGCTCTACATGGTTTTTTTGCTTTGTATGTGGATTTATATCTATTCAAGCCACAAATTGACTTACACACTTCTAATGGTAAGCTATGTATGGAAAAAAATACATACATTCAATTACTAATTAATTCTCTCCTTTACATCGTTTAGCATTGGCTCTACATGCTATGTTTTGGTTTATTCCTACAAAAGTTGCAATGACACTTTATAAGCCCTTGATTTACCATGGGCATTTAGACTAGAAACTTCATGAGTGGTGCTTCCATCTTTAGTAAACGGAGTTTCCCTTTTATATTTAACATGCAAAAAACATTTTATATTTTCAATCCCATTACAATCTTTTATAGTCCATGGAAATCTTGTCTTCTATTTTGATTTGAATGTTCTTTTACATTTCTTTGATGTTTTCTCCTACTCAAGAATTGTAATGCTATCTTAGTCATGGACTTCAAGTCGATGACCATCAAAATCCTTTGGGAAATTGTATGGTTCAACAAAATGTCGAATGATTCAAAATGCATCCAAAAGTGATAATTTTTATTTTTCCATTTTAGGGTGACCAATGAGAGTCATTTTCCTAGGATAAATACATAATCAATCAATTAAAATAATGAAAAACATAAATATGGAAACAAAGCAATAACTATGCGCAATGATGAAAACAAGAAAACTAATAAAATTAGAAGCATCATTAAAAACAATTTCAAGTTTATTTGAGTGGTGAAAGGTGAAATTTATGAGGCCAAAGAAGAATACTATAATTTGGATGCATATCAAATCTAGGTAAAATAAGGAGTCCAATGCATCATATACATTCAAAATCTTTTGTTACTCAAAATCATTCATTTTTAGTTCAAGCCATATCTAAACTCTTGCATGTGTCCCTAAGATTTAAATTTTATTTAGCCCTCATTAATTCTTTGTGATCTCTTTTAATTTCCTTATAAGCCACTTATCCATACCGTTATAGAAAAAAAATGTCTATTGCTCGCTCTCCTCATTGATGCCTCTCCTCGTTGATCTATTACATACATAAAATATGTGTACATTCTAATTTTTTTATCAAGTGCTTATCCGTTTTGATATGATAATGGAGTTATTTCAAAAAGATGTTTTCTAAAATTAAGTTGTTCATCTTCATTTTGTAATTACAAATATAACATTTTTCGCCAAAGTAAAAATTTACTCTATAAAATAATTTCTCAATACTTAAGCTTAGACAACTTAATACATGTAAAATCTCATTAGCATATATATTATAAATAATATTTAAAATATATATCATACACTCTCAAAATATTCTAACTATCTTCTACCAACTTGAAATTAACCCATAACTCAATTTCCCATTATTAAGAGCACAATATATTCTAAGTGGACTTGAGAATAACTTCTTACGCAACACTTAAAATATATATACATTATAATAGTTTATTTTCCATTTTTTATAAAAATATTATGAAATTTACTATTATTTTAATTTAAAAATACTTTACCAAACATGTTTTCTCCACATTTTATTTCAGCAATTTAAATCTCGTTATGTTATTATAGTCTGTGAATATTTATTTCAATAAAAATTATATAAATAAAGTGACAATAAATAAATAACTTTTTTTCCATTAATCACTTGCGCACAAGAAAAATCAAAACCCAAAAATATTTATTTTATTAGAAATTATAAAAGAATTACAATAAATAAATAAATAAATAACTCATGTTAGTCCTCGTTCATTAATAAGATCATAAAAAAAATCAATTTGTATACCGCATCAAATTTTCAAATTTTAAATTTAAAGGTTCTACTTATGTTTCTAGAATCACAATGTCTATAACATTGGCATAATCTCAATGTGAAAAAAAAACACTGAACAAATAATGAAGAACATGTCAATAACATTTTACATAGAATTGAAGGCAAGTCAATTCCTAGAAAAAGAAAAGTGTATTAATGATGATCACCACAAAAATAATTTGAAGGCTAATATATAATTTTACTACAAATTTTATGAAAATTATTTAAATGTATAATTAGGATATAAATATTTAATTGTATTATTAATTTTATGAAATTTATTCAATTACCTCCATTCTTTAGGAATGCATGAGTTTTTTTTTTTTAACCAAGCCACATGTTACTTATTACGTAAAGGCATATATTATTTGTTAACTAAATTATAGTTTATGGAGGGTTTTTATCTAAGTATGGTAGCTAAAATGATAATATTTTCAAAATTGTAATGTGAGCTATTCAAAACTATAATTTAATTATTTTTCATGGTTGTTAAATTCATTCAAATTATCAAATTTATTGTTTTATATTGAAAAAGTGAAATGATCAACAAGAATAAATAATTTAGTTAATAAATAACCACATAAGCATGAGTACATTGCCAACAAATGTCTATCCATTGGAATTCCCAACTTTATGCAGAAAATTGATGAAAAACTCTCCAAAGAAAATGATCAAGCTATTTTTGAGGTTTTCCAATTTCAATTACTTTCTAAAATATACAAAATAAACACTATTAAAAATATAAACGAAGGTTATGTCATGGAATCTAAAAATAAGAATATCACAATATAATTACCAAATATTTAAAAATTTATTGTTTACATAATATATTTTTCAAACTAATCAAAACATTAAGAAACAATAAATTTCACGGTTACGAGCTCTGCAAATTTGAATTCCACTACCCTCTCTACAATTTTTTTAGATAAATCTCTATTCCATGTGTTAGGTAGACTTAGACATGTAAATATGGTATACTTGACAATATGTTTACAGAAGCATATTACACATGGATATGAAAATACACATACTAACACATGTGGAACTTGAAATCTCTTCACTATTACTGGAAATACATAAACTAAAGCACACAACAAAATAAACTATATCTCATACTATTATTTTCTACTTATACTTATCTATATTAGATCTGACACACAAAATATCTTATTTTTTCAACCACTAACTTATCTCTATTAAATATGACACACATACAAAATTCCTCTATAACGATGTCAATCTATTTTTCAACCTTGACTAGATGAAACCACTAGTTATTAATGTTTTATTTCTTCACCATATGTATGTATTGATGAAGTCAATGAATATTTCTAAAAATAATTATTTGAGAAAATTCACTTTATTAACTACTTTATTACCATTACAATTGAATAATAAATGTAAATTTGTGATACCCATAGGAAAAAATCCAGGTTAATAACTTATTAATATTTTAATTTTTAATTGATGTGAATCATGTAATATTTATAAAAAAATAAATCAATGTTATTACAAGATTATATTATATTCCAATTTCCAACTACCGTGTAACAGATCATTTTCATTCATTTTGATTTTTAAGATTTTTAAGATAAGATAATTTTGAGTTGTTTTAATCTAACTTCAAATATTTAAACTTGGATATATTTTTATTTTTCCAAATAGGTAGTTTTAAAATAACTCGATTTTTGGAATTAGATATTTTCCAATAATTAGATTTTTTGAATTAGATATTTCAAATAATTAGTTTCTAAAAATTAAGCAATTTTAAATGATTAGTTTTTTGTTTTTAAATAATATAATTAAGTAATTATAAATAAATTTTAAATATTGAAGCTTTTTTTAGAAACTCAACTTTCAATTTAAAATTATAAATATTTCTTTTCCTTCTAAAATGATGGGTAAATTCAAAATATAAACATACTTCTAGAAAGGACTCAACCCTTTTGGAAGGATTAGGAAAGATTTAATCTCCATCATTATTTGCATATATGTGTGTGTTTTTAATATTAATGTTAATTTATTTAGACTCCGGTTTTGTCATATTTTAATATATATCAAATTTTTAGAGATGAAAAAGTTTCTTGAAATTCTTATTTTTAAGATATGATAAATTTAAAATTAATATAGATTAATGATAGTTATTAACATTCCATGCTTTTACTCAATGTTAAAAAAAGAAGAAATAGCAACACACTATTGGCATATTTTAACCATTATTTATAAAGCATGATCATATACCTATGGTCCAATTGTTTGATAATAATTTTATCTCTTTCTTCTCATGATATACTAGGAGTTAAAATGGATTTGAGGATCATGCTTAATGCCACATGTGGGTCCTTGGACATGCACATAATAATTGTGTAGAATCTTACACCCTCTTGCAAGGTATTAAGCTAATAATTTCTTTGAAGGCTCACTTCCTAATCATCCTTTGTAACTCTAACATTTTTATCATGCATATTACATTTGGAAACCATCTCTCAATCCTATGCCGAATTCAATTTTTAAAAAATTCAAGTAGATCTTGGAGCTCTCTCAAGGTTTGAAGC
This sequence comes from Pinus tabuliformis, assembly GCA_031772625.1. Lineage (NCBI taxonomy): Eukaryota > Viridiplantae > Streptophyta > Pinopsida > Pinales > Pinaceae > Pinus > Pinus tabuliformis. The sequence continues at coordinate 964,143,254 of CM062811.1, forward strand.
CAACCTTGTGTTGAGAGCACTAAACTTGAGGTATAGTGGAAGGGAAAAATGAGGGGAATTTATATGAGCATACCCTTTGCATCAACCACACATGTTAAGATGTAAGTCCATCACATGAGTTAGCACTTGTTAAGATGTCAACCCATCCCATGAGCTAGCACTTGTCTACAATGATTAGGTATTACTAATAACAAATGCAAACTAGCCATAATTAAGGTTTCCATGCATATGTTGTAGTGCATACATCCTCTACATGATTATATAATCAAGTATAAGTATATCTCCCAAAGTGGGGAAATGTATGAGGTCGAAGTTCATTTTGCAGATATTTAGTTGGCAACCTTCATTATGCTCAATGCGGGTTTTCTCTACCATGTTCTACTTCTCCTCTTTCATAGTCTATTCTCCTAGTTTGTCGCCTATCATTATGGCTCCTATACCTTCCTCCTCTACCTAGTCCCACTAACATTATGGATCCTTCACATTTCTCTCTTGGAGAAAGCATCCTCCTTGCTCTACAATTCGATCTTGATGACACAAATGACTTTGTGTTTCATGTTCAAATGAAACTTATCTTATTCAAATCATAGTTTCTCAATTCACAGCATAGGTCACCTCCTCATTAGACGTATATGGATAAAAAATAAACAAAAATTTCAATATTTAGAATATAAAATCCATTGGGTAAGTAGAAAAATGGATAGTCCCACATCTTAATTCTTTTCAATGTAGTACGGGCCCTCGTTAGACATATATGGATAAAAAATAAACAAAAAATATATTTAAATGATATATGTAAATTCCATACGAAAAATTGAATGAATTACATATCTCATTCATTGGGAAGTAAAATGTCGTAACATTTTTACTTGTGTTAGGCATTGAAATATTTTATTTGTAACCAACATGTAACTATTTTTTTCATTTATATTTGTTCAAAATATTAAAGGATAAGATGTTTTATAAAACAAATAAAGAAATATTTCCACTTCTTTTAATACATGATAGATCAAAAGATAAAATATACCTATATTAATATAATGCTATGAAAAGAGTTAGATTTTTGTTCTTGCAAGATTATCTTTTTCATACATTTCCCCTCATTTATATATACATTAATTTCGGCTTTAAAAAGATATACTTAATTATCATCAAAACACGTCTGACAAAAATTGCCTTTAACATAATAAAAGATGAAAAACCACTTATGCCTGCATCTTTCATACATAAATAATTTATGTATCTTTCATTTATAAAAAATTTAAAAGCTAAATTGTTACTCGTAACATTTATAATTTATGACGTTGCATCTCTTACCCTAATATTTATAATTTATCGCATTACAAGCTTTATCTATCAATAACTTAATTAATAAATTATTGACCGCAAATATTTGGTTCCACATCCATATATACAGATAAATTTATGACTAAAGATTACATGAAACCGTAGATTTGAATTTCAAGTGATTTATCTACTAACTTGCATTACACAAATTAATCACCTTGTCTGATATATTAATATATTGTTTTAGTTCATATATTTTTGTCAATATAATAAATTTTTGCTATTTTCGTAGGTCTTAATTATTTTGTAATTTAACCTATTAATAATATTTTTTAATTTATCTTTAATTTATTTTATTGATAATGCATAAGATTGGCTAATCTTAATGTTATACTTGTATGCGTTTAATGAAGATGGCATATATCAAAACCATCGTTGAGAAGAAACACGAACCATAGATGCAACTTCTAAGTAGGTTAGAAAGCATGATAACATATACAAATTTAGAAATGATGCAAATTCGTAATTATCCCATCCGTAAGGTACAAAGCTTTTACTTATAAAAGAAAAGAGTTTGAAAAATGGGGACATTCGTGACAAGATTTCTACTAATAAATTAATTAATTTGAAATTAAAGCAAGTCAACTGCAACGACATTGAACTTAAATTAAGTCTTTGCGTATTAATCTAGAATCGAACTTGCTCATCCATGTTTGAAAACATGTTTCTTCCACGTTTAATTTACAAAAGAGTACCGACGGATGTTCTTCTTCCTTCACCACCACCGGGCATGATCGTCCGTTCAAACACAACGAATATTTTGTGAGGTTTGCAGACTTATAAATATTCAAGTGTAGTAAAAGGTATCTGTAAATTAAAGGTCAGCTCCACAATTTGAGCCTGCAACTCACCGACAGCCAAGCCAATAACGAAGATTAGGCGCTGACGACAAAGTTTCCCTTCTGTTCATGCAATGCAGGGCTGCAGCCAGAAGAACTACGATATCAGGCCTTTATGGGGATGCTTTAATGGCAGACGTAGCGTTCTGCAAGTTTTAATATTGATGCTGGTAATGATGCATGTATTTGTGGACAGTGGGAACTGTCATTTTGAAATAAATCCTGCAAGAGATCAAACAAGTCCAGGGACATCAAAGATAAAATAGCACACAGCAATATATTCTATTATCATGAATGAGGAAATTACACACATATTTATACAATCAATAGTTTCAAGATAGGAATTCTATCTTAGACTTACAGTAGTGTGGTTGAGATATTCTCTCAACCACACACTAAACTAGGAGAAACTAAATTCCTATTATGTAGGAACAAACTCCTCAAATGGAGAATTACAACCATAGACAAGTAGGAATTAATTATTTCTAACTCCCCCTCTTAATGACTACTTGTCATGATGGTCAAATCCACCACCATCAGGGGAATTGCATGTACAGAACCTCCAAAACACAATCTGCCTCCCTCGGACAGATCCACAGCTTCTTCGATCTGCCTCCTCTTGCAAATTGTCAAACGAAGATGAGGATTCCCGCTGATCCCCTTGAAGGTGAATTGGCGCAATCTTTCCGTAAAATTCTGCACCAGTCTGGTATTTTGGCGCGGTGGCGCTATTAATGGCCTAACAGACATGCCAGTTGCGCATCTTGGCGCGACTGTCAGCGCGAAAAGTGCGCCAATCCCCTTCTACTCAGAAAATTAAAAATCATCTGAGTCTGAGCCAGGTGTTCTGCAGTCCACCTGCTCAATTGAGCACAAAGCTCTGATGTACACCCGACCACAAAGGCACCTCAAGCCATAGAGGCGATTCTGCCACAAAGGCACGCTGGTCACAAAAGCACTTCAGGTTTGGAGATGTAAATGTAGAAGCAAGCTACTAAATCCATGATGTCAGTCATTCTGATGTTATGTTGTTGAGTTATTCTAGTATTGATCCATAAGGACCATCATATAAAATTTTCTAAACGAAAATCTCAATGTTCGGACAAGATATGAAGTCCTTCTAGCTAGCATTCTCAATTTTGGTAGAATCTTGTTTTACAAGTTCTATAAGAAATACATGAATTTACCAAAGGTATATGAAATAATCTAGTTTAAAATATTACCAGACGAGATGACGTTCTTCTATATAGCATTCTCAAAGTTGATAGAATGTTGTTCTACAAGTTGAGATAGTAGACAGAGTTTTACCTACTCATGGATACACTCATAAGGAACATATAATATTCTTTTACAAATACACGTATAAGGAACATATAACTCTGAATGTAGAAAATACAAACAAGAAAGAACTGTTCATTGATCCACATACTTGGTCAGCAGGGATGCCCCTCCAGCACAAATGTAGATATGGAGAAATGGTGATCCTCTTGCTATTACTAATATGGAGAAAAGGTGATCCTCTTTTCATTATCTAGCTTCTCCCTATCCACTGTAACAATAGGTTATTACAACTGTTCTCCCATAGATAAATTTATCCAATTTGTATGATTTCCAATTTGATTGTCTTTATAAGCTAACTCTCTCTATTCTTTTGTTTTTATAACAATTCCTACAAGTTGTTCATCATCTTTGATACCTACTAAACCTGCTATTAAATGTAAATATTTATTTTTTAAAACATTACGCTCTTCGGCCTCCATTGTTGTCTCTATTATCATATATTCATGTTTTTCAAACAATCTCTAAAACTCTCATGAAATCTCTATTGCAAATGGTTTCTTATTAGGCCATCTAACCACCTTCATTCTCCAACCACATCTCGGGTCTTTTTCACTTTCTTGTAGCATCATCATAGATATATTGAGTTGTTCCTTCGTCTCAACAAATTCTCTACTCTTGACTCATCCTTTTCATCCTTATGTTATTTTCTTTAACATCTTCATTTACTTCATTGTGGCTTTCACTTGAACCCCTGTCTTAGCCATCAATAGTCATCTTCATACTTTGTAAAATTTTCTTGTTTTCCACCTATGAGTTGTACTAGGCCTCTACAATACACAGTCTTTTCCACCATGCTACAATAACTCACCAAGCTTCAACTAAACTTGGTCTTTTCATGTTTATGGTTGTCTAATCTAGAACCTTTGGAGCTTCATTTGCTCCTCTTATGCTCCTACACTCTACTTATCTTTAAGAGCTCCACTTGGTCGGCTCCTACACTCTACTGATCTTCAAGAGCTTCTCTTGGCCCTCCATCTCGACAAATCTAACCACATTTTTGACTGTGTATTTCCCTTTACAACTTCTACCCAACCTCACATGGAAGTCATTCTCCTCCCTATTATGCAATATTTGTTGCAAGGGTTACAACAAATTTCCTCCCCTCTCTGCTACTACTTGCACATTAATTAATTGAAAACCAATTAAGACCAAATACTTGTTAAATCTCATCGGGTTACAGTTCCAAAAACTATCTAAGCTCTTGCTTCACACTACTGCAGGAAACATTTATTACCAATCTCCTCTAAGCTTTTTCCAAAAATATATTTACAATTCTCGTTAGTTCTACTCTTTCGTTGGAATTTTCTTATCCTTTGTACCATATTCTTTGTGCTCTATCTCCTTACTCAATATCCACCACTCCTTTCTCATCACCTCTCAACACATACTCATACTTATAATCAAACAAAATAAATCTATTACCTTCGTTCTTCTTTTAATGTTTCCATGCCTCCATATTTTCATTCAATGCTTCAGACGTTTTGTTGATAGCCTCTACAACTCCCATCTTCGGTGCTTATCTTGTTTCAACACTTCTCTATAATAATTAATAAGAAATTTAAATGTACTATGATACCAAAAATTGATGTTGAATGCATCCAATTCACCCACATTTACCAATGGGCAAGGTTGACTTCCCATTTAATCAATCTACCTGATCATGCTTCAATAACATTGTATAAGACCTCAATAAAATCCCTGAATCATATCTATGGATCAATTCTCAACTTTTGAAAATGCTATTAAGAAATTTCATTAACTCTGATGTCAAACACAATCAAATAATGCACAATCTCACAAAACCCCTGATGCGTAGCCCTAGCACTAGGATTTACACAAATCTAAACCATATGACCATGGTTAAAAAATAAGTACTTAAACTAAACGTGCTTAGCCTGTCGAGACCCTATGAACACGAACAATCTTGCTTAACTCTGATGGCGATTGACTGAACAGGCAGCGATGTTACCAATTTCCATGAAAATTTCTCGTTCATTAGGTTTGTTAACTGATAGTACCATCCACCACTCATTGGTGCTTCCTTGGCTTTAGTACTTTCATGGTAGGGTGGTGGTGGTATAAAAAAATAATAATTAACATGGATTATCACATCCTTGTCAAGCTAATGCGAGCAGAAAGAAATTGAAACATCGTGAAACAGATGTATCTGTCGGTTCGTTAACTAACGAAACTTCAAATAGCTTGGGTTTTGGTTAAGTCTCCCTATCATAGCAATTTTCTCTGGTAAAGACTGAGCTCTGATATTTTCCACTGTTAACACAACTTACAACTACAAAGCGTGACGTCAATCCCTTCCCAACTCTTCATTGATAGGTGTGGTTACCTACGAGGATTTACTATCTCCACTTATAGTCTTCTTCCTCGACCTCACAGATTAAACATTCACAAAGCACAAACAAAAGATGGATGATAATTACCTAACACACATAATCTCAACATTCCTCATACATATACTATAAATACATTCATTCAATATTAGAGACATTGATAGACCATCCAAGCTCATGTAATTTAGAAAGATACAAAGTAATCATCAACAAAAATTCTATTCAAGTTTGGCTGGATTACATGTTAGTTGGCCCTTTCTATTTTCTTTTATACAATGCTTGATCCTTCTATTTCTTAGTTATCTCCTCTCTTTTCCTCCTATTTAAAATATCCGGTCATTAACTAAAAGTTTCCTAATTTTCCAACAATTTTTTTTCTTTGTAAAAACTACAAGAACGCTCCAGCATAATTATTTCTCTCTTTTACAAAGTGTCACATCACAAGGAATGCTAGCTTATCATAACTCCCAAAACGAACGAACTAAGATTCCCTTCTAGAACTAAGACACTTCTAGAACTAAGACACTTGTATTTGCATGAGAAATTCACTTTTCTAATTTATATAAATTTTAATTGAGAAAATCTACACCCTTTAGAAAATTTGAAGACCCCTTAATTTTAGACCAGAGATGATTGACTTGAGTCTATGCTCCTGCATCATTGCCATAATGTCTGTCAAGGTATTGTCATATGCCTTTGCAAATTGCTGGTATGAGTTTTCTTTTAAGAGCCCATTCTAGAAAAGAGATGATTGACTTGAGTCTATGCTCGTGCATCATTGCCATAATGTCTGTCAAGATATTGCATATGCCTTTGCAAATTGCTGGTATGAGTTTTCTTTTAAGAACCCATTCTCGAAAAGAGATGATTGACTTGAGCTTATGCTCGTGCATCATTGCCATAATGTCTGTCAAGGTATTGCATATGGCTTTGCAAAAAGCTGGTATGAGTTTGCTTTTAAGAACCCAGATTCATGTTTTCATTTACAAGCCACTTCAATAGTTGTTCCAGGAAGGACACAACTTGACGAAGTAGTCAGAAATTCATAACATTTACGAATACTCTAATGAAATATTTTTTTTATTTTCAAGAATAGATTTTCTACTTTTTTTAGAAACGGTGAAAATTGTAAATGTAGATTAAATCCTATTTTAAAGTTTGAAACATATTTTTACATTTTAACATACTATGTATAGAAAAATTATATGATGAAATTAAAAAAAAAAATTAAAAAAATCGAGTTACAGTTAACATTTATTTCTCAATGCTATCATTATTACATATACAATATTAGCCATTTTGCTCTTTATCTATTTAGTCTAATAAATTTTATTCCCCATACATGCTTTTAACCATAAAACCTAATCAAATTGTACATATTTTACCTAATAAACATCTTCCAAACCCCCTACTTAACCTATCTAAATCCAATCCATGTATATAACATTAAATTTCACTTAACATCTTCAAAGTCTTTTTACTATATTCATAGAGTATCTATTTATCTAATTAATGCGCTTTAAATCCACTAAATGAATTTTTATGGGATTTTGCACACTTTTAATATTTTAACCGCCCGTTATCATTACTTCACTAATAGTTAATACAGAGCGGAAATTGAAAATCCCATCGAAGAGTTTACCGAATGTACACCCGTTGGTAAATTTTATTTTTTAACACCATTCAAAGGCCAAAATACCCAAGAACGTCGTCATTATCTATTGTTCGTTTTTGGCCATCGTTTTCCTAGATAAAATAATTAGGTTTTGCTTTTAATTTTCCGAGGTATTAAGAACCACACGAGACCAAAAGCCCTGAGTCTGTTTCAATGGTTGAAACCTTGTTACAATTTTCTATTACGTCCGAAATTTATACACCAACCTCGAGGGCGGGCTATGAAGAATCAAACAGTTGCAAAGAGAACTCTCCATTTCTAGATGGTAGATGGTTGTTTGAGATTATGAATTTGTTGAAATTATAATTTCAACTGCATCGACAGTTGAACATAGATCGCAGCAAAAAAAAAATCGCACGATAACCTGCTGCTTCCCCAATCGCGATGCGATGTGATCGCAGATCGCAAATCTCAGATCGCTTCCTCCACTACTTGTCCCCTGCGCTGCGACGATGCGATGCGATCACAGATCGCAGATCACAAAACCCCTGGGCGTTAACCCTCTGCCCTGAGATCGCGATGCGATGTGACCTGAGCTATGGCAGATCGCACCATTAGTCAAACCCATCCATTTGTTCAAGTTGCCCGATTTTTGGGACGTGCGAAGAAGAAGGTTGCGATGCAGCTCTTGCACATTGAATTCTCAGCTACCGCAGTTAAAGAGCAGCTCAACCAAGGATGAGAAGGACAACCTCAAGCAGTTCGCAGCATGGGGCTCCATTTTTGTTCATTAAATCATTCAGATTGAATCAGAAGACCATCAGTTTGCCAGTGAAGTAATTTAATGGAATTCACTGCATTTGTAGAATGTTGGTAAAAGGTCTTTAATTTTATTGTTTCCTATCCACGGGAGTATGGGACAAGAAAACGTATGCAAGTATTTTTGTAGTTATACATGTAATGGTTTTTGTTGGTTGAATATATATGGTAACCCACACAGCAGCGTGAAGAAAAGTTTTTTCATTGTGAAGAAGGGAAGCACGCATCAGTGCATAGGTGAAGAATTCTCACACAGCAGTGTGTGGTAGATGCAACAAAGAAGATGGCACAGAAGTGCAGTGAATGTTTTGGTTTTGGAACTGCATCTGAAGCAGTCTCTTGGTGAATCCCTCTGTCAAGAGGAAGATGCTCTTCAACATAGATTGCTGGATCCCTCTGTCAAGAGGAAGATGCTCTTCAGCATAGATTGGTGAATCCCTCTGTCAAGAGGAAGATGCTCTTCAGCATAGACTGGTGAAATCCCTCTATGAGAGAGGAAGACTCTTTTGTAACAACAGTCTTATTAATGAATAGAAATATGTTGGTGTGTGAAAACTCTGTCCTCTGCAAATAAATTTTTAGCTTTCCGCTGTGTTAAAGATCTTGTGTTTAAAACAAAGCATCCGTGTTCTGTTCAAGCTATTTTGTTTTGGAATTAATCAGAAAATTCCTAACAGTGGTATTAGAGCTAGTCCGGGCTCTTTGAAGGTGTCAAAGAAGCTGAAGGAAGGTTCCTTTTGTTGCAGCAGCTTCTCCAGCAGAGTGAAGACTCAGTAAAAAAGATCCAGGTATTTCTCAAAGTTTTTTTTTTCTGTGTTGCTGTTGAAGACAGTCAGTTATTTTAGATACACAGTCAAATGGCGAGGTCAAAGAAGAAAGTCTCCAATCCTCCTAAGGATGTGTCTCCCTCTACTACTAAAATAGAAAACAATCAATTTGAAAGCATTCTATTTGAGGCTCCAAGGTTCAATGGGAACTTTAATATATGGGAAGTAAAAATGAGGACTTTCTTATAGTCTGAAGGGATTGAAATTTGGGAATCAGTGATTGATGATAGCAGGATGGATAGAGAATCCAAGGAGTACAATGCAAAAGCAGCAAAGACAATCTTGAATGGGCTACCTGATTCTGTAAAGAAGAATCTAGGAAAACATTCATCAGCAAAGGATATATGGGACAAACTTCATGACCTTCACTCAAAAGGAGCACTGGCCATGACCATCAATCAAAAAGGAGATCCTGAACCCATCATAGAAGCTGAAAATGAGAAAGTTGACCTCATTAAGCTCCAAGTACAAGAAAGAGATGAAGAGCTTGCCAAGCTTAAGAAGGAATTTGATCAAAGCAAAAGGAAGCATCATGAAGAAGTCATATCCATGACAAATCAATTGAATAAAGCAAAGAAGTAGGAAGATACCTTGTTAAGACAACTTGAACAAAGGAACAATAGAGTGAACAAACTTGAAGAAGAGATTGGATAGTACAAAGTAGAGGTATCCTCCCTTAAGTCTCAATTACAAGAAGCGAGGAAACAGGCACAAAAAATTGAGAAGAAAATGGAGAGCAGTCAAGCAAAGAGTGAAGAAATCTTCAAAATGAAGTCAGATATCATCTCCCTTAAAATAGTAGTAGCTGAAGCTACTCATAGCAAGGAATAAACTGAGGAACAACTTGCAAAGAAGAATAATGAGTGTGAAAGATTGGAAGAAGAGATTGTCCTCCTCAGAAAATAGGTTGAAGGAATGAACAAAATCATGAAGAGCTCTCAAGTGTTGGATGACATGCTCAACTATCACAGATCTCCATTTGATAAATCAGGACTTGGGTATGTAGGTGAACCCTCAAACAAGAATGAAAATGCTTTAAGAAAAGGAGATGTAAAGAAGTCAGAAAGAAATTGTGATGCTCCTAGTTCCAGCAAAGGCAAGGAGAAAAATCAAGGCTACAATATAAGAAATCCTCTTCCAAGAAGAAATCTTGCTCCAAGTAGAAAACCAGCTCCAAGAAGAAACGTTGATGATATCAAAAAGGCAAGAGGCAATGGTTATAATCAAAGGATCTCAAGGCAAAAAGGCTTCAGAAGTACATCAAGGAAACCTCCATCTCCCAGGTACCAAAGTTCATTTTTCAGTTATTGTTATTCTTGTTCAAACTTTGGTCATATGGCAAAAGACTGTAGAGCATATCATAGAGATAGATGTTATGGTTTCCGACAACCTCCAAGAAACAATTTTACAGGAAGAAATCATGAAATCTTATTCATGAACAATGTAGAATGTTTCAAGTGTCATAACATTGGGCATATGGAACGTGATTGTAACTTAACATCGGCTCCTATGCAAGCTAGACCCACGCAAAAGAAGAAAGTTACACAAGTATGGAGAAGGAAGGAAATACAGTCCGAAAGTCCTTCGAGCTCCCCAGCCAATCTAAATTTCTTTTGAGAAGACTCTGCCAAAAGGAGACGATGCATACAGTTAGGGGGAGCCTGTAATTTTTTATCATTATTGATGAATTATATTAATAGTCATTCTTTGATGAAGATCTTCTTATAGTGGAGAGATATGAAATTAAATCTGCCATAAAAGCAGAGAAGAAAATGTTGCAGGATATCTTGGAGATGCAAAGATTAGAAATCTTGCTTAAGTCAGAGAGAAAGAGGATATTACATGATTGGAGTGCCTGAGCACAGCAGTGAAAGTGATGAAAGGAAGCTGATATGAATAGGCAGAAAAGTTTCGAGTTTTTGATGAAGTGTCTGGGTATGACTGATAACCCAACAGTTGAAATTAAAGGCGAGTGTTGAAATTATAATTTCAACTGCAGCGATAGTTGAACAGAGATCGTGAACACTTCAGCAAAAGAAAAAATCGCACGATAACCTGCTGCTTCCCCGATCGTGATGCAATGCGATCGCATATTGCAAATCTCAGATCACTCCCTCCACTACTTGTCCCCTGCGCTGCGACGATGCGATGCGATCACAGATCGCAGATCGCAGAACCCCTGCGCGTTAACCCTCTGCCCTGAGTTCGCGATGCGATGCGACCTCCGCTATCGCAGATCGCACCATTAGTCAAAACAATCCATTTGTTCAAGTTGCCCGATTTTTGGGACGTGCGAAGAAGCAGGTTGTGATCCAGCTCTTGCACATTGAATTCTCAAGTACCGCAGTTAAAGAGTAGCTCAGCCAAGGACGAGAAGGACAGCCTCAAGCAGTTCGCAGCGTGGGACTCCATTTTTGTTCATTAAATCATTCAAATTGAATCAGAAGACCATCAGTTTTCCAGTGAAGTAATTTAATGGAATTTACTGCATTTGTAGAATGTTGGTAAAAGGTCTTTAATTTTATTGTTTCTTATCCACGGGAGTATGGGACAAGAAAACGTATGCAAGTATTTTTGTAGTTATATATGTAATGTTTTTGTGTTGGTTGAATATATATGGTAACCCACGCAGCAGCGTGAAGAAAAGTTTTTTCATTGTGAAGAAGGGAAGCACGCATCAGTGCACAGGTGAAGAATTCTCACACAGTAGTGTGGGGTAAACGCAACAAAGAAGATGGCACAGTAGTGCAGCGAATGTTTTGCTTTTGGAACTGCATCTGATGCAGTCTCTTGGTGAATCTCTCTGTCAAGAGGAAAATGCTCTTCAACATAGATTGTTGAATCCCTCTGTCAAAAGGAAGATGCTCTTCAGCATAGATTGGTGAATCCCTCTGTCAAGAGGAAGATGCTCTTCAACATAGATTGGTGAATCCCTCTGTCAAGAGGAAAATGCTCTTCAGCATCGACTGGTGAAATCCCTCTGTGAGAGAGGAAGACTCTTTTGTAACAACAGTCTTATTCATGAATAGAAATCTGTTGGTGTGTGAAAACTCTGTCCTCTGCAAATAAATTTTTAGCTTTCCGCTGTGTTAAAGATCCTATGTTTAAAACAGAGCATCCTTGTTCTGTTCAAGCTATTTTGTTTTGGAATTAATCAGAAAATTCCCAACATAATTCAGTAGATAATCCAAAATAAGGCTCTTCACTGTCTTAGAATGATGTGAATGGGTATTATATTCCGTAAGCTATAGTACCGATCTAGCAACTTGGCCTTAATTTAAGGAAGGATGATGTTACTGCATATGATTGGATATGTCTGAGATGGTAGAACATCGGTCCGTGAAGGAATAAACATGAAAGTTTAAGGAACTTTAAAGTGCATAGTTCTCTTGAAAATACTCACAAAATGTCTTCTGTATAATATATATTACAAAATTCACGTTGCTGCAAAAGAGAATTGATAGTGTTAAATGCAAAGGAGTTATTGTGGGTTATATAGCTTTGTGATGCTTCACTCACTACCTATTACGATTGGGTTTGAAGAATGAAGGCCAGATAACATCAGTTATACCTGGAACTACTGTTACTGAGAGACGGTTTTATGAAGCTTAACCCTCGTAGGCTTTAGACGTGTCCAAAACATTGAAACCACAGGATCCCCATAATGTTCCGGACAAGGAACGCATCACTGCTATATTCTAATCGGAATTTCTCAAAACTAGGTAGGGCTCTCACGCATTATCCATAATTTGCCAAAGATTTTTAATTCATTCCTAAGTCATGAAATCAAATTATGTGCAATTCAATCTTACAATATCATTGATAGTAGAGAGTACATATACCGGTGACGATATATTATCTTTGCGTACAATTATCAATGATCAAATTTGAAGGGTCTTTCTTTTTTCAAGCGTATATATTCACTCAACTTTTCCCTGAAACATTGTATATTTAAAAAAAAAAATTAATTACACACTTCAACAATAAAATATTGCCCTTTTCGATATCAATAATATCTCAATAAAAAAATTGTAATTTCAATTCAATCTAATAAAAAGTCTCATCTTTATTTGATATAAAATTATTCACAAAATTATCATTTTATATAATTAACACAATTCAAAAAATAACATTGAACTAATCTTTTTCCATTTTATTTATTTTTTCAAAACTAATTAAATTTTCATAATGGATTTGATGAAACTATTTTCGGAATGGAAGTGGCTTTCAAGCTTCTATTATTAGTTTCCATACATCATAAATGACATTCCACTCTACCTCATTTCGAACATGAGGTGCACTTAGAGATAGAAATATCAACACATCTATTGTATCCAAAGAAAGTCTTGATCTATCAACACTTTTTATCCTATTTAATAATAATAATAGTTTTACATTGTCATATTAGACATGGAAAACTTTCAAACCATTCGGGTTCATTTGCAAGGATCTCATTCTCCATGGATATGTTTTTCTGGCTATCATTTGTAAATAGTCCAAACAAAATCATAAATCTCACTTCTAAACCATTGGCATTCATTTCCACATATCCCAAGATCCATGCATACATTTTTTTGGGTATGATTTGTAAATAGTACAAACAAACCCATCTATCTCACCCACATATCTAGGGGCATCAACAATCGATAAGTCTCCAGTTGTTGACATAAATATTATCTATCTCCTCATTATAATGGCAACGACTAATAAAATAAGTTGCATTAAATATGGGCAAAAGTGTGAACCTCATATTTAGAGAATCAATCACTTTCATTACAAAAATCTTGGCAAAAATAATGAAAATTTTTAGTGACCTTGATCTAACTGTATTGGGACAACTTAGGAACCCTAATGGATGTACATGTAGCATCCATGCACTATCTGCAAACTCAATTATTATTTTTTATGATTTCTTCAAAAAACATGACGTGTTCATTATACCAGCTCCAAATATGCCTCCTAAAAACCTCTTATGAAGCATGCTAATTGTAATATCTAAAGTAGTGCAAATAGAAGTAAAATCCGCTTGATCATCTTTGAAATTTTTATTCAAATTATTTAACTCAATAAGTATATTTGTAAGTAAATGGATACAAAATTGTAATTGAGATAATGCTGCCAAGTCATACAATTTTTTCTCCCCTAACTCCCAATATTTTAACAAAGCAAGCATGAGCTTAAAAAGTATTCTCATTATTATTCTTCTAGAAACCCACCTAATTTAGTGAATTAGTAACACCTCTGACTTGGTGATTTCAAATGTTTCCATTAGTTATTTCATTTATACATGTCTTTTAGCATATTTTATAAGTCAAGGATAAACTTTATTTACGAATTTATTGATAAATTGCAACTCTAAAAAATGAGTTGAAACATCATTTTCTACTAATGCTTCTCATTAATCTATGTAGTGGATATATAATAAATGTGGAGCATGTCAACATATTTTAGTTCATAAATCTTCATGCATACCACTCATGGCAGAAGCCCCTCTAGCCCCAAATCCAACTCATCAAGGATATATCCATATCTACTAAAAGAGTTGTTATTACATCATACATAGACTAAGTTTCTCCATTTGTAATTTGAAGTAAGTGTATGAATATTATCACACAATGGCCTCTTTGCTTATTTGTCAAATATGTAATATAAATAATCACATGGTGCTCCATAGTTTTGTTTGTATCTTCATCAAGTAAAATTGAGTAGAATGGATTGTGACAAATCTCATCTTTTAACCTTTCGTAATATACCTCTTTGGTAGCTTGTAGAAACTCTTTTCCATATGTTCTATTTGTATGTGATGATTTCCATCTATTAAAGGCATGCTTAGAGTACATTTATACTTATTGAAGTCACAAATTGACTTATACACTACTAATGGTAACTTATGTATGGAATCGTAATACATATATTTGATTGTTAAATTAATTTTCTCCTTCTCATAATCTACCATTAGCTCTACATGTTTTTTCTTTTATTTTGTCAGTATATTTATACATATTTAAGTCACAAATTGACTTATACGCTTCTAATGACAAGTTATGTATGGAAACAAAATAAATACTTTCGATTATTGATTTAATTCTCAGATTCTCATCATCTAACATTAGCTCTACATGTTTTGTTTTGGTTTATGCCTACAAAAGTTGCAGTTACAATTTATGAGCCTTTGATTTACAATGGCCATCTGGACTAGAAACTTTAAGAGTGGAGCTTCCATCTTTAGTAAATGGAGTTTCCCTTTTATATTTAACACGCAAAAAAACATTTTTTCTTTCCAATCCCATTACAATCTATTACAGGAAAAGTCCATGGAAATCTTGTCTTCTATTCTGATTTTAATTTTCTTTTATGTTTCTTTGATCTTTGCTCGTATTCAAGAATCATAATGCTATATTAGCCACGGAATTAAAGTGGATTACCATCAAAATCCTTTGGGAAATAATATCGTTGAACAAAATTTCTATTGATTCAAAATGCATCCAAAAGTGATAATTATTATTTATCCATTTTAGGGTGACCAATGAGAGTCATTTTCCTAGAATAAATACATATTAAATCAATTAAAATAATGAAAAATATAAGTAGGGAAACAAAACAATAACTATGTGCAGTGATGAAAAATAAATAAAAAAATTAAAAGAATCATTAAAAACAATTTCAACTTTATTTTCTTGGATTTTAGACATACATACACAGAAGAAATATTACACAGAACAAAAAATAATTGTATCAGAAAGTAAAGAAAACACATAGCAAGAACACAAATGGTTTATGTGGTAAAACCTTGACAAGGTATCAAGGAAACATCCACGGGGCAAGGGATTGGATATCTATTAATCAAAGATGATTCTCCGTCATACAAGCCTCTCGAGCCATCCTAATTAATATGGTATTTTCCTTCATTACATAACTCATTATAGTTATGAATCCCGTTGTAATAAATAACTGAGAGTAAATTTGCAAATTTATCCATAATTACATTTTGTTGTCATATTTCAACAAACTCCACCTTGAAAACAATTTTCCTAATCCCCTGTCCATGCCCATTCATCATCTCTTCTACAAGCCAAGAGAAGCCAAACACCATCGCAACTTCTCTATTGTAATTGGATTCATGAATATGTCTGCACAATTCCCCTATGTATGGACCTTCTTGGGAGCTACTTTTTTTCCATCAATCACATGTCCTAGAAGATGATACCTTACATCAATGTGCTTGGTCTTTCTATGATAACCTAGATTTATATCCAAATGAATAGCACTCTGACTATCATAGAATACATTCACTTTCTCTTGTGTCCTTCCAATGTCATCAAGTAGACCCTTTAGCTAGATTGCTTCTTCACTCACATCTAAAGCAGCTATATAATCTACTTCGGTAGTAGACAACACAATTATTTGTTGAATCTTTGACATCCAACTAATTGCTCCACCTACAAGAGTAAAGACATAAACTGTAGTAGACCTCTTTTTTTCCAAATCACATGCATAATCAACATCCACATATCCATAAGCTGATCCTTCACTACCATTAAAGATGATACAATGGTCACTTATGCCTCTTAAATATTAAAGCACTGATTTCATTGCTCGTCAATGTTCTTCACGTGGATTTGCCATGACCCTACTGACAACTCCAACTGTATGTGAAATGTCAGGTCTTGTAGATATCATCACATACATTAAGTTTCCTACATCCTTTGCATATGGTACACGAGGCATCTATTGTTTTTCTTCATCAATTCTTGGACTCAAAATTGAAGAAATATTAAAATAGGAAACTAATGGAACATTAACAAGTTTCAAACTGTTCATACTGAACTTTTCAAGTACTCTATCCACATACTTCTGTTGTGTTAACCAAAGCTTACAATTTTTCCTATCTCTGTGTATCTTTGTACCCAATATATGTTTTGCTGCTCCAAGACCCTTCATATCAAATGTGCTAGAGAGCTGATACTTTAACATGTTGATCTCTTCCATTATTTTTCTTGCAATAATCATATCGTGAAGATACAAAACTAAGATAATGAATATGCCATTGAAACTCTTGAAGTATACACAATTATCATACTCACTTCTCATAAAGTTCTGCCTCACCATGAAGGAGTCAAATTTCTTATACCATTGCCTGGGACACTGCCTCAGGCAATAAAATGATTTGTTGAGCTTGCAAACTAATCTTCTGTTGCGACGTTGTACAAAACCTTCTGGCTATTCCATATATATCTCTTCCTCCAAATCCCCATGTATAATATTTTTTTAAATCTAACTGTTCTAACTCAAGGTCAAGTAATGAAGTTAGTGCCAACAGAGTATGAATAGAAACAAATTTTACGACTAGTGAAAAAATCTCATGAAATTCAATACCTTCAACCTAAGAATACCCTTTTGCTACCAACCTCACCTTATACCTTTCGATACTTTCATCAATTTTTTTCAATTTGAAGACCCTTTTTCATCCAAAAACACTTCTCCCTTCAGGAAGTTCTATAAGATTCCATGTATTGTTCTTCGCTAAGGAATCCATTTCTTCTTTTATAACCTTTTTCCATTTTCCGCTATTTGCATCATCCACTGCTTCTTGATAACAAGAAGGTTCCCCACCTTCAGTAATAAATGCAAAAGATGAAGTGGAACCTTCATACATTTTGGGTGTTTTTCTTTCCCTTGTAGACCTTCCTAGAGTGACTGGCTACTGAACTAGTTCTGAAAATTCAATAGTTTCCTTGGCATCTTCTTCACCTTTTCCTTCAGAAGTCTCTCCTTCATTTCAACTTTTTGAAAAATATCGAGTCTCCAACTGAATTTGTTGACTTGGCAATACCTGTTCCTATTCAATTTTTCCAACATCTGATTTTAAAAGAGAAGATTCATCAAATGTTACATCTCTACTAATGACTATTTTCCAGGAAGTAGGATCCCATAACCTATATCCTTTCACCGCATAGCCATACCCAACAAAGACATAATATTTCGATTTGGATCTAATTTTGAACGTTTATTTTTAGGGATAAGAGCATAGGAATCACAACCAAAAATCCTTAAATGTGAATAATCACAAGACTGACCTGACCAATATTCTTCAGGAATTTTACAATTAATTGCAACTAAAGGTGATCTATTAACTAAATAACAAGCAGTTGATATTGCTTCTACCCACAACTCCTTTTGCAGGGTAGCATTGTTGATCATGCTTCTGGCTATTTCCATAAAAGTTTGATTCATACATTCAACAACGCCATTTTGCTGAGGAGTATAAACAATAGTTTTATGTCTAACAAATCCTTCATCCTTAAAGTATTGTTCAAATTGTAGAGAAGTAAATTCACCACCATTGTCAGTTCTGAAACATTTAATTAATTTGTCTGTTCTCTTTTCCACCATTGCTTTAAATTGTTTAAAAACATTGAATACATCAGCTTTCCTTTTTAACATAAAGACCCAAAATTTTTGGGAGAAATCATCAATAAACATTAATAAATATAAAGCACCTCCATACGATAAAATAAGAGATGGCCCCCACAAATCAGAATGAATATATTCCAAAATTTCTTTACTTTTTTTATTCCCAGTTTTAAACCATTGTTTACATTTTTTTTCCATACAAAATCCAACTTCAAGGATTTCAAATGAGGAAGCAATTCACAGTTCATCAGTGCCTAAAGACCTTTCTCTCTCATGTGACCCAGTCGTTGATGCCATAGATGAGTACCTTCTTCTTCTTTCTATGAAAGAATCGTTGTCTCACTGAACTGAATACTTCCTTTCAGTATGTAAATATTTCCAACCTTTTCAACCTTCATAACAACTAGGGTGCCTTTTGAGACTTTCAGCACTCCATTTTGACTTGTAAACTTATAACCATTCAAGTCCAACACTCCCAAAGAAATCATTTTTTTTCAATTGAGGTACATGTCTAACATTAGTTAATGTTATAACTGTGTTATCATACAGTTTAACATTTATATTTCCCATCCAAACAGTCTAACAAGGCACATTATTAACCATAAACACAGAACTACCATTTACAACTTTATATGAAGTAAACCAATTTCTGCATGGACTCATGTGATTAGAAGCACCAGAGTCTAACAACCAATTTTCAACATTCTAAGAGACATTACATTCAGGTAAAATTTCATCTACCATACATAATTATTCAACAGATAAAAATTCATCAATGATACCTGAATCAACTTGATTTGCTTCCTTCTTTGGTTTTTCAAACTTTTATGTTTCCAAAATTCTTTCTTGAGGTGCCCAATTTTATTGTAGTACCAACATTTTTCCTTACGCTTCTTTCCCTTTGATTTTGATTTCGAAGAACCCCTTTCTTTCTCCCCTCTTTCCTTCGACCGTCCTCTGGCTACCATGGCTTCTGGTGAATATGTTCCAATAGTAGATTTCCTTTGTACTTCTTCAGATAAGAGAGCTCCAGCAACTGATTCAAACTTCAAATAATCAATAGTACTCAAACTCATTGAATTTACAGAATGGTCCCATGACTTGGGCATAGAACACAATAAGGCTATAGCTTTGTCTTCTTCCTGAATTTTAACTTCCATACTGATATTCGGAAAATAAGTGTATTAAAAGCATTTAAATGTTCTCCGACTTTTTTACGTCCTTCATCCAAAGACTATACAATTTTCTTTGCAAATAAATTCTATTTGTTAACGATTTTGTCATATACAATTTTTCCAAATTTTCCCCTAAACCTGCAGTTGTACTCTTTTCAACAATGTTCAAGAGAACTTCACCTATCAGGCATAATTTGATGGTACGAGAGATCGGGCATCCAAGTCCTCCCAGTCTGAATCTGTCATGTTAGCAGGTTTCTTCTTCACCCCATCTAATGCTTTGTGCTACCCTTGTTGCACAAGAAAATACCTAACTTTTAGTTTTCATAAATCAAATTTGTTCGAACCGATGAATTTCTCCACCTCGAACTTTACATTCGTTATTTTAGCCATTTCTTTCCTACAAATCCCTCCTCCTAGGGTTTTGTTCTTTCAATTAGGGTTGTTGATCTAGATTTTCATTGATGTCAATATGGCAATATTATGGGATACTAAACGATGATATGAATCCAAGGAGAAGCAGAGCAGATCTATGAAGTAATAGGAGTAAGAAGCCAAGGAGGAAAGCCATCAGGGAAGTCATTGGAAGACAAGAACATGAACTATCAAAGAAGAGCTATCTAAAGAGATATTGGAGCTATCAGAAGAAGAGCTATTGGAAGAGTTTATCAGAAGCCATCAAAGAATAGCCATCAGAAATCACAAAGAAGCCATAGGAAAGCCAAGCCAACAGTAAGAATCGAAAGGAGGAAAACAAAGTAGGAGCATTACGATGTAGGAGCATTTCAAAGCCAATGGTTCTATTACAATTTGATTTTATTGAAATATCGCATATGACGATGAGAAAGAGATGGAAGGAAGAAAATAGTGTTATTGGAGGAGTTAACATATCGACAGTTTATTATGTGTCACCCCTCATAATGCCCGATCATGATATGAGCACTACGGACCCGATGGTTTCGTTACATCCACCTTAATAAAACATCGCATCCACCACATCGCAAGTCCTTTTAAAGTTTTTGTCACATTAAAAAAACCCCCGATTGTGATATGTAATACATACCCAAAACATTTATGGTAATCCCTCTATTAAAGTACGCATCCACTGCATCGCGAGCTTTAAATCCTTGTCACGTTCAAATCCACTGATTGTGATATAATATGCATACCCAATATGTTTATGATAACAACCCTAATGTAATATCACATACGCCTATCAGAACCTTCATATCGCAAGTCATAAAGAGATGCACATTCAACTCCTCCTATTGCGATAGTATTGTGCACCCGCTGCACCATTATAACATGACTTAATACATATTCGCATCCTCAATATCACTAGTTTCAAAGGGATGTTAAAACCTCTGATTGCGATAATATTTTGGACCTGATTGGCTTATCAAAAATATTTTATTGAATATCACATCCTCTCTGTCAGAAGTAGGGGAATTGGAAATTTTATGTGCAGTCTTCCGATTCTCATGAAGTTACGATTATAGGATTAAAGGAATGACTCTAATTCTCACGAAGTTGCAATTGCAGGATTAAAGGTGATGACGTGGCATGTGTGACCTCCATGTGGGTATAACCTCTCCTATGTGGTTTCCGTGAATAAAAAATTCTATTATATAATTGGATGAAATGACCTCCGATACATAGTCTAATATACAAGTCGGTCTCCATCCAATAAACATGTCTTTTGAGTATTAGCGAAACATGTATAAATATAAGTCAAATGATTCATGTCAAGTATGAATCTCGGGTATCAATCATAGAGAAGAAGTAATAGTTCACAAATTGTGAACTTGAGGGAATAAAGGAAGCTAAAGGTCAAGCGAGAAGGAAGGAAGCCGAAGGTCCAGCAAGAAAGAAGGAAGTTGAAGGTCAAGTAATTCTGCTGATTGGGTTAGTCTTTGAAAGGCTTGAACCTATTTTGAATTAATCTATTGAAGAAGTACAGAATGCAACCTAAAGAATAGTTCTGTGAAGTGAAATAAGGTTTCATCTGTCATCATTTGAAGGGAGAAGTAGACAACACCAGAATTGAAGTGTTTGTGAGTTTGTTTCTTGGAAGGAAGATATCATGATGGCAAGAATAGTAAGAAGCAGTCACTCCTGAAATAGTTACTGCAACAGTACAAACAGAGGGTTGAAAACATATAATTGTTTTTGTACAAACATTGACACTTAAAGCAACTTATCAAAGATAAGTTGTTGAAAAGCATCAACAAATCTTGGAGACATTATTGGAGATCATGATGGCTGATGTAGGAAAAACCTGCGATAGCCATAGTATGCATATAAAATGCATGACCTTATCAATCCCAAGAGTTTCTATGACCTGCTTGGTCAAACCTTCATAAATTAAGGTTAAGGCTCTTTAATTAAACCCTCATACGGAATGAGTTAATAACTAACTCCATTCTGGCCCTTAGTTAATCCTTATCACAATCGCGGAGTTATGCCTTCAGAACTCCTGTCATGCGATATGCGATTACCCTTTCCACCGTTGATTGATCAACGACTGTCACAATCTCGCATCACACCATCATCTGCCTTTATTGCCTCTCCCATGCGAGATGTAACAACACAACCAAACTTCAAATAAATTAAAACCGCGTCTATAACCTCCTCAAGTCTGCTCTCCACAAATATTTTTGCTTCAATCTCCACCATCGATCTTATCCTCTATCCGACAGCTGCACTTTTTCCCGATCAACAAACTAACCTGACGCTTTATAACCATTGATCAAGATCGACTTGATCTGACGGTCCACAGCAATATCGGGTGGAACACTTGCCCGACATTTAACGCCTTTTCGGAGCCGATGAGAATTATAAGCCCTCGATCTGTAGAAGTTCAGGTCCACCCTTGTAGTTAACGTTCGATCTCTTTACGGCCCGATATCCATTGGATGAAGGAGGCCGTTAAATCCTATGGTTTGTGGCCCTTCAACTAGCACACGGGTTATCAACTCACGTAATCTCGTAGTTGACTGAAGTGAGCATTGACTTTTGCAATCGGTGACCAAGATCAATTGTGGGACTTCAACAATGGTCAGGTTTTCATACACTCTTTACCCCCGCTGCTCTTTACTTTGGTTTTATGCCATTTCTTCAATGTCCTTATGTGGTTTCAGCTTCCACCAGGGTTCTAGTTCCTCGCTGTTATGCCACAACTCTCTCCTTAACTTAACTCCACTCATGCCTTTATGATTTTCCACCTTCACTGTAATGCTAAAGTTGTAACACAAGCTCTACGGTTCTCTCCTCAAAGCTCTTGCTGACTAACAATTCTACCCAACACTTCTTTTGTTGGAATTGTTATCTCTAAGATAACTCTACACACAATCGAAATTGTGGAGCTACCTCAACAGCTTCTACCCAACTGTAGTTGGAAGTTGCTTTTTTTACTCTTCTCTGTATTTCACCTCTGATTCTACCTGAACTCCACCTGCATATATATACGATGCAGAATCTCTAATTCGCAGAAAGATTACAATTAACTTACTTCATACACACACATAACTTAGAATTGAGTTGTTTGTATTAATAAACATGTATTTACACAGGAACTCTTTCCTTGGCCTAATATTCTGTATCAGTGGCCTTTGTTCCTCTCTTGCCCGTAGGCTTACAGTTTGACTCACTAACTCCTCTAACTACTCCTCTAACTACCACCTCTTTATGCCTTTTAGGCTTACATTTATAAAAGAGGTTCTGTTGAACTAATTATGTTTTAGATCCTTAAGCTGTGAACTAATTCCTAAATATCCTTTGAGTCAACTTTTGACTCCTACTTATCCCTAAGAATACTCTCTAGCTCCTCAAATCATGAAACCACTTTTTAGTCCAAGACTTACAATTGATTTCTAACTCTCTCATCATCACTAATCACCCATGTTCTCCTACATTCGAGAGAATTTACAAAGATCCTCACAATATCTAATTAATTCATATTCTAATCACTCAAAACAGTAATGATTACATACATAGGAATCCAACTTCCTTGAGAACACAAGACCCCCTAAGTCATCTAAAACATAATGAAATTGTTGAGTTGTATGCTTCTGCATCAATGGCTATTTGAAATCATCATGAGGTAACTTTGCAAACTCTGTTTGGGAAATATGAAGAGTTGTGAAGACTCCTTCATATGAAGATAGATTTTCATTAATGATGTATCATGGATACTACAATGGAGTTGTAGATTGACAAAAATCAGTGAAGAAGATTTTGGGAGTCATGAATTACTATCAAACATATCTAGACAAAGGATAGTAGTGGGTTGGAGCACAGAGGGTTGATGCCCTAAAGGTTGGAGCCTCGAACAAACAAGGTAGGTGCCTCGAAGGATAGATTTGGAGCCCTAGAGGAATGATGTCCTTAAGAAAACTGGTTGGAGCCTGTACTAGTGAAGGGTTGGTGCCCTTGGGGTTGGAGACTCTAAACGTAAGGTTGGTGGCTTGAGAAGATAGGGTCGTTGCCCTAGAGGTTGGAGCCTCACAAAAGACCAAGTTGGTGCTTGGCAAGAGGTTGGAGCCTGGGGAATTGAATATTGATGTCTTCATCAAGGGTTGGAGCCCTATGTATTGTACTTGGTTAATTATAAAGATTATATTAATAAAAGAATTTATTCCTATTTCTTATTTTGTGTTCTAAATATAATTTATTTAACTGGTAAAAGTAAGAATTGAAAATGGAACAATGATTCACCCCCCTCCTCAGTATTTCCAACAATTGGTTTCATAGCCATTACCTTCACATAAAGCCTAATAGCTTGAAGGTTGATCAATTAAAACAAAAATGGTGAAGCCAAGGAAGAAAGTCTCCAATCCTCCTAAATATATATTGCCCTCAACCACCAAAGTTAAAATCAATCAATTCGTGAAGTCTCCACTGTTTAATGGAAATTTTGATATATGGGAAGCAAGAATGACGAATTTCTTACAGACTCAACATATTGATGTTTGGAAATCAGTGATTTCTGATAGCATGATGGATGGAGAATCCAAGGCGTACAATGCAAAAGAAATAAAGGCAATATTGAATGTACTACCGGATTCTATAAAGGACAATTTAGGAAACTGTTCGTCAACAAAGGGTATGTGGGACAAACTCTATGACCATCACTCAAAAGGATCATTGACCATGACCACTAGTCAAGAAGATGATGGAAGGCAAGAAGGAAATTCAGAACCCATCATGGAAGCTAAAAATAAGAATGATGACATCGAGGCTAAAGAAGACCTAAAATATGAAGAGAATGAAAAATATTTTGAAGAGGATCTCCTTGCTAAACTTATGGCTGCCATGGAAGAGATTATCAATTTGAAAAAGGAAAACAAGGAACTTAAGAAGAAAGCACTAGCTAGTGGCCAAGACCAAACAATGAAGGAAGTTTACCTTGTCAAAAATCAAATACAAGAAAGGGATGAAGAGATCACCAAGGTTAAGGAGGAATTTCATTAAAACAAGAGAAAGCATCATTAAGAATTCATATGCATGAGAAATCAATTGGAAAAGGCAAATAAATGGGAAGATACCTTGTCAAGCCAGCTTGAGCAAAGGCAAAAAATATTGAAAAAACTTGAAGCAGAGATTGGTCAATACAAGGAAGAGGCCTCCTCTCTTAAATGTCAACTAGAAGAAGCAAGAAAGAAAGTACAAGGAGCTGAGAAGACAATGGAAGCATTGGCAATCATAGAAGGACAGGTTGATGAAGCAGAAAATAAGAGAAACAACATGATATGCCAAATAGAAGAAAAGGATGATGACATCACCATGTTAAAATCAGAAATCACTTCTCTTAAGGCCCAATCATGTAAAGAAACCAAGATGAAGGAAGAAAAGGAGATCATTCTATCAAAGAAGGATGGAGAATGCAAGAAAATGAAGGAAGAAATTGTCTCTGTTGGAAAGGAAGTTTTCTTGTTGAATAAGAACTTTAAAATTTCTCAAACCCTAGATGACATCCTAAGTCATCAAAGGTCTCCCCTTCATAAATCAAGTCTTTTTTATATAGGTGAATCCTCAAGCAATAATGATGGAAATCCTAATGCTTAAAACAACAAGGTTGTGAGGAAGCCTAGAAGAAATGTTGATGTTCCCAGTTCTAGCAAAGGTAAGGATAGAGTGAAGAAAACAATGAAGGAAGTCTTGTTCCAAGAAGAAATGCAGATGGTGTTAAGGATGTAAGAAGTAATGGTTATAATCAAAGGATCTCAAGGCAGAAAGACTTCAAAAGTACATCTAGGAAGTATTCATTTCCCAAGTACCAAAGTTTATTTCTTGGTTATTGTTATGCTTGTACAAACTTTGGACACATGGAAAAAAATTGTAGGGCATATCACAAAGCTAAATACCATGGTCTCCAACAATCTCTGAGAAGAAATTTTGTAAGAAATCATGAATTCTTATTCATGAATAACATAGAATGCTTCAAGTGTCATAAAATTGGCTATATGCCATGTGATTGTAACTTGACTTGGGATTCTACACAAGCTAGAACCATGCCACAGAAGAAAGTCACACAATTATGGAGAAGAAAGCAATTACAATCCAAAAATCTCCTGAACTCTCCATTCAACAACACATGTTGTTGACTTCATGAAGATATCCTTGATATTCTAAGCGTTTGATGATGGGGTTCTGCCAGAAGGAAACCACACATACAGTTAGGGGGAGCTTATGATTTTTTATCATTATTATAGAAGGTATCTATGAATGGGTCCTTATGAAATCCTTGATGAGCTATATTATTAATCATTCTTTGATAGGTCCTTTCTCAAGACCACTTCATTGAAAAACATGATCTCTTATCTATCCAATGGATTATTGTTGAAGATTTTTTTTCTAGTTTATTACTAAGTAGAAATTGGAGTAGCAAGGAATGCCATCTAATGCTAATAAGGAAAATAACTATGTTGCTATTATTACAGAAGTTGAATGTATTGACTCGAGCATATGCTATGAGAATAGGTAAATTGTGGATAAAAGTAAATGAAAACTTCAAACAAATAGATACATCTAGAAATGGAGTTTGAATTTTTTGTTCGCTACACAAGCAAGAGCACTTGGAAATGTTTAACATAATTGAAGCATTGCAAAAAGTTGTCAGTCAGTAGAAAAAATTTAAAAGACAGTCACAGATTGATCTCAAAATCTTCTAATAGAGATAACTTGAAAAGAACACAAGGAAAAGATGGCTCATCAAAAGGACTATAGAAAGTAGAATTTCGTGCAGTCAAATATAGCTGAGGTTGATGCTGGTCACTTAGAAAAATAGCAACAGTAAGGCACAACCTCTCACTATTTCATATGAATGCAATGATGTTTAAATATTGGATAGAAATTACTTAAGGAGAAGCACAAATATACAGAGGAACTCAGATTTGAGGAGAGATAGCAAGAAAAACAATTTTAGTGGCATTTTCTCTTGATTCAGACTATGAAGACCTCTTAATTTTGACAATGGAGACAACAAAATTCGGATTGCAGAAGCATAAAAACTTGGACTTGGACATTTGGTGTGTGGCTATTTGGAGTTTGTTTCGAAGAAGTAAAGTGGAGCATCTTTAGGGCATCGTTGCCAACACTTCAACATGGTTAAAAGAAAAATTTAAAGGTATGTTTGGGACGTTCATGGAGCATCATGAAGTAGTTTTTGAAACATGAAGAAGGGATAATGTGCTAGCTAATGATAAGGAATCCATCCTTATATCTTGAGTAATAAGAAGAACACCATGATAGGTAGAGTAACATACCCAGTAATATCTACTATTCATGAAGAAGAGAAGCAACTTGATAGGGGGAGTAGTTGTCCAGTCCTTTGCCATTGATGTCAAAGGTGGAGAGAAGAATAATATTGCCATCAATGACAAAGGGGGATATTATTGATCTAGATTGTCATTGATGTCAATATGGAAATATTCTAGTGATGAGCCTCATCATTGGGTAATTATATGGGCCTTAATTCACCCCTTAGCTTAGTCAAACCAACTATTCTCACAACTTATTACATACTTTTGATTATATTTTGTTTATGAGATGAGTTAGAGTTGGATATTTTTCTTTGTGGTCTAATGTGCATGTAACACAGGATTAAAGGATAAAATAAAGAAATGTTAGAAAAGAACTTGGTCAAAACTCGAATGGAACAAGGGAGAGGAATTATAGGAGGTAAATACTCCTCATTTACTACCCTTCCATTCGAATATTCCTTCATCAACTCATAGTGCAACCAACCAAATCATGAGGACTAGAAGGCAATCGAGCAAGTGAATGTCAAAGCACCAGTTATCTTGCATTTGGGAGCCAAGCCTCCCTAATTTTAAGCAATTTATTGGAGACTTCAGTCGTATAAATAGAGAGGCCTAGGACCTCAGTAGGATTGGGACTTGTGATTGTAAAACTTTACTTTATTTTTGAGTTGCAATACTTGTGACAGTTGTTGATGTAATCCATTGTTTTGATAATAAGAATGAGTTTTGTTTTGAGCTAGCATTGAGTTAACTCAGAGGGTTGAAGCTCTTGGGTTAGGGCCCAACCCTAGTAGCTAAGGATCCTCTTTATTGTACATGTACGTTAGCGAAGATTCATGGTTTAATCGTTCATTTTCTTAAGTAGTTGCATTTCCATTACAGAAGGGTAGTGCATATATTCATGGTTCAATCGTTCATTTTCTTAAGTAGTTGCATTTCCATTACAGTAGTGTGGTGCACAGATTCATGGTTTAATCGTTCATTTCCTTAAGTAGCAGCATTTCCATTACAGTAGTGTAGTGTAGATTGGTTGTGTTTTAGTTTGCTTCCACTTGTGCCTTTTTCTTCAGTTAGCAGGTTAGCAACGATTATACCCGTAGATTTCCTTTCATAAAAACCCTGACAAACCACCGTCAACCGCATGTCGCATAGCTTCTTCATATTCATTTCAATGTTTGACTTTATGTGCTCCAAATCTCCACCGTCGATCTGTCTAGCTTGATCCAACGACTATCGCATCATCTCAACACTTTATGGACTCCAAATCTCCACCGTCGATCTATCTAGCTTGATCCAATGACTATCACGTCGTCTCAATAGTTTATGCGCTCCAAATCTCCACCGTTGATCTTTCTAGCTTGATCCAATGGCTATCGCGCAATCTCGCGTGGATTCTTGCACGACCGATATCCGCCTGAGAGCACGCAAGAAAAGTGGTTTTCTTATGCTATGTGTCACCCAGTTATGTTAATCGCGTAAAATTTTGGAATTCCGCTTGTAGCTTTGAGGGCGCACGAGAAACTGCTTCTACCTATAGAAACCCGCTCCATCATTCCGCATGTTTTTTACCCTTCTATTGCCACGTGACTTGATGTGATCCATCCATCTATTTGCTTCATCTCTGCAATAAGATCTCTGCTGCTCATCTTCCGATTATTCATGTTCTTCCATCTCTTGACTTAACCTCCTACAATAAGATCTTCGCCATTCATCTTCTGATTAGTCTTGTTCGTCCATCTCTTGAATTAACCTCCCATGATAAGATCTCCGCCACTCATCTCCTGTTAGTCCTGTTTTTCCATCTATTGAATTAACCTCTCGCGACAAGATCTCTGCCATTCATCTTCCGTTATTCCTTTTCGTCCATCTATTCATGTAATCTCCTACGATAAGACCTCCGCCACTCATCTTCCATTTTTACTGTTCACTGATCGATCCAATGGTTCCCTTGCACTGCTGCCTTGTTACATACTCCTTTCACTAATTTCGATCTTCGCATGTTCTCCTGCTTGACTCCTTGCATGGTTGATTTTACCAAAACACCAAAAACATGAAAATAGACTTACTTTAGTTTCCTTGCTTACATAGTAGTTTTGTTTGATGCTCTTTACTTCTGTAACTTAGATAGCAACATTAGGTAAGTGTTGATTTAGAAATTCTGCTTAGTTTAGCTGTTTAAATGGTTAATTAGGATATCGTAAGATTTAGCATTACATGTTGTTTTCTTCATTACTGCAGTAGAGTAGCTCTTTTAGAATAAATTTCCTCTTCTTCCATCAAAGAATAAATATTGTTCTGACTCTATAGAAGTCTGGCTTGGAACCCCTGGGGTCTCTCGCCAGATGAACAAGTGACAACAGGCAAGACCTTCACTTCTACTTGTGCATATAACATTGTCACCTCCAAGTTTGTACAAACCCGAGGTTGATAAGTAAAGCTGGTAGCCCAGGATTTGCAGCATCCACGCTGCAATACCGGCGTTCATCATCTAGGATACTAAATGAGGATATGAAGCCAAGGATAAGTAGAGCAGATTTGTGAAGTAACAGGAGAAAGAAGCCAAGGAGGAAAGCCATCAGGGAAACCATTGGAAGACAAGAACATGAGCTATCAAAGAAGAGTTATCGGAAGAGCTATTGGAGCTATCAGAAGAAGAGGTATCAAAAAAGTCTATTGAAAGCCATCAAATAATAGTCATAAAAAATCATGGAGAAGCCACAGGAAAGCCAAGCCAAGAGTAAGAGTCAAAAGGAAGAAAATGGTTGAGGAGCATTGCAGACCTGATGATTCTATTACAATTCACTTTTATTGAAATATTTCATATGCCCAAGTGAAAGAGGTGGAAGGAAGAAAACAGTGTTATCATAGGAGTTAACATATCAGCAGTTTATTATGTGTCACCGCTAAAAACCCCCCATAGCGATATGAGCATTGCAGACCCAATGGTTTCGTTAAATCCACCTTAATACAACATCGCATCTGCCACATCGCAAGTCCTTTTAAAGTTTTTGTCACATTAAAAAACCTTTATTGCAATATTTAATACGAACATGAAACATTTATGGTAACAACTCTATTAAAATATTGCATCCACTTCATCATGAGCTTTAAATCCTTGTCACGTTCAAATCCGTCGATTTCGATAAAATATGCCAACCCAATATGTTTATGATAAAAATCCTAATGTAATATCACATTCGCTTATCAGAACCTTCATATCACAAGTCATAAATGGATGTACATACAAATCCTCCGATTTCAATAGTATTGCGGACCCGCTACACCATTATAACATGACTTAATACAATATCACATTCACAGTATTGCTAGTTTCAAAGGGATGTTAAAACCTCCAATTGTGATAATATTGTGGAACCGACTGCCTTATCAAAAATAGTTTATTGAATATCACATCCACTCCATCGGAAGTAGGGGAATCGACAATGTTATGTGCAAATCTCAGATTCTCATTAACTTGTGATTGTGGGATTAAAGGAATGACTCTGGTTCTTATGAGGTAGAGATTATGGGATTAAAGGTGATGACACAGCATGTGGGACCTCAATGTGGGTATAGCCTCTGCTATGTTGTTTCCATGAATAAACAAGTCTATGATATAATTGGATGAAAGGACCTTAGATACATATTTTAATATACAAGTCGGTCTCCCTCCAATAAACATGTCTTTTGGGTATTGGTGAAACCCATATAAATACAAGTCAAATGCTTCACCTCAAGTATGAATCTCGGGTATCAATTACAGAGAAGAAGTAACAATTCACAACTCGTGAACTTGAAGGAACAGAGGAAGCGGAAGGTCGAGCGGGAAGGAAGGAGGCCGAAGGTCCAATAGGAAGCCGAAGGTTAAGCAATTTTGTTGATTGGGTTAATCTTTGAAAGGCTTGAACCTGTGATGAATTAATCTATGGAAGAAGTATAGAATGCAACCTGAAGAACAGTTCTGTGAAGCGAAATAAGGTTTCATCTGTCATCGTTTGAAGGGAGCAGTAGACAACACCAGCATTGAAGTGTTTGTGAGTTTGTTTCTTGGAAGTAAGATATCACGACAGTAAGAACAGTAAGAAGCAGTCACTCCTGAAACAATTACTGCAACAGTAAGAACAGAGGGTTGAAAACAGAGAATTGTTTTTGTGCAGACATTGAGTCTTAGCGCAACTTATCAAAGATATGTTGTTGAAAACCATCAACCGATCTTGGAGATATTATTGGAGATCATGATGACTATTTGAAATCATCATGAGGTAACTTTGTAGACTCTGTTTGAACAATATGAAGAGTTCTGAACACTCCTTCTTACGAAGATAGGTTGTCATTGATGATGTAGCATGGAAACTACAATGGAGCTGTAGATTGACAGAACTCATCGAAGAATATTTTGAGAGCCATGAATTACTATGAAATATATCTAGACAAATTATAACAATGGGTTGGAGCCTAGAGGGTTGGTGCCCAAAAGGTTGGAGCCTCAAACAAATAAGGTAGATGCCTTGAAGGATAGAGTTAGAACACTAGAGGATCGGTGTCCCGAGGAAACCAGGTCGTAGCCTGTACCAGAGAAGGGTTGGTTCCCTAGGGGATGGATCCTATAAACACAAGGTCGGTTCCTTTAGAAGATAATGTCAGTGCCCTAGAGGTTGGAGCCTCACAAAAGACCAAGTTGGTGCTTTGCAATAGGTTGGAGCCTGGGGAATTTTACATCGGTGTCTTCATCAATGGTTGGAGCCCTATATATTGTACTTGATTGATTATAAATATTATATTAATAAAATAATTTATTCCTATTGCTTATTTTGTGTTTTCAATATAATTTATTTAACTGGTAAAAGTAACAATTGAAAACGAATGCTGATTCACCCCCTCTTAATATTTCCAACAAGGGTTTCTTTGAAAAAAAATTGATTTCCCTTGTTCTAGCTAGGGTTTTTTCCCTTCTTCTATAAAGGGTTTTCAATTTTCTTTCTGATTTTCCCTCTTAAAAAAAATAAGGGTTTCCCCGTTTCCTTTTCCTATAAAAAACTTCACAATTTAGGTTCCTGGTTTCCTTTTTCTCTAAAAAAACATCACCCTTCTTTATTTTTAAATTTTATATTCTTTTTAATCCTAATCCAGCTTCTTCATTATAGTTTCTCTCCTTATAAAGGAAATTCAAACCCTACTCCATAATCATTCAACAAATTTTGTTGTCAAGAAAATAACAATTATTACCCGGCCTCAAGAGGAAAAAAAAATCTTTGCGATTTTGTACCCAAATTTTTTTTCAACTCGTTCTTCTATAATAATTTGCAGAAACACTTTTCTAGGAATTCCTTTCTTGATGGCAGCAGCAACGGAAACCCTCTTCCCTAACTTTAGGGTGATGTTTCTATGTGAAACGGTCTTTCTCTAGCAGTAGCAACAAAATAGCTTTGTTTTAAAAAAAATGACTTCCTGCATCTCAATGCACGCTTAACTAGCAAGCGGTTTTTTTTGTCGTGCTCCAGTAACCAAACTTAACATTTCTCTCCAGCAGTAGGCAACAGCGATCGAACTGCACTTTTCTCTCCGGCGGCCGGTAGTAGCAATCGAACTGCCCTTGTTTCTCAGGTGGCATGGACTTTTTCTCGGTGGCGGTCTTTTTCTAGCTGTAGGAACTCTCCTTTTCTCGGCGGTAGAGTTTATTTTTCGGAGGAGACTCTCCTCTCCTTTCAAAAAAATTGAGCGGGGCTCTTTACTTGGTGGCGGAAGAGGCTAAATACTTTTTTGACTTCGCTACCCTTACAATGGCAAATTTCTCTAAGTTAGGTTCTAATACCATTTCTTGGATTTCTTACATACCCACATGGAAGAAATATTACACAGAAGAAAAAATAACCAAATGGCAATCTGAAACAAACACATAGCAAGACCACAAATGGTTTACATGCTAAAACTTTGATAGGGTATCAAGGAAACATCCACGGGGCAAGGGATTGGATACCTATCAATCAAAAGAAGTCTTCATTACAAGCTTCTAGGGTCAATATGGGTTTTTCCTCCATTACATAACTCCTTCTAGTTATGAATCTCGTTATAATAAATAACTGACAGTAAATTTACAAATTTATCCATAATTACATTTTGTTGTCATATTTCAACATATTTGAGTGGTGCAAGTTGAAATTTATGAGGCCAAAGAAGAATCCTATAATTTGGATGCATATCAAATGTAGGTAAAAAACCAATTCAATGCATCATTTGCATTCAACAACTTCTCGAGTTATTTCAAAACAAAGTTTCCTAAAATTAAGTTTTTCATATTAATTAATTTTATAACAAGGTAAGAATTTACTCTATAAAATCGTTTCTCAATACTTAGGCTTACACTACTTAATACATATAAAATTTTATTAACATATCTATTATAAATAACATTGAAAATATATATCATCTACTCCCAAAATCTTCTAACTATCTTCTATCAACTTGAAACTAACCAATAACTCCATACATAAGCCAATTTCCCATTATTAAGAGCACAACAATATATTCTAAGTACATTTGACAATAACTTCTTACACAATACTTAAAAATTATATACATTATAATGGGTTATTTTACCTTTTTATAAAAATATTATGAAATTGACTATCATTCTAATTGGAAAGACTTTATCAACATGTTTTCTCCCCATTTTATTTCAACAATTTAAATCTCATCATGTTGTTATAGTCTATAAATATTTATTTCAATAGAAATTATAAGAAAAAATGACAATAAATAAATAACAGAAAAACATTAAGAAGCAATAACTTTCATGATTGCAAGAGGCTCTGCAAATTCAAATTACATTACTCTCTCTACAAATATAATTTTTGGATACATCCAAATTCCATGTGTTATGTAGACTCAGACATCTGAATATATTATACTTGATAGTATTTTTACAGAGGCAGATTACACATGGATATGAAAATGCACATACTAAAACATGTGGAGCCTGAAATCTCTTTACTATTACTCAAAAGACATAAACTAAAATGCACAACAAAGTAAACTATATTTCATGCTATTCTTTTCCACTCATGCTTCTCTCTATTGGATATATCTCTCTCTCTCTCTCTCTCACTCACACACACACACACATATATAGTCTTATCTTGACTATGTCAAGATCTATCAACTCTATAATGATTTCAATCTATTTTTTTAACTACTAACTTGACTGTATCAAACCATTAAGTATTAATGACTTATTTCTTCACCATATATATTTATGAAGTCAATAGTTATTCCAAAAAATAATTATATAAGAAAATTCACTTGATTAACTAATACCTTATTACCATTACAATTGAATGATACATGTGAATGTGTGATGCTTATAGAAAAATCCATGTTGATAGCTTATTAATATTTTAATTTATGGATTGATGTGAATCATGTAATATTTATAGAAAGAAAAATCATGTTATTACATTATCATTATATTATCATTCTAATTTCCAATTAATGTGTAACACATCATTTTTATTCATTTTGATTATTAAAATAAGACAATTATGAGTTGTTTTAATTAATTTCAAATTTTCAAATATTTAGACTCCGATTTTTGGATATATTTTTATTTTTGCAAATAGGTAGTTTTAAAATAACCAGATTTTTGGAATTAAGTATTTTCAAATAATTAGTTTTTGGAATTAGATATTTCCAAATAATTAATGATTAAATAGTATAATTAAGTTATTTTAAATAACTCGTTTTTATTTTTAAAAATATAATTAAGTAATTTTAAATAATTTTTGGATATTCAAGGGTTGTTGAGAAACTCATCTTTCAATTTAAAGTTATAAATATTTATTTTCCTTCTCAAATGATGGGTAAATTAAAAATATAAATATACTTGTGGGAACGACTCAACCCCTTTGGAAGGGATAGGAAAGATTTAATTCTCATCCTTGTTTGCAAATGTGCGTGTTTTAATTGCTTCCATATATGTGTTTTCAATATTAATGTAAATCTGTTTAGACTTAGAATTTGTGATATTTATATATTTATATATATATATATATATATATATATATATATATATATATATATAATTTTTAGAGATGTATTTTTTTCACTTTTATTCTTTTTAATATATGATAAATTTAAAATTAACATAGATTAATGATAGTTATTAATATAGCATGCTTTTAATCTATTTTAAACAAAGAAGAAATAGCGACACACTATTGGAATATTTTAACCATTATTTATAAAGTATGATCATATACATATATTCTAATCATTTGCTAATAATTTTATCTATTTCTGATCATGATAAACTAGGAGTAAAAATGGAGTTAAAGCTTGTTCTTAATACTACACGTGGGTCCTTGGACATGCATCTAATAATTGTGTAGAATTTTAGACCCTCGTGCAAGGTATTAAGCCATTAATCTCTTTGAAGACTTGCTTCCTCATCATCCTTTGCAACTCTCACATTGTTATCATGTATATTCCTCAATACTATGCCAAATTCAATTTTTAAAGAATTCAAGTAGAGCTTGGAGCTCTCTCAAGGTTTGAAGCGAACCTTTTGCTGAGAGCACTAAACTTAAGGGATAATGAAATGGAAAAATGAGGTGCATTTATATGAGCGTACCCTTTGTATCAGCCACACATGTTAAGATGTCAACCCATCCCATGAGCTAGCACTTGACTACAATCATTAGGCATTGTTGATAACAAATGGAGACTAGCCATCATTAATCTCGTTTGCATGCATTGGTTGTAGTGCTCACATCCTCTACATGATTATAAAATCAAGTCTAAGTATATCACCCAAAGTGCGGGAATGTATGAAGTCAAAGTTCATTTTGCGTATATTTAGTTACCAACCTTCATTATGTTGAATGTGGGTTTTCTCTACCGTGCTCTGCTTCTCCTCCTTCTTAGTCTATTTTCCTAGACTTTTCCCCTATCATTATGGTCCATATACCTTCCTCCTCCACCTAATCCCGCTAACATTATGGGTCCTTCACCTTCCTCCTCACCTTTCTCCTCTTGGAGGAAGGTTCCTCGGTCTACCATTTCATCTTGATGACACACATGACTTTGTGTGCCATGTTCAAATGAGACTTACCTTATTCAAATCATAGTTACCCAATTCACATCATAGGTCACCTCCTCATTAGACGTATATGGATAAAACATAAACAAAAATTCCAACAATTAGAAGATAAAATCCAATGGGTGAGTAGCAAAATGGATGTTCCCACTTCTCAATTATTTTCGATGTAGTATGGGCTCTTCCCTTACCTAGCCATTCGGCCTCCTCTGGTATGTGTGTCCCA
Organism: Pinus tabuliformis; assembly: GCA_031772625.1. Classification (NCBI taxonomy): domain Eukaryota; kingdom Viridiplantae; phylum Streptophyta; class Pinopsida; order Pinales; family Pinaceae; genus Pinus; species Pinus tabuliformis. The sequence continues at coordinate 964,180,059 of CM062811.1, forward strand.
CTTATCTCATTTCAAAGAAGAGTATGTACAATTTTGGGAGCTTTTCTTCCAATCTATAGCTCATGAAACTTAAATGAAATAGATAGATGGTTTTCTTTTGTGCTTATAGTCTTTTTGAAGCTTAAATGAAATAGATAGATGGTTTTCTTATGTGCCTATAGTCTTTTTCATGTCCAATATAACCAAAATCTTAATTTTCAATAGGGTAAGATAAAAATCTACTCAAGCTATGAGGTTCAGACATAGAATTTTATTAATGAAATTATATAATTGTAAGTTAAATGTATGCCACAAATTAAGTCCACGATGAACATGAAGTAATTACACTTCTCCTACATCTTCATTAACACACTATTCAAATGGTTAAACCACATATCTATATATATGTATATATATATATATATATATATATATATATATATATATATATATATATATATATATATATAGATATAGATATATATAAAATTTATCCTCTTAGTAAAGTTGAAATTGCATTCAAATATCTTATATATAGCTCACATTTCAATATCTTTTTTCTATTAATATATTTCTAAATGGTACATGTCAATTCCATATGAAGAATTGAATGAATTACACATCTTACTCATTCTGAAGTAAAAAGTTATAACATCATTTTACTTAAGTTGGCCATTGAAGTATTTTATTTGGAACCAACATGGAAGTGGTTTTTGTTATTTATATTTTTGTCAAATGCTAAAGAATGAAGTGTTTTACAAAAAAAAATTGAAGAAATTTTTCCAACTCTACAAATTTAAGTTCTTTTGGTGCATATAGATCCAAAGATAAAATTTATCTATACTAATTCTTAATATTCCAAATGTTGAATTATTAAAAACGATATAATGTTACGGAGATAGATTGAATTTTGTTATTGCAATATTTTCTTTTTTATACCTTTCCTCTCATTTATATATCACTTCAACCTTGAGAAGATATACATCATAATCGACAAAAACAAATCTAACCAAAACTTCTTTAACAACTCTAACCAAAACTACCTTAACATGACAAAAGATGAAAAGACACTTATACATACATTTTTCCTACATAAATAATTTATATATGTATCTTTCATTTATAAAAAAATTGAAAACATAAATAGTTACCATAATATTTATAATTTATCACATTACAATCTTTATCTATCAATAGCTTAACCAATAAATTATTGAACACAAATAATTGTTTCCAAAAACCTACCATTAGTCTCATCTATATAGATAAATTTCTTTATGATTAAAGATTACATGCAACGAGAGACTTCACAATTTCAAGTGATTTATCTACTGACTTTCATTACACAAATTAATCACCTTTTCTGATATATTAGTATTATTTTAATTTATATATATTTTTTTTCAATATAACAAAATTTTGTTATTTTCGTAGGTCTTAATTATTTTCTAATTTAACTTATTAATAATATTTTTCAATTCATCTTGAATTTATCTTATTGATATTGCATACGATTGATTAAACGTAATGTTATACTTTATGCGTTTAACAAAGATGGGATATATAAAAGTCTTCGTTGAGAAAAAACACGCACCATAGGTACAACTTCTAAGTAGGTTAGAAACGTGCCAATTAATATACACATCAAAGCATGATAATATATACAAATCTAGAAATTGTGCAAATTCGTAACTATCCCATATGTAACGTACAAAGATTTTACTTATAAAATAGACGAATTTGAAAAATGGGGACATTTGCGACAAGGTTTCTACTACTAAATTAATTAATTTGAAATTAAAGCAAGTCAACTGCGACGACTTTGAAATTAAAGTAAGTCTTTGCTTTTTTATCTAGAATCGAACTTGTTCATCCCTGTTTGAAAACATGTTTATTCCACGCTTAATTTACAAAAGAGTACCGACGGTTGTTCTTCCTTCCTTCACCACCACCAGGCATGATCGTCCGTTAAAGCACAACGAATATTTTGTCAGATTTGCAGACTTATAAAATATTCAAGTGTAGTAAAAGGTATCTGTAAATTAAAGGTCAGCTCCACAAGTTCAGCCCGCAACTCACCAACAGCCCATCCAATAACAAAGATTAGGCGCTGACGACAAGGTTTCCATTCTATTCATGCAATGCAGAGCTACAACCAGAAGAACTACGATATCAGGCCTTTATGGGATATCAGGCCTTTATGGGGATGCTTTCATGGCAGACGTAGGGTTCTGCAACTTTTAATATCGATGGCGGTGATGATGCATGTATTTGTGGACAGTGGGAACTGTGATTTTGAAATAAAGCCCACAAGAGATCAAGCAAGTCCAGGGACATCAAGCAGAAGGGCGTTGATTGGATCTTCACCACCTGATTGCAAGTTAAAATGCGGCGGATGCACTCCCTGTGTGAACGTACTAGTTCCCATCCATCCAGGCACAGTCAATCCACAGAATTCTGAGAACTACTACCCTCAGGTTTGGAGATGTAAATGTAGAAGCAGGCTATAAAATCCATGATCTCAGTCATTCTGATGTTATGTTGTTGAGTTATTCTAGTATTGATCCATTTGGACCATCATATGAAGTTTTCTATATGGAAATCTCAATGTTCGGACAAGATATGAAGTCTTTCTAGCTAGCATTCTCAATTTTGGTAGCATGTGGTTTTACCAGTTCTATAAGAGATACATGGATTTACTAAATGTATATAAAATAATCTAAACTAAAATATTCCCTGACGAGATGAAGTTCTTCTATATACCATTCTCAAAGTTGATAGAATGTTGTTCTACCAGTTGAGATAGTTGACATACCTACTCATGGATACACTGACAAGGAACATATAATATTCTCTTTTACAACTACACGTATAAGGAACATATAACTCTCAATGTCGCAAATACAAACCGGAAAGAACTGTTCACTGATTCACATACTTGGTCGGCTGGTCCGCAGGGATGAGCCTCAGCACAAATGTAAATATGGAGAAAAGGTGATCCTCTTTGTTGGAATGTACTTTCAACTGCCGTACAGCAGAAAACCACCATGGGAGTTCCCCGCACCGCTTTCATGCAACAGTGGTATTTCCCGGGGAGGCAGCGATCACAATCAATGGCTGACACGTGGCCAGTTCCAAAACCACCATCCCCCGGCGCATAAACTTCGGATGAAAGGGACCTCCAGGGAAATAGCGTTAGTGGTGCCATTGACATCCACAGTTATGGTTGTGGGCACATGCTTTTTGATTATCAGGAGGACCTTCCGTGCCATACGTTAAAACAAATAAATATTGCCATGTGATGTAATAAATGAATTTATTACAATTGGTAAACATAGGTAAAGATATTTTTAATTTTATTGTTTTTCATTTTAACGGGTGTAGTTTTGTTTTATGTTGCCAGTTGACTATGTAAGTTTTTTGTTGTTGTTCTGGAGAATGTAATGAAAAGGGAAAAACTTGTTGCAGCACGCATCAGCGCATATGTGAAGAATTTTTATACAGCAGTGTAAATATATACAACAGAGTTTTGTTTTGTAATGCAGTAACGTGAATGAAAAATTTGCAGCTGAGACAAAGTATTTTTCAGGAGAAGACAGAGTAATTTTTTTTGTGGAATTGAAGCGTTCTCTCGTTGTAATCCCTCTAAAAGAGGAAGATCCCTTTTGTAACAGCAGTTGTTTTATTAACGAATACCAAGTTTTTCTTGTGTGTTGAAAACTCTATTCTTCAGCAAAAATAATTTTAGCTTCCCTATGTTAAGATCCTGTGTTAAAAAACAGAGCATTTTTCCTCTGTTTATTTGTTTGGAATTACCAGAAATTCCCAACATGGTATCAGAGCTTGTCTAAGCTCTTTGAAGGTGTCAAAGAAGCTAAAGGAAGGATTTCTTGCTGCAACAGCTTCTCCAGCAGAATGAAGACTCAGTCAAGAAAGAATCCAAGGTATTTCTCAAGTTAGTTTTTGTGTTACTATTGAGGACAATCACTTATTTTAAATACACAGTCAAGTATTTTGAAGCATAGTTAAGAGTGCAAGAATGGCTGGAGCCAGCACTAGCATGGGTATCTGTAATACTCAGCTCCCACAATTTAATGAGAAAAACTATGACTATTGGACAACAACTATGAGAGCTTTTCTTGCTTCTCAAGACTTATGAGAATTTGTTGAGGATGGTTTTGAAGAACCAGCGGATGAAAATGAGTTTAATAATTTAACTCACGCAGAGAAAGATCTGTTGAAGAGCAATAAGAAGAAGGATTCTAAAGCCCTCTACTTTTTGTATCAAGCGGTGCATGAGAGTGTGTTTCTAAGGATAGCAGTAGCCAAGAGATCCAAAGAAGCATGAGAAACTTTCAAGATAGCGTATCAAGGCATGGAGAAAGTGAAGACAGCAAAACTAGAGTTGCTGAGGAGAGATTTTGAGAATCTTTGCATGAAGGAGTCAGATAATATTGACTCATTCTTCACACATGTGATTGGTCTGGTCACACAGATAAGGTCTCATGGAGAGATTCTTGAAGAAAAGAGGATTGTGAAGAAACTATTGAGGATCCTACCCTCAAGGTTCGATGTAATTGTCACCACCATAGAAGAGACAAAGGATCTCACAAACTTCTCAGTTGATGAACTACATGCATCAGTGATAACACATAAGCAGAGATTGAGTAGAAGTGAAAACTCATCTTTAGAGCATGCCTTTAAGACCCAGATGTTTTTTGGAAGAGGAAGAGGTCAAGGCAGAGGAAACAAGAAAGGAAGAAGCAGCAATGCAACTCAGAACCAAGGCCAAGGCAGCAGCCAACAAAGTAGACAACATCATGCTCAAGGAAAAAGGTATGATAAATCCAATGTCCAATGTCATTATTGTAAAAAATATGGGCATTATGCATATGAATGTAGGAAGAAGCAGCATGATATGTGTAATAGAACTAGTGCAAATTTCACTAGAGAAAATATCAGCCAATATAATTTATTTTAGCCTGTAATATGGCTAAAGAAAAGAGTGAAGATGTATGGTTTCTAGACTTCGGTTGCAGTAATTATATGATAGGAAACATAGTGTTGTTTTCTATGTTAGATCAGAGTGTGAAGTCACAAGTCACACTAGGGATTGATAATAAAGTTTCTGTTATGGGAAAAGGAGAAGTAAATGTCTTAACAAGGAAAGGTGAAAATAAAACCATAGCAGATGTTTATTATATTCCTGAAACGAAATGTAACCTCTTAAGTATTGGACAGCTTGTTCAAAAGGGGTACAATGTCTTCTTTGTGAATGATGTATGCACCATCATGAATAAAACACCCAGCAAACAATGTATTGTTGAAGTGAATATGACAAAGAACATGATGCCCCCTCTCAGAATGAAAGCAGATTCAAAAAATGGAGAAGAAATAACAGCAATGACATAAGAGGCTTTCCAAAGCGAAGCAAAAGATGAAAATTGGTTGTGGCACTTAAGATTTGGTCATCTCAACTTTGGAGGTCTAAACTTGTTGAATAAAAAGGAATGGTAAGAGGATTACCATTGATAGAGAAACTAGACAGCCTTTGTGAAGGTTGTATCTTGGGGAAACAACACAGAGAAAGTTTTCCATCTGAGAAAAGCATAAGGGCAAAAGCACCCTTAGAGATTGTCCACTCAGATTTATGTGGACCGATGCAAACTCCATCACTTGTAGGCAGCGACTATATTCTAACATTTATCGATGATTTTACTAGAAAAGTTGGGTTTATTTCCTAAAGAACAAAAGTGAAGTGTTTGAAAGATTTTGCAATTTCAAAGCACTTGTAGAAAACCAAAGTGGGCTGCATATCAAAGTTCTAAGAACTGATAGAGGAGGTGAGTATATCTCCAAAGAATTTCTATGGTTTTGTAGAGAAAATGGAATTCATAAGCAGTTTACCACTAGGTATACTCCGCAGCAAAATGGTGTTGTCGAAAGGAAGAATAGGACAATCATGGATATGGCGAGCAGTATGTTAAAGGAAAAGCATTTGCCAAATGATTATTAGTCTGAAGCTGTACACTGTGCAGCATACATTTTAAATAGATGCCCTACAAAAGCTATCATGAACAGAGTGCCGGAAGAAGCATGGAGTGGGACAAAGCAAGGAGTCACCCACATGAAAGTTTTTGGATGTGTGGCTTATGCACACATTCCAGATCAACTAAGGAATAAGTTGGACAACAAATGGGAGAAATGTATTTTCATTGGATACAGTGAGGAATCTAAAGCTTATAGGTTGTATAACCCATCCACCAAGAAGCTTATCGTGAGTAGAGATGTTCAGTTCATTGAGGAGGAAGCTTGGGATGGAAGCATAGAGAAAACAATGAATGCTAAAAACTCCTTGTCACATGATGAAGATGATGAGGAGATGGCTCAAATACATCCCCAAACAGCAGCACGAACACAAGGGCAGCAAGAGACACCCTTGAGGAAAAATGAAAGTGCTTCTCCAAGCACATCACAAGGAGGAAATTCAAGTGCTTCTTCAAGCACTTGTACACCAAATGAAAGAGGTAAGAAGTTAAAAAATTTAAGTGATATTTATGAACAAGAGGTAGCAAATGAAAGTATGAACTCTTTGTTTGCTTTATATTGTCATGTTGATGACCCTGTTCATTTCGAAGAAGCAATTAAAGATAGGAAATGGATAGAAGCTACGGATGAGGAGATCAATGCCATAGAAAGAAACAAGACATGGGATTTAGTTGAACTACCAAAAGGAAAAGAAGTCATTGGAGTTAAATGAGTTTACAAGACCAAGAGTAATGCTGTAGGCAAAATAGAAAGACACAAGGAAAGACTGGTTGTCAAAGGATATAAGCAGCAGTATGGGAGAGACTATGAGGAAACTTTCACACCAGTGGCTAGAATAGAAACCGTGAGAGCAGTGCTATCCATAGCAGCACAAAACAAGTGGAATGTTTACCAAATGGACGTAAAGTCAGCATTCCTAAATGGAGTGTTAATGGAAGAGGTTTACATTGAACAACCTCTAGGCTATGAAAAGAAAGACCAAGAGCACAAAGTGTGCAAATTGAGGAAAGCTCTTTATGGGCTGAAGCAAGCACCAAGAGCGTGGTACAGTAGGATATATTCCTCTATACTGGAAAATGGATTTGAAAAGTGTGAGGGAGAACCCACCCTCTACATCAAAGAAAATGATGGTAAATTACTAATTATTGTGTTATATGTTGATGATGTTATTTTCATAGATAATGATGATTACCTTATTGTAAATTTCAAAACAGTCATAAAAGAAGAACTTGAAATGACTGACATGGGTTTGCTGAGATACTCCTTAGGAATAGAAGTAGACCAAAATAGAAATGGGATTTTTATCTCACAAGCGAAATATATTAATGAGGTGTTCCCTGCACCGCTTTCACGGAACAGTGGTATTTCCTGGGGAGGCAGCGATCACAATCAATGGCTGACACGTGGCCACAACAACTGTTCCAAAACCACCATCCCCCAGCGCATAAACTTTGGATGAAAGGGACCTCCGGGGAAATAGCGTTAGCCATCCGATTGACATCTACGGTTATGGTTGTGGGCACATGTTTTTTGGTTATCAGGAGGACCTTCCGTGCGATACGGTTAAAACAAATAAATATTGCCATGTGATGTAATAAATGAATTTATTACAGTTGGTAAACGTAGGTAAAGATATTTTTAATTTTATTGTTTTTTATTTTCATGGGTGTAGTTTTGTTTTATGTTGCCCGTTGACTATGTAATGTTTTTTGTTGTTGTTCTGGAGAATGTAATGAAAAGGGAAAAACTCGCTGCAGCGAATGTAAGAAGAATTTTTACAGCAGGTTGAATGTAATGTTTTGTTGTTCATTGCATATGTAATGTAAGGGAAGCACGCAGCAGCGCACATGTGAAGAATTTTTACACAGCAATGTAAATATATACAGCAGAGTTTTGTTTTGTAATGCAGCAGTGTGAATGAAAAATTTGCAGCTGAGACAGAGTATTTTTCAGGAGAAGACAGAGTAATTTTTTTTGTGGAACTGAAGCGTTGTAATCCCTTTGAGAGAGGAAGATCCATTTTGTAACAGCAGTTATTTTATTAATGAATACCAAGTTTTTTTTGTGTGTTGAAAACTCTGTTCCTCAGCAAAAATAATTTTAGCTTCTCTGTGTTAAGATCCTGCGTTAAAAAACAAAGCATTTTTCCTCTGATTATTTGTTTGGAATTACCAAAAATTCCGGACACTCTTGCTATTACTAATATGAAGTGAATTCATATTGATGACGACATTATAACATGTATTAATGCCATGTATAATTTTGAAACAATTGTCTCAGATTGTGGAAGAGGTCTTTGCTCGATAGTTTATATTGTTGTTCAGACACTCGCGCTTCCCACTAACTACTACTGTTGGAAGATATGGTTTGCCCTGCTCTCTTTCTATTGTTCCGTTATGCGGAGTAATCCCAGCAAACCATTAGACATCCTAGAAAAGGAACACTAGTATCAATCAGTCATATATGGCATATGACCCAGTGAATGACTATATTCATGTTCAAGTAAATCCGAGGTATCCCTACCTCTCCATCCATCAGTACTATCCCTATGAGAAATCATCGGCCAAGGTTTTCAAATTTACCAAATTTCCCTACTCATATTCCAAATAAATTCATCTAATTCCTATGGGGCGCCGAGATAACTCGACTAGTATTTCCTAAATAATTCATTTTCCCATGAATTACAGTTGGTATCGCATATCAACCATTGGTGTTCACTTATGGAATTGCTAACTAGCTATTTAGAATGGATTGAGTTCTAGTGAAATTTTAGGAATATTGTAAAATTTGATTGTATTTATTAATTCAGAATAAGTCAAATAATTGATCTCTAAAAGAAATGAGAATACAATCTATTAATCAAAGGATAGGTCGAGATCAATCTATTAGTCAAACGATAGGTCCAATAATTGATCTCGAGAAGAAGCTAGAATACAATAATTGACCTTTCTCCTAACCATTTGAGATATTTAGAAAATCTGGGAGCATGGTTCTGGGTTTTTGGCTTTACACCACTAAAGGTCTGAATTCCAGTTGTTTGCAGGGTTACACGCTAGGATGGTTTCAAACTCTTAAAACCATTGAATCTGACTGGCTACCTTCTTTTCAAATTCTAATTCTGTTTCTACCTCTCCCAGAGTTTGAACCTAGGTTGTTGGATTTATACCATTGGGGATTTGAACTCCAGTAGTTTACATCGTTATATTCTAACAAAGCCACAATATATATTTTGAATCTAGGCTATTGGATTTATACCATTGGGGATTTGAACTCCAGTACTTTACATCGTTATATTTTAACAAAGCCACAATATAGAGGGTCACAATATAGAGGGTTACGGTTAGATTCATTTTTTTCTAATATCATAAACGGTCAGGGTTTTATATTATTTAGGATTTGAATCTGGGATTTTGGTCCTTCATTATGGAAGGATTGAACTTAGGTTGTTCGTATAGCTGCACACTGTCCCAACCACTATATAGGGTACTTTAAATTACTTATATTTATTTGTTTAAACTTAGACACTTGGTCTTCAAAGAAGATTTCACACTGCTTATTTATATAATTGCACTTTCCAATCACGCTATGGATTAGTTTAAATATATATATTAGGCTAAAACACTATGGATTAGTTTAAATATATATTAGGCTAAAACGCTCCCCGAAGCCTCCGCACCAGCTAGAGGTTAAATTTTGGTATTAAGGTCATTAAACTTTATCCTAAGCCATAGAAGGACCTTACACACCTCCCCATTCGAACTATACAATTTTTTTATGTAATAACAACTTTACAGAACGAGTAGATATGGATTTCAAATAAAATTTATTATATCTATTTAAAACGTTTTTCTCCAAAAATCTCTTGTACAAGATATATCAGTGAATGGTGAGTTGCTACTGATAGCATCAGTGAAGGATAAATTGCTAGAGATTACAATGCTTTATCTAGATTCATGATGCTTCATTGACTACGGATTTACAATTTATCTTTAATGACATACTTTTTTGAGGAATGAAAATCATATAGTGTAGCTTCAAAGATTGATTAGGTCAAAATGGAAGTTAATAGTTGCTTACCAAATGCTCAAATGCCTTTATGTTTTTCTTTCTAACTATTTTTGAATTTTTATTGAATTTAATGGTTATGGAAGTCAGAATTGAAATTATTTGATTATGTAATTAATCTTTATTTTATTAAATTAATAAAAAAATATTCGTAAATATTCAGGAAAGAGCATTTGAGTAGAGATTTAGAGCCAAAATATTGTTAGTGATTATGTCTACAAAGTGAACCCTCCCAAAATGTCTCCTAAAAATACCAAGGAGAAAAATTTGATAAATAAATTAGTATAATGGGAGAGAAAGGTTATACTAAAGACTTAGTTAGAGAGAAATGTTAAGTTGGGTTAAAAGAATAATAAAGCAATAGGGGGTAGAAATGAGTGATTTAAAGATTTTTTTTTTAAAATTAAATAAATAGCCTAGTAACTAATGTAAGCAGACACTTAAAAAAAATGTTGCTAAGGAAAAATATCTTGGTAAGATCTATAAGAAAACCACTCACAAACACAAGAAGTTTTTTCATTCTTTAAGGTAAAAAGGCCTCAGCTTGGAATTCATTAGTGGAAAAAATTCATGGTTGAGTGAAACACTTTATGTTCCTTAATAATCCCATAAGAGTCTAGTCACGGGTTAGATGTGCGTTATGTTGCTTCTACATGTTAATTTGTATAATAGCTTAATGCTTTTATAGTGATGAATTAGACTAAATATTCAATGAAAGAGTGAATTATATAAAGCTATGCATGCTTAGGTAACGAATTTTTTGTAATTTGGGTAAACTGTCTTATCTAAGAGTAGATAAGTTAAAGAATCCTCTTTTTCATACCCTTAATAGTATTATAAACTAGAAATTAAACGATGCAAAAGATGGAATGGTAAGAATTGAATGATGTATTTATCTTAAATGACATATAGGTAATATAATTACTCATAAGTATAAACTGATAGTGTTTGCTTGAGTATTGTGAGAGATCATTTAGTATTTCCTAGAGAGAAAGTTAGTTATATATATATATATATATATATAATATGTAGAATTCATATATTTATAATAAGGATTATATATCTGATATAGATTAGTTTGAATATCGAGGGAGATTCCTAGTAACCAAATGAAGGTGTTTAACAAAATTTATCAATTAAATACAAATCTCATAAAAAACCTATGAGTAACATTTTTGATAAAGAAAGATGTAATTTCTTAGGTATTCTTGTAAATTAAATAAATTATCTATTCTATTTGTGAGGATAGAAAAGTGGAATTTGGATTAAAATAACTGTATATTTTTTATAAGAAAAGATATAATTTCTCAAATATTCTTGTAAGTTAAATGAATTATCTATTCTATTTGTGAAGATAGAAAAATGGGTTTTGTATTAGAATAATTGTAGAAATATACTTATATATATTAAAGACCTGTATCATTCAAAATTTCTTATAAAGGATTCGAATAATCAAATCCTAACCAAACCATTGCTATGTTATAAAAAAAGAGGTTAATCAATTTGAACATACAAAAGCAGTATATAATAGTTCAGAGTCTGGACATTCCATATTAATATAAAGAGGATGGTAAACCAAGCAGGTTTCTAATTTATAGGGACATAAACAATTACAAAAATATTGTAACGTGGAATTAAAGCGAGAGGAAATATCTAACTCTAGTTATGGGAAAAGGGGAAAAAATAAATCACCAGCATTAAAACATAAATTCCAAGTTTGTTACAAATATAGATTTATACAAAATTTGAAATGAAAAATACCATGACTAAATCAAACAAAACAACATACTAGCACAACCACATTTACCAATGTGGGTGATATAGGGCGATAGCATATATGAAGATATATACAACCATATTTTCTAATGTAGTTGATATAAGCTGATAGGTTATATCAACCACATTAATAATTATTATGTGTATTTTTTTAAACTAACTATATAAATAATAGCAATCATATTCTTATATATTTATATATTTATGATTATTGTATTAATATTATAATAATAATATTAACTCATAATAATATTAATAATATTAATTAATAATAATAATAAGTCATAATAATATATTATTATTATTATTACTATTATTATGTTAACTCATAATGATATTAGCAATATTAATTAACAATAATAATCTTCAAAACAATAATTATTTTTAGTAAATATGGTTGATATACCCATAAAGCTTCATTTCTATTAATAACGTAAACCATTAATAATAATAATAATAATAATAATAATACTAATAATAATAATAATAACAACAACAACAACAACAAAAAAAACATTTTTTATAAAATGTAAATAAATAATTATTTATTTTATTAAAATATATATTTAATATTGTGTTTGGAAAAAATATAATTTATTTTATTTTATTTTAATTTATTTTACAAGTCATAATAATAATAATAATAATTTAGTCATCAAAATTAATAAATAATAGTTAAATAGTTCATTATTGTTAAACAATAACAATATTTTCTTAATTAAATATTTTCAATCCCACTTCTTCACCCATGTGAGGATGAGCATCACCCTATGCAGTGAGTGCTAAGTGAACAAGGATATAAGGAGTGCTAACTGAACTATTCAAAAATCATGAGAAATGAGTCATTTAAAACATAAATTCCAAATTTATTACAAATATAGATAATATACAAAATTTAAAATGAAAAATACCATAATTAAATCAAACAAAACAATATAATATTATATATATATATATATATATATATATATTGGAAAATAGCCTGAATGAAAAATACCGAGTCTATAGTTCGTTAAGGCTCATGGCTTTTGTATACAAATCGTAACCCTAGTAGGGTTAGAAATTTAACAAGAAAGCCTGACTTGGCTTATCATGAAGAAAACCATTCATAGATGCACACCAAGTTAAATTGAGGGAGATTTTGAATGAATTGAAAAAAGTCTGACCTGTAGGACAAAGAATTGGAAGTCAATTCGACGACTAAGGTGAACTTCGTTGGTACGAATTAAATAAGCGTCTTTCCTTCCGTAGGCCATACCTATAACCATTGGTAACCGACAGAGAATTAGTATTATTAAGAATGAGGTCGAGAGTCATAAAGATAACCATATAAAACAAAAATATGTAGAATAAAATCATAGCTAAAAATGAGCCCCAGAATGTCCACCTTCATCGAACTATGGAAGCCACGGTAATGCCATCATTATTATATTATTTGAAAAGTAATAATTGAGTATAAAACAATTACAATGAAGATTATAGAGAATCAAAATGCTAAAAGGACGATTTATTTGCCGTGACCATTAGTAGTCATTGCTGAAATAGACACCAAGTTTCTCTATTAACTAGTAGAACATAATGAGAAAACCCTAATTCCATACGTTAATTATAAAAACGAGAACATTCTCTTCGGAAAATCCATAGCACATATTACAAAGAGAAATAGAAAGTACCTTACTCAAATGTCCATTAGAGCCAAATCATCATAAATTATGAATTTCCAACACTAGTTGAGCCCTACGAACCAGGACAAAGGTTTAATGGGCTAAACCCAAAACAAAAAAACACCAAATTGTATAAAACAAGGAAGTTGGGAGATGAAATAGAAGTTACCGTTCGAGGAGATATTTTCATATAAATTAGATTATTACATTTTTTGGTCATCTATCTCAATTATTTGAAAGTGGAAAAAGTGGAGTTAAAGCTCAGGGGCATTTTTATTTGTAGGATTAATTTTGGTAAATTGGAGTCTAAAATTTTTGGGAGTATTTTGAGGTATCAAATGAAATCTTTTGGGGGTAGAATTTTGTTGCTTTAGCCCCATACATTTTATTTTCTATTCCACACATAGAACATTTCCAACCTTGCAAGAATAATGCCAATTGGAGTTTATATGTGAAAGTTATACCACTTAGAAGTTGACCTTCCTGTCTTCACCACCATAGTTCAAGTGGATGCCACCTCAGACCCTATTATTCATGAAATGAGGCTATCTCTAGAAGATTCTATATTGTAACTATGGTTAAAAATTGAGGGAGTCAAACCTAACCACTAATAGGCTACGAGGTTGTGTTATAACCAGCTACTAGGAGGAAAAGGCTTTCCACTCTTTGAGTGCATTTGTTCCATAACTGAGAAAAAATAGCCAAGAGGGATAGGAGATAGAGAAAGTAAAGAGGATTTGTGCCATGTAGTAACCTATGGGCTAGAGAATATACTTCCTTGTTCTTGTAGGCATATTTCCATTCAGAGAAAGAGAGTAGAGCCACCTCACCTTGGAATTGGGTTTTTCTTGAGAAAAGATTTCCCAAATCATATACTATGTTAAATGTGTGAGATTTTATTTATTTGTTCTTTATTTTCTACATAATTTTAAATTTACATAGATGCACTATTAATAGTAATTCTATGTATCCAAAAATCTAAAAAAATTATAATAATGTAGAATTTCATATTTAGAATATCAACAGAAATTTACAGATCCATGAATTTGAAACTCCACAAATCCAAATTTATGTAGTGCTTACAATGTTACGAAAAAAAAACCTATTAAATTTTCTGCAAGTAAAATAAAAACACTAGTGAAAATAATAATAATAATAATAATAATAATAATAATAATAATAATAACAACAACAACAACAACAACAACAACAACAACAACAACAACGACATGAAATAACAAGCACTGTACAGTGAGTTCCTTAGGATTTCAAGGATACCGATAATGAATTAATGGAGATTATAGCTTTGTACAGTAAAGGAAGGAATAAAACATTCAAAATGTACAATTTTCTTTAGTAAGTGCAGTGCCCATTTAATTTAATTTATTTATTTTTTGGAAATTAGGTATGTTACATTGCTTCAGTAAAATTATACAACCGTGTGGATAATTGTGATTTCCATTTTAATGTAATTTAATATGCGTTAATGATAGTTATGTCAATAAAATAACATGGGTGGTTGAGGATAATAGTCTTTAAACTCATGACAATAAAGCCAAATTTTCATTTTAAGGTCACTGCAATAGGTGTTATTGATTTTTTGAGCCAAGAAAAAAAGCTTAGATTAAATATTTATTTAAATGTTCTACATAATTACTTCATACTAAATTTATAAAATTTAAATTTACATACTCATTTTATTCCATAGTTCAATCCTGTCAAATTACAAACCCTGAATTTGAATGAGAAAAATCGTAACTATTTCATCAAATGTAAATTCAATTCGCAATATGCTTTCATATTAAAGTGAATTTGTAAAACGGTTACAGATTTATATTTTTTTCATATACTTTATGAATCATTTTCAATGAACTTTTACCTAAAATGCCAAAAAAATCCAAATATAAGTTTGCTCTCTTTATTTGTTACTATGTTAGTTTATTAATTGGTATATGATACCATGTGGCTTCTTGAGGTTATATTTAGTGAAAAAGTGATTCTTACGGCCCAGTCTATTCCTTCATATTTTTCGTTTGGAGATGGTATTTAAAAAATAAATTATAGTTAAATGTTTTTCTATTTGTAAATTTCGAAATTTATAATTAGTACAATCACATTTAATAATTTGGTTGATATATATCAATGACTGCCATTTTTATATGTTGATTGGCATATAAAAAGTGTAAAATTCTATTGATTAGTATATATAAACTATATTAGTAAATATGATTTTACTAGTTAAAGTCAATATGCAGGGTTGATTCATTGACCATGGTTGATAAGGCGCGTTGACATTGATAAAGTTTAATGAAGTTTCCCATGGTTAAGGTTACATTTATGTTAATCCTAATATTACATTAATGTTACAAAAACGGTTACATTAACGGTTGAGATGGTTGATGTAGCTGACCATGGTTGAACGAGGTTGACCATTATTGACCATACTCAACCATAGATATCTCTAATGACCATTATATTTGACCATATTTAACAATAGAGACCTTCGTTGACCATGCTTGACAAATCTAACCATATTTGACCGTGGTTGGTCATTATGAGTCGGTAGTGCATGGAATGTTCTAGGTTGACTATGGTTGATGAAGTATGGCCATTGTTCATCATGTTTGATGATGGTTGATCATGGCTGACAATCATCGATCACATATCCCCATTTCATGGTTAATCACAATTTATCATGGTTTGAATGTAAAGGTATTTATTAACAATTATACTTGACCATATTCAACCATAGAGAAAAGGTTAACCATCTTTCACCATTCTAGTGGTAGGGATCTTGATTGACCATTATGGTCAATTATGGTTGATCATGGTTGATTAGGAGCGACTAAGGATGACCATGGATGACCATGATTTGCCATATTCAATCATTGTCCACCATGGTTGATCATGGTTGACCAAATTAAACAATATATACTTTGATCATGGTTGACCATGGTTAACCTTGATCATGATTAACAATGGTTCACCTTGATCATGGTTGAACATATTTAGCCATAGAAACCTTGATCATGGTTGAACATATTCAATAATAAAAACCTTGATCATGCTCAAACATATTCAAAAATAGAAATCTTGATCATGGTTGACCATAGTTGGCGATATTCAACCATGGTTGATCATGGTTGACCATGGTTAAGCTTATTCAACCATGGTTGGTCACGGTTGGACATGGCTGATCATGGTTGACATTGGTTGATCATTATTGACCATGGCTAGTCATGGTTGACAATGTTTGATTATAGTTTACCATAGAGACATTTATTGACCATTATGCTTGACTGTATTCAACCATAGAGATCTTGCTTGACCATGTTTGACCAATATAACCATAGATATCTTTATTAAGCATTATCGTTGATGATTTCCGATCATGATCGACAAATGATGACCATGGTTGATCATGGTTGACCATGGTTAACCACAGTTGATCATGGTTAACCATAGAGACATTGATTAACCATTATTCTTGACCATATTCAATGATAGGGACCAAAGTTGACCATGTTCGACCATTCTAACCGTAGACATCTTGATTGACCATTATGGTTTATCATGTTGACTGTGGTTGACCAAGGATGACCTAAGTTGACTAATGTTAACATTTTTTTAATTTGGTCAACAATAGTTGACTACAATTGAATATGGTTGAGTTACATTCACTAAAGACAACTATGAGTGAATAATGTCAACTATTACTAAATATGGTAAACATAGGGTTGACTAGGTTTGATCATGATCAACTATTTAAGCATTGACTATAAAGGATGACTTTGTTCTACTATATCTCACTAATGTGGTTAACTATGTTTAATTATTAATATTAATTAATAATATTAATGGGCGATTATGTTTGACTGAATTTGAAAAGGGTTGAGTGTTAAACATAGTGAAACGTAGTCCAACATTGTCAAGCACATTAGTAAATGTGCTTGACTAATTTTCTAATGTTGCATTGCGATAATGTTTGTCACATTGCAATGTTGCATATATGTATGTACCATTCCAACATCGCAAAATGTTTTATTATTGAAATCAACTAGTAATATTAATAAGTAATTATGTTTGACCAAAGTTTAAGAGTTTTGATTATCAAACATAGTCAAACATAGTTGAATATAGTCAACCACATTATTACATGTAGCTACAACATTTTATAATGTCACATTGCTTCATTAGATAAACTACAATGTAATGTAATATTGCGACAATGTTTGTCAAAGTTTGTTATTGGAAAGATTGTTGTATCATTCTGATGTGTTGAAGGCCCAAAAATATTTACCTCAACATTGGGGAAAACCACTGAGTTGGGAACTGAGGGAAGCTCCTTTTGCATTTGGAATAGTGGCTCCAACTGGATTTATGGGACCAGTTTCCCTTAATAAAAGATAATAAGTGGATGTGATATATAAGTGTGGGATTGATTATGTGAATGAAACTAAGAAACAGAAACACATAGACTTCAACTATCTATGCCAAAAAGAGATTTTTTTGTACATGTGACTTATAAATATCTCACATTAAACATGATAATATAGGTCATGAAATCCTTTTTGAGGCTAAAATATATAAATATAACTAATTTAATTAAATCAGTTGTTGAAAAGTATCACACCTATCAGATATCATTGTTCATTCATATACTTAAAGAATTTCGATTAAGCACATCAATAGTGATAAAGCTTAATTGCTTGGAAACATGTATATGATAAACACAAATACAGTAACCATTTAAATCATAAACAAAGTAATAGTATTCATATAATAGTACCCGATAAACCTTAACACTGCTTATAAGTGAAATAGTAGTGGTTCCTCTTTCTATTAAGATTCCTCCAAGATACAGTAGTGCAAAATAGAAGCTTTCTCACATAAATTCAGAATCATTCCTTCATAAAAATGAAGGCTATTTATAGTTTGTAATCAAAACACAAATATAGGAAAGTGCCATAGAATACTAAAGTGCTTTTAGCAAATCATACCAAAAAAAATAAAGTGAAAGACAATATTCAATTGCAGTTGCAATAACTTGACTATCCATTCGCTTCCCAATCTCGCATATTTCTATCATTTGTCTTTTAATTTAGGTGGAATATGGAGTCATATATGCATCTGTGCAGTGGATAACACATCGTTAAGCACTGGAAGTAAATGAGTAGTGTTGTTAGAGATATGCCTCAGTATTAGCTACTGATTATACAGTTTGACTAGGAAATTCCAATAGCATTCAAATTCAATCTTTGATGCTTTAGTCACCAATTTTACATTTGGCAACAATTTGAGAAGTTCTTTAGGCGAAGGATTGATTTTTTTCCCACATGATGGCCTTTTTCAGTCTATGTTACAACAATCTCCTTAGTTTAAAAATGCATTGTGGCACATGGCAGAGAGTCTTCGGAAATGTTGGATCGAACTGTTACTTTATCCTTATAGAGCCTCAGTTGATCCATGTTTTAGCCAAACAAAGCTTATTATTTATGTTATTAAACTCAAAAAAAAACTGATTTGAAATGAAAACATAACAGAGTTCGGGCATAACCAATGAAAACATATTTTTCAATATTATAACAATGGCCCCATATGGGAGTGACAAGTGGCAAGAACTGTATGGTATCGGAGAAAGGCTCATCACTACTTTTAAAATGAGACAACATGAAAAACATGTGATATTGGGTAGCTCCAATACGGAGTGGATGTGAAACCATAATGGATTTGTTTTAATAACTATATCACATCCATTATATTGAAGCTTTGTTTTGGCGATGTAATATCAGAGGATTCATTCAAAAGTAATGATTAGACACGTAGATGTGAAATTATTATTAATCAACATTAAAACACATATCATATCTGGATATCAGAGTGGAGGGATTGAAGGATATCAGAAAATCTGCGGGATCGACATATCATAATATCACTGGAGTGACATATTAGTGGGATTGGAAGTGAGAGGATATCGGAGGATCGGAGTGAAAAGGGATATTGAAGATCAGTGATCAGAGCTTTGCAGATCAACGACATGATCATTGTTTTGAAACACTAATATTGGAATCTCCGATATTCTACGTATCAATCCTATGGGGTCGGGATTTTGTTATTAAATTCATAAATGAACACTTTTATTATTTTTATGCTTAAACTCTTGAAAACTCGTTCAAAGAAAGTTTAATTTGCAATTTTTTTTAAAAGAGGACATGTAACCATATTTTAAATAGCCGATAAAGTTTTTTCCATAAGGGATTTAAAACAAAAGCCACTTGTTTGTGAATATGCATCATGGACCTAGGCTACGATATAAGGTTCCAATAAGGCAGATTTATCATTTTAGTCAAGTTTTTTGGAAAAATGAACCTAATAGTATCTTATTTTATTGAAACTTAAAGAATTTTATCCTAAATAAAAATGGGTCCCCCATATTTTATTAGTTCTAATATTAGCCATATGAGTAGTACAACATGATGTTACATTATTATTATTACTCAATTTTATAAATATTAATATTGTTGTTATTATTATCAAACATTATTAAATCTTGATGTGACCAACCAAGGATGACCATAGTTGGGTATGGTTAAAAATGTTTAACTCTTTGAGTTTGATAAACTATGGTTGACTATAATTGAATATGATTGAGTTAAATAGACTAGGGATGGTTATGAGTGATCAATGTTGAATGTTTTCAAATATCGTAGACATAGGATTAACGAAGCTTGATCTTGATAAACTATTTAGACATTCACTATAAAGGTTTACTTTGTTTAGCTATATTTGAATAATGTGGTTGACTATATTTGACTATTAATATTAATCAATAATAATAGTCTTTTATGTTTGATCAAAGTTGAAGATCGTTGATTGTCAAACATAGTCAAACACAATTGAACATAGTTGATCATAGTCAAACATAGTCAACCACATTATTAAACAAATGTGTTCTAAATCATATTAATATTAATATTATTAAAATGATTTTATTAAACATTGACTATGGGTGAGCATGGTTTAAGCATGGGTGAACATGGTTTTTTTAACCATAGGTGGCCATTTCTATGTTTAACAATTGTTTGACTCTAGTTGAGCATGATTTTCTATGGTTATCCTTGTTTACCATGTTTAAACATTGTTGACTATTTTTTTACTATGAATGACTATGGTTAACCATCTTTTACCATGGTTGATCATGTTTGACTATGGTTGAACATGGATTGACTATGATTGACTATCATTTAACCATGGTTTAACTATGGTTGATCATGATTGACTATGGTTGAATATGGTTTAACTATGATTAGCCTTGACCGTCCACTATATGTCTCCATGGTTAACACTTGGTAACCAACCTCCATGTTTAACAATTGAAAAATAGTGTCAGTTAACACATACTCGAGGCCATTAAAAAATATATTGGAAACAAATTATTATCAAAATATTTTTAATATTAATATAAGTGTTGTTGTCATTATTATTATTATTATTATTATTATTGATATGTATTAATATTAATGTTAGTAGATGCTACTAATAATGTTATCAATAGCTTTATTATTAATATGAAAAAAAATTGTTACATAGAATATAATAATTACATTAATAAAATATTTATGTTATAACTAATGTAATATTGTTAATGTAATAGAGTATTAATAAAAGATTACTGTAATTATTATTAATATTATTAATATAATTTTCATGATTTTTTTTTTAAGAAAATAGTTATTTTGTTAATGTAATAAAGTATTAATAAAACATTACTATTAATATTATTAATGTTTTTTTCCACTGGAAAAATCATAATCTTTCATTAACTTAGAAAAATTACATATTGTAGATGCATTTTGCATATGCTGTATGTTCTTCTGCCACATGTGGGTGGCTATATATCAATTATGTCTGTTTAGTAGCAAAAAATCATCACACAGGATGTTCTCTGTTATCAGTTATATATATACAGATTGCCACGCAGGGCTTCAGGTTAAAATTTTTATCATCTATGTACAAAAAAGTTCCAAAAATGTATCATTTTCAGATCTGTATCTCATGGGCTGGCTGCCCTGTGATAGTGTGCATCTATGTATGGGTGCTGGTAGTATTGGTATGTATTTGTTCCTCGCTGCTCCTGTATCATCCACTCTCCTCTGGGAAGTGCGGTGGCCTCCTTGGATAGTTGGTCGACACTGCTGTCGTCTTCCCTGTAGATATGTTGACAAGTGATGTCAATAAATTGTGCCTTCAGTAAATTAATATCATCCAAAATGTTGCTGAGAGTGTGTGTGTGGCAAACAGTATTATTGTTAAACCAATCAATGACAATCTTCGAATCTCCATATATATGAATATGCATGCAATTGTGCCCCAATGCAAAATGCAAGAGATGATGGAGGGTAATGATCTCAGCAAAATTATTTGTGCCAGCTCCCAACCCTAGTTTAGCTTTGTAGAAATGCTCATCATTGATGAATAGTAGAAAACCTCCCCCACAGCCCTGCTGTTGGGCTGCGCCATCGAAGAATGCCCATGGGGTGCTATGATCTATTTGAGGAGGGTCACGAGGTCTTCGAACCTTAAGCTGTGGCGGCTCAGGCGTCTCATGGTAGGCCGATATGATTTTGGCAGTAAGATGCGGCCACTGCACAGGTTTATCTTCGAAGATCATTCGGTTTCGTGCAAGCCATAGGTACCAATAAATAATGATAGGCAGGCTTTGTAACTTGGAGTTTTTGTGATGGTAAAACCAAGTTTCCCAGGTTCGATTAATATCATCGCCCTCCCATTTTCCGGTGTGTTGAATAGAGGATGATATAGATTGCCATATAGACGTTAGTGCAGAACAGTTTAAGAACAAATGAACGCTCGATTCGGAGTTATGTTTGCACATGGTGCACCAGGTCGGTCCATAGACTGCACGACGCATGAGGTATTCCCCAGTAGGGACAACACCCTTTAAGATACACCAGAAAAATAGCTTTTGTCTGGGGGGAGCAGTGAGTTTCCAAATAGAGTTCCACCAAAAAGAGATTGTGTCCGAAACCTTATGCGATATCAGAGTATGATAGCCAGACTTTGGGGTGTATACTCCGTTCTCCGAATGATACCATACTAGCTCGTCTTGCCCTTGGTTGATCCTTATATGCAATTCTGATAATGCATTGATATATGCCAACCAGTCCTGATTCCATAGTGGTGGTATACTGATCTGATTTGCATTTTTCCAACGCTGTTCAAAAATGGAAGTGTTTTGTGGATCAGCAATGTCAGCCAGAACTTTAATCCCCTGTGAGTGAAGATGCCGGATGAGTGCTTCAGGAAGAATGTGCCTGCCGCCGCTACCATTCCAAGGATCCAGACCAATACGGGCCTGTGTTCCATCATTGATTTTCCATACCAGATTATCCCTGATAAGAGTCATAGAGTTAAGAAGCGCTTTCCAAACTGGTGATATACTAGATTTTGGCCAGGTAGGGAGGCGAATCCAATCCAAGATATTGAGGGGCGAGATATATTTGTAATATGAAATATATGTCTAGAGGTTGTTTCAAGTGAGTAAGGTCCACCCCATTTTAGCCACAAGGGCTTGAGCAAAAGTAGGGAGATCTTTAAGCCCCCATCCACCCCATTTCTTTGGAGTGGCGATCTTCTTCCATCCAACCCAAGCGAATATGCGCTTTTCCTGATTCCCATTCCACAGGTATCTATTGCAAGTTTGCTATAGCCTGGCCAAATTAATATTATTAATGTTATTAATATAATTTTTATGAATTTTTTTTAAGAAAAAAGTTATTAATAATTAGTATTAGTGTTATATACTTGTTACTAATATTATATAAGCGTTAATATTAATATCTGTAATTTAATATTAAAATATTATTAATAATAATGTTTTAACCATTACTTTAATATAAACACTAAAGTTATTATAAAACTTACAATAAAACAAACTTATAATCCATTTAGAAGTTTGTTTTTTAACAAGTTTTCTTTTATTGTAAATTAGTTATATTAAAAACATTTACTGTTAAATATGATTAGATTATTAATAATATAAATAAAAATATCATGAAATAGTATTTCAATAATAAAAATAGAACTACTATAAAACTAAAATTATTATAAAATCAATTTTTCGGCAAACATAAGTAAAAAAACATAATATTATTATAAACCCACTCACATAATAAAACTTAAAATTAAAAATTAATAACCTAAAATAATAAAACTTAATATAATTATAAAACCAGCGTAAAATTATTATATTATAAAAGTATACATTACTCTATTATAGAAGTGTTGATTAATATTTAGATTTAATATTATAGTATGATCATATAATGATGCAGGAGCATACAACTCAGCAATTTCATTATGTTTTAGTTGACTTAGGGGGTTTTGTGTTTTCAAGGAAGTTGGATTCCTATGTATGTAATTATTAATGTTTTGAGTGGTTAAAGTAGGAATTAATTAGATATTGTGAGGGTATTTGTAAATGCTCTCGAATATAGGAGAACATGGGTGATTAATGATGATGAGAGAGTTAGAAATCAATTGTAAGTCTTGGACTAGAAAGTGGTTTCATGATTCGAGGAGCTAGAGGATTCTTAGGGATAAATAGGAGTCAAAAGTGGATTTGAGGATATTTAGGATTTAGTTCAACGGATTACGGATCTGAACAAGAATTAGTTCAACAGAACCTTTTGTATAAATGTAAGCCTAAAAGGGATAAAGAGTCAGTAGTTAGAGAATGAGTTAGAGAGTAGTTAGTTAGTCAGACTGTAAGCCTATGGGCAAGATAGGAACAAAGCCCATTGATACAGAAAATCAGGCCAATGAAAGAGTTCCTGTGTAAATACATGTTTATTAATACAAACAAATCAATTCCGAGTTATGTGTGTGTATGGAGTAAGTTAATTGTAATCTGTGTGTGAATTAGAGATTCTGTATCATATATATATGCAGGTGGAGTTCGGGCAGAAGGGAGGCGAAATACAGAGATGAGTTAGAGAACAGCTTCCAACTACGGTTGGGTAAAAGTTGTTGAGGCAACTCCTTAGTTGTGATTGTGGGTAGAGTTGTCTTAGAGATAACAATTCTAGCAAAAGAAATGTTGTGTAGAATTTATAGTTAGTAAGAGGATCGAGGAGAGGACCATAGATCTTGTGTTATGACTTTGTGTACATTGGAGGAAGCCTTTAGTGTTACAGTGGAGGTGGAGGAACATAAAGGCGTCAGTGGAGTTAAGTTAAGGGGAGAGTTGTGGCAAAATAGTGAAGGACCAGAACCATGAAGGAAGTCGAAACCAAAGTAAAGAATTCTGGAGGTAGGAGAGAACAAATTCCTTTGATTGTAGTTGAAGTCCCGTAGTAAATATTAGCCATCGATCGCAAAAGACAATGCTCACGTCATAGTCAACTGTGGGGTTAAGTTGGTTGATAACCCGCATGCTAGTTGAAGGGTCGCAGATCGTAGGATTTAAAGGCCTCATCATCCAATGGATATCGGGTCATAAAGAGATCGAGCTTTAACTGCAAAGGAGGACCCGAACTTCTATACATCAAGGGTTTATAATTCTCATCGCCTCCATAAAGGTATTAAATGTCGTTTAAGTGATCCACCCAATATTGTTATGGATCGTCAGATCAAGCAGATCTTGATCAATGGTTATAAAGCATCAAATTAGTTTGTTGATCGGGAAAAATTGCAGCCATCGGATCAAGGATAAGATCAACGGTGGATAAATATTGCGATAAAGAAATTGGAAAAGGTGGACCCGAGGAGGTTATAGGAGCAGTTTTAATTTATTTGAATTCTGATTGCGTTGTTACATGTCCCATGCGAGAGGCAATGAAGGCACATGATGGTGTGATGCGATATTGTGACAGCCATTGATCTGGTGGGCAAAATCAATGGTGGAAAGGGTAATCGCATATCGCAAGACGAGAGTTTTGAAGGCACAACTCTGCAATTGCAATAAAGGATTAACTAAGGGCCAGACTGGAGTTATTTATTAACTTGTTCCACATGAGGGTTTACTTAAAGAGCCTTAACCTTACTTTATGAAGGTTTGACCAAACAGGTCATTCAAATTCATGGGATAGACGAGATTATGCATTTTACTGCATATTGTGCATACTGTGGGTATCATGGGTCATTCTTGCATCATATAATAAGTAATAAAACCTAATATTTATATAAACGTAAATTAATAAAATGTAATATTTTTAATTGCTATTGGTAAAACCTAATATTATTAAGTGATATACAGTATTGTTAAAATCTACGTCTATGATCACACTTGGGTGAAGATGATCCATTAAACACAATGAAACTAAATGCAATGATCCACTCGCCAATGGTGAAGTAAAAAATCCCACTTGTCAATGGTGAAGTTAAAGGTTCCTTTAACCACATGTAGTCATACAGAGAAATGTGAATGACAAAGCACAAAGACTTTACAAATCCAGTTATGATCCACTCGCCAATGGTGAAGTAAAAAAGCCCACTTGTCAATGGTGAAGTAAAAAGTTCCTTTAACCACATGTAGTCGTACAGAGAAATGTGAATGACAAAGAACAAAGACTTTACATAATTCAATACACCCAAATCCAGTTATTATTGATGTAAGATACATTTCACTATGGTTGAATACCGTTGTTATTAATCCTTATACGTGGTTAATTGGAAGAGTGAGGAAGTTATTATTTGAAATTCGATTTATTGATTTATAGGAGATGAGGAGAATATGTTAGCAATTTTTATTCTTAATCATATAATTGGAATATGTAATTAAGAAAATGATTAATCTTTCCACTTTCAATAATGGGATATTTATTAGCTTAAATATTTTCTAAACTTAAACTTTTATATATGATTCAAATGGAATGGAATGGAAGCCTTGGATTTAAAGGAAATGATTCAATTTTTTCCAATATAAATTTAACATGTAGCACAAAGAAAGCCTAGAATGTAGTTAGTATATCAAGATAATGATGAAGTGAACATACTGAACCTTCAAAATCTAATCATACTTTGAAACCTTAAATACGTAGGTAAAGAACATTGATTACTCCATTACTAGAGTAACGGGAGTTGTTTAGGATTCATGAAGAGAAGACTAAAGATTACTAAATTGTTGGAAATGTTTTAGAAACATGTGTAAAAAATTTGAAATGGTTTTCAATGCCATACAAGTGTTCAAATATGTATGTACAAATATGTATCTAAAATAACAATAGAAAAATTTGTGGATTTTTTTAGATCTCATATAAATGATTAATATGGAAAAATAGTCCTTTGAACATGCCTTGAAGACTTAGGATTAATTTATAAAGCAAATAGAGAGAGATTAAAGACTAAGATAATCATCAAAAGAAAAAAGAATAACCCCATGAATTTTCATGACAACAAAATAAGTCTAAAAAATATTAAAATTAAAGGGGCAGAGGTGAAAAATGGATAGACCAATCTAAAATCCAATGTTACTACTATAAATATATGGTGATTATGAAATTCAATGCACAAATAAATAGTTAGACCCAAACAAGAACAAAGTTAATGTCTCCAACACTAAAGAAGGAAAATTTGAGAGAATGTTTGTAACACCCCTCCATTATATGTAACACCCCATCAATATCATGTCAGACCAAAACTAGACTCAATTGTAACAAAAAAGCTAAGGCTTAGGGGTAAAAATGGAAGTAAATATTTTATTATCAAATACATAAAGATAATTTAAACGCTTAGAAAACGAGACACCAAGAGATGAGATTCTTGCAAAATTAAATCCCATTGGTGAATGGGAATGGATAATTCTTTCATGATAAGACTTCTATAACAAATTTCAGATAATCTTAGTGTAATAGGAGATAAATATCCATTAAGTTTCTTAACTGGAGAAATATTTTGTTTAGGACAAACATAAAAGCCTCGCGGGAGAGAAAGGTGAGCTTTTATGGGAAAAAGCCTAGAAAAGTGGATAAAAAGATCCACAAAAGTCGGATGCCGCTAAAGGAAACCATATCATGAAAGAGGGGTTAAATATGCATTGAAGAGATCAACAAGAGGAACTTGATCAATGGGGAAGAACTCTCAGCTCGGGGGTGAACTGGAGGAAGAAAGTTTTAGGTTGGGTGATGGTGCTCAATTTTCGAAGTCACATTCTTTTAGCTAATGTGGTTTGATTCAATTACATAGGATGTTATGTATGTTGGCTCTTTACTCTTTATGTTGTCGAATACTTAAGCATATGAGTATAATTCCATGTGATATCCTTGTTTAAAAAACAATTGAATAATTATGCATCTGACAACTACTGAATATAAATTTAATCAGAGTTAAATTTAGTGATTGGAGCATAATAGGTGGTTGTTGTATTATGTTAAGGAGGTATGTGACAAATGGTATCGGAGCACAAGTTCAAATATTGAGGCCTATGGGCCAAACCACATTTGTAAGATATGAATGAGTTGTAGGTCCTAACTGGATCCTAAAAAAATAAGAAGTTCCACTAAAGGGTTCGGTCATAAATTTGCTATAAAAAAAATATTCCAATAAGTTCTAGAATTGTGCCATAAGCCATTAGAATCCATAAAGGTTGAAACTAAATCTTAAAATGATGTATTGGACGATGACTTTGAAGCTGAAGTTAATTTTGAGTTCAGGTTGTTTTACTCATGGATGAATTCTAACATGTCTCATGTAAACACAATAGTGGAAGTGAGTAGACGACACGGTTGGACCAAATGTAGAATTGCTTAAGATATTAATTATAAGGATTTTTTTCATTTTCAACAACGAATGGAGAAACAAAAACCATGCATTATAAGAATATTGATTTTCCATTATGTTATTAATCTTGTGGCAAGAAAATTTTATAATACATATGGAATGGTTTATAAACTGTGCTTCATAATTACTAAGGAATTCTTGGTTGTAGGTCAACGAATCTCTAGTACATTAGAATGCAGATGAATCTATTTTTTTTTGAAATCCAAGGAATAGGCCATCAACGCATGCCAAATTTGTCAACATCCACGTCACTCCTGGACATACACCAATCATCCTCGATTGTTAAAAAAAAAACCTACCACTTCTCTTGATAGGTTGATTATACACATTTGAAAACACAGTGAAATTCACGTATTCAAAATCAATTCCCGTCACACTTGGAGATAGGGAAATATTATCTCGTCAACATAAAAGAACCAAATTAAAATCTATGAAATCAAAGCACATGATTGTCACAAGGTCGGTTGACTGTAGAATACTTTGGGAATCAATATCTTGTTATTTTTCATTACTCTTGTTTTGACTGTGTATGCGTAAGGAAAATGTATATGCAATGTCTATTATGAGATATGAATAAATTTGTCATTGGATTCTATTGAATCATATCTACTTATTTAGAACAATGATAGAATCGAAGATTCTCTATCAATTCTTTTTAAAAAGTCAAATTTATATGTTGGTAAATGAAGCATTCAGATACCGAAATTGTTGCAAGTGATTTTATTATGAATGGATATGAAAATCATATTTACAAGAACTATTGAATTACGATATATGCAAGCAGATAAGTGTCGTGTATAAAGCATTGCTGATATCATTTCGTGTATGTCTACCTTATATTAATGGAAATAATGTCTAGGTGATCCGAGATTTGACAATCTTGAAATATGATGTTTGCAATATATATTATACTGATAATATATATAGGAAAAGTGAAGTAATTTATCTGTGGAGACTCCAACCAAATATTTGGTGGTTAAATATATGTTTAGTTAAAAAAAAGAAACCATTGTTGTTTTCTTGGCTGTGTATATGACGTGATTTGTGGAAATTATTCCAAGTTGTTGACGCTTAAATTATATTTTTCTATTCGGAGTGCGAAAATTTTATGGCTCCATGCAATATGTTTGGAAATCTAACAATGAATTGATGAAAGTCAACTTAAAAGTCATTTCCCTCTGCGGCCCTTGTTACTCTCTCAATGCTAAATTGACTTGGAGCAGTGTCAATCAGCACCAGCTCAAATAGTGGGAGGTCGTGACACTCCAGAGATACATCTAAGGCACTAGTATTACCAACCATTGTTATATTTCATAGATATTTCTGCCTTCTGCTCGAAATGAGTTACTTCTTCTGGAGTTTTACAAAACCCCGCGCCATTGAGCTATGTTGCACACTCCATTATGGAATCTTTAGAAATCATTTATTTTTTTGGTATATTTAAAGCACAAAACACCTTCCTAATTGGATTGACGGAGAAAATCCCATTAAGGATTATTTTTTTCCTTTTCGATCCACGATGTCGCTCTTTTTGCATGCCTTATTGATCGATCTGGAGGTGTTTCATGTGCGATGGCTTAACGAGTTGCGCGCATGTATCAAACAACGAGCATACCCATTTGAGAAACAACAAAATTTCTGCGGAATATTCTACGCCCATAAAAGCATTCAGTTTGGATAATGGTTCTCCCTTCTATCACGCCCATAAAAGCATTCAGTTTGGATAATGTTTATCCTTATTTGCACATGGACAAGTCAAACTAACAAAATGTTTTTAGCTTCATATTCTCCTTGCTTGTAATGATACTGGACACAGAGGTTACGCATACATACTGTCTGGTCGATTGTTAGCCACTTGATGGATTGGTAGTTTCTTCAATATATATACTACCCATAGCCATTATTTGGTATTGGTTTTCATAGTCTTCTTTGCTAGAACCATATTAGGGGTCTTCTGCTTTAGTCATTTCCTTTCGAATTCTTCAATAGGTAAGTGTGTTCCAATGGGAAAAGAGATGGATCCAAGAGTTATTTTCCTCAACGTTGTTTTTTTTTCTACTTCTTTCTCTCAGCTATGATGGCAGAGGGTCGATAATTTTCAGCTAAATTGACATGAATGTACCCTTGGCTGTGGGTAACTGGTGAGCTCCAGTATTGCAACAACGATGCTGCAACTCCTGGGACTCCCTACTTTACTTTTATCAACACGGTAGTTCGTAACAAACTTGGAAGCGACGATGCTATATGCACAAGTACTAGCTCTTACTGCAGATTGTCACTTGATCAACTGGCACAAGTTTGCTAGGAGCTTAAGCCAACTTCTATGAGTTCTTAGAAGAAGCTTTTAGTTGTGATGGATGGAAGCTAACTCAAAAGAGGCTAGTCTACTTGCAGAATGAATGATGAAAGCTAAAAGGAAATGAAAACCCTAACAAACCCTAGTTTTACTGACTAACCCTACTTGTGCAAGAAAAGAGATGTACAACTACTGAAATGGATGCCATGGACTATTGTAGAGGTAAAATACATGTGTTTAAGCTACTTTTGAAGGAAAATATGGAAAAATCATCTTTTTGTATTCTTGAACAATTTTATACAGAATTATTATGCATGTGTTTTGACTATTTTTGACTGTGCAGAGGTTTATTGGCGAAAGGAAATGGAGTGGGTGTTTGCAGGGGATTAGGAAGGTGTGGAGAGGACCTAAGGGGTCCCTAACACCCTTCTGGAGATTTCCACCATGCTCAGATCTTGAAAAATCGCTCGCATTGTCTTCTATAAGAGGCTGCAGGGGATCTATAGGAAATTCTACACGAACATGCCGAAAGTGGTTTTTAAAGGATTGATGGTGGGAAAACGGTGGGAAAACGGTGGGGAAGTGGAAATTAAGGATGGATAAGGATGTTAAGAGGTGCAGGACCTGGTAAATGAAGCTAAGGAGTGATGAAGATGGTTGGATTTTTTCAAGGATGGAGAAAGTAATGTTGCACAAAAATGTAGAAATTAGGGCTAGTTGGGAAAGTGAGGGATTGGAGCAGGTTGTATGATGGAAGAAGGGTAGGTAGGAATTCATTACAGGTGTTCTACACATTACTTTCCAAAAACTAATCCGAACAAAGACAAAAAAATAGAGATGTATCTACTTTGACCTAATCTACTCTTAGAAACCAAAAATATGATGAACAACAATTTGTAAACAGAAAATCATGTAGGAGAGCTATGGAAACTAAGCAAGAACAGATCTAAACATGAAGACACAACTGATATCAATTTTTCCAATTCAAAATCTAACACTAGCAATTGCATTAGAAGGCAAAAACAGTATTTTTGTGGCAACAAGTGTATCTTGGTCTCACTTCATGATCCCAAGGAGGGAGAAATGAGATCAAGGACTACTTTGTGTCCTTTTTGTGGATGTTTTCTATTACCAAACTGTCAGATCAACCTGAAGCATGAACAGCTACCTAAATCATCAAAAACAACTTAAGTAATGAAACAAGATTCTACCCTAAATAACAGAAATTATTCTAGGAATGCAAGAAAAACACATAAAAGTTCACAAAGGAGGTACTGGCACTTAGGTTGGGCCCAACCCCAAGAGCTACAGCCTCCTAAGAAAGATCAGAGCTGGTGCAAAGCAAGATTCATCTTCATTGATCAAAAAATAATAGTTACATCCCACAAACTGTCTACAAGAGGAAGCTCAAAAATGTCCTGATACAGAGCTGCACTAATGTGCGAAAATAGACCAACAAAATGACTAAAATACCAAGGCTTGAAGCCTTCCTATGAAGCCAAGTGTCCTCATAAAGATAAGCTTGACAAAGGTAAGGAACCAGTTGGATGGAACAGAAAATAGAATGTAAGTAAGAAGAGCTATTATACACATGAAGAGAGTGATGGATTTTCAAATAGTGATGAAGATGAACAATGTAACAATTATAGACTTTTGATGGCTTTTGAAGATGATGATTTCTTGGATGCTATAGATGAAGAAGGGCTTTATGAAGAAATTTCTAAACTTAAAATTTGTTTAGAAGAAAAGAATATGATTATAGATACTCTCACATTCCAACTTGCTGAAAGGGAAAAACACAATGAAAAGTTAGAATGTGAAATTGTGGGACTTAAAAAAGATATTGAGAAAACAAAAGCTCTTAATCTTAGATTTGCTAAAGGATCGGAAACTTTAGATGAGATTATCAAAGTGCAGCGTTCTCCTCTAATCAAGACAGGTCTTGGATATACTGAAGAAGCATCTCAAGCACAGAAGCCATCCACTTCCAAAAGTTATCTTGATGTAGCAAGGAGAAGTGAACAGGTTGACAATCGACAGCAAAGGCATAATGTAGATCACCAAGTAAATCAGGGACAATTTACTTCAAGAATGAAGAGAGATCACCAAGTAAATCGGGGGCAATCTACTTCAAGGATGAAAAGAAGCTACAACCAACCACAGGTAAATCATTCTCAATTTGCCTTAAGAATGGATGTCAATGGAAACTACAATCATTTGGTCGATAAGTTTGATAATCGCAAGAATTTATTCAATGGCCAATGTGTCTCTTGTCATAAATTTGGACACAAAGTTGCTCAATGTGTTGCCTACAAGACCATCATGACTAGAGAAGCTCAAAAACAAAGGAGTATGACTGGGATCATGAAAAGGACGTACAATAACTTTTCTGCTCTTAAAAATGAAATAGAATGTTCTATTTGTAACAACTTCGGTCATGAAGATTCTAAATGTAGGAGTAGGTTTCGACAAACAACTCAAAAGGAGCAACCTTCATTGAGTCTCAAAACATGGAGAAAGAAAGAACCGCAACCAAAAAGATGTGGTATAGCCTTAGATGCGGAAGGGCAGGAAAATCAGTGGTACATCAACATTGGATGCTCGAAACATATGACAGGTGATAAAGAAAAACTTCAGTCATATAGTGCCTTAGAAAAGGAAAGAAAGGTCTCATTTGGAAATGACACCCCTGCACTCATAGAAGGTAAAGGTTCTGTTCTTTTGAAAGAAAAGGTCAAATCTAGAAATGTTATGTATGTTGATGGCTTAAAGCATAATCTATTGAGTGTCAGTCAAATGTGTGATCAAGGAAATGAGGTAATATTTCGATCAAATGGATGTATTGTTCGTGAGCTTGATATAAGAGAAACAGTGATCAAAGGCATTTAAGAACTCCAAGTAATTTATACATGCTCAAGGGAGGACAACAACAATGCTATCTAAGAAAGAATGATGAACAATGGCTATGGCACAGAAGATTGGGGCATCTAAGCTTCTCTTAGATAAGGAAAGCATGCAAATATCAGGCGGTTCGTGATGTCCCTGACATCAG
Organism: Pinus tabuliformis; assembly: GCA_031772625.1. Lineage (NCBI taxonomy): Eukaryota > Viridiplantae > Streptophyta > Pinopsida > Pinales > Pinaceae > Pinus > Pinus tabuliformis. Next base: position 964,213,735 of record CM062811.1, read on the forward strand.
AATTCCAGACAATACAATATGCAAATCATGTCAGTTTGGTAAGCAAACCAGAACTAATTTCTCTGAGAAGGAAGGATCGGCTAGTAGGCCACTTGAACTTCTCCATACTGATGTATGTGCTCTATCTAGGAAAAGATCACCTCGAGGAGAAGAATACTTCATATTTTTCATTGACGAATTTTCCAGGATGTGTTGGATAGGATTTTTGAAGCATAAAGAGGAAGCTTTTGAAAATTTCAAAGCATTCAAAGCCTTGCTTGAAAATGAATCAGATCACAGAATCAAATGCCTCAGGTCTGATCGAGGAGGGGAATTTACCTCAGATGATTTTTTCGATTTTTGTGAAGAACATGGAATAGGAAGGGAATTCTCTACTGCAAGGACTCCTCAGCAAAATGGAGTAGTGGAAAGGATGAACAGAACGGTTCAACAAATGGCTCGTGCTATGCTTGGTGAGTTTGGAACTCCCGCAACCTTCTGGGGTGAAGCTGCATTTGCTGCAGTTACTATTCTCAACCAGACAAACGTCCAGTTGAACAACACTCAAACTCCTCATGAACTTTGGTATGGTAAGACTCCCATGGTAAAATACTTCAAATTCTTTGGAAGCAAATGTTACATCAAAAGGACTGATGAAAACCTTGGCAAGTTTGAACCTAGAGCAGATGAAGAAATTCTCCTTGGTTACACTCCCCACAACAAAGGATATAAGTGTTACAATAAAATACTTAGAAAAATTGTTGAAAGTATTGATGTAGTGGTTGATGAAGAAGGAAACATTCCTAGGCAGGTAAAATCCATAGATTTCGAAGATGATGAGGACTATCCTTCAACATCAAATCAGACTTATGATGAAGAGGAAACCCATGAGGAACCAAAAGAATAGATAAGGATAGAAGAAAAGACTCGATCAAGGTGCGTTTAGAAGAATCATCCAGAAACTCAAATTTTGGTGAAGAAAGAGGCAGGTCTACAAACAAGAAGAACTATCTCAGAAGCTTCAAGCTATCTAGCATTGCTTTCCTCCACTGAACCACGAAATGTAAGTGAAGCATGCAAAGATGAATGCTCGGTCAAGGCCATGAATGAAAAACTTGAGCAGATTGAAAAGAATAACACTTCGGAGTTGGTTCCTAGACCAAATTATAAGAATGTCATAGGAAAAAAATGGATATTCAAAAACACGCTAAATGAAAATGGAGATGTTATTAGAAACAAGGCCATACTTTTCTGTAAAGGGTATGTTCAACAACAAGGTATTGACTTTGAAGAAACTTTTGCACCGGTTGCCAGGCTTGAAGCCATAAGAATGTTCCTTGCTCTTTCTAGCTTTCAGAAGTTCAAAGTATTTCAAATGGATGTGAAATATGCCTTTTTAAAAGGAGACTTATAAGAAGAAGTGTATATTGAGCAACCAAATGGATTCATCCTTGGAAACGATCCAAAACTTGTATGCAGACTTAAGAAGGCACTCTATGGTCTTAAATAGGCTCCAAGGGCTTGGTATTATCGTCTAGATAAATACCTCCATCAACAAGGTTTTTCAAAAGGATCAACAGATAGCAATATATATATATATATATATATATATATATATATATATATATATATATATAGATATGAATTGATAATGTGATAATACTTGTTGTGTATGTTGATGATATCATCTTTGATAGCATTGAAGAAGCCATGAGTCAAAACTTTGCTTTGGTGATGCAGAAAGAATTTGAAATGTCCCTGCTTGGTGAGATGACATATTTTCTTGGTTTACAAGTCCAACAAAATAAAGACGGTATCTTTCTATCACAAACCAAGTACCTCAAGCAGATCTTGAAGAAATATGGCATGGAAGATTCAAAACCAATATGTACCCCTATGGTAACAGGATGCATCCTCAGCGCAAATGATGAATCAGCAGCAGTACATCAACCAACCTATAGATCCATGATTGGTAGTCTGCTCTATCTGATAGGTACTTGGCCAGACATCATGCATGCAGTGGGAATAGTTGGAAGATTCCAGGAAAATCCAAAAGAAGTACACCTTCAAGCGGTTAAAATGATTTTCAAATATCTTCAAGGAACAAAAAACTATGGCTTATGGTATCCTAGAGATACATATCTCACACTTCATGCATATACAGATGTAGATTGGGCAGGAAGCATGGATGACAGAAAAAGCACTAGTGGTGGTGCATTCTTTATGGTTTCCAGATTAGTATCTTGGTTCAGCAAGAAAAAAAGTTCTATTGCTTTATCTACAGCTGAAGCGGAATATGTGGCTGCTGCATCTTGCTGCACACAACTCCTTTGGATGATGCAAACTCTGCAAGACTTTCAAATCACTTTTACTCCACCTATCTCCATTTTATGTGATAATACAAGTGCAATCAGTATTTCAAAGAATCCAGTCATGCATTCAAAGACCAATCACATACCTATCAAATATCATTTTCTCCGGGAACAAGTGCTTGAACAAAAGGTCAAATTGGAGTATGTTCCCTCCAAGGAACAGGTTGCTAATATACTCACCAAACCATTGCCCAGGGAGACATCTGAATACCTCAAATAGAAGCTGGGAATAGTCGATGCATCATCTTGCTGTTGAAACTTATCTGTTTCAGAGAAAAGTGGTTGTACGCGAGTTTCATGAGGAGCATCCACATACATACACTGATTTCAGTGGATACAATCGTGTATATGTTGGTTTGAAGGAAATCAGTGGGCTAGACTCAGGATGAAAAGAGTTTGATATGGGTCTGATAGAGACCATCTGGCACAGGTTCAGGGGGAGCATATACTTCTGATAATGCATTGTTGGCATTCTCTTAGAAGATCTTGGTTCAATTTCACTGTTGTTTTTGTTTTAGGTGGAACAGGTGTAGAAGGAGATCATGGTTGCCGGTCTGAATGATGATTGACAAATGCTGCTAGTTGCTGATGACTAGCATCATCTTGTCTTAGATATTTACTCTCTATGTCATGTATTTCTTTTATTATCAAGGTCATGTAATGGCCTATGTTGGTTTCCCCACTATGCCTGGGATGGATGATGTAATATTCTTGTTTTATCATGTGTAAACTTTTGGTGTATCCCCACTTGGTTCTCCACTTGGTTGGGAAATGGATGTATGTATAGAGTCTTTGGTGATAGGAAGGTCATTTATGATGTATAAAGTCATGTTTCTTCTTGTAGAACATCTTTTTGTAGACCTTGCCTACAGTCAGGGGGAGCATGGACAACACAACAGAGCAGAGATTTCAGCATGTACTCAGGGAGAGCATAACCCTTGCCCTTGATGACAAAGGGGGAGAATGACTTTGAGTGACTTGGGGTTGCCATCAAGTCCAAAGGGCGAGATTGTTGGCATTATGACACAGGTTTGGCGCTATGACACAAGTGTTGTCCTTAATGGCAACTCACTCAAATGACAGATCACAATTCAGGCTCTCAAAATGAAGGAAAAAGAGATATACACAGGTTCCTCTTAACCAAGGCGTATATACGTATGCACGCACTTTCATGCAAAGAAAAGCATGTACGTGTGGGAAAACTTATTTTTGGTCCATGCTATTTATTCCTTGGTATTTGGACCTATGGTTTTGGACCATGGTATCTCGTTTGAAGTGTTGAACCCAGGTATTTGGTCCAAGGTATTGATTCTTTATGGTTTTGGACCATGGTATTGAGTAAGGCTAAGACTATAAGAGGGGAAGGAGATCATTAGGCAAATGCATTCACTCAAGCATTGAATATCTTATGAAGAGCTAGATCTGGAATACTGGTCATTGGGTTATGGTGCATCGCTAGATCTGAATCAAGGAGGAACCTGAGCGTAAGAAGAAGGATAAGTACTATTGATGGATCAAGATCTTAAGGCTTGAATAGTAGTATCTTTGTGTGATTTTGATATGTTATTCTTGGCGCATGACTTGATCTATAAATCTGATAATTTGGGTATAACTGATGTTTGAATAAGTGAAAAAGGTAAATTATCTTTTATAGATCTGTACGCAGGTTCTGCATAGCAGACGCACGTATACACGCTGGTTCATTAATTCAAAACATCATATACACAGGTTGGCCTTAATACAGTAGCGTACGCATGCAGGTTCTACATATTGAAGTAGCGTATGTCTCATGAAATATGTTTTAGCTACTTCTGTTTATTGTTGCAGTGTTCTGGGTTTAGGATTGGTTCTGGTCACTGTTACTGTACTCTAGTTACAGCTTTCTGAAAGTGATTGGTTGATTCAGTATTGGTTTGTATAAAGGAGATTGGTTGATGCAGATATACTAGATGTTTGTTTTTCATGGATCCAGTCTAAAAATTTATGAAACATTTGCCCTGGAAGAAAAGAGAAGGTTGTAGCCTTCTGCTAGTACAAGAGCTAAGGGGGTTGTAGCTCCCTTCCAGGAGAAGCTAGAAAACGAGAGAAGGTTGTAGCCTTCTATAAGTAGAAGCCTGCGTACTGGTATAAGACTGCACCAGTACAAATCCATTGTAAAAAGAAGTTTCTAATTGAAAGAAGATAAAGACGAATTGTAGCAGGTGGTTTTCACCCACATTGGGTTTCCACCTTATATCTTGTGTTCCTGTGTGTAACTGTCTGTTCTGTTTTACTGTTCCTGGTTACTGGTTATATGGTTCTGACACACAGATTAATGATCAACATCTGAAGCATAAATTAAATTATAAGTATGTAAGTTATACGCGAGTTTCCTTATCTGTAGTTGCGTATATACGCATTTTTCACTAACTGAAGTAGCGTATGCAAATCTAATTAGGAAATGAAAAATAATTGACTTGATAATACTAATTCACCCCCCCTCTCAATATTATTTCCAACATAATCGTTATAGAATAAGACCTGTACTAGTCATATTGTAGATAAATAAATTTAAATATTAATAAAAAATAATGAAATATTTAAATATGAATAAAAAATAATAAATCTCAATCCATAATGTTAAACCATGTAAAGGATGCAATTTCTTTTTGGTCAAAAACAAAATAATACTTGGTTTAAGAAATAATGAATGCATAATGCCATAACAACCAAAAGTATAATAATAAGAAATTTTCAATATAACATATCAAACTGAATCAATTTATTTTATTTTCTTTTACTTTTAAATTTTTTGTTTTTAATTTAATGTGTCATTGTATTTATTATAGAGATCCCACACTGAACAAGGATTTAAATGTTTCCACTCATTTACAACCACTACAAAATTTCCTGCATACTAAATTGTAGATCCTCTCGATACATTTATATATATAAAGTAAAAAAAAAGAAATAAAAAAATTTAAGGTATGTGTTTTAAAAGATTTTTATTATATTACCTAGAAATATATTAAAATGTTGATATGCATCGAAACACTTACCTCATGATACGTATCACATTGCCTAGATAAAAAATATAATACACATTAAATAAATTATAACTTCTTTGGAATTATTATGATTACTATTAATTGAGTCGATGGGCTCATCTATAATAATAATAAAAAAAAAAAAAAATGTTGAAATGTAATTAGAAGCTTAAAAAAAATGTGAGTAATATCTCTATACCTTATACTTTTCAAAAATATTTTGAACAGGAGATTTAAATAAACTATTTGAAGATCTATGGTAACTAATTTATGTGAATATCAACTTCATATATATATATATATAGAAAATAATTTGTTAAAATAAAATATTTTAATGTTTCATATATATATATATATATATATATGTATGTAAAATTCAATGTGGGTTACCAATAAAATGTTCGAATAACATATACTTAAAAATTTATTAATAATATTTATTTTTTTTATTTGTGGTATAAAATGTCCCAATGTAAATGTTATGTAAAATATTTTAATATCAAATATGTATATATTATATATCATTTAAAAGACAATATGTATACATCATGAAAAAAATAACTTTTTATGGTTAAAACGTTTATTTGATCCTATATATAAACTCATGGCACATTTTATTTTGAACACCAAAGAAATTTGCACTTGAAGAAATTTGATCTCTGGGCTCATGTTCGATCCATACTTAAGATGGATCTATGTTGGTTATAAAAATATTAGACATATATAATTAAAAAAAAAATACACACAAGTTAACGATGGAGATTCACCCCCACTTTACCATGGATATCCTTAACGTGTAAATAGTCTTTCTTTCAGTACCAAGTGTTAATACCATTGTTAACTACCACCACATACCCATAAAACCATAAAGCATATTCACATGACACATGTTTATCTGATATTTTTTTTTAATTAAACAATTTAATTAAAGGGGTGGACATGACATAATTACTTTTCATATAACTATCAATTTTGTATTTGTGATTACTACTAATTTAATTAAAGGGGTGGACATGACATAACTACTTTTCATATAAATATCAATTTTTTGGAAAGTTTTCTAATTTATTTTCCCATCTAATTTGTCAAGAATCTCACAAGGATTCATTGAAATCACAATTTTGATAGGTGAACTCTTCGCAATCGAAGTGCCCCATGTGTTTTTGAGGGTGCTGAATTATCCATATATGAGTTAAAAAGCACTTTAGACAACACAAATCCAGATTTGGCCACAAACTTTACGCGGCATTTCGGCCAAAAATGTCAAAAACTAGAAAAAGTCGCACTTAAAGACTACAATAATTATTGATACTTCAATTAAAATTTTGCAAGCCTTATTCCAAATAGAGACAACTATAAACATAATAATGAAAATTTTATATAATTTGTTTATAGATCTTGAATTTTATATAATTAGTGGAACCATATAATTTAACTTGCTAGTAAATGTCAATAGGCATCAATCCATTACAAGCATCAAAAGACGTAATAGCATTTGATGTTGTTAAATTTAAAAAACATAAAAACTAACTAAATTATAATTTTATTTTATTTTAAATTACAACTATTCTTGTTATCATGTGTTTATTTCGGAATACAGTTTCTAAAATTTTAATCTAATTGTCGATAAATATTAAATCGATGGTAGGGAATTTTTTTTTTTTGCTTGTTAAGACTAACCTACGTACCCACGGGGGATTTGAACCGGTGACCTATCGCAAGGAGTGCCTTAACAACGCACCCATTCACCGTCAATCCAAAGCCCCGTGGGCAATCGATGGTAGGGAATTAACCTCCATAGAATATTTTATAATATTTTTAGTAATATGCACAAATCAAAGGTTGAGATTTATGTCCAAAATAGTTATCTCATTTTTTCCCTTTTAATTAAATTGATTAATTAAAGAAAATAACATATGAAGAAGTGTCATATGAAATGAGTTTTGGCTTTTCTGTGTATGTGGTATTGATAAGCCATGATATTGGCTCATGGTATTCTAACAAATCCTATTTACACATATGATAAAGTCGAGATAAATCTCCATGGTTAAAAATATTGTTTCTTTTTGTTTTAAATGTATATATGATTAACTTAAATTAAAGCATATTATGATGATTTATTTTCCTTTTCTTTTTTCGAATGCATGCCTTTAACATATATTTTAATTCTTTTTATAATTAAAATAATAATAATAGTTTAAAATAAATTTATAATTTAGTTCATTTTTATGAATTTTTTAACATGAGGTTAGCCTCTTGATTATTAAGATGAATTGATGCATATCTTTGCTTACCAAGCATTTTTATATTATGGATACACTAATATATAATTAAACATATATACATTTTAAGAAATATGAAACAAAAATTTTAAATGTGGCTGCACTAATATATAAGTTAAACATACATACACTTAAAAAAAATATGAAACAAGATATTAAATATGGATATTTACCCTCATTTTTATCATAATAATTTTAATAAGTAAATAGGCTTTGTTACAATACCATGGGCTGATACCATCATTTATCAATACTACACGCCCAATGAACCAGAACTCATGTCAAACAACACTTGTTCATATGACATTTTTTAAAATCAAACAATTTAAATAAACAAACAAAAAAATGACATAAACAGACAATTATTCATCGAGGTTAAATCCCAACCATCCAAGTAACACTCATAATCATATTAAAATTTTATGATAGACACACATCTATGTAACTAACTATAATGAATTCATTTTATTCTAAGAAATTTAAAATAAAAAATAAATATAATAAATTTTTTTGGTTAAATGAATAGTTATACATTTTTTTTTAACCAATGGCTCTAAAATTAAGGAGTATCTTAAAAATAGACCTAATAATCATGTATTCAGATTTCATAAACACATAAATTTAAATCTATTATAAAATAAAAATACATAATAAAATATAAAAATATTAATTCTTTGTATTCAAAATTTCCAATTATAATATTTAATTGTGTGTTTTACAACCCAATATGAGGGAGATGTTGTCACATAACATTACATTTAAAAATAATAAAATAATACTTACATTAACAAATTAAAAAAAATATTAATAACAAAAAAAATGAATGTCTTAAATAAATAAAACACTTCAATTTTTATCTTTTAGTATGAGGGAGATATGTAATTCCGTCACTACTTAATATGAAGCTGACACATTGAATTTAAAATAATTCGCTTGATACCAAACTATGTTGTAACATTTAAAACAAAAATATAATTATTTGATCTAAGACTTTTGTGATCTATAATAATTTATGAAGAAGCTTGCGATAAATTACATAAGAATTGTTTACGGTTCAACATTTCAAGTTCATGAACCTCATCAATAGGTTCAAAATGTTGACCCTAAAAAAATTCATATGTGACTTATCCGCAATATTCTTTAAAAACAAAAATATAATAATAACAAAAAACCATTTTATTTGAATTTTAGTACTACATTTACTTTTAATAAATAAATAAATAAAATAGATTTGTGGCAAGTGGCTCCCTACCCACCAATTTCCTAGGAATTTGAGATTATTCCAATTCTAATAAATTCATATTTTAATTAGATGGGGAAATTATTATATCAGAAAAATTAATTTAGCAAAATGGTCCACTTTAAAATAAGACGTGTAATTCCTTTTTTTTCTCAAGTTAAATTAGATTCATACCAGGTGTCTCTCATCCCACCAATTTCCTAGGGACTTGAGATTATTCCAATTGTAATGAGTTCATAGTTTAGATGGGGGGGTAAATTAATATATAAGAAAATTTTATTTAGAAAAATCACCCATTTTACAATAAGATGAGTAATTCTTTTTTTCTTTCAAGTTAAATTTGACCCATAACCTTTTTATACATGGTTAATGAGGTAAATGTGAGCATTGGTAAGGGATTTTCCTTGCTGCAACAATTTTTTTGTTGCACCAATTTTTTGTTATATTTATAAAGTATAATAAATAACATAATTTTATACCAACTTTAGCTAGAGAAAAATAATATAATTATGTGGATAGGCATGTCTAGGTTGGAAAAGGGATTCAAGAATTTAAATTTAAATATCAATAATTATTTCATGAATAGTTGGTGTTTAACCTCCATAGAATATTCAAGAATATTGTTAGTAATATACACAAATCAAATACTATGATTTATTACAATCTAATTATGCATTTTTGTCTTTTTAATTAAATTCACTAAGTAAAAAAAAATATAAACAACTAATTATTCCATTAATAAGTTCTTTATAACTCAAGATATCATGAAGATTTGTAATTCGTTCAATGTTTAATATGAAATTGATATCTGACATTTTATAATATATTAGTAACAAAAATAATTCAACCTCCCTAGAGAGATGTAATGTTTAAACAAATATTGATAACACAAATAATTTTATATATTATACAAAACAATTGAAAATTAAAATTATATTATAGTTAAAAAATGTTATTAAGTGGGATCCATATTAACCTTACATCTATCAACAATTAAGAGGAATCAAATCAATCTAGAGACTAACCTTTCCTTAGGTTTTGCATTCAAAAATAGGTTTGCATATTGAGAGATTTGATCCCTATCATTCTTGGTAGATCAAGAGTTAAAATGGATCTATGTTGGTATATACTCATAATTAAATTCAATTATTAAAATATAATTTTTCCCCTATGGTATTGTGATACCCCTAAGTATTTGTAAATAAGTTAACTATAATTATTGTGGTTACTAGGGAACTTCATAATTATTATGAGAAATAATATTAGATCTATGTTGGTATATACTCATAATTAAATTCAATTATTAAAATATAATTTTTCCCTATGGTATTGTGATACCCCTAAGTATTTGTAAATAAGTTAACTATAATTATTGTGGTTACTAGGGAACTTCATAATTATTATGAGAAATAATATTGAACTCGAATTGTATTTTATTTTACATGTGTTGAGTTTTGGAATTTATGGGAAGAGACTTGAGTAATTATTTTTTACTAGAAATTAAGAGCAGTTATCTTCCTTTTATTCCAGAGAGTTGAGGAACTCAGTAGGAAGAGAGGAGAAGAAGAGAATAAAAGGGAAGAGAGAAGAGAAAGAGAGGAAAAAAATAGGATGATGCTTGGAGGAAAGCAAGTGGAAAACAATCCAGATCCAGACTTGGTCTGTGATTGAAAATATTGTAGGTTTGACTGAGGAAGGTCTTGATGTGAGTGAATCAAGTGGTACAGGACAAGAAAATTGTTCTGGGAGAAAAAGAAGAGGGGAGGATCAAGACGTAATAGCCTAATCCACATTGGTAGGGAGGAAGATATTACATGTAAATTTTGGAGCCTCTAATGACAGATATGTGCTTATAAAACTATTTAGTAGTATGCAAAATAATAAAATCTTAGTACTTTGTTATTTTGTGTGATCCAATAGATTCTGGTATAAGAATAAAAAAATAGGTTCTAGTGAAAAGAACATGGAAAAACCAATATTGTTTTGTGATTATAATTTAAAGAAAAATGAACATTTGCTTGTTTTCCGTAGAAAAAAAGATTTACAAGACAGAGGTTAAAGATAGTATCATAGTTCCTATTCTTGCAAAAAAAAGAGGTTAAAGATAGTATCATAGTTCTTATTCTTGCCAAAAAAAGAAACACTGTGAGGGAAGGTGTATTCTCTGTGACTAACTGAAAATGGTATCCTGACAAAGACAAGAAACTAAGAATAATTATTGGATTAGTTCCTTTCCTAAAATTAAATGTGCAATGTATAAAAGAAATTGTTTCTCTGTATAGGAAGAAAAAGTGGATCGAACTACGAAAACCTTATGATCTAATGTATTTTTTTATTGAATAGGCCGTGATATTCACAGATGGACAAATAAATGGACAAATAGAAACCGTTATATTAATTATTCAACAAGTTGAAAGTAAACATGTTCAGTATTTTAAATTCAAACAGTGGTAACGAAGTTCGAGGAGGCTGTGAGGGGAGATGGAGAAAACAAGCACCTTCGGATTTACCTCTCAAGTTACCAAGAGGCGGTTCCAGAATGGTAGAATTATGAAATGTAACAAGGAAATGAATACGCTAAAATTATAGTAGTGTAACCATAAATATACATGAACTATGCTCAGAACTCATGAAAAATAATTAATATTAATGGAATCTATGAAGAGTAATGAATAATTAATATTAATGGAACCTATGAATAGTAATGACAACGAAATGATCATCTCTTGCATTGTTAATAACTTAAAAAAAAAAATTGGGTTTAACCTCTCGAGCAAAACACAACATATTGCCATTAAAAGAGATATCATAAGTATAATTTCTCGGCAAAAACAATTATAAATATTTACAAGTTGAAAATAATTAATATTATTTTGTATTAATGGAGAAATGGTTACATAGTTGTAATGTATCTCCTTAGTTTAGGATTTGTTCCTAGAGTTTAGGAGTGTGGTTGCAACTTCCTGATTTCTAGAGTTTTATTTAATGATGTAATCTTTTCATTGATGGTAATAGAGTGTACGAGAGTGATCTCTCTGTTTTGTGAGTGTAGTCTCTAGGTGCAGGCCACATCTGTGAGCTACATCTCATTCTTTTCAATTCTGTTCACATTTTATCTTGGTATCAGAGCTCAGATTAGGTGAGCCTGATCTTTTATCACCTTTGTGGCTGAAGTGACTTTGTAGTTAGCTTCCCTGTGTGGTAGAATTGCCTGTGTGGCTTGAAGTGCCTTTGTGGCCGCGTGTACACAAGAGCTCTGTGCTCAATTGAACAAGTGGACTACAGAACACCTGGCTCGGACTCGGAAATTTTTTTTCCTGAGTAGAAGGGGGTTGGCATGGGTTTCTGGCTTGGGAGCGCGCCATAATTCTAGATTGGCGCGTCTGTTCGGTTATTAAGCGCGCCACCGCGCCAGAATACTGGATTGGCGCGGAATTTAAGGGGGAAATCGCGCCAGACATTTTAACTCGCATCGATTTTATCTTGGCGCAGGATTTTCGCTCGGGAGAGCGCCAACTCACCTTCCAGGGGATCTGCGGGAAGCCTCATCTTCGTTTGGCGATTTGCGAGGGGTGCAGAACGGCGAAGTTGCATATCTATCCGGGAGAAGCAGATCAGATCAATTATGATCAGATCAATTCTTCGGCTATATTGAAAACGCCGAATTTTCTCATCGAAGCGGGATTGCTAGACACTATAGATCGGTGGCAGAGGTGACAGATCGATCTGACAGGTATCGTTTTTTGTTGTCCGGTAGATTCATTTTGTAGATCTGATCAGAATGAGTAATACGATGGAATCTTACCTTCACGAGTATGGTAAACTTGATGGATCTAACTTCACGAATTGGAAGTTTAAGATCCAGACCTTGCTTGAGGGTGCGAATGCTTGGTCCATAGTTACAGGCGATGAGCAGAAGCCGAACGCAGGGCCACAGGAGCAAGATTGGGAAAAACGAGAGAACAAGGCCAAAGTCTTGTTGAAGATGTCCATGAAGGACAGTGTTATCCCCCACATCAGAGACTGTAAAATGTTCGTGGAGATCTGGACGACCATCAAAAGCCTGTATCAGACCGAGAACACTAGTCAAATTATGGCGCTTAAAAGCAAGCTATTTTCAATGAGGATGGATGAAAGGGAGACTGCTACTACATTTGTTGCATGAATTAAAGATGTGAAAGACAGATTGGGGGCCATTGGAGAGACAGTGTCTAACTTTGATCTCGTCTCAATCACATTGAGCGTGATGCGCGATGAATTTCAAATGTTTGTTACTGGATTGGCGGCAAGGGAGAAAGCGCCCACATTTGAAGATCTGACAGGGATCTTGCTGCAAGAGGAGGAGCAGCGGCAGAACCTGAACCCCCAAAATGATGATCTTGCGCTGATGGCGAAACGACGATCATTCAAAGGAAAGCAGTCACAGCAGCAATCAAAGCAGAAAGGAGGAACATCACATAAGAATTCACATTCACATAAAGGTATGCTTGCAAATCATTCTGAAAAGAAATGTTATTATTGTGGAAAGAAGGGTCATATACAGAGTGAATGTTATAAGAAGCAGGCTGATGATGCAAAGAGGAAGCAGGAAAATGCAAAGCACAGAGGATACTTTGTTGAAGAAGAAGATAAAGACTTCAGTCATGAATTTCCACTGTTCACAGTCGACTGTGCCCTTTCAGAATCTAATAAGGACGATATTTGGTGTGTCGATTCTTGAGCATCCTCTCACATGACAGGTAAAAAGGAATTTTTTGATAGTCTTGAAGAAAGTATAAATGGATCAAAAATATACCTAGGAGATGATAGTGGATACGAGATTAAAGGTTATGGGGTGATTTCAGTCAAGTTACCAAATGGAAAAATTAGTCACCTTAAAAATGTTTTATATGTACCTGGAATTAAGAAAAATCTGATATCTGTATCTATGATGGCTGATCAAGATATGCAAGTCAAGTTCTTCAAGACTCATTGTGTGATAAAGGATTGCAGGAATGAAATAGTTGCAACAGGGATGTGAGTTGGAAGCCTATACAGACTGGATGCAAAAAATATACCAAAGCAAGCCATGGTTGCAGGAAGATCGACAACCGAACAACTCTGGAATCAGAGGTTCGGTCACTTGAATTTACAGGACCTCATGTTATTGCAGAAGAAAGGCATGGTTGAGGGGCTCCCTATCTTTCATAATATTCAGTTAAATTGTGATGGTTGTGCCTTAGGAAAAATGCATAGAGAACAGTTTCCTGTGCATGATAGGAGGAAGCAAACAGATATTTTAGAACTAGTGCACACTGATGTATGCAGACCTATGCAGACAAAGTCACTAGGAGGAGCATATTATTTTCTGTTATTTACTTATGATTGCACTAGATATTCATGGGTTTATTTTTTGAATAAGAAAAGTCAGACTTTCCAGTGCTTTATAGAATTTAAAACCTTGGTGGAAAAATAGTTTGGTAAGAGTATAAAAATTCTTCGATCTGATCAAGGGGGAGAATACAAGCTAAGGGAATTCATGAAATTCTGCAAATCTCACGGGATTGTTCAGCAGTATACAGTGCCACACACACCACAGCAGAATGGAGTTGCAGAGCGCAAAAACAGAACCTTGGTGGAGTGCACAAGGAGCATGTTACGAGTTAAGGGTCTGTCTAATATTTTTTCGGCAAAGGCTATTAACACTGCTGTATATTTGAAGAACAAAAGTCCTACCAGGTATCTTGGCTTCAAAAACCCTTTTGAAACTCTATATGGATTTAAACCAGCAGTAAACCATCTAAGAGTATTTGGGTCAAAAGCATTTGCCCATATACCCAAAGCTGATAGGAAGAAATTAGACCCTAAAGCAGTTAGATGCATCTTTGTTGGTTATGGCAGATAATTCAAAGCATATAAATTATTCAATCCTGAGTCTCATAAGACATTTGAAAGCAGGGATGTTGTGTTTCATGAACAGGTACAGGAAGGGAAAGATGACGTTGGTGATGATTGGCACATTCCATTGTTGTTGGAGGAAAGCAGCGAGGATGAAAGAGAGCAGGAGCAGAAAGAAGAGCAAAAAGAAGAACAACAAGAAGGTGATAATGCAAGCCTAGTTATAGCAGAAGAAAACAAATTTGAGGTAAGTCCCCTACCAAGGAGATCAGGTAGGAAGACTCAATTACCATTAAAATTGAGAGACTATGCTTTGATGTCAAAGGTTTTGAACATTGTAGAGCCCACTAATTACAAAGAAGCTAGTCAATTTAAGGAGTGGAGGGCTGCAATGAATGAAGAGATGGAATCAATTCTTAGAAATGATACTTGGGATTTAGTTGAGCTGCCTAAGAATAAAACACCCATAGGATGTAAATGGTTGTTTAAACCAAAAATGAATGCAGACGGAAGTATAGAGAAATTAAAAGCTAGGCTAGTTGCAAAAGGATATTCACAGCAGGAAGGTATAGATTTTGATGATACTTTTGCACTTGTAGAAAAGTTAAATACAATCAGAATGCTTATTGCTTTAGCTACTAAATGTAATTGGGAATTACACCAGCTTGATGTTAAATTTGCATTTTTAAATGGTGATTTAAAAGAGGAAATTTACTTAGTACAGCCAGAAGGACCTGTAAAGCAAGGGCAGGAACATCTTGTTTGTAGATTGAAAAAGGTTTTATATGGTTTAAAGCAAGCACCCAGGTCTTGGTACGAAAAGGTTGATTCTTTCTTTTTAGAGCATGGCTTTCATAGAAGTTTAAATGACCCAAATTTGTATACCAAGTACAATAATCAGGGGCAGATTATTTTGATTTCTTTGTATGTGGATGACATGATTATAACAGGAGATGCAGATGATTTAATCAGAGGAATCAAAAGGCTTATGGCACAAGTTTTTGAGATGAAAGATCTCGGAAGTCTTCATTACTGTCTGGGATTAGAAGTATGCAGAGATACTGGGCAAACTTTTCTTACCCAAGGGAAGTATGCCATAAATCTGTTGGAAAAGTTTGGTATGGATCAGTGTAGATCAGCAGCGACACCTTTGCAGCAGAATCTGAAGTTGAGCAGTGACGATGGCACTAAAGCGGTTGATGCTACAATGCACAGACAACTGGTTGGTAGCTTGATATATCTTACAACAACCAGACCTGACTTGGCATACTCTGTTAGTGTGTTGAGCCAATTCATGTCGAAACCGCTTGAAAGTCACTGGGTAGTAGAAAAAAGCGTGTTGAGGTATCTTTGGGGTACTGTTAATTATGGTATTTTATACACTGACACATCTGATGTTACTCTAGCAGGCTTTTAAGGCTCAGACTGGGTAGGTAACTTGGATGATCGGAGGTCCATCACAGGTTACGCATTCAACATAGGATCCGGGGTCATAGCATGGAGCAGTAAAAAGCAAAGAACTGTAGCCTTGTCATCATGTGAAGGTGAGTAGCAAGCATTGTGTGCAACAACATGTGAAGCGATCTGGTTGAGAAGCCTTCTTAATGATGCAGGAAAAGAACAAAATAATTCTACTTCCATCAAAAGCGATAACCAGAGCACCATTAAATTGGCACACAATCCAGTGTTCCATAAAAACACCATACATATAGACACTCAGCTCCATTTTATCAGAGAGAAAGTACAGTCAAAAGAAATTGTTATTGAATATTGTAAAACTTGTGACAATATGGCTGATATTTTTACAAAGCCTCTTGCATGAGTGAAATTTGAATTGTTTAGAGGGATGTTAGGAGTTTAGGAGAACCCTTTCTCCATTAAGGGGGGAGTTGAAAATAATTAATATTATTTTGCATTAATGGAGAAATGGTTACATAGTTGTAACGTATATCCTTAGTTTAGGATTTCCTGATTTCCTGATTTCCAGAGTTGTATTTAATGATGTAATCTTTTCATTGATCGTAATAGAGTGTACGAGAGTGATCTCTCTGTTTTTTGAGTGTAGTCTCCAGGTGTAGGCCACACCTATGTGCTGCATCTCCTTCTTTTCAATTTTGTTCACATTTTATATTTACATTCAAGCGGAAATAGTTACAGTGGATAGCTGAGGAGGCTTCCACTTTATATAAATAGAACCACGGATTCTATCTCCAACAAAACGAAAGAAACCATGTAGCCATAGTAATGACCACGAAACTAGAAATAGAATAGTAAAAATGAATTTAAGCTTCTAGGGTTTAATCTTTGCTATGTCAAAAACCCTCAAAATATTCACTCAAAAAACCCAATAGTCCATAAAATCACCTAGAGCTCAGAGCCATGAGGTTGAACAACTGTGGAGCACTGCAGAGCCTACTATTATCCATGTTAGGTGTCAGAGTGACCTACCAAAAAATAAAAACACAAGTTGTGTTAAAGCCTACTATTATGCATCTTAGGTTTCAGAGTGACCTACCCGAAAATAAAAACACAAGTTTTGTTAAAGCCTCTAATTACAATTAACCTATCTAGGAACTCTCGGCACTAACTAGCACACGAAAAACAAGGGAAATTTCCTTAAGAAAACCCTGGCATAGACTGATAATTAATAGAACTCATGGGTAGAAACGTTGTAATGAATAAATTGTACCTATAAATGAATGATAGAGTAGAAAATTATTTGTTGAGTGGAAGTGGAGTCGAGGCGGTCGCAGGTAACCTAGAATCCCAAGCAGAGTAGGTTACTAAAGCCACCATAAGCTTGTTGATGATAGATGGGGTTATAGAGAAAAACCCTCCCATGTCAAACGTGAAGAGTGAGAGATTGAGGCAAGGGTTAGGTTTTTCCTATGACCGTGTGTTGAAGGAGCACCAGGTTCAACAGTTGTGGAGCATCCATATGGCGTCTAGGAAGGGTCTGGAACTTGGGGCCAGTTGACCACCATTTTTTTAATAAATTCGAGTGTTATATAGTACCATAACCCATGTTCCATGTGATCATATAATAATGTAATTTTACTTATGGTAAATACATTAATGTTTTAACACATGATTGTATGTGAAAATTTTAATAACCGAGGTAAAAGTGTTTAGTGGAAGCTTGTTGTTTAATTATTTTTGTTTTCTGAGTTGATTAGGGTAATTCATATGAAGTAAAATTAGATGTGAGAAGTGGTATCTGAGATGACTTGAAGTGTTTTATGTTAAATTATAAAACTGATTTATGATGCACCACAGGGAGAAGGAAGTTGATCCAGTATAAGGTGGGAAACAAGGATTATTCCACTTGGAGGATCATCTAGAAGACTAGAGACAACATCGGTACCAGAGGGAAACCGAGAGATGTGGGTTGAATCGGGCAGTGAGGGTTCGAACACAACTGCTATGCTATTGGAGACTATAAAAAAACTTCAGACCGAAATGATGAACCTAAGAGAGGATAATGAAAAGTGGCAATTGGAGCAAGAAAAGATTATGAAAAGTCTTTCACACAAGAAGAACCAATGAAACCCAAATCCTAGTCAGTATGAAGGTGGCAGGGAAGACTTTCATAGACAATAAGGAAATCACTCTAAGTCTGAAGGGGGTCAATCAGGTAATGAAGAGGAATTTGATAATGTGATTAGAGGCAAGGGACAAAAAAAACCAAACTTGGAGTTACAAGGGGAGTTCAAGAAAATTAAACCCCCGAATTATGGTGAAGAAGCGAAGGAGACAACAAAGGCTTGGGTGATCAATATGAATAAATATTTTCAAATATACGAGTATGATGATAATTTGAAGGCAAGGCTGACAGTGTGCCAGTTGCAACGTAAATCCACCTTATGGTGGGAGGAGGTTAAAGCAATTTGAGGTATTGATGAATAAGAGGTTACTTGGGAATAGTTTCATAAACATTTTAAAGATAAGTATTTAACTGAGCGCTTTTACGATGAAAAATCCAAAGAATTCCATGATTTGAAATTGGGACAATAGCCCATTGATGAATTTATAACTAAATTTACTTCCTTGTTCAAGTGTTTTCCCTACCTCTGTGAAGAAAAAGCGAAGGTGCAACGACTTACTAGCAACCTACGTACCTTCATGAAAGAGAAGTTGGAGTTTGATATTCCGAAAACTATGGATGAAGCCATTTGGAAAGCTCGAATTTGTTACCATCAAATGAAACATAAGACATATGGTACTTAGATTTGGTCAAAAAATAAAGGACAAAAAAATTTCTTGAACAACAGAAATGAAAGGACAGCAAGAATGAAGGGTGCAAGATGAAATGGGTCAAACGGACCTCCAATTAAAAGCAACAGTGATTCAGATCTTAGAACAAATTAAAGCAGAGAGAGGCATCTAACAAACTTGAACCAAGTCAAACCGTGAATCCCCCTCTGGAGTGCTCGGGTTGTGAGGAACCCCATTACTACAAAAATTGTCTTAGCCATACTCTGCTAGAATCGGTCGTTAACTTACAAGAGGCTTCTACTGTTGGGAAAGTGGCAAAGAGCATATCGAGGATTAATGCAACTTTGGAAGATAATCAAACTCAGTATCAACAAGCTATGGTGGAGCTTGAAGGTAAGATATTTAGGTACCCTGTTTTTATTTTAATAAAACTTGGTGCAAGCCTAAGTTATATCAGCCCAAAGATAGTCAATTTGTGTCATATGTCTAGCATGAAATGTAGGAATCCTTGGCTAGTACAACTAGCCACAGAAGCTAAAAGAAGGGTAACTGCAAAACTAGAAAATTGTATGACTGATATAGAGGGACAACAAATTAACACAAATATGAACATACTACCATTAGGTTCTTACGATGTGTTAATAGCCATGGATTTGTTGGACCAACAATAGATCATAGTCAATTGTAAAGATAAAACAATTAACTTTCTTACCGACGAGGGTAATATAAAAGAAATGCAAGTTTTTAGAAGGGAAGCCGAGTTACAACCTATTTTGGCCCACCAATTAGGAAAATGTATTCGCAAGGGTTATCAGATCTACGCGGTATAGGTGGGATAAGCCAATTCGAAGGACAGAATAGTTGTCCTCGAGAAGATATCGCTCATCTAATAATTCAAGGATTTATTTCTAGAGGAAATTCCGAGACTGCCACCCAAGACTAATATTGACTTTACTATAGAATTGGTTCCTAGGGCCACCCTCGTTTCTAAAGACCCTTATAGAATAAGTGTTCCTCAGTTGACGTAATTGAAAATGCAACTTCAAGAGCTATTGTACGAGGGTTGTATTCATCCCAGTGTGTCTCTTTGGGGAGTACCAATTATGTTTGTAATAAAAGAGGATGGCACTCTTCGCATATGCATAAACAATAGACAACTAAATAAATTAACAATTAAAAGCAAATACTAATTTCACATAATAGATTATATTTTTTATCAAGTAAAGGGTGTGCAATATTTTCAAAGGTAGACCTACGCTCGGGATATCACTAGATACGTATTAAGCATGAAGATATACATAAAACATCATTCAGAACACATTATGGACTTTATGAATTCGTGGTTTTGCCTTTTGGACTCACAAATGATACAACAACATTTATGAGTATGATGAATGGAATTTTCCACCCCTTCCTCAATAAGTTTGTTCATGTTTTCAATGACGATATTCTGATATACTTTGAGAATATGGAGGAACATAAAGAAAACCTTAGAGTGGTATTACAAATTTTAAGGGATAACCATCTTTATGCGAAGTTTAGCAAATGTGATTTTTTTAAAGATCAAATTCAGTACTTAGGACACATTATTTCCTCTAAAGGGACAGTGGTGGACCCAAAAAAAAATAAAACCATCATGGAATGGTCCACACCAACTAATGTAGTTGATATACGTTCCTTTATGGGGTTGGCAAGTTATTATCGTAGATTTATAATATGATTCTCTAAAATTTCATATCCAGTCACCTCTTTACAGAAGGAGGTCTGAATTTTTAAATGGGTAAACAAATGTCAACAAAGCTTTGAGAATACGAAACAATTACTTGCCACCGCCCCAATATTAAAAGTTACAGATCCTGAAAAAGAATTCATAGTTTGTACTGATGCTTTCCACGAAGGTGTAGGGGGAGTTCTAATGCAAGAGGGTAAGGTGATCACCTATGAATCTTGTAATTTAAAGGAACACATGTAGATGTATTATGCCTATGATATAGAATTAATAGAGTTGGTCCATGCTTTGAAGGTATGGTTGCATTACCTATTAGGGAATATATTTTTGTTGATGATTGGTCATAGCAGCTTAACACATTTATTTAAGAAGCCCAGCTTGACTGCATGGCAAGCTAGGTGGATGACATTTTTGAGTGATTTTGACTTTGAAATAAGACATCATAAGGGGAAGGAGAATCGGGTGGCCAATACGTTGAGAGGGAGATTACATCACATGTATGAAATCTCCTACAGTCAAGTAGAATTTAATTTTTCTGATCAGATTAAAGAAGTTGCCTTGAAGTATCCGAAGTACGAATACCTTTGGAAAAAAGCTAAACTCAGTCAAAATACTGGAATGTGGAGTGAATATAATATCAGCAATGAAAATATACTGACTTTCTGAGGAATAAGGTATGTTCCCAATCAATTGTGAATTAAGTAGTTCATATTGGATGAATTCCATAAGAGTCATTATGTTACCCACCCAGGATATCAAAAGTTTTTTTTTGCAATTAAGAAAGATTATTATTGGCCTGGAATGAGGAAGGATATTGTAGAATACTTAACTAAATTCCTATAATGTTAGTTAGTAAATGTTGAACATCAGCATCCCACCTGATTGTTGCATCCCTTTCCCATTCCTAATTGAGGTGGGACGTGATGAGCTTAGATTTCATAAACAGATTGTGCAAGTCGAAGAAACAAAATGATTCTATCATGGTAGTGTTAGATAAGTTGAGAAATGTTGCCCATTTTATTCCGGTTAAATCTATCTATCAAACAACCTAGGTGGCATATGTGTTCATGAGAGAAATATTTAGGTTTCATGGCATGCCTAGGCTTATTATCTTAGATCGAGATGCAAAATTTACCTTGACATTTTGGAGAGCACTTTTCATGGAATTGGGGACTCAAATTCACTATAGCATTTCCTATCACTCACAAACTATTGGGCAAACCGAGTGAGTAAGTCAAGTGGTTAAAGATATGTTGCGTATGTATGTAATGCAACAACCTAGACAATGGGAGGAATACTTTCGTTTGGTGGAGTTTTCATATAACAACATTGATCATGAGTCCTTGAAAATGATCCCTTATGAAGTTCTATATGGGAAAAGGTGTCGAGTACCCTCTAACTCGAGTAGCCTTGAGAATAAATTAATTTTAGGACCCGATATGCTAGAGGAAATGGAAAGAACTGTGAAAAAAGTTCGGCAAAATTTAAAATATGCTCAAAACATACGAAAGGCTTATGCCAACAAGAAGAGAACTTATCATGAGTTTCAGGTGGGTGATCATTTTTATGTGCGAGTTAAACCAAAAATAAATTCCCTTAGATAGGGAAATTGCACAAACCTGGCACCTCGATATTGTTGGCCCTTTCAAATTTTGGAGAGGATAGGACTAATGGCATACAAGATGGAATTATCCAGTCACATTTGGGTTCATAATGTGTTTCATGTTTCACTTCTAAAAAAACATGTTTATGATCATAGGCACATTATTTATTGGCAAGATATTCAAGTACTCGATTATGTCATAAAGGGTTTTTTTTTTTTTTTTTTAAATTAGTACGTAAAGCATAAAGTAATGAATATGGGTAATTGTGATAGCTCAAACCGGACAAAGAAATTCTAATAGAGCCTTTGTGCATACTCGACCAACTATAAATAATTCTACAAAAGCGAGATATCATCCGTGTTAAACTACAATGGAAATGTTTTAGCCCAAAGGAAGCTACTTGGGAAAACAAGGAATTTATGCATGAGCCATATCCCAGATTGGTTCCAAAGGTTTTCAAAGAAATGAACATGAGGGACGGTGTTCCAATCAAGTGGGGGAGATGTGATACCCCTGTATTTGTAAATCAGTTAACTAAAATTATTGTGGTTACTAGGGAACTTGATAATTATTATGAGAAATAATATTGAACTGGAATTGTCTTTTATTTTACATGTGTTGAGTTTTGGAATTTATGGGAAGAGACGTGAGTAATTATTTTTCACGAGACAATTAAGAGAAGCTATCTCTCTTTTATTCCCCAAGAGTTTAGGAACTCGTGGGGAAGAGAGGAGCCGAAGAGAGGAAAAGCAAGATGCTGCTTCGAGTAACTCCAAAGCTGGACTAAGAGCTAGTGGAAGACACTCTAGATTCAAACTTGGTTTGTTATTTAAAATATTTGAAGTTAGACTAAGGATCGTCTTGATGCCAGTGAATCAAATGCTACAGGAAAATAAAATTGTTCTAGAAGAAGAATCATGGGGGAGGATCATGACGAAATAGCCTAGTCCTCGTCGGTGAGGAGGAAGGTCTTACCCGTAAATTTTGGAGTCTCGACTAGTGAATAATTGCTTATAAAACTATTTAGTAGTATACATAATAGTAAAATCTTAGTAATTTTTTATTTTGTGTTATACAATAGATGTTGATGTAGGAATCAGAAACTAGTGAAAAGGACAATAGGAAAAAACAAAATTATTGTGTGACTATAATTTAAAGAAAAGGTAACTTTTGCTTGTTTTCCATACAAAATAAGATTTACAAGAGAGAGGTTAAAGATAGTATCTTAGTTCTTATTCTTGCAAAAAAAAAGAAAAAGAGTTATTGTGATGGAAGGTATATGTTATCGAGAGAGAGACAAGAAACTAAGAATAATTGTCGTGTTAGTCCATTACTTAGAATTAAATATGCAATGTATAAAAGAACTTATGTGTGTGTATTGGAAGGAATAATAGATCAAATTGGGAAAACGTTATGATCTCAGGTGTTGTTTACTGAACAGGTCGTGTTATCAAGTAGGATTTCATTAAACCATGAAAAATGCTAATTCGTGGATGGAAAAATGAAAGGAAAAATAGAAACACTTATATTAATTATTCAACATGTTAAAAGAAAAAATATTCAGTATTTTTAATTTAGCGAGTGCTAAGGAAGGTCGAGAAGGTCATGAGTCCAACTAGAGAAAAGAAACCCCTCTGGATTTACCTCTCAGAGTTACCAAAGGAGGTATCAGTGACGCGTTGAACACATCATATTTCCATCAAAAGAGAGATCATATGAACATAAATATATTTTTTGGGCAAAAACAAGTATAAATATTTACATTCCAGCAGAAATAGTTACACTGGATAGGTGAGGAGGTTTCCATTTTATATAAACAAAACCACCAATTGTATCTCCAACAAAACAAAAACAACCTTGTATCCATTGTAATGACCAAGAAACTGAAAATAAAACGGTAAAAACGAATTTAAGGTTCTAGGGTTTAATTTCTAAGATGGCAAAAATCCTCAAAACATTCACTCAAAAGCCCAATAGTCCATAGAATCACCTAGAGGTCAGGTTTGTGAGGTGGAACAACTGTCAAACAATGCAGAGCCTGTTGTTATCCATGTTAGGTCTAAGAGTGACCTACCTGAAAATAAAAACACAAGTTACGTTAAAGCCTGCAATTACAATTTAACCTATGGCATCTTACATTAGCAAAGATTCAGTAAGGGAAAACTACCGAGTAAGCATAAATAAACCTTGGCATCCTACAAGCCTATGAAGCAGATCATAAATGCCTAGGAACTGCCACCACTAACCAACAAACTGCAAACAATGGAAATTTCCTTAAGCAAACCGATAGAGATACTCATAATTAACGGATCTCATGGGAAAAACTCTATAATGAAGAAATCATACTTGGAAACGAATGATAGAAGAGAAAATTGTTTTTTGAGTGGAAGCGGTGTCAAAGTGGTCATGGGTAACCGCGATTCACAAGCGGAGGAGGTCACTGGAGACATAATTAGCTTGTTGTTAATAGAAGGGGTTGCAAAGAAAAACCCTCCTATGTCAAACACCAAGAGTGAGAGACTGAGGGAAGGGTTATGTAAGGACCTCCGATTGTGATTGCGGCTCACGGCGGGCGCGCGCTCCTCCGATTAACGAAAGCGACTAAGTGTTGGTCGCCATCGCACTTGGGCACACGTGGTAATGAGCGTTCGGAAGGTTATGTATATGCGGTGGATGAAAGGCGATTGGCATACCCACGAGCCGACGGTGGATAACCAAGGTGAGGGGCGCTCATGTTATAATTTATGAGGTCGGCCAAGATGGAACGCACGTCCATTGGTGCGTATATATTGGTGAGGTCTGCGGTACATTTCAACGAACACTTCGCTCTTGAAGAGGCACGCATAGACAAGAGGAAAAAGTGCGCAGTCTTGGTTGGTTAATGTGCATAACTCATGCACATAGTTTGGAGAAGGCGCAGGAATACTTCTTGGTTGGTGGTCAGTGCGGTATTAGGTAAAAGAGTGCGGTTGTGCAGTTTTGTGTAGGACTTGGCTAAGGGATCTTTGGTGGCTCGGGTGAGCACCTCCCTTCGTGCAAGGGTGCACAAGATGTTGTAAAAAGGCAGGTGGCCTGTCTATTGTAAAATTGGTTAAGTGTGAGACTTGGTTCGGCCAAGACACACTGTTGTATTGTAAACTGATATTCTTAATATATTGTCGGGCAGACTTTCTGGGAGTTGCCCCTCCCTTTGTACTTGCTTATTGTTGATGTTCTCGGTTTATTGTTCATGGTTAATAATTGAGAATGGTCTTCGCTAAAGTATAAAGGATAATGCTTTATTCAGTTGCAAAAACATAAGTTAAGTATGTTCATGTTGAAGTAGGCGTAGTCCACGGGTGTTAGTATTGTTAAAAAGAAAGCGCTCGGTGGTGCCGCACCTCGCTACAAGCGGTTGGAAGATCACCGCAGGTGTAGGGGCGTGACAGTTGGTATCAGAGCTCGGTCGGAGCTGGTGAGCAAAGGTTGCTCGTGACAGTGACAAGGGTACTTGCAGGTGAAGGAAACCATTTCACACGAAGTGGAACAAGGGCTGGTTCAGGTTGCAGGTGACTTGGTAAAGATGTCTATCTTGCAAAAATTGGGTTATGCATCCTTCGAAGAATTCGAAGGGAGTCTACTTGAAGAGTCAGAAAGAGTAAAACAAGGATTTGTAGAATGTGGCAAAAGGTTGTTTGAAACAAAGGATGCTCTTCGTGCCTTGGTTAAGGAAGGGATTTCTGATAGAGGGGAAGCTCTTCGACTTGCAAAGGAAGTAGACTTGATTGAAGCAGAACTCAAGGAGCTCAAGATAAGAAAGGAATTGAACCAAAAGGAAGTGAGGCATCTCCTAGCCTTGAAGAGGAAGGTTGAAGCTAAGGAAGAACTTCTTCAACTTGGTTGGACAATAGAGCAAGATGAAGTTGCAGATTGTGCTAACAAGGAAGAGGAAGCCATGGTAGATGAATATGTTGCAGACATGATTACGATGGAGGAAGAACTTGAGGCTGATCAAGTTGAATCAGGATCGTACAGTTTGTCAACATGTATGGATGAGGTCACTCACATGGAGGAGCCTCATGATGATGAAGTAAGTGATGATACTTGTGTTTCATTTGGGAATTTGGGAGATGGACCGTGTGCAGGAAAGGGCAAAGCCAGCTTGCCAATGCTAGGGAGGATCTCACCATGGATGGCTAGGATGGAACCTTGTATGGAGAAGCAAGGATTGTTGATTGTTGCAGGGCTTGTTGGGGTTGCTTGTGACCTTGTGATGAAAGGTGCAAGGACCCGTGACAAAGGTGGAACTTGATGATCATTGTGGAGGATTGGGTCATGCTTTAGCCACATGGAGAATTGGCTAAGTGCCCGGCATGACTCATGGACAGATTGAGGAGGGCACACACTTGTGATGTTTTGGGTGGACTTCTCATGGCCGAGACCAAGAGGTAGTCTTGATGGACACTTTGGTGGAGGAGCTATGGTGGAGGGACTCATGACATGATGATGCAATGATGGGATGGTTGAGTGACCGAGTTCACCAAACCGAAGATTGAGGACTTGGATGGAGTTGTGAGCAGCGATGGAGCATTCCTACTACATGTGGAGCTGAGGCATATTGTATGCTTGCTGAGGTGTTGGTTGGGGATTGCTTATGGAGCTCATGATGACATGAGATTGTTGTGACTTTTAGGGACTTCATACATGGTGGACTTAGAGGATTTGATGCATTGAGGAACTGAGGTCATGTGACTTTGATGCAGTATGGGATGTATGCTCCCAAAGTACATGTATGGGCATGGCTTGGAAGAGTGACTTGATGTAGAGGATAGGTATGAGGCACTTTGGAGTGATGGAGTTACAACGATGATGATGATGATGCTTTGGTGATACACTTGAGCACGGGTTGAGCCGAGACTCAACTACTTTCTACACATGGGAGCTTATTTGATCAAGGATCATGGGCAGCACATGGATAGATGGGACAAGTGCATACTTGTTTCTATGAAGACTTGAGGATGGCACATTGCAGATGATGAAGAGAGCTTCATGGACCTGAATGGGGCACATCAAGAGTCGGTCTGAGGAGATGTTCTCTTCACTTGGAGGAGACACACATATGGGCAACATGTTGCAGATGAGATGGATGGAGTTTCCATGGACCTGAGCATGGATTATGAAGATACATACTTTGGTATGGTGAGCTTGGTGGTAGCAGTCACTAGGCCGGGACATAGTGGAGAAAGAGTCTCTACATATGTTGTAAAGATGTTTGCCTTGTGTAGAAAGGTCGACATCCTGAATGATGATGATCTTGGTGGAGAGCTACCAGGATGATATGTTGTCGAGGACGACAACGATTTTAGGTGGAGGAGAATGTGAGGACCTCCCATTGTGATTGCGGCTTACGGTGGGCACGCGCTCCTCCGATTAACGAAAACGACTAAGTGTTGGTCGCCATCGCACTTGGGCACACGTGGTAATGAGCGTGCGGAAGGTTATGTATATGCGGTGGATGAAAGGCGATTGGCATACCCACAAGCCGACGGTGGATAACCAAGGTGAGGGGTGCTCATGTTATAATTTATGAGGTTGGCCAAGATGGAACGCACGTCCATTGGTGCGTATATATTGGTGAGGTCTGCGGTACATTTCAACGAACACTTTGCTCTTGAAGAGGCACGCATAGACAAGAGGAAAAAGTGCGCAGTCTTGGTTGGTTAATGCGCATAACTCATGCGCATAGTTTGGAGAAGGCGCAGGAATACTTCTTGGTTGGTGGTCAGTGCGGTATTGGGTAAAAGAGTGCGGTTGTGCAGTTTTGTGTAGGACTTGGCTAAGGGATCTTTGGTGGCTCGGGTGAGCACCTCCCTTCGTGCAAGGGTGCACAAGATGTTGTAAAAAGGCAGGTGGCCTGTCTATTGTAAAATTGGTTAAGTGTGAGACTTGGTTCGACCAAGACACACTGTTGTATTGTAAACTGATATTCTTAATATATTGTCGGGCAGACTTTCTGGGAGTTGCCCCTCCCTTTGCACTTGCTTATTGTTGATGTTCTCGGTTTATTGTTCATGGTTAATAATTGAGAATGGTCTTCGCTAAAGTATAAAGGATAATGCTTTATTCAGTTGCAAAAACATAAGTTAAGTATGTTCATGTTGAAGTAGGCGTAGTCCACGGGTGTTAGTATTGTTAAAAAGAAAGCGCTCGGTGGTGCCGCACCTCGCTACAAGCGGTTGTAAGATCACCGCAGGTGTAGGGGCATGATAGGTTAGGTCGAACGGTTACTAGAATGCAACCCAAAAAACCAGCGACCATGCATTGAAGGAGCACCAGGATCAACGGTTCGGGAACATCCACACGACATCTAGGAAGGGTTTGGAACCTAGGGCTAGTTGGCCACCAGTGTTTTAATAAATTTTACTGTTATTTAGTATATAAACCCATAACCCATGTTCCGTGTGATTAGATAATAATGTAATTTTAGTTATGATAAATACATTAATGTTTTAACACATGATGGTATGTGCAAATTTTAATAACCTAGGTAAAAGTGCTAAGTTGAAGCTTGTTGTTTAATTCTTTTTATTTTGTGAGTTGATTAGCCTAATTCATATGAAGTAAAAGTGGATGTGGATGTGACACGTATTTAATATATACTTATAGCTAAAATGGTGTATTAAAATATAGGAAAAATATAAATAATTGTGACTAAAAAAATCAATATTAGCCATAAATAAAATATTTCAATTTCCACCTTAATTTGATATCAAACTTT
Organism: Pinus tabuliformis; assembly: GCA_031772625.1. Classification (NCBI taxonomy): domain Eukaryota; kingdom Viridiplantae; phylum Streptophyta; class Pinopsida; order Pinales; family Pinaceae; genus Pinus; species Pinus tabuliformis. Next base: position 964,242,816 of record CM062811.1, read on the forward strand.
ATATAGAAATAAAGTAATTGAAAATTAAAATTAAAATATTTTACTTTTTAGTATGAGGGAGTGTTATTCCTACACACATGACATAGGACATGTAAAATAATATCATGGATACTACATGATGGGTAAATCATGATATGTTGCATTGAAATGTAACATTTAAAACAAAACACATGGTATGTAAAACGATATTATGGATATTACAAGATGGGTAAACCATTCTAGGTTCCATTGAAATGTAACATTTAAAACAAAAATCTATTAATAACATAATTTTGTCAATTTTATATAGAGAAAAATAAACCACTTGTGTGGATAGACATGTCTATTTTGAAATTTTAATTTAATTATCAATAATCGTTAGGTGAATGGTAGGTATTTAACCTCCATAAAATATTCAATAATGGTGACTTTTAATTCCAAATACTAGGATTTATTTCCAAAGTAGTTATGGTTTTTTTCCTTTTTAATTAAATTCATTAATTAAAAAATATTTATTAATAATAATTAATTATTTCATTAATAAATTCTTTATAGTGCAAAGTATGATGAAGATTTGTAATTCCTTCAATGTTTAATATGGAATTGATATCTAACATTTAAAAGTTATTAGTAACATACACATAAAGTTTTGAAAAATCTTAATAACAAAAATAATTCTAGATATTATACAAAATGAGAGAGGGGAAACATTTAAAACAAAAATAATTCTATATAATATACAAAACAAGATAGTTAAAACATTTTATTAAGTAAAATCCATCTTAATTCTATGTCTACCAAAAATTAAAAGGATCAATTTTCTCTAAATGCCAACTCTTTATTGGTTTTGCATTCAAAAATAGATTTATATCGTGAGATATTTGATCCATCTAAATCTATTCTAATATATACTCATAATTAAATTCAATTACTAATATATACTTTTTTCCTTATTCTATTGAATATATTATTAACATATATTTTTTTTCCTATCCTATTTAATATATATTTATAGTTAAAATAGAGTATTAAAATATAGAAAAAATATATAACCATTCTAAAAGCAAGATGTAAAATTTTATGACCGCAATTTATATACCATTTTATATAAATAAGATAAACGTTAAAGATGAGAAGACTAAACACTTAATTTAAAACACTCCATAAAGACCAAGGTTAGAATTTCAAAAAAAAATTACCTATCAAGTTTGGCAGTTTTTACACTTCTCCAATCAATATTGCAGTTTCAAAAAAAACCTTGATGGTTTTGTAAATTTCAGTAAATATTTGTATTTAGCCGTCAAATTCAATTCATGCCCGCCAGATCCCTATCCATCATGATCTAGTGGATATGACGCACATCATGGTAGACCAAGTCAATGTGTCTCATTTCAACGTACAAAGTGTTGAACGTGCGATCTTGCATCTGAGTTACGAAATGAGATTCTTTGTTGTGGCATAGCTTACAAGAATGCTGTCAAAATATTGTATTATGCCTTCGCAAATTGTTGGTACGAGCTTGCTTTTAATAAGCCAGCTTCATGTTTGTCAGCCACGGGCCATTTGCATAGCTGTCTCATAAAGGATTCGCATCTAATGGAAGTCATTATATTGACGGTTTAATTAAACAAGTTTTTGGTTTTGGTTTTCAACAATAGGTTTCTTTAGATTTGTCTTTCTTCTCGTAAGGTTGCTTTTTATTTTAGAAATTATGAAAATTGTAATTTAGGTTGTTATTTGAAAGGATTTACATCCCATGAAAGTGAACATTTATTGTTGTTTTAATGAAATAATTATTTGGTTTTTACATAGATATTTTTTTCAAAGTTGGTTTTCTTACAAAATGTGAAAATTATAATTTTAAATCAATTAATATAATCCAAATGTTTTAAGTAGTTTTTAAAAAATTAAATAATCTTTTACATTTGAAAATGCATTTTAATATATAAAAATATTATTATCAAATTTTATAAAAAAAAAAATCAATTGAATAGACTACCCGTAACATTTATTTCTTAACGAACCGACCTGCGTTTAGGAAGGGGTTTTGATATGGCGAACCCTAGCTTCCCCGTCTCCTTGCCCTTGGCCGCCGTCGGCTCCTGGACTACGCTGCGTGAGAAAAAGCTGGAGCGAACGGCGCATCGATGCAGAGGCTTTCTCTCTGCTGCAGATAAGCAACAAGACCACGCCATTTCCAATGGCTCGAAACCCAGATTTGATGGTTCCTGGCCCCATGCCGCCGTTGGGTCACAAATCGCACCGAACGCAGAAGGATTGAAGACACCTGGGCAAAGATCATTGACAGGTCCTCAAGATCTCCAAGCCATGATCGCGGGGGTTGCAGACACAGAAGAATCTGCTTTCCTCTTATCGGCGAGCTCCGGGAAAACAGGGCCCCGTCCCCCTGCTTCCATGGCGCAATGGAGCAACCCCCTTTCGACTATCAAAGCAGTGGATAGGGAGAATCGGACAGCGCGATGGACCAGGGTCTCCAGGAAAGAAGGAACGACACTAAACAGAGCTTTCCAGATTCAAATCAAGCTTCTTTCAGGAAAAACCATGCTTCAATGGGTTTGCCAGACGGATCCAGTATGGAATCTCAAGCATGCATTGGACATCAAATTGGGAATCCCTTCCGCAGACCAACGGCTTCTCTACCAAGGTAAACATCTGGAGGACCTCTTACCTATTTCTTTTTACGGTATTGAGAAAGATGCATCTATTATCCTTTCCCTCCGTCTTAGAGGAGGAGCTGGGGGAGAGCCTTCCTCAGCTAAGGGTTTTTCGTACAAAGATGCAGTCCATGGCAAGCAAGCTGAAAAGACAGAGCCACCAATACAGACTTCACCCAAGGCCTTTCTGGTTGACAAATTGGAGGAGATCCCATCAGTTGAAATCTCCTACCCTGATCTTGAAGACGACACCCAGAAATTCGCTGAAAGAGCCATCATCTGCAGATTCAATGGGCTCTGGCCGCGCTCACAGGATCTTTATGACTGGATCAAAGCCACCTGGACGGATCGTTGTAAGGTTTATTTCTGTGCTAAAGGATATTTCATAGTGTTGTTCGAGGACCTTGAGCATTGCTACAATGCCCTAGACGAAGGCCCTTGGTTCATGGGATCAGCGGGTCTCTTCCTAACTCCATGGTTTCCCGACTTTGACCCAGCTTCAGCAGTCATCACCAAGGCTCCGGTATGGATCAGGCTTCCAAATCTCCCAGTTCACCTGTGGCGTACAGAAGTATACAGGCAAATAGGCAATGCCCTGGGTCGCTTCTGGATGGGAGACTACCAGAGAGAGAGGCAAGGTCTCTATACATACGCCAGAGTATGTGTGGAGCTTGATTTAAGCAAGGGACTGCCAGAGTTCATCAATCTCAAGATCAAGGACGCTATCTGGACCCAGTTTATAGAGTACGAGAACACTGCCTTCAGATGCCGTCATTGTCACCAAACAGGGCACCTACATATCTCTTGCCCATCGCTGTCAGCAAAAGCAAAAAAGGGCCTCTCTGCTCATACTAAGCCCAAGCGTTGGGCCCCCTGCCCACCGCCGCCAACCAGAAGCTCCAGCCCCCCTAGTATGGAAAAGGTTCCAAGTATGGAAAAGGAGGAAAATCAGTCAGAACCAGATCAGATACCTCAGACGATGGATCCGCCCACGAACTTTATGGAACACACCCATGTCTCAGCAAATTCCCAGAAACGCCCCCATGAGACTTCCTCCTCTGACTCAGAGAAGGAGTCCCCAATGATAGAGAACTCCAGTCTCCAAGTTGTGGTTGCCCATCCTCCTCACGAGGGCTGGACACATGTTAACAAAAAGAAAGGGAAAAAACAGTGTGGTGTAATCACTGTCCCGCTGGGGTAACAGCTTGTATTTGCTTTCGATTCTTCAGGTACAGCAGTGTTTGTTTACTCCTTCCGAGACCGAGGTTGGTGATTTTATCATTTCCGGTCTGTCGGTCTCTTGTCTTTCCTGCAGTCCAGGGTTTGTTTCTCTCTTCCGGGACCGAGGTTGATGTATCTATCATTTCCGGTCTGACGGTCTTTTGCCTCTCCTGTTTGTACCATATTTATTTCTCTTAATAGATTTAGTCTTTACCGATAAAAAAAAAACATTTATTTCTTAACACCATCATAATCGCTCAACCAAATTCGAGTTTAAACTTTATTTGATAATCAATACTATACTAATAATACTTAATAATCAAATCTAGTTCAGCCTAGAATAGAAGTAATAGGTCCATATTTGAAATGAAAAATTTAAATAACTGTCCATCTACTTCCTCTAAATTTAAACCTATAGCCTCATGCAAAAATGCTGATATTCTTAACCATAATATCCACTCAAATTATACATCTTCTACCCCTATTATATCTTCAAAACCCTTTACTAAATCAAATCTATGTGTAAAGCATGAAATTTCATTAATTTTTTACTACATTGCTGGGGTATCTATTTATCTGATTTATGCGCTTCCATAAGACAAAGTCGATTTTTGCGGAATCTTCTATCACTTAATATTTCAGCCATCCATTATCATGACCTCAGTAAGACTCTACGCAGTGGAAATTAAAAACCCTATCCACCCTGTCAATTTGAGGAGTAAACTTTTTAACAGCATTTGAAGGTCAAAACAACCATGAACTACGTCATTATCTTTTGTTTGTTTCTTGTTATTGTTTTCCTAACTGAAATGATTAGCTTCCGTTTCTAGTTTTTCGAGCTTCTTAGGAACCACACCAGACTGAAAGCCCTCGGATTGTACAACTGCCTCAAAACCCCTTACTAGTTTCAACTGATTCAAACCCCCTTACCAGTTTCGAATACTTCCAAAATTTATAAAGCCTGTCCGATATTTGTCAAATTTTACAAAGACAAGTGGTTAAAACCTCCTTACTGTTATCTGTAACTTCTAAAATTTATAAACCTGGCCAATACGTGCCAAGTTATACAAGTAGCAATACATCCAGCCTCCAGGTTTCGGGTTGTGAAGAATCACTGAGTTGCAATAAGAAGACATTCACTTCTAGATTGTTTTGTTTGAGATTATGATTTCAATACATAATCTAGAAGAACGCTCTTCACCGTCTTAGAATGATGTGAATGGGTATCATATTCAGTACACTGTACACTAAACCGATTTGATAGATGAGTTTTAATTCGACTGAGGATGATGTTACCGCATATGATTAGATATGTCTGACATGGTACAATATCGATGCCATGGTACAACATCGTTGTGTGAACGAATGGACAGATTTTTTTTTTTTTTTTAATGTTTTGTTTAAGCAGCTTTAAAGTGCAGAGTTCTCTTGAAACTACTCACAAAATCTCTCATGTATAATATATATTACGAAATGATCAGTTGCTGCACATGAGAATTGGTAGTGGGAAAGAAGGGTTGTAGTGGCTTATGTAGCTGAATGATGCTTCACTCACGATTGGCTTTGAAGAATGAGAGCCAGATTGTGCAGTTATCACATTGATTATGCCTGGAATTACTGTTATTGAGAACGGATCCTATGAACCTTGATTTAAGGGGTTCCCCATCGGCTTTATTCGCGCCCGAAAAATTGAAAACACTGCTTCCCCAAATCTTGCACTTGCACATTGATAAAGTTTCGGATAAGGAACGGTCACTTCTATATTCATGTCCAAATTATGTAGGACTCTAACATATTAACCATGGTTTACAAAAGATTTTTAATGACCTCCCTAATTAATCAAATCAAATGTTATAAGAAGAGGACATGATATAAAGTAGATATATCTATGAAAAATATCTATGAAAATCTTGCACTTGCACATTGATAATGTACTGGATAAGGAAAGGTCATTTCTATATTTTAGTGGAAATTTCTCAAATTTATGTAAGAAGCTCACATATTAGTTTTCTTAAGATTTTATCTAGGGCTTTACTCAATGAACCTTTGATATATCACTTGTATTAGTAGCATACTAAACAATACCCCTAATTTGACTAGGTATTAGAAAATACTTTTAAAATTACATTATTTAACCCCCTACCAATACTAAGCTAGTATATCTTACCAATTTAAAAAAACCCTACTTGCATTAGATATTGTAGGTATCCATTCTTTTATTAACATTTTTTATACCCTTTTATATTTTTTCATTAATTTTGAGTTCCATTTTTTATACCTTCCAATATAAAAATCATTTACCCCATACATATCCCATTATATTATGTCAGTTTTTATGAATATATGTCCCCCAATACAAATGCACTTGCTATACATATCCCCCATTATATTATGTCATTTTTTCTGAATATATATCCCCCAATATGAATGCACTTGCTATGGTATTGCTCTCTCAGTGAAGCCCTCATGGATTTTAGTGACCTCCCTAATTAATCAAATCAAAGGTTATAAGAAGAGTACATGATATAAAGGAGATATATCTATGAAGACATATATGATTTTTTCATTTATACATTTGTTTTTAACTCATTTTAATCTCCTATGGATCATGGGACCAAATTTTAAAGAAGTATTTTTTTTGTGAGAATAATTTCGGCAAAATCACATAAAATATCGTTTTCCTAAATTTATGTATTTTTTTTTTAAATATTGATTGCTCTAAATTTATGGTAAACTTGGAATTGGTATGGAATTACACTACTTATTAACATGTCATGTGTCTATTCCATGTTAAGCAAAGGAGAAATAGAAATACATCATTTCAATATTTTTACCATAATGCATAGAAAAATGATCAAATCCTTTCTAGTCTAAACATTTCCTCAACCATTTATCTCTTTGTGCACATATAAAATCTGATTTAAAATGGATTTTAAGTTGGTTCTTAATGCCACATGTGGAGCTTTGGCCTGCATCTAATAATTTTGTAGAATTCTAAGCCCTCTTGCAAGGTGTTAAGCTAGAAATCTCTTTGAGGCCTCACTTCCTCATCATCTTGGGTGACTATCTGATTGTTGACAAGCCTCAGATCCTAAACCAGATTCATTTCTCTAAAGAATTCAAGTGGAGCTTTCCTCCCTCTCAAGGGTTGAAGCCTATATTATGGCGATAATCCTAAACTTGAGGGCCCATGAAATGGAAAATCAAGCAATGCATTTATATGAGCATACCATTTGCATCAATAGCAGGTTAATTTGTTATCCCATCCTACGAGCTTTTTGTTCTCTACACTCTTTAGGCATTGTTGGTAATAGAAGTAGATTAGCCAACGTTAATCTAGTTTACATGCATAGGTGGTATTCCCACATCCTCGACATCACTATACAATCAAGTCTAAGGATTTTTCTTAATATGGAACAAGATATGGAGTACAGGTTGACATTCATTACAGTGGATGTGGGGTTTCTCTAAACTATTATTCATCTCATCCTTGTAATTTGGTTCTCTTGTCCTTGTCCCCGTAACATTATCTCTCCTTTACCTTCTACCTCTTCCCAACCCCCTTACATTATACATCCTTTACCTTCCTCCCATTGGAGGAGTCTCCCACCTTGGTCTACAATTATATCTTGGTGAGATACATAATTCTGTTGCATATTCAAATCATGCTTTCTCAACTCACAACATAGGTCACCTCCTCACTGGACATATCAAGGTCCTTTATAAACAATAGTTCAAATAGAAAGATGATGAAATCAGTTACATAGCAAAATGGAAAATCCCACCTCTATATTCTCTCTCTATGACATAGTACCCTCTTCCTCATTTGTGTAATTGGCCTCCTCTAGGTATGTGCATCTTGCTTCTGTCTTTCTGTACCTAAATGTCAAAGTGTAGGAAAAAGAGTGAGGGGCTCAATTCATAGTTTTTATGTTGGCTTCAATGGTTATTGTTAGCCTCGCTGACAAAAGGCCCAAAATTGGATCCATATATGCTCTTAAAGTCTCCAAATTTGCTTACAATCATGCCAATGGATCCAAAAATGCTCTTGAAATCTTTAGCATTTTCTCAAAATCATCCAAAGGTCAAAATAAGTGCAAAAGGAGAGCCCTTGGAAGGGCCGAAATACACTATCGGGAGGCAAAAAACACTTGAAAACCATGGAAAAACCAAAATCACAGGCTTAAAACATTGAAAGAACAGCAGCCATTAGATCTGACCAATCAAGGGCCCATATCTAAGCCGCTAATCGCAATCGGCGTGGCAAAGAGGACGACTTAAAGAGGGGGTACAAGACACCGCCGATTAGCGATCTCCGATGATCGGATCGGCAGGTCGCATCGGTGGGTCACATCAGCAGGGTATCAACGAATAAAGAAAAGGCCCTTGGCATCAGCGATAAGTGATTACGATCAAATAGCATCACTATATCGCAGTGGAGCAGCACCAAGCAGTGGGGCCTATGCACAGGTATATGGGCGATGCAATAACTGGACCCGACAGTTATATACAGGATATTTTATATTATTTGAGATCTGCACAAAGTCCGATTTTAATGCAATTTCAATGTATTTCGTTATATAATGAAATAAAAAGGAGCACAAGGCAGCACCGATAGTGATGAAGCTCGGATGTGAAAGGGTCCGGGAGGTGAAATATATATTATTTGAAGTCCGCTAAAGGAAATTTTCACGTATTTTCAGTTTTTTTCAAGCATATTTCAAAATACAAAGGAACAAAGGGACCAGACCACTTGCCGTGGGCGACAACAACCCAAAGGGTGGACCCAATAGAGGAATAAATCATTTTTGAGGACTTTTGAAGTCTAAAAAGGACAGAGAGGGGCGAGATTTCTCAATGTTGTTGTGTTTTCTGTTTAAAATAGAAACAGTCATTGTTTTCGGCAGAAGTCCACAATATGGCAGCGGTGTTCTGTGTTAAAAGAAGGCATGAATTTGCTAAACATTTGAAAGGGCCACAACACACGCAGCTCATCCCCAAACCGACAAAGAGACCGAGAAGCAACACAGCGCAACACAACATGCGCAGCTGTCCAAAACAAACAAAAATATCAAAGGCCATAGCATAGCTCATCGAAACAAACATCATGGGGCATCTCTGGCACAAGAGAACTCTTAGACAACACATCAAACTACCTGAAGGTGGTTATTCCTCTGTCAAAAGGAGAAAACCTTCGAGCCATGATTTCCTATTCAGGGAATCAATCAGTTGACAAGACAAATCAAACAGGTTAAGACTCTAAGCCTTTGAGAGCTCAGGATCACTTTAGAAGGCCTATAAAAGGCTAAAAACTAAATGTAGCAAGGGTTCAACTTCTGGAGATTGATTCTACTCTGTTCCTTCAAGCTTCTCATCTTCATTATAGAAATATAAGCTTATTTTTCTATTATATGTTCAATGTCGATTTTCTCTGTTGTTCTATGCTTGCACTTGAATAGGTTATTCATATATTCTATTGTATCTAATGCCAGATAACTATCATCTTATCTCTGCATTAATAAATTAGATTTGCAAGTTTCATTTACTTCCTGTAGCTAGCCATTCATCTGCGTTTATGTGTGCATATGCTGGTACAGTCAGTATTCTCCATCTATCCATCAAATCTATAAACTATTGAACATTAGCGGTCTAAATCCTTGTACTATTGAGGGTTTTCATGCATGTCTTGAGTGAGAATAGAGCTGAAATGATTATCTAGCTTGATCCAAACCATCATCCATTCCAATAGTTCTGAGAACAATATTGAAGATTATATGTTACTAGGCATCTTCGAGCTGCAACCTAGGAGAGTTTCCTCTAGTGATAAGATAATTGGCACCGCTGCCGGGGAGAGGAAACTGAAGCTCAGATTCCATGGGAAATGACATAGATCTAGTTTTTATGATAGACAAATCCTAGGCACTTTTTTGGTTGCAATCATCTATCTAGCAACTTTACCAGAGGCCAAACCTCTTGGTGACTCCACTTCATAGTTCTGGCTCAGTGTGTGAGGCATACTTAGAGAAATCCTCAGAAGCCACAAGCTGACCCAGTACCTAACCCTTAAAAAATCATCAAAGAGAGAAACATATTACAGAAAGGAGCATCAAGTTCAGGTAAACCTAAACAATCTCCTATATCTCTTCAAGAAAGGCCTATAATAGAACAAATACATGTTGAGAGAATAGCATCTAATACTAGAAGTGAAGAAAAAATCTCAAAGATTCATAAAGCTCCTTATTCTTCAGGTACTCCTTTTGTTGTGAGCTCAAAGGAAACCTCACCTCCTATTCATCATACTCCTTTAGCCTTATCAATCACTCCTCAGCCCTTTATCATTCAGACTGCCATTACTCTTTTAGCCACCACAGCTATGGCAGGTCCACAAGCACCTACCAAAATGGAAAGAATCATAGCTACTGGGTATGGAACTCTAATACTGCCCACTCCTTTGAATGCCATGCCTACTGGAGAATATCAGAAACATAGGCCTAAGTTCATTGGGATTGAAGGTGTTACTGTTGAAGAACATCTTGAGTCATTCTATAGCTATGCTGATAACCTAGACATTAGTGAAGATGATGTGTGGATGAGAGTCTTTGTCCAAAGCCTATATGGAGAGGCTAGAAAATGGTTCAGAGAACTAACCCCAAGATCTATAACAGATATTGAAGCTTTAGATGATACATTCCTAAAAAAATTGGGGGATAAGAAGGATCTCCTCTACTACCACACTGAGTTTGAGAACTTAAAGAGTGAAAATGGTTAGTTGTTGTTTGATTTTAATAAGAGGTTTAACTGTATGTACAACAAAATACCAGATGAAGTAAAACCCACTACTACCTTTGCTAAACTCACTCATGCCAATGCTTTTGATTTTGACTTCTGCCTACTGCTGGGAGAGAGGCGATGTGCTACTTTGGCTAACATGAAGGATGCAGCCTTGGAAGTGGAATCAAACATCATGGCTGCAGAGAAGCTCAAGGGAAATGTTGATAGAAGAAGACAGAGGGGCGAGTCCTCATCATCTTCAGATCCCAAGATAGATAAAATAACCAGAATGATAGAGTAATTAGCTTTTGAAATCTCCAAATTAAGCGTTGAGCAACACCCTGGGAAAGGGAGAGTTCCTAATACCTTTTCTCCTAGAAATCCAAATCCAAATCCATATAGAAGAACTAATGAGTAGTTGTAGATTTTACAAAGAAGCAAAGATGCCAATGAAGACCAAAGGGTGAACACCCCTTTTCAAAATGCAATCATGGAAGAAGAGCAGTTTGAAGAAGATGATGAGATCCATTGTCTGGAAGACAAAGGCAATGCTCCTTTTTTGACCTCAGCTTCTTATGAAAAGTCATTATTCAATTACCAGATCAACCAAGAATGGGATGGTGAAGTTGGTCTACAAACTAAAGATCAGCAAAGATATAATCTGAGGTCAAACATGGATAATGCCAAGGAAACTCCTATTCAAAGAGTTGTTTTCCCTGCAGTACAACAAGCTAATAAGCAAAATCAATTGGCAGTTGATCCCATCATCCTCAAAGCTCTAGCTCATGAGGTAAGAGGCCTTGACAAGTCTCCTTCTCCTTTCAATTTTCAATCAAAAATTCAAAAGCTAAGAATACCTATGCGGCTGATTGAACTAGTGAAAAATGAGTCCTTCAAAAGATTCGTCCTCGAGGCCCTTGAGCCTAAATCCATCCAGGCCTCCACTGACTTTGTAAATCTGTAAGATGACAAGCCAATTGTTATTCTTAGCCCAATGATTGAAAATTTTGAAGACATCTCCCCATCATTCTATGTCTCTCTGACTATTCATGAAAGAACCCTTCACAACTGCCTTTTCGACACTAGAGCCAGCCATAATCCAATGCCCAAGGTTGTCATGGATGAGTTGGGTCTTGACGTCACCAAGCCTTATCATGACCTATTTTCTTTTGACTCTAGAAAAGTGAAATGTCTAGGATTAATCAAAGACCTAGCCATCACTTTGTCTCAACTACCCATGAAAAGTATGATGATGGATATTGTCGTAGCAGATTTACCCGCCAAGTTTGGCATCTTAATTTCCAGAGGTTGGATCAAGAGATTAGGTGGATCATTACAAAATGATCTATCCTATGCTATTGTCCCAGCTTTCGGAGGTGAGAGCAGGAGATTATACAGAGAAGCTCAGTTGGCTTATATCATCAGTGATGAAAGGAACCCCACTAATCATCCCATCTATGCTATTGACACTGATTTTGGAGCATGTATTTTTCATATTGAAGAATCCCAGTTGGACTCCACAAATCTTAAAAAACTAGTTTTCCAGATCACTGAGGAAGAAGGCCCACAGATTTGGGACATGTTCTTTGATGGGGCTTGCTCTAAGGAAGCTGCAGGGGCGGGTGTAGTCCTTGTGTCCCCCACAAAGGAATACATTCATTTATCTTTCAAATTAACCTTCCAAATCACAAATAACATAGTAGAGTATGAAGATTTGATTTTTGGCTTAAGCGCTGCTAAAGAAATGGGCATCAAAGGCCTAAAAGTGTTTGGAGATGCAGACCTCATTGTTCAGTAGATCAATAAAACCTTCCAAGAAAAGCACCCGAGGCTGAAAGCATACAACGATGAGGTATGGAGGCTCAAGGATTATTTTAATAATATCAGCATTTCGTATATTCTGAGAATGAAGAACCAGCTAGCTGACTCCCTTGTTGTGTCTGCTAGCACATTTATTCCTCCTTTACCTCCTAGATTAACGTATTAAGTTTAGGTAAAATACAGACCGTCTCTGCCTAACAATGTCAAATACTGGAAAGTTTCTGAAGACGATGAGGAAATTAACAAGTTTTTACAAGTCGTTGAGGAATTTTCTGAAACACACATCGACCAAGAAAATGAAACCATGGAAGAACGCGGCCAGTTCAAGCTAAAGGATGAGATCAGCCGAGGAAGCATTGTCCAACTGACCAGTAATCATATACCAAAAGGATTGGTGCCTCTAGAGAAGTTGTTCGATCATAATGATCTGCCTTATAAGCCCGCCAAAACAGAAAATGAGCCTGTTATTCGTAAATACAATATAGGGAGCCCAGCCCATCTGAAATACATCAATCTGTCCACTCATTTGTCTTCTACCTAGAATTTTGAGCATTGCACCCTCATGAAGCAATTCACTGATATTTTTTCCTGGGAATACGGTGATCTTAAAACCTATGACACAAACATCATTCAGCATAAGATTCCACTAGAAAAGAACACCATCCCTTTTAAGCAGAAATTAAGACCTATCAACCCTCTCTTATTACCTTTGAGTGAGAAAGAGATCAAGAAGTTGTTGGATGCCAAAATCATAGTTCCCCTAAGGTATTCAAAGTGGATAGCTAACCTTTTGGTAGTAAGAAAGAAAAATTGAGAATTGAGGCTTTGTGTTGACTTTAGAAATCTAAACAAGTGCTCTAGAAAAGATAATTACCCCTTGCCTAAGATGGAACACTTGCTACAAAGAGTTTCAGGGCCTAGAGTAATGTCTTTCTTAGATGGATTTTTAGGTTACAATCAGGTTGATGTACATCCAGAAGATTAGGAAAAGACCACCTTCACTGCTCCTTGGGGCACTTTCATGTACTCCAAGATGCCTTTCGGACTGATGAATGTTGGGGCTACTTTTAAGAGGGCCATGGACATAGCCTTTGTGTGTGAGAAGGACAAGTTTGTCCTTACTTATCTTGATGAAATAATAGTCTTCTCCAGCAATCACCAAGACCATTTGCAGCATTTGAGGAAGGTCTTCCTAAAGTGCAGACAGTTTGGAATTTCGCTAAACCCAAAGAAGTCACAGTTTGCTCTAGAAGAAGGCAAACTTCTGGGACATATTGTTTCTGCTGAAGGTGTGAAGATTGATCTAGCAAGGGTTCAAGCAATTCAGAAATTGTCCATCCCAAGGTCAAAAAGGGACATTAAATCCTTCTTGGGTAAGATTAACATTGTAAGGAGGTTCATTCCAAACTTTGCAGACCTAGTAAAGCACATCACTTCCATGCTGAAGAAAAGATCAGAAATAAAATGGACAGATGCTTCAAGAAGCTCTTTTGAAGCCATCAAGCAAGCTATTATGGAAGCTCCCACTCTAATCAGCCTAGATTACACTAAGGAGTTTTTTATCTTCTCTTTTACCTCTTATGATACACTTGCAATAGTTCTGTTGCAGAAAAATGATGAAGGCATAGAGCACCCCATGGCCTTTTTCAGCAAAACTCTAAGGGATGCTAAAATAAGGTATGACCTTATTAAAAAACAAGCTTATGCTCTAATAAAATATTTAAAGGCATTCAAAATTTATCTTTTGCATTCCAAAGTGGTTGCATACATACCTTCAGCCTCAGTAAAAGATGTATTAACTCAACCAAATATTGATGGAAGGAGAGCTTAATGGGTTGCAAAATTCATACAGTTTAACATAGAGGTGAAGCCCACTAAGCTAGTCAAAGGCCAGGGCTTGGCTAAACTTATGGCTGAAGAAAATTGCAGCTTGTTAGACACAAATTCCATGGGTCTAAATTCATATTATGAGCAGACAGAGGGAGTAGTAGAAGAGCAAAAGCAGAATCAGTCTTTTGGCTAAAAATCTAGCCACTTGTGAATGGTATTACAACACAATTCATTTTTTGCAAAAGCTAGAAGTCCCTCCAAGGCTTAGGTCAAGTCAAGCCTAGGCCATTAAACTCATATCAACCAAATTCTGCATAAAGAAAAATCTGCTTTATTGAAAAGATCCATTAGGAATCCTCTTGAGATGTCTAGATAAAGAACAATTTGTGGATATCATACACCAGTTCCATTCTAGCATCTGTGGAGGGAATCATTATTGGAAAACGACAACCCACAAAATCCTGAGCGCTTGGTATTATTGGCCTACTCTATTCTCTGACGTGTTTTCTTTTGTGAAATCTTGGGACAAGTGTTAGAGGTTTGCAGGAAGACAACAACTAAAATCTTTGCCCTTGAAACTAGTACATGTTAATGGTCCTTTCCAGCTGTTGATCTTGGACTTTATAGGTGAGATCAACCCACATTCTAGTGGCCAACACAAATGGATCTTAGTAGCCACTGATTATTTCACCAAGTGGAATGAGGTTATACCCACTAAGAACGCCAATCATCAAGTTTTCATAAAGTTCTTGAATGAGAATATTTTCACTAGGTTTGGTTGCCCAACCAAACTAGTCACTGATAATGCAGCAACTTTCAAGGCAAAAGAATTGGTGGACATGACTGAATCCATGGGTGTTCAATTGATGCATTCTACCTAATATTATCCTCAAGGAAATGGCCTGGCAGAATTATCTAATAACAGTCTGATAAGGATAATCAAAAAACTGTTAGAGGACAACAAAAAGAGCTAGGATTCCAAGTTGAAGTTCGTGCTATGGGCTGACAGAGTTACCATCAAAAATTCCATAGGGAACTCTCCATTTAAACTGGTTTATGGCGCCGATGTTGGTTTCCCTATCCAGCTGATTCTCCCTGTGGCTAAATTCTTGCAAGAAGAACAAGATGAAGAGAATGACATCGTAAGAAGAATGAATAACTTGGTTGAGGTACAATAGATCAGAGAGCAGCTAGTTGAGAAGTCAAAGGCTCATCAGAAGATAATGAAAGAAACCTTTGGCAGGAAAGAAAAAGTGGACAATTTCCAAGTTGGTGATTAGGTGCTTAAATGGGATGCATTTAAGGAAAAGAAAGGTAATCATGGCAAGTTTGACTCCTTATGGACATGTCCGTTTGTCATCGCTCAAACTCAGCATAACAATACATTCATTTTGCACAGTCTGGAAGGAGGAGATACTTTTGGTAGCCCAGTAAATGGGTGGTTCGTGAAACTTTATTTCGTTTAAGGCTTTAAAGCCTTGTTATTGTAAATATGTTTCTACCAGTTTTTATTTTCATTTCAAAATAAACTCCACGCCCAATGGAACACTAAGAGGAAGATTTGATTTTGTTTTATAGCAGAGGCATTAATCTGTGATCCTTGAAACCTCACAGGGAGGATTTCATCCCCAGAAGGAGCTAGTGTTAGCCTCACTGACAAAAGGCCCAAAATTCAATCCATATATGCTCTTAAAGTCTCCAAATTTGCTTAAAATCATGCCAATGGATCCAAAAATTGTCTTGAAATCTTCATCATTTGCTCAAAATCATCCAAAGGTCAAAATTAGTGCAAGAGGAGAGCCCTTGGAAGATCTAGCTAATCAACGGCCCAGATCTAAGTGGCTAATCACAATCAGTGTGGTAGAGAGGATGACTTAAAGAAGGGGCGCAAGACACTGCCGATCAGTGATCTCCGATGATCGGATCAGCGGGTCGCATCAACGGGATATCAACGATTAAAGCAAAGGCCCTGTGCATCAGCGATAAGCAATGGTGATTAGATCGCATCGCTATATCATAGCAGAGCAGCACCAAGGGGTGAGGCCTATGCACAACTATATGTGCGATGCGATAACCAGACCCGACGGTTATATATAGCATATTTTATATTATTTCAGATCCGCACAAAGGTTGGTTTTAATACATTTTGAATGTATTTAGTTATATAACGAAATAGAAAGGAGCATAGGGCTATGGTGATAGTGATGAAGACCGGACTCGAAAGGGTTTGGGAAGTGAAATATATATTATTTGAAGTCCACAAAAGGCAATTTTCACGTATTTTCAGTGATTTTCAAGCATATTTCAAAATACAAAGGAACAAAGGGACCAGGCCACTTGCGATGGGTGATAGCGACCCAAAGGGCGAACCTGATAGAGGAATAAATCATTTTTAAGGACTTTTGAAGTCTGAAAAGGACAAAGAGGGGCAAGATTTCTCAATGTTGTTGTGTTTTCTGTTTAAAACAGAAACAGTCATTGTTTTCGGCAGAAGTCCACAATATGGCAGTGTTGTTCTGTGTTAACAGAAGGCATGCATTTGGTAAACATTTGAAAGGGCCACAACACATGCAGGTCATCCCCAAACCAACAAAGAGGCTAAGAAGCATCACAACACAACACATAACGCATAGCTGTCCAAAACAAACATAAATATCAAAGGCCACAACACGCTCATCAAAACAAACATCATGGGGCATCTCTGGCATGAGAGAACTCCCAGACAACACATCAAACTACCTGAAGGTAGTTATTCCTCTGTTAGAAGGAGAAAACCTCCGAGCCATGCTTGCCAATTCATGGAATTAATCAGTTAACAAGACAGATCAAATAGATTAAGACTCCGAGCCTTTCAGAGCTTAGGATCATTATAAGAGGCCTATAAAAGGCTGAAAACTAAATGTAGCAAGGGTTCAACTTCTGGAGATTGTTACTACTTTGTTCCTTTAAGCTTCTCATCTTCATTCTAGCAATATAAGCTTCTTTTGCTATTATATGTTCAATGTCCATTTTCTCTGATGTTCTATGCTTGCACTTGAATAGGTTATTCATGTTTTCTATTGTATCTAATGCCAGATAACTGTCATATTATCTCTACATTGATAAATTAGATTTTCAAGTTTCATTTACTTCCTGTAGCTAGCCATTCATATGTGTTTATGTATGCATATATTGGTACAGTCAGTATTCTCCATCTATCCATTGAATCTATAAACTATTGAGCATTAGTGCTGTAAAGCCTTGTACCATTGAGGGTGTTCATGCATGTCTTGAGTGAGAATAGAGTTGAAATGATTATTTGACTTGATCCAAACCATCATCCATGCCAATAGTTCTAAGAACAATATTGAAGATTATATGTTACCAGGCATCTCCGAGTTGCAACCTAGGAGAGTTTCCTAGAGTGATAACAGTTACTAAGTATGTATTTTAAATTCTGTAGAATTTTAGGATTTATTCTTCCAAAATGTCTAAGTCTAAGAAGAAGAGTGAGAGGCTCAATTCACAAAAAATTTTATGTTGGTTTCAATGGCTACTAATTACATATTTTAAAGTAGGTAGAATTTTGAGAGTTATTCTTCCAATATATAGCTTTTGAAACTTAAAGGAAGTAGAGACATGGTCCATTTTTCTACGTATAGTCTTTGTTCATGTCTGATATTGCCAAAATTTTGTCTTTGCCATATTCCATGAACAAAATGTACTCAACGTGTGAGCTTAAGACATAGCGTTCTACTAATAAGATTCTTTAGTTAAGTTTAAACAAAATTCCACATATTAACTTTATCTTAAACATTAAAAAATTATAGATTTCCCTCATTTTCATTAACACACCATTGAAATATTTAACTCATAATTCTTTTATTCTTAATATATATATATATATATATATATATATATATATATATATATATATATATTAAAGTGGAAATTATACTCAAATAACTATAAACGGACAAGTTATATATATAATTTATATTTAAAGTAGATAGTAGATTTAAATAACTATTTTTCTCATTCATATTGAAATATTTTTTCTATTAATATATTATTAGGTTACACATATCAACTCTATATGAAGAATTGAATGAATTACACTTCTCACTCATTGGGAAGTAGAATGTTATAACATCATTTTGTCTAGTTTGGGCATTGAAATATTTTATTTACCAATATTGATATGTTTTGTGTTATTAATATTTTTGTCAAACTTTAAATCATTTGCTATCTTCCAAAAAATGAGGAAAGCATTGGCTATATTCCAAGAGAAATAGGAAGTGTTTGCAATTCTAGGGATTTGGTCCCTCTTGGTGCATGATATATCCAAAGATAAAATAGATGATAATTCTTAATATGCCATATGTTAAATCCATGTTTACCATGACATGAAATCCTTTTTTTCAATTTTAATCACTTTCCACTAATAATAGATGTAGAGCTAAGATGGAGCTATGTTGGTCTTAGTAATAGGTGTAGAGCTAAGATGGAGCTTCATATTCTTATTACTAACAACACAAAATTTATGTATTATAACCACCATGAATAGAGAATGATCAAATCCATAATGTTGTGAAAATTTCCTCAAATTTTGATCCCTTTGGATGATGACATATCCAAAGTTAAAATAGTTTTCCATTAATTCTTTGTATGACACATGATAACTCTATGTTGACCATAAACATACCATTCAAATATTTTAACCATATTTTTTTCTTGCAATATATATATATATATATATATATATATATATATATATATATATATATATATAGAGAGAGAGAGAGAGAGAGAGAGAGAGAGAGAGAGAGAGAGAGAGAGAGTTCAAATGGGATATTGAAATATTTTACTTAAAGTGACACTCAAATGGCATATTATAACTATTATAAGTCTTGGTCTTTTTTCTCTTCTTTTCTTTTTTTCCCTTGCATTCAATGAAACATTTTTTTGTTATTTAAGCTACATATTATTAATGCATAAATGAACTCAACGCCATGAAAAACCCCACGGAGCTTGAATTATCCACATTACATAGCTCAAACATACAATCCTCACAAATCCATACTAGATTTCACGCAAAATTGAATGGAAGATATGCTTGGAAAGAGGCCAAAATATCTCATACTTGGACTATGTTCGTTTTAATATCTAATTCATGGCCCATATTAAAGTACTGGTTTTTTGTTATTAATAAATTTTTAAATGAGACGTGTAACTCCATGTTAAAAATTAAAAGAACTATGCATCTCCCTCCTATTGAGAAATAGAAAGTTATAACATAAATTTTCTTCAATTTTGCACTGGAATATTTTGTTTATAGTGCTAAAATTTAAATCTTATCTTTTATTTTTTATTTTTTAAATGATGTGTAACATCCATGTTGAACACACAAAAAAATTAACATGTGTTTTTTTTTTTTTCTGAATCAGTCTATTTCTATTATAGTACAAAAAAGTCAAAAGTTACATCAGAGTTACAACAAGGCTGTGGCCTTGTAAATCTTGCCATGAGATTGACAGTTTGCCCAGAATTACACATGCCAAAATTGAACACAGTCAAAAATTGGGTGACTTCCTTCTGTTGCGTCTTCTCCCAAGACTCTAAATAGTGCATAATAGAGGCATGCTGAGGCAGACAATCATAACGATGATGAACACCGCTTAAACATGGACTTACAAACATACTGACCCATATTGCCGACATAAAGACTTTGAGACCCAGACTACAGCCGAACACATACAGAAAAACAAGATTCGAAGACAGAGTAAAACGCCTACTTCCGAGGCTGCGGAGAGCGGAATGCCTGACCGGATCAATCATCATCCGTGGTGTATGATTCTTCCTCTACCCTACACCCAAATTGTAGGGAGTCTTCCGAATCTGAGAGTGGGACCACCGAGCTGGTTGGGACTCCCTGAGCAGGCTCGCTTGGACCCGCCAGGCCAGCTTGAGTAGCTAAGGAGGAACTAACTGGGCGTTGCAGATCAATTATGGGCACTGTCCCTTGAACTAGTGGATTTTCCAGATTTACTTCTGCCTGACCTCTGAGATTATCACAATGCTCTACAGTAACAGAGACAATGAAAGTGGAGTTGGCGAGTGTGCAGGGTATCCGATACCTGAACGTAGGATGTGCCTCATGTCCACATTCTGTAATGCTTCCTCTCCCATGCCCTCTGCCACGACCAACTTTGTTTCCATGGAGGCAGTGCTGCTCAGGTGCTAATTCGACGGAGGAAGAAGGGGAAATGGGGGCAGAACTCTGAGTGGTGGCCCGACTGCGAGAGCCTCCTTGTCTGCTGCTCATTCTAAGCCGCTGTCGCCGCATTGCCGGATTCAGTGGATGAACCAGCATGCAGATACCGAGAGAGGAGAAATTAACCAGGACAGAGGCCGCAGAATTTGGTGTGCAATGCTTATAAACCACTCATAGGCTTGGAACAATGTCTAAATTGGGCGCAGAGAAAGAATGCCCCTAAGAAATCCCCCACACCACAGAGGAGTGCACCGGTGTTGTAGTGGTATGCCAAACGACTGCAAAGGAATGCGAAAAGGTGGCAGGAGCTCCAGGGTTATGTAGCTCCATCGCTCAGGTTACCAGGAGGCGTATTAAGGCGGACAAGACCGGAGTTAAAACCTGCATTAAAGATCCTACATGCGACGAACTAAAACATGCTATGGGGTATTGGGTGGCGCGCATGGGCTGACACCTGCCCATGTGAAGCGCCACCTTGGAACTGCCAAACTCATTGATCACCCGCATCCGGGAAACAAATTAACATGTGTTGTTTTTTAATAATAATTGCTATATATATATATATATATATATATATATATATATATATATATATATATATATATATATATATATATATATATATATATATATATATATATATATATATATATATATATTCCTTAGGAAAAAAATATTATATTCATAAGGGATAAATATACATGTCTAGGAAGGGTTATACTTAGGTTTATTCAACCGACAGTGAAGACAAACCCATAGAAAATGTTTAAAGTCTCACATTTTAAATTTATTTGCTTCCATATAAGGGTCAAATAAATTTCCATCATATTAATCAATGTTTCAAAATTATAACTTGAAGAATGCTACTTCTTATCCTCCTTTATATAGTAATCAAAATCCATTTGTAGAAAATACATTAGATATCATAAAAATAGGGAAAAAAATTAGAATCAAAGATCCACAAAATCAACTCCCCTATCAAAAAATTCAAAGAATTGAAGGAGCCCTAATGACCGAATAAGGAGGGACAAGGCTTGTTTTAATAGAGCGTAGACTATATTTTTAGCCCCCATGAATATTTTCATAAACGAAAAGAAATCGAAAGAAAGGAAATATTCCTAATGTTCTCAAAGAAAGGGGGCCAAGTTTCACATTTTCCATTCAAACTTTCTAAGTCGAGAACCTAAATGATTACTAGCTTTGAATTCCCCCATCACCTAAAGCTTATCTGCATCTTTCCTTGAGGCAATATCTAGTAGATTGCTTCAATATAAGAATTATCCTCTATTATTTGTACCCCTTCGTAGGGCATATCTAATATGAAAGAAATAATTTTGAGTTAGAAAAAGAACAATTCCCACAAAACAAATTAAGTAGTGTCTTTAGCTTACTCAATCAAAAAATCCCCCAAGGTCATTGAAATCAAGAGAAAACATAACTAAATATCTAAGAACATTTTCTTTGGGATCTACCACACATACCTTGGAGATCAAGATGATTTAACTTGTAGAAACATAGGGATGGGTGTCTAAGTTCCTAAAATTTCCTGAATTTCAAGCCCACCAAATACCATACATCAATACACATGGGAAGCATTCTATCTTCTTTACTAAATGGTTTTAGAGCCAGTAATTCATAGGTTCCTCTAACTTTCCCTTTAATCAAGAGGACTTTTGATTGAAAAATGAATTTATAATTCAAGTAACATGCATTTTATAGGGATAGCTAATTAAAATGTGAGAAGAGGAATCATCATTTAATTTGCATAATGAACATATCTTGGGCCAACCTACCCCCTCTTTAAACCATTGTCCAAAGTAAGAATATTATCGCTTAATGAAAACAACAAAGTAGGTTTACTTCAAGGGAGCATGAATATTCTATGGGACACCCCACCATCACTATTTTTTCCAATAAATTGTACATCCATACTAGCTAGGTACCTCGATTTAGTTGTGTAATGTTCATTACCTAGGGATTATACCAAGAAAAAACCTCCTTCTCTTCCTATTATAGCTTAATATAGTTTTAAACTAACTTACTAATTTAATGGTTCCACTCACACGCTTCAACATTTTTTTCACCAATGACTCCTGCCCATCTCTACCATTGCATTCCTATAGCTTGGAGAGGTTGGGAATTTTCATTCTCTAAGAATAAAATTTGAACTAAGCGTGTTGAAAAGTGTGCAACAAGAAATTCTTTTTGAGAATGCAACAAGATGATGGAGCTTAGTGAAAAGAGTCGTCTTCACTAAGTGGGCTCGTAGGCAAATTATGGCGCAAGTTCTATTTTTGGATCCCAGCAGGGATGATCATAGCAGGAGTGACCACAGCAGGGATGATCGCAACAGGAGTGACCACAGCAAGAGTGATCACAGCATGAGTGATCACAGCAGGAGTGATCAAAGTCTATTTTTAGACTGGATGTCAAAAATAGAAAAGTCAAATATTATTGTTTCATAATAATATTTGGACTATAAACTTGACCTTACTCTCTTGGAGCACTTCAGTTTGAGCTACAGATGTGGCACATGTAGCTGTCAGAAGGAAGTAGGATTTCTTTGTGGGTCATTTGAGTTGTTGCATGCATGATTTCAGTTAGAACTCAATCAGTTGATTTTGGTGGAGTTGATTGTAAAGTTGATGGAGTCGTGTTCAGTTTGACTTGGTTAAACTAGTTGTAATTAGTCTAACTGCAAATAGACTAATGATGAGTTGTTAAACTAATTATTAACTCATAATGCAACTATAAAATACATCAGTTAACTCAATTGCATGTCAGTGCATGTTCAGTTCAGCAGGGACAGGTGTTAGAGGATCAGATTGCGATTAGTTGTGACTATAGTTGTGCATGATGATTTGCACAATCAAAGGGATTGAGTATGCCAATGAATTGACCAATACCAAGTATTATAGCCTTCGCTCACGTCTTTCCCAGTGTGAGTGATTCTTTGGAGGTTAAATATGAGTTTGATAAACCATTCTCATTCATTCTTGAGCAGGTATTGAGCTGTGGAGGCAGGCAAGCAGCGGGGGAGATTTGGAGATCAGATCTGAGCTGTATTGTGTGTAGCTTGTGGAGATAGTACTGAGTACTTATGAGGAGTATTGTACTATGTATTGTTACATGATTCAATCACTATAATATACATATAGTTGGGGTTTTTAGCAAGATGCTTTCCTTGGGAAAATACTGTGTTGATATGTGTGATTGATGCTTCTATGTATGCCTGTGAATGTTTCTGCTTCTGTAAATTGATGATCAACGTAGAGGAGGTTATGTATTATTCATGTTCCACTTATAAGTGTATAATAAGGATAATCTCTATGAATATGTGTCATATTATTCAAAAATTCTACAAAGTGGAGAGGCCTAATAAGATCCTTTGACAACTTAAAATCATACTCAAGCCCCATCTAGGGGTCTTCTCCAATTCTCAACTTCATACCACTTTTTATCTTCAACATCACCAACTATCCTACTAGAGGAAATTAAGAAACCAAGATTTATAGAAAATGGACCCCTTAAGGGACTTTTAGTGCTACATATATCAATACTCAATAGATAAACCTTATACCTATTTTGACTTGGATACACTTCCCAAGAAAGGGGAATTATGGATATGCCTCCAAAATCTCTTAGTTATAAGAGACTACTTAAAAAATAAGATATTTTTGATCCCCTTCCCTTCAATATTTTTTTGGGCAACAAGTTAACTCCACTTAACCAAAGGAATTCCACCTAATTTCATAACTAGTCCATAAAAAATTAAAAATGATATTTTTAATCTTAAAAGAATTCATTTTGACATAGCTATAATAAAACTCCAATACACAAAAGTACTCTCCAGTGTGGACTTTGTAAAGACCAATCACCCTCCCCTAGTAAGATTACAATTAACCCATAGAAATACTTTCACTTCAACCTTTTTTAGAAACCACAACCAATCCCAAAATCTATAATTATTTGGTTTTAAGAAAAAAACACATGTACTTAAACCCTTCTGTTGGTTGCTAAATTTGACCACATTTTACCCACCTTTTTATCCCTTTTTTGTACTCATTTCATGTCCTTGTTAGTCAATTTGTATTCTAAACAACAAAGGTACACCTATTGTCATGTCTATATGATTTTTTAATCAATGAAGCATAGTCATAGGGGATTATTTCCTAAAGCAACTTCCTAACTTATGTTTCCTTGTAGATTTGGAGGAATGATGATCAAGAGCATGATTTAGCATATGACGACTATCTAGTTGGCAATGCTATTTTTGGATATCAGCTGCAACAGTGGTTCAACCTATTGACATGCAGAAGTGTTGTCTTTATCTTTTGTTGTATCTCAAGAATCGATATGTATTTGTAAGCACAAAAATGTCGTAATATTAGGCACTGTTAGTTGTTAATGAGATGTATAAGTAGTGACTATGGGGCTAGGAAAGCCACCACTAGGAGATATATGAGATTTCTAAGTTGAAACAACAGACTTCCGAACTGATATTTTGATTAATACAATTTCTGATCTTTTGAATATTTTATAGTTATTGATATTGTCGCAACCCTGATCAAGGAGTTGGGCCCACTTTCCTTACTAGGTGTTGTCGGATTAGTTGTGCGTAGGTATATTTTCTGTTGTGCAATGATTTCAGTGTGTTGATGTGAGACTTAACTTGCCGTTAGTTTGATTGTTTTTACATTTATAACTTGTTGTTACACATTGTTATGTTATGATTAAATGTTAAATGCTCGGTAGGGAAATTGTGGCCTACATATATCTTGCATGATAGCCTTGAAATAACCAGTCAAGCCTCAGGTTGACAATAAATGTGTAATTGGGTGAGTTGTATGATTCATAAATGAACATTAACATTTGGGCACTATTTCTAGGGAGGCTATCAAAGGCATGAAAGTATGACTAGTACTAACCACAGGACCACTCTCTTGTCCTGGGGAGGGACATTTTTCACCCTAATCCAGGTCCTGAGCATAAGATTGTTTTGTTTCTTTTATAGGAACTACTCTCTCGTCCTTGGAAGGGAATTTTTTTTTTCACTGAGTTTCAGGTACTGAACTTAGATTTTGTGGTTGGTTTGCTTTCCTTCTTTTGATTTATTTTCTAGGGCCACTCCCTCATCCTCGAGATGGAATTTTCCACCCTACTCTAGGTTCTGAGACTTAAATTTTCTTAAATTCTTTCCTTTTATTTTATGACTGCATCAACATAGATACAAATAAAAGCAACAGAGGAAGACCCCTAAAAATAGGAAGGAAATATCTAGGCATAATTACATATATCCAAGGAATCATTTCAAAATAAGAGTCATAAGCATCGTCGCAAACTGTTGTTCGGGTGAGATCTCATATGAGATTTGGAGGGCAATGAGTTTGACAACCAGAACCTCCCCCAATAACAGAAGCATAATTCAGGGAATAAGAAAGTAGCAAACAAAGGATCAAGGGAATTAAAAATTATGAGTTGAGAAGAAGAAGAAGACTTGAGGGAATTCACTGGATGATTTGATCGAGGAAGTGTTGTTAAACAGTCTCAACCCTGCATTATAGAACAACTAGAACTTGTTGATATTCCATGTGAATATTGGAAGATATTTATGGCTCCTACAACTTCCTCGATCAAGTTCCCAATTGGAGATACGAGGGGTGATGTGCCTATGAAGCCTATTCCTTTGACATCATTACCTAACTCTTATGGTTTTTCTTCTGAAGATCTAGAAGCATTCTTGTTTGAATTTGACATTGTGTGTCAAGGGTATGACTATATTTTTCATGCCCAGAAATTGAAGATATTCCCCGCCACTTTGAAGTGACCAACATTGAGATGGTTCATGGGTTTAGGGTGGAAATATATTACTACATGGGATGTTATGAAGATGATTTTCCTCAAAAAGTATCATGACTACTGCAAATCCTGAGATGTTAAGGAAGAAATCATTAAGATTATGCAGAAGGAGGATGAGAACATGGAGGACTTGGTGGAATTTTTTAAATACAATTTGCAAAGATTAGGCCATAGTGATTTGGATAAGGACATCTTGAATATAACTTTTCTCTGGGTGCTAAGGGAGGAATCTTTGAAACTTTTGAACATAGCATGAAAGGAAGAATTTTACACCATCTGTGGATTGGGCATTAAGTTCTCACGTGGAGCTATGAGGCATAGCCAAGGGATTTTAACCCTCAAGACATCTAGCGGTGGAGTTAATAAAGCTAAAATTGGAAACTTGTTGGACAACTTGAGGACTAATATCCTGAGCTCATTGTCCTCACAACTCGATGTTTTACAGGCAAAATAGAAGCATGTTTAAGAAGAGAAGGCTATGCCCATTTTCTTACCTCCATGAAGGAAGAAGCACTTGCTGAAGGAATGTCCATTGAATACCATCGAGACCTGTGCGATATGTGAGCATAGGCATTCCACTAGCACATGTCCATCTCTTCCTGGGCTAAAGGGAAATTTTGAGGGAGAAAATGAACATGTAGATCAATTTTACTTAATGGGATTGAGGAAACCATGGAAACCATGGTGACAGAACATGAATCAAGGTATGCCTGAAGAATCCTCTCAGTAGCTTAATAATTTGAATTTTGGGTCTCATTCTGTACGTTTTTCACCTTCATGGCTACAACCCTGTCAATATCCAATGCCTTGGCAACCATGGTTGCCTTAGTCTGGTCCAACTCCTTCATGGTTCTAGAATTTACGTGGACCTCCTCCTCCTCCTCCTTGAGGATAGTCTTCCTAGCCTATGCCACAACAACAGTTACAGTTTCCCGCTAATACTTCCACTAGTAATCCTCCTCTCTGTCCACAATTTCTTGTTTAATCCAACCCAAATCCAGACAATAGTGGGGCCTAATAGGTTGATACGCTCAACCTTCCCACATATAGTATTTCCACATGGAATGTAATGAATTAAATCTCTAGTCCAGTCGGGGTGATAAATACTCAGACTTCACCAATAATTGTTGAACATACTGATGAAGAAGTCTCAGAACTAGAACCTAGAAATTCTACTGGAATAACTGAGGATGAGTCAATGCGAACTCCTATGGAACAATAACCCCCTTCTCAAACAATTGTTACTAGAGGATGTCAGACTCGTCCTCATCCTGAATTTGACTTTTTAAGGGAATTGTAAATTTATTTATCAAAATCCTATTACTTCAGGCTATGAGGGATGTACCAATTTATGCCAAAATGATCAAACAATATTGCTCTAAGAAACCTAGAAGATAGTCGAAGGATCCACTCACTATTCACATTATGGGAAAATTATGAGACATAATGTTGGGGAAGCCTACACCTGTTAAGTATGGGGATCCAGGGAAGCCAATTATTACAGTACATATTAATGGGGTTGATATCCCAAATGTGCTGGTGGACTTGGGGGAAACAATTAATGTCATAAATTATGCAACTTTCATTACCTTGGGCCTATGAAACATTAAACCAACTCCCACCATCCCAGAATTGGCAGATCGGTCTACTATAAGACCGATAGGGAAGTTGGAATATATAACTATTTCAGTAGACTCATGGTAGTACCTTATCAATCTTTTCGTATTACATACCCAATTCCCAGCTAGTAGACATCGTTGATTTTAGGAAAACATTAGCTTGCAACCGCAGATGTTTACATTGGGTGTTAGTTAGTAAATATGGTAATATCCAATGTGGAAGTTACAAATAATCTTATCCTTTATCCCCCTGTAAAACCAAGTTCACCAAATAAACCAAGATTTATCTTAACACAAAAATATGTACCTAAAAAGGGGCTCGAACCTGGAAATGAAGAAATTAGTCCAATTCTTACTATTGGTGAGGCCCTCTATTTTAAGGATGAGATGGAAGATGATGCCATTAGTACCTTTATCATTAGCCCTAATTCCATTTATGATTCAACCCGTGAGCTATTAGAATATTTTATGAGTTGCAATGTTTAGGAAGTCATTGAACGAGAGACTAAAGTTTAAAATGTTCCTATAATTGTACCCCATATCAATGTTCCTATAGAAATTGAACCAGGGAAGACGTTGAACATTAATCCTGACCTTTCACCTTCCTAGTCTGAACGATTATTGAAAGTCCTTCGGGAATAGAAAGAAGCCTTTGCTTTGGAATATACAGATATGAAAGGAATCCATGGTGACTTATGTACTCATCACATATACATTAAAGAAGAATGTTGACCTATTAGGCATCCACATAGAATAATGAATCCTTCTTTAAAGAACATTGTGAAAGACGAATTATAGAAACTATTATATGTGGGATCTATTTACCCAATTTCGGATAGTAAACGAGTATCCCCACTATTAATTGTTCCAAAGAACAATGAGAAGTGGTGGATTTGAGTTGGTTATATGGAATTAAATAAATCAACTCAAAAGGATAATTTTACCTTACCTTTTATTGACCAGGTCCTTCATACATTAGTCGAAAAGAAGTTATTCTCCTTTCTGGATGGATTTAATGGGTACAACCAAATCGAAATAGCTCCTTAGGATCAAGATAAAACTACCTTCACATGCTCTTAGGGAACCTTTGCATACCAAGTCCTCCCATTCGATCTCTCTAATGCATCCGCTACCTATCAACAGACAATATTAAGAATTGTTTCTGATCTAGTCAATGATAGTGTTGAAATCTACATGGATAACTTCACCCCATATGGGGATTGTTTTGAAGAAGGTCCGGAAAACTTAAAGAAAGTAATTAAGAGATGCAAGAAAGAATATGTTTCTCTTATTACAATAAAATGCCATATAATGATGAAAGAAGGAATAGTGCTGGGAAATCCACATTTAATTGCAAGAATTCAGGTTGATACTGCCAAGGTAGAGGTAATATTAAATTTTCCTACACCTAAGACACCAACACAAGTGAGTAGTTTCATCACTTATGTTGGATATTATAGATGTTTTGTAGAAAAAATTTCGAAGATAACATTTCAACTTGTTCAATTTTTACTTAAGGATATAGAGTTTGTGTAGACAAATGAATGTGAAACAGCCTTTGTGAAAATCAAAGAACTAGTTTGCAAATATTTGATATTACGTGGTCCTTACTGAGATCTCTCGTTTCCTATCTCTACAGATGCTTGTCACACAATAGTTGGGGCAGCCTTGTGACAATAGGAGGGCAAGAAACAATATGCGATCTATTATGTCAACAAGAATCTGGCTCCTGCTGAACTAAACTACACAGTAACTGAAAAAGATTGTTTGCATGTTATTTATGCTATTAATAAGTTTCGGATTTACATTACAAATTATCGTACTTTCATGCATGCTAATCATACATCCAACAAGTATCTGATGAATAAACCATTAACTCCTAGTCGCATTATGATATGGTTATTATTAATTCAAGAATTTGTTATTACCATTGTAGATAAGCCAGGGAAAGATAATGTAGTTGCAAATATCTTGTCTAGGCTAGATACTAGTGGTGAAGGTACACCTCTAGAGGATAGTTTTCCATATGAAAATATTGTTGAAATTTCTACTCACACTTCGTTGTATGTAGTTATTTCTAACTATCTTGCTCTAGGAAAAGTACCTAAACACTTTCCATACAAAGAGTAGTGAAAGATTATCGATTATAGTGTTCGCTATTCATGGTTAGAGGGATACCTCTTTTATAAAAGACCTGATCAGAAAATTTGTCACTGCATAGGTGAAAATGACATCTATTGTGTCTTGAAAGGTACTCACGATGGCCCGTGTGGAGGGAGTTTGGAAGATAAGAGGACATGTCATAAGGTGTTACAGATGGGGTACTATTGGCCCTCTATTTTTCATTATGCAAGGAAATATGTCCAAGGGTTCGATAGCTTCCAGCGGATGGGATGCCAGGTCAATTGGATGAGATGTCATTATAGCCTCAACTAGTTCTTGAGCCCTTTGAGAAATGGGCTATCAATTTCGTTGGGTCATTCAATCCATCCCCACATCAGAAAGTCCACATTCTAGTCTACATGGATTATGTGACAAAGTGGGTAGAGGCTAAGGATGTTGTGAAACAAATAGAATAGGTTGTCTCAAACTTCCTATTGAAAGAAATTTTCGTTCAATATGGAGCTCCTAAAGAGATCGCTTCAAATGAAGGGGCACAATTCACGTCGCATATGATAGCAGGACTTATGAAGAAGTATGGGATCAAGCACAGGGTGACATCTCTATGTCATTCTTAGGCAAATCGACAAGTCAAGGGTACAAATAAAGTGTTGTAGGATATCCTTACTAATAATATAGCAAACCATTACCGAAACTGGGCCGAAAAGCTTCTTAAGGCACTTTGGTTGTATAGAACAACATGGAGAAACACAATACGATTTTCACCATACAATCTTGCGATGTGTTGTACTACAAAACAACGTTAGGTCCCTATACTACTAGGCTAACCCCTCATTTTTATTAGTACAACCCCCTTATTATATTTTTGTGTCCATGTAGTCCCCATATTGTTATTATTGTGCCCTTACATTATTATTCTTATGTCGGCTCTTATTATATTATGACCCCTTAGACTCCCATATATAGAAAGGAGGTCTTGTCATGTATCATCCAAGAATTGTTCATTTTTGTAATGTAAAGGAAGTTGCCCCCTCGAAGACGCTTATTTCTAAGGCATTGATCTATCTTTTCTATCTTTTTGTGAGCTGGTTTCATAACATTTGGTATTAGAGCTTTGGATTCTAGGGTTTTGCTACTCCAAACAGGTCTTCATGGTATTTTTGCTATAACTTTTTGTCTGTAGTGTTTTAGAAGCCAAAAAAAAACCAGTTTGAGAATACATCTCGCTACACCTCAGGTCTGAATTTTAGAGCTTGTCTCACTATATTTTCGGAGATATGATATGAGGAAGTTATAGTTTTTGTAAGCTCTAGAATTTCAACTAAAACAGGTCATCATGGAATTTTCGCTATAATGTTTTCGCTATGAAGTATCAGAAGTTAAAACAAAAACTCATTTGAGAAAAAAATGGTTTAAACTTTGGGTCGAAATTTCAGATCTTGTCTCTACTTTTTTGGATATATGATTTGAGGAAGTTAGGGTTTTTGCAGACTCCCAAATTACATCTTAAAAAAGTGACCTTGGGAAAATCGTCATAACTTTCTCTCTGAGCATCAAATTGAAATTTCATAAGAAGTTACAGAAAGAGGATGGAATTTAGTTGTTTGTGTGTATTTTTCAGACCTGAAGGTCAAAATAGTGACACGTGGTACGTCATAAAATTTCGCTATTCTGAAAAGGTGTATAATTAGGTCATCTTGGGAGATTGTGCATAACTCTTTCTTGGAGAATCCAATTTCAATCAAACTGGTGGCATTGGAAAGAAGATGCAGAGGACTACTGTAAGCCATGATTTTAGAACTGGAAGATCTGAAATTACAGAGTTACAATCATTTCAATATCGAGCTTCTAAAATCATGAAAAAGCGAGATGATGAAGTTTGATGGCAAGGATCCAGTAAATTTGATACTACAGATGGAGATATATTTTGATCTACATGGTGTACCACTGTTAGAAAAGGTATATATTGCATCTAATTATTTAGAACCAAATCAATTTTTATGGTATAAAGGGATTTGTTCTCGTAAGTCACTTGTCACATGGTCAGTTTTCATGGAGGAAATGATAGCACATTATGAGGATACAAAGAGAAATGCCTTCTTTAGCCAATTGATAAATATCAAACAAAAGTGTTCAATGGCAGAGCACATTGAGGACTTTCAAAAATTTAATATAAGGGAAAATGATATTCCAGAGAAGAAGAGGATTGATGTCTCCATAGGTACATTAAAGGATAACATTCAACATGAGGTTCGTCTTTGGGAACCTAATTCATTGGAGAAGGCATTCAGGTTGGAAAGAAAAGTGGAAAGAAAAATTATGGAAACAAGGAATTCTACCCCTCACAACTATAAACATGGAAGTGTTGTTTTTTCTAGCCTTCCACAGCCTACAAGGGTGACACCACAACAATTGGAAGAAAAAAGAGAAAAAGGGCTTTGTTACAATTGTGATAGAAAATGCACTAAAGGTCATAAGTGTGCTAAGAAGAAATTATTTTACATAGATTATGAAGAGGAAGAAGAAAAGGATCAAGAAACATCAAAAGAAGAGGATATTCACTAGGAACCAACCCCAAAGAAAGAAGAAATGAATCCGACCATATCTTGTAAAGCATTGGCAAGAATTACCGCTCCTCAAACTCTCAAGATAGAAGAACATATCAAGAAGAAAAATGTTCAAGAAGTGAAAGATCACATCCAGCATCAAGAAATGAATCCGACCATATCCTGTAAAGCATTGGCAACAATTATCACTCCTCAAACTTTGAAGATAGAAGGATATATCAAGAAGAAAAAGGTTCAAGAAGTGAAAGATCACATCGAGAAAGAAGAAATTAGTCCTACTATAACTTGTAATGCATTGGCGAGAATTACCACTCATAAAACTATGAAGATAAAAGGACATATCAAGAAGAAAAATGTTCAATAAGTGAAAGATCACATCGAGCATCAAGAAATGAATTCAACCATATCTTGTAATGCATTGGAAGAAATTACCCCTCCTAAAACTCTCAAGATAGAAGGACATATCAAGAAGAAAAAGATTCAAGCAGTGAAAGATCAAATCAAGCATCAACAAAAAGTTCTCCATCTTTTAAAAGATAACACCACTTTGGTGCAGAATCAAATGAAGCAACAGGAAGATTAACCTCACAGTGAAAGAAGTTTTGATGGAGGCAATTGGGTATTTTTACAGCTACATCTCAAGAAAGCTATTTATGAGAAGGAAATGTTGGAAATACTACATGCACTTAAGAAATGGCGACCTTACCTAATGGGAAGACACTTCATGGTAAAAATGGATCATGATAGCCTTAAATAATTTTTAGGACAAAGATTATCTTTAGAAGAATAGAAAAAATGGGTAACAAATATGTTGGGTTATGACTTTGAAATCATCTACAAAAAATGGAAGCAAAATGTTGATGGATATGCACTCTCAAGAAAGGATGAGGATGTGGAAGCATTTTTTTGTGCTATTTCTATTATCCAACCAGATTGGATAAATGAAGGAAGGGATGAATGGAAGAAGGATGAAGAACTGTGGCCACTCATTCAAAAGTTGCAGAAGATCCCAGTTCAAACAATATTGCCAGAACTTGAAGAGGAAGGAAAAATCATATTTGAGCCTGGAGCAGTCACAAAAACAAGAACCAGACAACTACAAAATCAATCAATTCCGGAGTACCTCATCAAGTGGAAGAACATAGCCACTAAAGATTCCATGGGAGGACACTAATTTTATACAGAAGCATCAAGAACTACTCAAGCATTGAGGACAACAATTTTTGAAGGAGAGGGGCATGGTAGGTCTCTATACTACTAGGGTAACCCATTTTTGTTATTAGTACAACCCTCTTATTATATTGTTGTGTCCATTTAGTCCCCATATTGTTTTTATTGTGCCCATAGAAGCCCACTATTGTTATTATTGTTCCCTTACATTATTATTATTATGTCGGCTCTGATTATATTATGACCCCTTAGACTCCTATATATAGAAAGGAGGTCTTGTCATTTGTATCATCCAAGAATTGTTCATTTGTGTAATGTAAAGGAGGTTGCCCCTAGAAGAGGCTTATTTCTAAGGTGTTGATCTATCTTTTCTATCCTTTTGTGAGTTGGTTTCATAACAAACAACCCCCCCATTTTTATCTAACAATTGTTAGCATTTGAGCTATAAATGGGGACCCTTAAAAAATTTTAAGCCTAGGACAATAATCCCTAAAGAAAATCTTAGCAAAACCTTGCAAAATGAGCTAAAGGAGGAAACTTATATCAAACATCACATATCTCACTTTTTCAGATCACTATTTTATAAATCTTTTACGAATTTGCGATATGCGAAAAGATCTCCCGCTGCAATAACCTCATCTTGTCACCACGAAATTGCATCTCTCAATGCGATGTTGCGAATTTTGCAATTGCATTTTGCCCAATATTTGATAAAGCATTACCCAGTACCCTTTTAAAGACCACGATTTGCAATGGAAGAGGTAAACCGTGTGGAATAATTACGTTTTAAATAATGAAAACAAATGAGTTGGCAAGTTATTAAATGTTTAGCTGCCCGAGGGAGGATAATCATTCTCAAGGTTATGGGTAGTTATAATCAAATATCCCATAAAAACCTTTCTCATGATCCAAAGTCGTTTCACAGAGGATTTCAGTCTTAATTACTTGATATCGTCAACGTTGATATTTCTTATCTGTTTCAAGCAAGCGACAAAAGACATGTCCTTAAGAAAGGTGATACAGAAGAAAACTAAGAAGACCACTGTTGAGACAGAGCATATAGAGATGGCTCCTATCTTTGCTGATACAGTCTATGATGCAGCTAGAGGAAAAAAAACTTGGGAATCAATTTACAACACACTGGAGGACGAGTGTCCTAAATTACTATTACAAGAGCAACAGCTGGTTCGACAAAGCCTTCAGGACCTCAATTCAAGGATTCCTCCTGTTATTTCCTTCATAGGATAGGAGCAAGAGACAAAATCCTTCCCTACACAGACATGATTAGATGGGTGGTCGAAAACCTTATCATCGAAGATAGGCAGTTCAATAATTCAAGGATGGAGCTCATAGGATCATTCAGGGAAGAACACTTGAAGGCTATGTATCACATACCTGACCCGTAGGAAATCTACGATAGCACATTTGTGGCTAACTTCGCAAAAATTAATCTAGACCCCTTCAAGTTAATGCAGACTTGGAGAATGTTAGACAACAAATTAAAGTATGATAAATCGTGTATGTATGCAATAGCCTCTTTAGCAAACCCCTACAATTATGCAACAGCAATGTTATGTAGATTGTATGGACTGCCAAATAGCACTAAGTTTTCAATAGAATGGATTCCCTTAAAAGATGCTTGTGTTAATTCCTATATCACGAATTTTCCTTCTATCCTATCTAACAAGTTAGCCACCTCTATTACTGAATATCGACAAAATAAAGCCTCCTCCTCAGATAACCTCCCTCCCTTCTATTTTTGTGCTTATATTATGGATGCTATCTGAGTTTGCATGACATTTACAACCATGTGTTGGAAATGGACCATACGAGATCGTTACCCAATCCATGTAAGTCATATGAAAATATGGGAATCGCATTATATACCTCACTTCTACATGATATTTCATTCTATCATGTTGCACCTACACCAAACGATTTTCAATAAGAAAGCCCAGAGGTTTTCCCAAGAAGTTGCAATAGACCCGCTTGCTGTAGGCAAGTATTTCATTGAGGAATCGTTCAGCTACAATAGGGTTTTTGGTAGAACTCCTGATCCACACATCCTTCCCTTGTATGTTTCTGATAAGCTATTAGCAAGGGAGATTGCCTACCAGATTGTGGGAAAGGGCTTGACCAAAGCTGTTAAATATGGCAAGAAGTCATTATGGCCTACTTTCCCTATCAAATGCGGTGCTTTTGCTTTAGCTAATTTTTTTCATGCTACTAAGGAATCAACACAAATGGAAGCCCTTAGGCTTCATACATTTCTTGCAAGGCAATTTGATCCAAAGAATGTGGCATATAATGTCACTACAGGACTAAAGCTTAAGGCATACAATCATGGAGATAATTACTTTGAGGATTTGTTGCAGTCAACAGTTTCTTTAGAGAAATCACTTGAATGGGAAAAGGCTATCCTAAAACCCGAAGATTTTCAAAGATTTGAGGAATTCAGGAATGAGATGCTTCAGGTCATCCCAATTCATCTATTAAAGCTCGAAGATAAGCCTACCCTAAGTAACACTATCAATAACACAACCCCTAGCTCTCAAAATGACTCTCACGTAAACACTCGGAATACAATAGACACGGGGAAATTTCAGGATGTAGACAATATGACTAAGTCCCGCAGGAAGCCAACTGAAAAACATGTAATGGACACTCCAGCCAAAAAGAGAAGTGCAGAATCCCAAGGCACTAGTTTGGAGCAGAAATGGTATCAATTCAATCAGAAATTGCAAGTCACCCACAAAGCTCCAAATACTCAAGAAACAGAAGAATTCAAGACTCCTCCAAAAATTCATCAAGATATAGAGCCCAAGTCTGTTGGTGAACAATCTACACCTAATGATCAAGAAACAGCAAAATCCCAGCATGCTGAAATCATCCCAGCTCTGCCCACATCAAAAATTGTTCTAAAAGAGACGGGGATACCTCCACTCAACGTATTTTATAGCCCTCTCCACAAAGGTTTTGTCCGAAGGCAAAGGAAAATAAGAAGGGTAGATGCACCTAAATTCTCACCTATAGATGAGCCAATGGGCGTTGTTTGGAAGGACATTCCTTTTAATCCGACTGAGAACTGGACTAGGTTGTCATAGTTCACAGGAGCATACACGTCGGCCACTATGGATAACGCCACTGAGGTGTCTACTCTGCGAAAGGAAAGGGAGGAAAGAATTGTGTAGCTTGAACAAGAGCTCGAGATAGAAAAAGTAAGAGCAAACAAGCAGGGAGCTGAGCAGCTTGCACAATTGCAGCAAGACACAAAAATCTCGAAAATAAGTCATGAAGCTGACTTATCGGCCAAAAACGTGCACCTCCAAGAATTGAAACAATCCTTGGATAGGTACAAGGATGTTCCCACTATTGAGGAATTCATCAAAGAGGTTCTAGAACTAAATTCTCTTCTAGTCAAGCAATAAGAGTATTTCTGCGAGAAGCTATCCCACATCACTCCCTACCTGATTACCAGTGACCAGCTCACAGACAGAGCCATTGACCAGAGAATGGGGTTTAATGATTCAAACACCAAGATCTTCGAACTCATTGAATGACAGGAATCAAAAGAAGGAAAGAAGGTCAATCTACCCGAGATTGAGGAAACTCACAAAGACATCCTCTTTACTGATTGGGATGCTAGGATAAAATAGGTCGAGCTTGTAGTCACAAGGGAATATGGAGTATCAAAGAACATCATTAAGGTAGTAAATCATACCATTTTCACTACCAATCTCATGAAGGAGGGTAATTCAAAAGAAATTCCTGACTTAACTGCCCTGATTAAATACTGGCAAAAAAAAGCAAGGAAACGGAGAGACATAATTAAAAAACTAACTAAGATTGACTGGGAGTCATATTGGCAATATTTGGTCAAGCCACATAGCCAGATCATGACCCTCAATTTTTCCCTCCATGCGACTCAAAGGATGTTGTCACCTCTTGCCGACGCAATCTTTACAGGACATCTCAAATCTCACTTCGGGCCACCTCCTCAAATTAACCGATGATTGATATTTGAGAGTTAAAGGACAAGCTGACAGACAACAAGTCATCCTTTTAGTTTTGTTTAGTCGATATCTGTTTATTTTTGAAGTTACGTATGAATGAGGAAGGTTGTTTGAAACCTCCTAAAATTTTGTATAATCTCTTTTTGCATACTTAGTTAGAATAGTATTTATACCCTTCTCATGCATTTAGAGAGGGGTCCAGAATTTTATCAAAAACATTTATAAAGAATGCACTATTGTAATTTTTTGAATGCTTTGGTGAAATGATGGAACATGATCTTTTCTTTTAGATATAATACTACTTTCCTTTTTTGATGCACTTCTATGTTCTTGGAAGATAATTTTATGTGAAGGAAGAATTTGGTCTATGTCATTTGTCAAATGAGCAAGACTACATACATCTGGTACTATTATTGTGTATGCATAATTCTGTTAACATTTAATTGGTGGCAAAACTTTCTTTTCATGAATTATATGTGAGATTTATTGTTTCTATGAAGCATTAATTGCACTTCTATATTGATCCCATAATTGAGGTTTTAATTTTCATAAATAACTCATTAGGCATGCGATATATTTTATAAATTCCTTTGACTAACTAGTCAAAGCAATTATCTTTTACGTTATCATCTCCACTTAATTGTGTTCAATCTTTATTATCACATGTTAAAAGGATATCTTTGTAGATCGCATACCATGCAAGAACACTCGGGTTTATATTAGAATAAGTTAAGTTAAATTGCATTGTATAATAAGTCACTTAGATTGTCATTATTATATTGCAAAACATTCATAAACCAACCATTCTCATCTTAAAACCCATATTGGGAAATTGGTCACATTATCCCCAGTCGGAGCCACCACTTCAAACAGAAAAGGATTTGTCTTAAGTTCCAGACCGGGTGGTCATCTCCCATGTTCCGGTAGCAGAATCCTGAAGCCATGACATTTTGGCGCTAGAAGGAGGGCCTTTAACTATGAATGGAATATAAGCCTAAAGATCATTCAGAAATAATTCACAAGACTCAAAACCCCTCCACCACTTCTATAACTTCTATACCTCGTTAAGAAACCCTTGACTAGGAATCTGAAGTTGTAGAAACATCTCCCTTGTCTCCTTAAGTAGTAAGGCAACCACCATCTCTAGATTATATTCCTAAATCTCCAGAAGTTCATTATTTGATACAGAAACTCGAACAGATATCCATTTCTACTGAAAATCCAAAGAGAACCAAATTATCAGAAGAAATCGTTACCTCCTTATTACAACAAATTGGTGTTTTGACTAGACTGCAAAGTGAGAAACTTGGGGTCACTCCTTTTGAGTTACCTATCCCTCCACAATGTACGAAAGTCACTTCATCAGTATCCAAATCAGATACTAGTGAGATCACTTCACCTTTCCACTTATCTATCCCTTCATCCACTTCTACTCAATCCACTACCTCTGAAATATCCACTTCCCCTGTTAGTACTACAATTATTGGTACTAACCTAGTAGTAAGTTCTTGGCCATCTATTCCTACTTCTGGACAAACCTTCCCATTTTCTCAGTCCTTAACTCAAGTTATGGCCAATCAACCTGCTCAACCTTGGTCGAATCCTAATGTTATCCTCGTTGCAAATCCAAATGCGCTCCCAACAAATCCATAAAAATGGTTGCCTAAGTATAATCCTGATGATACTCTTCCAGCCGAAGAACATCTAAACAATTTTATGTTAGCCATGAATCTCAATGGGGTTTCACATGAAGGTGTTGTAATCAGATTGTTTCCTTATACCTTCCATGGATCTGCCAGATCTTGATATTTTTCCCTTCTAGCGGGTTCAATTAGAGACTGTGATAGTTTTCAAGAAGTATTTCTTGAAAATTTTGGTGATGACAGAACTGTAGCATCCTTGATCAATGATCTTCCTAATTTAAAAGCTAATACATATGAAAATATCAAAGATTTCAACTCCATATTTAACAAATTGCTAAAAAAAATCCCAGGTGCCTCTAAACATGTTGTAGATGTACAAATAGAATGGTATATATCATCTCTTCCTTGAATGTTGCAATATTTGTAGATAGGGCCTATAAGGCTACCCTTGTAGAAAACATGAAAGAAGCCTTGTCTGTAGAAAGAAGAATCTTAGATTTAGAAAAAATATCACAAATAAATGAAAGGAAGACCAAGAAAGTAACTTTTAAAGATGACTTTAAAAAGAAAACTTCGAAGGACCCTTTCGATTAGGAAGGCCTTTAGAAAGTGTTAAAAACAATGTTAAATGAAATGGTAGAAATTAAAAAACAGGTGGAAGAATCTTCTGCTTCCAAAAGAGCTTTCCGATCATTCAAAAACAACTCCTCTTCTACATCACAACCTCCAAACACCATTTCAAATGCTGAATCTAACCAGGAATTAGCAGAAGATTCACCAAACGATGAAGATGTTGAAACAAAAGAAGAAATTGAATTGAATGGGATGTGGGATTTGGTTCTCCCAATAGAAGAAGAGGCACAAGAAATGCCAGTACCTACCAGAAGAAAAAAGTATCCTGATACGTCTACCACTAATTAGAAGCAAAAAGTTGCTACTCCTACAAAAGAGAAAATAGTGGCTAAGAAATCTAAACCATCCAAACTGACCCTATTCCTTCAGTCTCCCCGAGTGCTTCAAAAACATTGGTAATCTCAGATACGGTCGAATACAATATAGTGGAAGACATGAAAAAGACCAGAGTTAATATTATGTTGCATGAGCTCACTAAACTCAAATAGCAACAGAAGATACTATTAAGAGAATTAAAAGAAGTTCCAGTATCTCCCCTACGATTTGTTGTAGTTACTCAAGCCGCCTACAATATGGGAAAACCTCCTTCATCCTCAAACAAAGTAGATCCTTCATATCTAGTTTTGATTGACAATCGATCTATCTCTCAGGTCCCCCCCTTTCTTCTTACTTATGAAATTTTCAACAGAAATGTTCATAACTACCTTGTTGACTCAAGAGCCTCCTCAAACATAATGCCAAGTGCGGTCTGCGCTAAATTGAACATTACACCTCAAAAATCTGCAGTACACATAGTTCATTTAGATAGGATGAAAGTAGAGGTACTTGGAGAAATAATATCAGTTTCAATTAGGCTTTCTTCTAATCCAAAGGTTTCACAAATAATTGATATATTGGTGGCTTGTATCCCTAAATTTTATGGTTTTATTCTCAACAGGGATTGGTCTGAAAAGTTGCACGATTATTTTTCAACTGACTGGTCTCACATGTGGTTGCCACACAATGGTAAACCAAACCAAATCAGGATCAACCGAGAAAAATTCATGAAGTATATAGTCACAGACCTTGAGGGAAGTAATGAACCTGTTGCCTTCACTAATAACTCTGGAAACTATTTAGCGAAGTCCTCTTTGGGATCTCTTAATGCTCAAAAGTCTCCCGTTTTAGATAATGTTGTAGTTTCTCAAATTGAGAATTTCTCACAAACAGATGCTTCCAAGTGTTTAAATTTAGTTGATAAATTTTATAATGACTCTCTGTTCTGGACTCTCTATTTTGATGGCTCTAAATCAAAAGACGGTGGAGGCGCAGGATGCATTTTGATCAATCTGCAAGGAGAGAAAATTATGCTAGCCTACAGACTTGAATTTCAGTGTACAAATAATATTGTTGAATATGAAGCACTGATCAAAGGACTATATAAAGCCATTGGTATTAATGTCAAATATCTTCGAGTCTATGGTGACTCTGAAATAATTGTGAAATAGGTGAGAAATACAATTCACTGCGTTTCCGGTCATCTTAAACACTATCAATATTTATCCTAGAAATTGACTTCTCGTTTTTCTACTTTCAACATTTCTTCAATCCCTAGACTCCATAATGCAAGTGCTGACTTACTTGCTAATGTGGCATCTAGACTTATACCATCAGAAGACTTTAGTCCAGACAGATTTTCAATAGAATTAGTATTTAGACCATCCATTCTTGACAATATAACAAATTGGAGAGTGTTCAACAATGATGCAGATATAGTAAATTTCCTTACATCAAAAGGATCATATGAAAAGCAGATCATAGACGAGCATGAGCATGATATAGAAATAAAGAATAATATTGATCTAAAACCAATTCAAAAGTGTGTGGTTAAGATGGAAGATCTTTATGATTTGAAGGATAGATTCAAGAAAATTACTAACTCCAAAACTCAAAGTTCTACTCTGAGATTTGAAATAGTAAACCTAGGGTCAAATGAGAAACCTCAAAATATCAACTTAGGTCTAGACCTAACATCTCAAGAAAAATTATCATTCATCAGGTTATTGAAAACATATAAATGTGTCTTCGCTTGGGATTATGTAGATCTCAAAGCCTAGGATACCTCTATAATTCAACATACCATACCCATGACTTCAAATGAAAAGCAGAAGCTTCAAAAAATTCACCTGACCCTTGAAAGTCAAATTAAATTTGAATTGAACAAGCTTCTAAAGGCCAAGATAATCTTCCCTGTTAGGCATTCTAAATGGGTATCGAATATGGTACCTGTGAGGAAAAACAACGGTGATATTAGGATCTGCATTGATTTTAGAAACCTAAACAAATCTTGCCAAAAGGATAATTTTCCTCTACCTACTATGGAACAGGTACTGCAATCAGTTGTAGGTTCTGAATTAATGTCATTTCTAAATGGATTCTTAGGATATAATCAAATCCTTTTGCACCCAGATGACAGATTGAAGACAACATTCAGAACCAAGTGGCAAACATATTCGTACCAGAAAATGCCTTTTGGACTCATAAATGCTAGTGCCACATTTCAACGTGCTATGGACATTGCCTTTAGAGATCTAATAAATAAATCGGTTGTTATTTACTTGGATGATATCATAGTATATTCCAAGGATAGGAACAATCATTTAAGTGACCTCAAGCACATATTTGAAAGATGCATGATCCAAGAAAGGAATTTACATCAATCTTGATAGAGTCCAATAAATAGAAAAAATTCCCCTCCCACGCAATAAGAAAACCATGCAATCATTCCTAGGCCAAATAAATTTTGTCAAACAATTCGTCCCAGGTTTTTCACAAATAGTATTACCCCTTCAAGCCATGATAAGAAAAAATGCAATTT
This sequence comes from Pinus tabuliformis, assembly GCA_031772625.1. NCBI lineage: Eukaryota > Viridiplantae > Streptophyta > Pinopsida > Pinales > Pinaceae > Pinus > Pinus tabuliformis. The sequence goes on from CM062811.1 coordinate 964,285,848, forward strand.
TAGAAGAAAAGGTCTAAAATGCTTCAGAGTTTTTCAGTTCTAACTTACAAGGCATCGAATTAAATTATTTAGCTGTAGAAAAGCAAGAATTTGTGGTCTTTAAGACTCTGAAGCATTTTAGACCTTTTCTTCTAAAAACCCATACAAAGATAGTTGTACCCTATCCTGCATTAAGGCAACTACTGATTCAAAGAGAAGTAGGGGACAAAAGAGCTAATTGGGTAACTGCTCTCCAAGAATATGATGTAGAAATACGACCAGCTAAAATTGTCAGGGGCCAAGGTTTTTGCAGGCTGTTAACAGGAGATTCGAAGTTGCCATCAAAAGAAGATCAAGGTAATGAATTGCAAATATCAAAGGTAAGCCTCAACAACACACAATCATAATATGTTGATTTTAAATTTTATCTTAAAAATAGATATGCTCCTATGCACCTTAATTATAAAATAAAGAGAGCCTTAAGATTAAAGTCAAATTAGTATGAGCTAGTCAATGATGTATTGTTTAGAAAGAATTATGACTAAGTATTGTTAAGTTGCTTAGAGAAACCTGAAGCTGAGAAGGTCATGCAGGAATTACATGATGGACCAGCTGGTGTACATTTTGGAGGAAATACTACTGCTTATAAAATCCTGCATGTAGGTTATTACTGGCTAACGATATTTAGAGATGCACATCAATATGCAAGGAAGTGCAAAACTTGTCAAACTACGACAGGAAGAGAAAGAAAACCTGCATTCCCTTTACAACCAGTTAACATCCAACAACCATTTGAACAATGGGGATTAGATATAATTGGTGAGATTATTCCTAACACTTCCAAGCAGCATAGGTACATCCTCATAGCTACTAATTACTTTACTAAGTGGGTAGAAGTTGTCCCATTAAGGATAGCTAATATAGAAAACATCACAAATTTCATTGATCAGTACATAATTACTCGGTTTTTCTTACCCTTAGCTTTAATGTTTGATAATGCGTCTCACTTTTCTGGAAATACAATGGTAGAATTTGCTCTTAACTGAGGTTTCGAGTTAAAATATTCAGCTAATTATTATCCTCAAGGTAATGGATTAATAGAATCAACAAACAAAAACCTCATCAGAATTATCAAAAGAACTATTGATCAAAATCATAGGAATTGGCATAAAGCATTGACATTTGCTCTATGGGCAGACAGGATTACTTACAAAGCCTCTATTGTTTCTTCCCCTTTTGCTTTAGTTTATGGAAAAGAAGTTGTTCTTCCCACAAACGTAGTAATACCATCTCTTGCCCTAGTACAATTTATCAATGAAAACCCTTCATCTTCTCTCCAGGCTAGATAATTTCAAATACTCAAACTCGAAGAAGAAAGAGAAAAGGCTAAAGAAACCCACTTCCATCACCAACAAATAGTCAAAGCTTCTTTTGATACAACTTCTTCCAGCAAAAAATCCCTTGAAGTAGGTGACTTAGTCCTGAAATGGGACAAAGCACATGAGGAAAAAGGTAGGCATACCAAATTCCAAAGACTATGGCTTGGCCCTTTTTAGATTATTCAAAAAATTGGACCATCAACATTTCTTTTTCAAGACTTATCCGGTAGGAAAGATTCTTTGCCCGTTAATGGGAAAATGTTGAAAAGGTACATTTGTTAGGAGATAACCTCTTCCAATTTTGTAATATATTGCTTTTTAGAAAAATAATGGTTAAACTAGTATTTACTCCTCGCTTTTCAAAATATGCCTTTCATAACATTTCTGATTTTTCGCTTTTATAACAAAATTGGAGTTAAAAGGAACAATTAGGAAATTTGAGTACTAAAATAAACTCCGTCCCTCTCGAAAAACTTGATCTTGCTTAAAAACATTTATTTTACGAAAAACTCTTATCTTGATAGGATATGAAGCTTTTATTATTAGTTGAGAAAAAAATATTTAACCTAGCAAGGACTTCCTGTAGATCAGTATCTTAAAAAACTCTATCCTTATCACCCAAGACCCTTAAAATGGCCAATGGCCCACCCCATCTGTTAAAATTTTCTTTTTTTCAAAGTGTAATTCTAAAATATAAAAACTTAAAAGATAAAGAGTCTCATTACGAGCTTATTTACCATGTTCATAGGGAAGTAATGAAAACTGATATTACCAATACTGCGTATCAAAACAAGGTAATAGCTAATGATATGCTTGATTAGAAGACAAGGGGTCTCATCAAGAGCCAGCTTGTTCAGTTTATTTACAACTAGTGAATGGAATTATCATCATTAGGTTACCACGCCTAGACAATGACTTTTAAGGGCTTACACTCAAAAGGTAAAAAAGAAGGGACAAAGTCCAAGAGAGATTCAATTCAAACGAATATCATTTTTGAAATATGAAAATTCATACAGATGGGATAATGGATCATTGTTGGTTTAAAGGTAACCTTGTCAAGGCTATAAACACATGTCAGCAGCAGAGGCTCTACCTGTGATAAATGAGTAAAAAAGAAAAAAACTAATCTTCAGGAGGCACCTACTATATAATCTTAAACCCTATTATTCGTTGATGCTAACATTTATATTTCTATCATTTCAGGGGTGATGTAATTAAGCAGATGGGCCTGAGCAAGTAATGGTAGTTCAAGAGAAATTTTGTTTACCATATAACTCATGAAATAATTATTCTTATAACTCAAATTACTTTGAAAGTTTTTAGAAATTTTAGAAAGCTACTCAGAGATAACTGGTTCTCCCAAGTGAATCACCAATTATTGTACTACGAAACAACCCCCCAATTTTTATCTAACAATTGTTAGCATTTGAGTTATAGATTGGGACCCTTTTAAATTTTTAAGCCTAGGACAATAATCCCTAAAGAAAAACTTGCCAAAACCTTGCAAAATGAGCTAAGGAGGAAACTTATATTGCACATCGCATATCACGCTTTTTCACATCACTATTTTATAAATCCTTTACGAAATTGCGATATGCGAAAAGGTCTCTCGCTGCGATAACCTCATCTTGTCACTGCACAATCACATTTCACAATTCACAAAAACCTTGAACGTGCCATATGACAACCATTAACGATTTGCAAAATGCGATGTTGTGAGTTTCACTATTGCATTTCACTTGATATCTGATAAAGCATTACATGGTACCCACGATTTGCGATTAAAGAGGTAAAGCATGTGGAATAATTACGTTTTAAATAATGAAAACAAATGAGTTGACAGGTTATTAAATGTTTAGCGGCCCGAGGGAGGATAATCATTCTCAAGTTTATGGGTAGTTATAATCAAGTATCCCATAAAAACCTTTCTCACAATCCAAAGTCATTTCATAGAGGATTTCAGTCTTAATTATTTGATATTGTCTGCACTGATATTTCTTATCTATTTCAGGCAAGCGACAAAAGACATGTCCTTAAGAAAGGTGATGCAGAAGCAAACTAAGAAGACCACTGTTGAGACAGAGCATACAAAGATGGCTCCTATCTTTGCTGATATAGTCTGTGATGCAGCTGGAGGCGCAACAGCTTGGGAAGTAATTTACAACAAACTGGAGGACGAGTGACCTAAAATTACTATTACGAGAGCAACAATTAGGTCAACAGAGCCTTCATGACCTCAATACAAGGATGCCTCCTATTCTTTCCTTCATAGGATAGGAGCAAGAGCCAAAATCCTTCCCTACACGGACATGATCAGATGGGTGTTCAAAAACCTTATCATCAAATATAGTCAGTTCAATAATTTAAGGATGGAGCTCATAGGATCGTTCAGGGCAGAACACTTGAAGGCTATGTATCACATACCTAACCTGCAGTAAATCTATGACTGCACATTTGTGGCTAACTTCGCAAAAATTAATCCAGACCCATTCATGTTAATTCAGACTTGGAGAATGTTAGACAACAAATTCAAGTATGATATATCGGGTATGTATGCAATAGCCTCTTTAGCAAACCCCTACAATTATGCAGTAGCAATGTTATGTAGACTGTATGGACTGCCAAATAACACTAAGTTTTCAATAGAATGGATTCCCTTAATAGATTCTTGTGTTAATTCCTATATCACGAATTGGCCTTCTATCCTATCTAACAAGTTAGCCACCTCTATTACTGAATATCGACAAAAGAAAACCTCCTCTTCAGATAACCTCCCTCCCTTCTATTTTCGTGCTTATATTATGGTTGTTATCTGATTTTGCATGACATTTCCAACCATGTGTTGGAAATGGAGCATACAAGATTGTTACCCAATCCATGTAAGTCATAAGCAAATATGGGAATCACATTATACACCTCACTTCTACAAGATATTTCATTCTATCGTGTTGCACCTACACCAAATGATTTTCAATAAGAAAGCCCCTAGGTTTTCCCAAGAAGTTACAACAGACTTGCTTGCTGTAGCAAGTATTTCATTGAGGAATAGTTCAGCTACATTAGGGTTTTTGGTAGCACTCTTGATCCACACATCCTTCCCTTATATGTTTATGATAAGCTATTAGGAAGGGAGATTGCCTACCAAACTGTGGGAAACGACATGACCAAAGTTATTAAAGATGGCAAGAACTCAATATGGACTACTTTCCCTATCAAATGCAGCTCTTTTTATTTAGATAATTTCGTTCATGCTACTAAGGAATTAGCACAAATGGAAGCCCTCAGGCTTCATACATTGCTTGCAAGGCAATCTGATCCAAACAATGTGGCATACAATGTCACTACAAGAGTAAAGATCAAGGCATACATTCAGGTAGATAATTACTTTGAGGATTTGTTGCAATCAACAGTTTCTTTCAAGAAAGCACTTGAATCTACAAAGGCTAACCTAAAACCTGAATATTTTCAAAGATTTCAGGAATGCAGGAATGAGAGGCTTCGGGTCATTCCAATGCATCTAAAGCCCGAAGATATGCCTACCCTGAGTAATACTATTGATAGTGTAGCCCCTAGCTCTCAAAAGGACTCTCAGGTAAACACTGATAATACAATAGACAGGGAAAGTTCAGGATGTAGACAATATGGTTGAGTCCAACAAGAAGCCAGCCAAAAAATAGGTAATGGACACTCCGGCCACAAAGACAAGTTTAGAAGCCCAAGGCACTAGTTTGGAGCAGGAATGGGATCAATTCAATCAGAAATTGAAAGTCACCCCAAAATCTCCAAATACTCAAGAAATAGAGGAATTGAAGACTCCTCCAAAAATTCATCAAGATACATAGCCCAAGTCTATTGGCGAATGCTCTGCACCTATGAATCAAGAAACAACAAAATCCCAGCATGTTGAAATCATCCCTGCTCTGCCCACATCAAAAATTGTTCTGAAAGTGATGGAGATACCTCCACTCGATGTATTCTATAGCCCTCTCCACAAAGTTGTAGTCTGAAGGAAAAGGAAAAGAAGAAGGGTATATGCACCCAGATTCTCACCTGGAGATGAGCCAATGGACATTGTTTGGAAGGACATTCCTTTTAATCCGACTGAGAACTTGACTAGACTGTCACGGTACACAAGAGCATATGCGTCGGCCACTATGGATAAGGCCACTGAGGTGTCTACGCTACTAAAGGACAGGGAGGAAATAATTGTGCAACGTGAACAAGAGCTCGAGACAGAAAAAGAAAGCACAAACAAGCAGGTAGCCGAGCAGCTTGCACAATTGCAGCAGGACGTGGAAGTCTTGAAAATAAGCCATGAAGCCGACTTATCAGCCAAGAACGTGCAACCCCAGGAATTACATCAATCCTTGGACAGGCACAAGGATGTTCCCACTGCTAAGGAATTCATCAAAGACACTCTAGCACTAAATTCTCTCCTAGTTAAGCAGCAAGAGTATTTCTTCTAGAAGCTGTCACACATCACTCCCTACCTGATTACCAACGAAAAGCTCACAGATAGAGCCATTGACCAGAGAATGGAGTTTAATGATTTAAACACCAAGATCTCTTAATTCATTGAATGGCAAGAATCAGAAGAAGGAAAGAAGGCCAATCTACCCGAGATTGAGGAAACTCACAAAGACATCCTCTTTATTGATTGGGATGCTAGGATAAAATAGGTCAAGCTGGCAGTCGACGAAAAATGAAGTATCAAAGAACATCATTACGACAGTAAATCATACCCTGTTCTCTACCAATCTCATGAAGGAGGGTAATTTGAAAGAAATTCCTGACTTAACTACCCTGAGTAAAGATTGGCAAGAAAAAGCGGGGAAACAAAGAGATGAAATTACAAAACTAACTATGACCGACTAGGAAACGTATTGGCAATATTTGGTCAAGCCACATAGTCAAATCATGACCCTAAATTATTCCCTCCATGCAACTCAAACGATGCTTCCACCTCTTGCCGACGCGATCTTTACAAGATAGCTCAAATCTCATTTCGGGCCACCTCCTCAAATTCAATCGATGATCGATATTTGCAATTTAAAGGACAAGCTGGCAGACAACAAGTCATCCTATTAGTTCTATTTAGTTGATCTCTGTTTATTTTTGGAGTTAGTTACCTATGAATGAGGAAGGTTGTTTGAAACCTCCTCAAATTTTGTATAATCTATTTTTTCATACTTATTTAGAATAGTATTTACACCCTTCTCATGAATTTAGAGAAGGGTCGAGAATTTTATCAAAAAAATTTGCAACGAATGCACTATTGTAAGTTTGTGAATGCTTTGGTGAAATGATGGAACATGATCTTTTCTTCTAGATATCAGACTACTTTCATATGTTGATGCACTTCTATATTCTTGGGAGATAATTAGATTTGAAGGAAGAATTTGGCCTATTTCATTCGTCAAATGAGCAGAACTTCATACATCTGGTACTATTATCATGTATGCATAACTCTGTTAATATTTAATTAGTGGCAAAACCTTCTTTTCATGAATTATATGTGAGATTTATTGTTTCTGTGAAGCATTAATTGCACTTATGTATTGATGCCATAACTAAGGTTTTAATTTTCATATATAAGTCATTAGACATGGATATATTTTATAAATTCCTTTGAATAACTATTTATTCAAAGGAATTATCTTTTACGTTATCATCTCCATTTAATTGTGTTCAATCTTTAGTATCACATGTTAAAAGGATATCTTTGTAGATCGCATACCATGCAAGAACACCCGGGTTTATATTAGAGTAAGTTAAGTTAACGAAATTGCATCGTAGAATAAGTCACTTAGATTATCATTATTCTATTGCAAAAGCATTCATAAACCACCCATTCTCATCTTAAAACCCATATTGGGAAACTGGTCCCATTATCCCCAGTCGGAGCCACCACTTCAAATGGAAAAGGAGCTATCTTAAGGTCTGGACCGGGTGGTCATCCCCCATGTTTTGGCAGTAGAATTCTGAAGCTGCAACACTATGGTAAATCCCCTTTTTTTCCAGTGGAATTTGAAATTAAGATTCTCAAGACAACCCTTGAAGTATGTTTGGATCTTTTAGAATCCCATAAAAACCGACTGGAATAGTCAAATGAGTTGGATGAAATTTGTTTGGTAGTTGTCTAGAACACTGTTGCAATTTAGTAGCAGTGAACTAAATGGCATGATAAATTTATCAAGAAAAAGGTGCTGCAAAGATGATATTGGGCATTTCTCTATGAATCTTGGTTCAAATATTTTAAAGGTCAACTCTAGATGGAAGGGACCATATGAAGTTGACACGATGTTTGATAACAGGACTGTTAGACTCGTAACAATCGATGAGGCACACACTCCCATGATTGAAAATGCACATCACCTCAGATTGTGTCACCATCCAGTTTCTAAAGAATCCTTTATTAAATATCTCTCTAATAATTATGGTTTTGGAATTGTTAGTGCAGGGAACTCTTCCTTTGCACCTCTTACTTAAAAAAATGCACATATATATCTATATATATATATATATATATATATATATATATATATATATATATATATATATATATATATATATATATTACTACTCTATCATTATTTTTCTTCCACGTACTTTATTATTGTTTTTACTTCACTAGTGCTTTTACTCCTCTAGTGTTGTTACTCCATTCATCGTGATTTCGTCTAAGTACACATGTGTTGTTACTCTGTTTGACACGATTGTCTGTGTACACTAGTGATGTTACTCCTCTGGTGTTGTTATTCCTCCAGTATTGTTACTCAATCAAGGTAAGTGGCTATGTATGTCCCTAGCCGACTTTGTGGATTTTATTGATATTTCATCTATGTCATGACTAGACATGACCATGGACAGTCATCCCTTTATTGGGGGAGGTATTTGTATTAATGTCATATTTAATAGGTATAATGATCTTCCATTATCGTTGTTGAACCTCGCGCCAACTCGTACATGTGACGATCATTATTCTAATCCCCACCATACCTTGTGCATTTATCCTTATGCATTGGAACTTTAACTACATATGATTGCATTGAATTATGGTCCTTCCCAATTTGTTGTAATAATTTCCATTATTTACCATAATCCACCATGGACTTTTCCCATAATATCTGCCTAGATTTCCATTTCACTGCATCCTTTTCCATCGCTGTCCCTATCATTGCAACCTTACCATCTAACACTCTCCTCAACGGTTTTTCTGCTACTTCGAGTGCTGCTATAGAGCAACTGGAATAATGGGTGGGAAAGATGTTAGGCAAGAACTAGAAGACACAGGGAAGTTCCGGTGCCATCGAGATGTATGGCAGGTTTTTCAAAATGCAGGATGGCACATTTATTTTGAGAGGTTGCATGGATTTGATGAAGCTGTTACAGTTGAATTCTCATTGAAATTAGATGGGAATTATTCCACAACCCATGGGCTGGGCATTTTGGTCACTGAAGAAATTATCTCGACTATGAGCGGGTTTATAGAAGGAGGGAAAAAATGGTTCGCCTAGAAATTGCCCTTACCAGAATTTCTCTAATTATTCTTGTAGGCAACAGAAACTGTGGTTCGAAAGGGAAGGGGTTATCATTGGAAATCCTTACCACATCCATGAGCCGAGGTCATGTACTTTGTGGTGCGATAAATTACTTGTGAAAGTTGGCTTTCTAACTTGTTCAAATACCATTTTAAACTTCTTCCATGCCTTTGGTTTTGTCATGTGCATTCTCTAGATATGCCATATTCCTTATGGAATAACCTTCAGTTAATGGCATGGTCTTCTTATTGGTCATGTCAACTGTTGGCAGTCCTCACAAGCCATGGGATTGGTAGGATGCTGGTCATGCATGTTCTATCACAGACTTCCATGGCTTGGCCACAATTCATTGAATTAGCATAAGAGGAACTTGAGGACATGATGCCAACAAGAGAGGAAGGGGATTTAGTGGAAAAGGAAGAAGTCGACGCTGCTACATAACAACTAATGTTGGCTGTCGAACAATTGGAAGAATTGGTGCTAGAGTAGGTTGTAGCAGAATCACTAGTAGAGGAAGGGGCTGCAAGTGACGTTGTTACACAAGAACTAGCATGCACTATTGACAAGGAACCAGAAGTAATGGACGAAGAAGAGGGTGCAGCCGAAGCTGCTACATAGGAACTGGCATCGACTGTCAACCTGGAAGAAAGAGAAAAAGAAGTGGAAGGAAATGCAGGAAATGTTGTTACACAAGAACCAACGTCGACCTCTAAACTAATGGAAGAATCACTGACAGTGGAAGAAACTATTGGTGATGTTGTTACACAAGAACCGGCATCACCTGCTAAAGTGGTGGAGAAACTGATGGAAGAAGCAGAAGTTGTAGTTAGTGATGTTACACAAGAACTAGTGTCAATTGCTGAGAAAGCAACCATAACGGAAAAAAAGGTGGCACAGGAAGACAAGGAGGGGGGAAGTGTGGAACAACCAAGGGGAGGAGAAGGAATTGAAACAAAAGGCATTGAAAGGATGGAAATTGAGGAGGATATCCCTCATTCTCCACTTTTTTCTTCTCTTCTAAGAGGGGAAAGAAAATTCCACTCCCTTAGAGGCTCTATGAAAGAAAATATCTCTCCTCCAATATTAAAATTTGTAGGGACAACTATGGGCACCATCGTCGACACTATCACACAAGAACCAATGTCGACTGGTGGATAAATTGGGAAAATCAAAGAGCTAGTGGTCGACATTGTTACACAAGAACCACTATCGACTAAGGAGAAAGTTAAAGAAATTATTGATGTTGTTTTCATAGGGCCATTGGAATAAAAATTTGTTGTTGGTACCAACCCGCAAGGGCCAAAACCAATTTTTGAGCAAATGGAGGAAGGTAACCAAGCAACAGAGTAGCCATAGGAAAAGATTTTTGAAAATGTTAGTCTGCAAGGGACTGCAGTGGCTCCAAAGTTATCCAAGGAAGATGTGGAGGTTCCAAGACCTATAGAAGAAGATGTTGGGGTCATTCCCCTAAGTTGAGGAGTGGAGAGAAGAAATAAGGGTGAAACAAGATTCGGTTGACGATTTTCCTCATATCAATCTACTAAATCCAACGTCGGCCACGAGACCAATGGAGGAGGTCATTATCAAACAAGAATTCATTGAACAACGTGCAGAGGGAAGGGCCCTCATATAGGAAAGGTATCGGTCACAATTTAAGGAGAGCATGAAATTAAAAATGGAGATTATTAAGCTAAGGAAGCAGGTGTTACACTTACAGAGATGGGTGAGGAAGCAAAAGAGGAATGTCATTCAAGCTGCTGCAAATCCTGGAGCTGAAACTACTTCAACATCAGTGCAAACCAAGCCATTTTTGCATTTGTTTGAGTCATGGGAATTCTTGTTCACGCAGAAATTGATAAATGGCAGGCTACTGCATCTTGCCTTTAATGCGGGTATATCTCTTTGGAAGCCCACTAGGAAGGAGTGAGAGGAATTCAAGAACAAGTTACTAAAGTAGTGACTGATTATATGACCCAGATGGAGAAAGCAAAGGAGAAATAGGAAAAGTAACAGAAAAGGATTGATGAACTAGAAAAACAAGTGCAGCTACTAAAGGCTGAGAAAGATGAAATGTTTTCTCTAGCACTGTAGGTAATGGTGTGCCTAACGCCTACTCACAATTATGCTTTGTTCCTCCATGAACAACTATGCTTTGTTCCTGCATCTAATATCTGATATAGTTTCTGCCGATCCCGAGGGGTCACAATATCCTGAACCAGCACTTGATGTGAAAACTCTACATGCATGATTATTTTTTGGGGACTGATCAATCGTTCAATATAGTGTCATATGTGGGGGATATTCAGTTGAGAACTCTCACCTCCTTCATGATTAACCAGGTTAAGTGGAAGAAAGCCTTAGACACATTCGAAGAGAACCAAGCGAACATGCCACTTGTAGTTCGAGAAAAGCATTGTCAGTCTGTGAATATTTTTTACAAACATCGTACCTTCTTGGGAATCGAAGAATAGAAGGGTGAGATGCTAGAAACACGAAAATGGTGCACTGACATGTGTACAAACAAATTTTTTACTTTGCAGGAGGAGGCCCAGGTTGGCTGTCAAAAGTGATGGGTGTTTTCGTCATCTGCAGAAAGGATACACGAACCTTTTGGGGGACCTAATTTTTTTCGGTTTTTTGACACCATGGTATATCGCATGTATTTGGACCTATGGGACCCGATGGATGGGTTTGATATTTCGGTTTCGCATTGTTTGTTTTCCAGCTGAGAAATACACACCAACTTATGTGGTACACAAGGATTGATGGAAGGAAGTCCTTCACACAAATGGATATAAGGTTCCCGGAACAGAAATTGCCGTGAAATATGACCTCGCACAACTGTATGCTAACCACAGAAGCTCTAACTGAGATCTGCATAGAAGACGGGCTGCATGAGGACATGGGGAAAGGCTAGTTGGGAGGAGATGTTGGTTGCTAAATTTTCCGACTTTTTACCTGCATTTTTATCCCTTTCATGTACTCATTCCATGTCCTTGTTTCTTGATTTGTATTCTAAATAGAAAAGGTAGACCTATTGACATATCTTTGTGAATTGTTAATCAATGAAGTGTAATCATAGGGGATTATTGCCTAAATAGACTTGCTAACTTAATTTACCTTGCAGATTTGGAGGAATGATGATGAAGCAAATGATTCAATATATGATGACTATCAAGCTGGGAGTGCTATCTTTGGATATCAGCTACAACGGTGGTTCGACCTATCAACCAACACGAGTGTTGTCTTTATGTTCTGTTATATCTCAAGAATCGTTATATATTTGTAGGGAGATAGCTACCATAATCTTAGGCATTGTTAGTTGTTAATGAAATGTAGAAGTAGTGATTATGGGGTTGGGAAAGAAAACACTAGGAGATATACAATATTTCTGAGTTGTAACAACAGACCTTTGTAATGATATTTTGATTAATACAATTTCTGATATTTTGAGTATTTGATAGTTCTTGATCTTACCACAACACTGATCAGGGAGTTGGGCCCACTCTCCTGACCAGGTGCTATTGGATTAGTTGTGCGCATAGGTTTATTTTTTACGGTGTTATCTCTTTGTTGTTTAATGACTTCAATGTGTTTTTGTGGGTCTTAACTTGCTATTACTCTTATTGTTGTTACAGTTATAACTTGTTGTTACACATTGTTATGTTATGATTAAATGTTCAATGATGGGTAGTGAAACTGTGGCCTACATATACCTTGTATGATAGCCTTGAAATAAATAGTCGAGCCCTAGGTTGACAATTAATGTGGAATTGGATGAATTGTATGATTCATATCTAAACACCAACACCTTCCTCCTGTTAGTGCCTTGATCTACCTCGGGCTGAAGGAAGACAGGTCTAGGGTAACATCAAACCATGCTTAACCTGGTAGCTAGCCCTACCAGGACGGGAGAGGGATCTCTCCTTGTCAATATCAATTAGGATATTTGCAACTACGGCTTGAGATGACTAAAATGAATGTTGATTTTAGGCTAGGTATAGTATATTAGGGTTTCTATTTTGATTTTAGGTTTTGGTTGCTAGATCAATTGGAGAAGGCAGATTGGGTCCGGGAAATCAACTCAAGGATACAGTCATGTTCTGTGGGGCAAGGTACACAAGTGTTTATGTACTAACAATGGATTAAGATGGTATTTTAGACAACTGAGGAATTGAGGAGGGCATAAGGAAACTATGAATCCTCTTCAAACAATTGAAAACATTGAAAACTAAATGCAATCCCAAGACACAACACTATAACTTAGTGTATTTTGTCTGTTCACCTTGATTCATTTAGTTTAGAAGAGAGAGAGATGTGGATACATATAAAACATAAAAAAACTAATTACAAAGAAGAAACAATACATAAACTCATTGTCACAAGAATGCCACAAAAATAGCTATGAAACCTGGTTTTATTCCTTGCCAAACTGCTAATACAAATGTTCAATGAGTCCAACACTTCTGCCAAATTCCAACCTTTAAAAATGAATCAAAATTACATGATATAGGAAAAGAAACTACTCAAGCTAGCTATCAGGGTCGAATCCATGAGAAGTGGGGTGGTTTCAACCATATCTAAACTAGGAACAGGAATATAGGTAGTGGAACAACTTTCCTCTAAAACCATGGAAACTTATTCATTCACCCCCAAACCACCTCAAAATGATGAATCTACCCTCTAAGGTCATTTTGCAATTACATTTACATAGAATAGCATCATTTAAAATCATAAATTCATCCAGGATGAGAGGAAAAGTCAACTTGTAGAAAAACTAGGCAAAATTTGGATTTTTGAACAAAACTGGCAAAATTCATCATATGTGCAGCGCCACTAATCCTATGCGCAGTGATTTTTCTAGGCCAATTTTGGAAGGCCTCCTAGAATCCAAATTAGGTGCAAGATATCTTTTTGGAAAGTTTGGCGAATATTCTTTCTAGAACAACTTGAATTTCTGAATTTGGAGTCCATTTGCCCCTCCAAAAATTGATTCTGCCAAGACTGCTTCCTATGTAACAAAAAAGAGGCAGAGAGGGCAGCTTTTAGGTGTTTTTTCCCCTTTTGGAGACCTAGAACTTCTCCAAAATTCTTAACCATTTCTGAGATTTCATATTTTTCCATGCTAATTCCAAAATTATAAACTTTTTTGCAAGAAAGTATCCCCAAAAAAAGCGCAGCGCCATTGAAAAAGCCTATTTTTTACATTAAAAATTTCAAAATTGACAAAAATTTCTCCAAATTTCTTGAAATTTGGCATGATTGACCCTTGTTAAGTGCTTTGATGAGCCAATGATGTTTCAGCCAAGATCTTGAGTTTATCTTTCTCTTTCTTGTTCCTCAAGACTCTTCTTAGTTTGGCTTTTAGCCTCTTTGTCCTTGCATTACAAATCTTGTTCCAGGTTAGGTAGTGATACGCTAAGTGACGAAGCATATTTTTGTCTCTGTTAACCCTCTCAATCAACTTCTCCAGGTGTATGTTAACCACTCAAGACAAATCTCCTTAGGATTCTCAATTTCCTTTGCCTTTTGTCTTCTAACCTTGCCTCTTCGCTGCCTAGTCACCTGACCTTTTTCATTGTTTGTGAACACTTGTGGTGAATGATGAGATAGGGTGGATGGATGAAAGATGAGTATGAAGAGATTTTAGGATGAGTAGGTGAGGGTGAATGGGAGTGTGAATGAGATTTAGGGTGTGAGTAGGGTTTAGGGGAGTGAGTAGGGTTTTGTATGTAGGGTATAGGGTTTCATATGGAGGGTAGGGTTTAGGAGTTTATGTATGGGAATGGGATGTATATAGGATAGGGTTTTAATATGTAGTGTATGAGGTTTTAGGAACCAAAAACAAAGATAAATGAGTGAACCTTGAACCATTATGGTGAACAGTGGATACTAGGGTTTTGTTTTTATGGGTAAAAGACCAACAAGATTTCATGCAAGAACACTCTTCAACAAGGAGGATCAATGTACTTACTTGTAAAGAGGAGGAAATTGGAGTTTTGAGGCAGTTTGAAGTGATTTGGAGCAATTTGAGTGTGTCTGACAGGTGTGTAGCACCCTCACACAGGTGCGCAACACCTTTTCTATGCACAGTGCTAGTGTAATTTTCCACTGCCCAAACTTCCCAGGTGCACAACGCCTTTTCTATGCGCAGCGCCAGATACCAGGTGCGTAGTGCCTTTTTGCAGACCACCTTTGGAGGCCTTCCCAGTGTCCAAATTGAGCGTGTGATAACTTGTTGGAAATATTATCGAATCTAATTTCTAGAACATCTTTCATTTTCCAATTTGGAGGTCATTTGTCCTGTCAAAAGTCAAATCTCCCAAGACTGGTCGAAATGTGCAACATGAGACTACCTAAATGTAGAGTGTTGTTGCAGTAAAACTTGTGAAGGTCTTCCTGAACTCCAAGTTGAACTCATGATAGCTCATTGGAAAGATATTTATGTCTAGTTATCATTTGACTCATCAAGAAAACCATTTGGCCAACCAAGCTAGGAGAAATCTTGATTTTCCCAATGCTACTCCAGAAGTACATCAATTCTCCTAAGGCAACTTTATTTTTGACATTTCTCTAAAACCATGACACCTATGTAGAAAGTGAAGGAGGTTTTTCTTCCTTGTCCTATGGTGGTAAAAAGCCTCTTTCATGTTTTCCAAATTAATTTTTCCTTGCTCAGAAACATAATTTGAGTAAAACCTATCCCAATGTGTGGAACAGGGGATTTGTAGACATTAAGGAAAATGAAGGGGATAAAGGGCCTCTAAATTCTTGAGAAAATTTTTGGAAGTAGGGAGGGATGTTAGGAAACAGGGGTGTTATAGACATTTTTGTGCCTTACAGCATGAAGCATGAAATGTCCATAATCTAAGGGATCCAAAGTCCCTAAACATGTTGTTCCTACCCCTAGAGGAACAAGGTCAGCAAACCACAGCACTGAATAGCAGTTCTCCACCTGAAAACACTCAAAAACAAGCTAATTCTGGATCATGTCAACTGCTACACTGGCTACCTGGACTGAATGTCAACTGCTACACTGGCTACCTGCGTTGAATGTCAACTCCAACACTAGCTACCTGCGCTGAACGAGTTTGGACATGTGGCATAGTCATTCCTCAAGGTGTCAATGCCCAGGAAGCTTCCAAAATGACACTTGGATCAGGGAATTCGACTGGTGATGAGTAAGAGGTTCTAGATCTCCAAGTGGAAGCAAGAACCTCCAAGTGGACTCAAGAACTAAAGAATAACTGAAGTGAGAGAGGACACTAGTCAGCTTCATGCCAAGCTCAAGCTGACTCATCCTTTCTCCAAAAATCCTATATATAGATCTCTCTCATGAGGTCTAGGGAGGCCGGAATCTTGTGAATGTAAGGAAGTGCTGTTGGTTTGAGTTTAGAACTATTGGGTGATTTGCTTTGAAGGAGGTGAAGAGGAGATTTCTTTCTGCTGGGAGGTGATGCTGGATTGGGCCTTTTATGGTTGTATCACTTCCTGAACTTTACTTCTTCCATTAATAAAGCATTTGAGGTTCTTCTATATGCATGTATCTCAATGGTGTATTGTTATGCTTGTGTATTTGATTTATTCTAATCCTTGAATCAATTATGAATGTATGCTTCTTGTAGTTTCCCTCTCTTGTGATTTTGCAGGATCTTGGTGTAGCTGGGCCAGTGAAAGAGCAAAGAGCTGGGAGCAAGCAGCAAAGAGAGAAGATTGGATCAATCATTAGCGGAAGACATTGGTTAGTGGATCTCTTCCTCCCCTCTCTTACATCTCATAAAGAAGTAATCTCGAATAGCTTTGCTTTGATTGTTGCTGAGGTACTATCACCCTTAGAGTGGGATAGGGTCATTCCGTATTGGATACTTTTCCCAACAACAAGGGGAAAGTGGAATTTCAAAGATTAAGTGAAGGGAAGGGGTTCAAAAGGGCAAAACACAGGCCTAGCCTAGAAAATTGTCAAATTGTGGCAAGAAGCTAGGGTTTGTGGGAAAATGAGAAGTTTAAGGGATATTAGTGATGGGAAGTGTTTAATAAGGTACATTAAGGATGGGGGAAGGTGTATGAGCATTAGGATGCAAGCTTTGTTGATGATCTGACCATACAAGAGAAATTACCTTCAAAACCCTAGGAGAGGGAAATGAGTCTTACCCAAGCACAACTGAAACACGAACAAGGTCTAAAATGACCCATTGGAACCTGAAATAATGATGACAACTCTCTGAATGATGGTACACTCATCTGAATGGTGACATGGACTGACATTTGTACAACATTGAAAGAAGTGGAAACAAATCCTAAACCTAATACCTAATGACCAAATTTGAGTTGAAGACTCACTGAAATGACAAAATTTGACTTTGACACCTTAAAATCATTTCATAAGAGCATGCTTGATCACTGGAGGAAGGTTTCAAAGATTGACACTAACATTGGCTCCAATGGGGATGGTATCTCCTTGTAGGTGCCAAGAACCGCAAATCTTTGGGAGAGCAGACCAGTGCCTTATCCATTGGGCAATATGGAGTCAATATCTTGGCAACAAAAACATCAAAACTCAAGACTCATAATTGAAATGAAACTAATGCAATACTAAAACACAACTGACAAACTGGAAAATATGCTCAAAATGGAGCTTATTCAATAAAACCTACTCTAGCTGTTCCATTCATCATCTGATCAAGTGAAATGAAACAACCAATGCAACCAAGTAAGCATTATGGCTGTTGTTTGCATTCTCCACAAGTGCTTGCTTATGAACAACAAGAGAGAACTACTGAAAGGAAACTCCCATGAAAACTTGTAAACAGATCCGTTGAATAATATGGATTCTCTATCTGACTCCAAAAACACTACATAAGGATCTTGAAATTCATGTGCACTAGGACTTAGCTCATCCAATGGATTGCTTTTCTTCTCCTCACACCATGAATGCAAACTTTCATCTAAGATTTGTGACGAAACTCCTGTTGATAATGACAAAGAAACTGGCTACTAGATCAAGTTTGTATCAGCACACGTTTCAAGCTCATAGGTAGCTAATGGAGAAGGACTTTGACTGCAGACATCATTGAACACATCAGCTATTGGATAGTGAAAAACTTGAAAATACTGTTGCAACCCATTTTCTATTGGTTCCGATGAGATTACATGATTTTCCTACAAGCCGCTCATTTGAACATATACTATGCAATTTTCCCTTCAAAAATTGAAATGATTCAAAACAAAATGGTATGGAATCATCTTGCATCATTTGATCATATGGTCCAGCTTCCAAATCTTCATCTGCAACTTGAAAATCAATGGCATTCGAGGGCTGCAAATCTGGATATGAGAAGTCTTGAGCAAGGATTTCATTGCCCTTAAAATGGTTCAGATCAGAACTTATCGATGATTGATTTCTGATTACATGAAAGCTGTCTCTAATGAACTGAAACGAAGCAAAACAAAAAGGCAAAGATCCTTCACTTACTTCAAAATTTGATGCACTTTCCTCCTCACTTCCATAGCTAATATGCAACGGCTAATCACTGTACTCGAACCGCAGTGATCAAACTGAGGCAAATCATTAATATAAAATACATCATCAAGCATACATGTCATATCAACAGATCTCTCTTCTCTAAGATGATCTACAAAACAATCATTATCAAATCTGTGACAAATAGGATAAGAAAGAAAAAGTTTTGGATCAGCCTCTTGTTCTTCTTCAATCAACGAGCCATAGTCTTGAACATCATACTCATTTCTTGTGGTGATCTTTTGCATCATCTCTTTCACTGCACTTACCAAAATGTCGAGCTTTACCTCTAAAGATGTCGATTCCTCTAGATCTATGTTCTTCATCTCTTCTTCCTTCATCTTTGCCCTTCTGATCAACAAATGAGGCTCTACATCTACTGCACTATTCTACATCTCTTCAAGTGTTGCAAGGTTCCTTTCTCTGAGCTGAAACTCCATTTCCGTATCAAAGACACCTGGGTAGTGCAAGAGAGCGGATCGAGGAGGAGGTCTTATATTAACTGGCATCAAAAAGTAGACTTGGTTAAATCTGGTAGAAAATTTTTGTACTGTCTCCCCTGGCTATCTTTTCAACTGGTTATACTCCTCTAGAATCATGAAAGGGTTCTACCTGACAATCCACTTGTCGAGGAAAACTTTGACGAACTGATGGAAATCTGAGATGCTCTCATCAGGCAGGGTTTTGAACCAACTCTTGACTTTGCCTTTCAAAGAAAGAGCAAAAAGCCTAATACTGACATCTTCTTCATCAATTTCAAAAAGGACAAGAAAAGACACAAAATTTAGTACATGTCTCTCAGCAGTGAAGTTGTCACATTCGCCATCAAATATTGGTAGATATAGGTCATGATTTTTAGGGAAAGCATGGGATATAGGAGGTAAAATTAGAGGCTTGTATCGATCTGGAATTTTACAAGGTATAGGGGTATGTACAGAAGGTGTAGAATTAGTCTTGGTCTCTTGAGGCTCATCAGTTTGAAGATGGTCATCACAAACTTCAGAAAAATGGTCTTGATCAAGCTCAAAGGCATGCAAATCTTTGGTATTCACAATCTTGAAAGGGAAGGAATCAAATGCAGGCTAAGGATCTTTTCTCAAATACAATATACTTTGCAAAACCTTCTTGACATTCTTGGGAAAAGATAAGAAATAATTTATAACAAAGAACAAAATGTCTTGGATGAAATTACAACTTGAATACCTGATCTTTCTATATTGTCCTTTCATGTTTCTGCTGGTCAGGTTCATCCTCCAGTGGAGTCCTTGGATCCGATCTCGAAACTGATTTAGAGTCGCCAGGTGAATGATCTCAGCCTTGTTGTGTCTAATCGTTTTTCACCATCAACAATCAAATCTAAACTTGATTACATTTTGCTGAGGAACATAAAACTATGTTCCCCAGTATGGTCACCACTATGTTAGTGCCTTGATCTACCTCAGGCTGAAGGAAGAGAGGTCTAGGGTAACATCAAATCATGCTTAACCTGGTAGCTAGCCCTACCAGGTCGGGAGAGGGCTCTCTCCTTGTCAATCTAAATTAGGATATTGGAAAATAGGGCTTGAGATGACTCAAATGAATGATAATTTTAGGCTAGGTATAGTATATTAGGGTTTCTGTTTTGATTTTAGGTTTTGGTTGCTGGATCAATTGGAGAAGGTAGATTGGGTCCGGGAAATCAACTCAAGGATACAGTCATGTTCTGTGGGTCGAGGTAGACAAGCTTTTATGTACTAGAAATGGATTAAGATGGTAGTTTAGACAGTTGAAGAATTGGGGAGGGCATAAGGAAACTATGAATCCTCTTTAAACAGTTGAAAACATTAAAAACTAAATGCAATCCCAAGACAAAGCACTATAACTTAGTGTATTTTGTTTATTCACCTTGATTCATTTAGTTTAGAAGAAAGAGAGATGTGGATACATATAAAACATCAGAAAAACTCATTACAAATAAGAAACAATACATAAAGTCATTGTCATAAGAATCCGACAAAAATAGCTGTGAAACCTGGTTTTATTCCTTGCCAAACTACTAATACAAATGTTCAATGAGTCCAACACTTCTACAAAATTCCAACCTTTACAAATGAATCAAAAAGTACATGATATAGGCAATGAAAATACTCAAGCTAGCTATCAAGGTCAAATCCATGAGAAGAGGGGTGGTTTCAACCATATCTAAACTAGGAACAGGAATATAGGCAATGGAACAACTTTCCTCTAAAACCATGGAAACTGATTCATTCACCCCCAAACCACTTCAAAATGATGAATATACCCTCTAAGGTCATTTTTCAATTACATTTACATAGCATACCATCATTTATAATCATAAATTCATACAAGATGAGAGGAAAAGTCAACTTGTATAAAAACTAGGCGAAATTTGGATTTTTGAACAAAACTGGCAAAATTCATCCTATGCATAGCGCCACTGATCCTATGCGCCATGCTTTTTCTAGGCCAATTTTTGAAGGCTTCCTGGAGTCCAAATCAGGTGTAGGATAGCTTGTTCGAAATCTTGGCGATTCTACTTTCAGGAACAACTTGAATTTCTGAATTTGGAGTCCATTTGCCCCTCCAAAAATTGATTCTCCCAGGACTGCTTCTTGTGTGGCAAAAAAGAGGCAGAGAGGGCACTTTTTAGGTGTTTGTTTCCCTTTTGGAGACCTAGAACTTGTCCAAAATTCTCAGCCATTTCTAAGATTTCATATTTTTCCATGCTAATTCCAAAAATATAAACTTTTTTGCAAGAAAGTATTCCCAACAAAAGCGTAGCACCACCTATTGAAAAACCCTGTTTTTTACATTAAAATTTTTAGAATTGACAGAAATTTCTCCAAATTTCTTGAAATTTGGCATGATTGACCCTTGTTAAGAGCTTTGATGAGCCAATGATTTTTCAGCCAAGATCTTGAGTTTATCTTGCTCTTTCTTGCTGCTCAAGACTCTTCTTAGTTTGGCTTTTAGCCTCTTTGTCATTGCATTACAAATCTTGTTCCGGGTTAGGTAGTGATAGGCTAAGTGACAAAGCATCTTTTTGTCTCTGTTAACCCTCTCAATCAACTTCTCCAGGTGTATGTTAACCGCTCAACACAAATATCCTTAGGATTCTCAATTTCCTTTTCCTTTTGTCTTCTAACCCTGCCTCTTCGCTGCCTAGTCACCTGGCCTTTTTCATTGTTTGTGAACACTTGTGGTGAATGATGAGATAGGGTGGATGGATGAAAGATGAGTATGAAGAGATTTTAGGATGAGTAAGTGAGGGTGAATGCGAGTGTGAATGGGATTTAGGGAGTGAGTAGGGTTTTGTATGTAGGGTATAGGGTTTCATATGGAGGGTACGGTTTAGGAGTTTATGTATGGGAATGGGATGTCTTTAGGATAGGGTTTTATATGGAGGGTAGGGTTTTCATATGTAGTGTATGAAGTTTTAGGAACTAGCAACAAAGGTAAATGAGTGAACCTTGAACCATTATGGTGAAAAATGGATACTAGGGTTTTGTTTTATGGGTAAAAGACCAACAAGATTTCATGCAAGAACACTCTTCAACAAGGAGGATTAATGTACTTACTTGTAAAGTGGAGGAAATTGGAGTTTTGAGTCAGTTGGAAGTGATTTGGAGCAATTTGAGTGTGTGTGATAGGTGCGCATTGCCCTCACATAGGTGCATAATGCCCTTTCTATGCGTAGCACCAGTGTAATTTTCCACTACGCAAACTTCCTAGGTGCGCAGCGCCTTTTCTATGCGCAGCGCCGGCTGCCACGTGCGTAGTTCCTTTTTGAAGACCACTTTTGGAGGCCTTCCCTATGTCAAAATTGGGCATGTGATATCTCTTTGGAAATATTATCGAGTCTACTTTCCAAAACATCTTGAATTTTCCAATTTGGAGGTCATTTGTCCTATCAAATGTCAAATCCCCCAAGACTGGTCAAAATGAGCAAATGAGGCTGCCTAAATTCAGAGTGCTGTTGCAGTCAACTTTTGAAGGTCTTTCTCAACTCAAAATTGAACTCATGATAGCTCATTGGAAATATCTTTATGTCTAATTATCATTTGACTCATCAACGAAGTCATTTGGGCAACCAAGCTAGAAGAAATCTTGATTTTCCCAAGGCCACTCGAGAAGTACATTGTTGGCATTATGGTAGCAGGTTTGGAGCTATGGCACATGTGTTGTCCTTGATGGCAACTCTCTTTGGTAACAGATCTCAGTGCAGGCTTTCAGAATGAAGGAAAAGACATATATGCAGGTTCATCTAGACGAAGACGCGTATACACGCGGGTTAGACGTTTCAAATGCGCGTATGCATATACACGCACTTTCATGCAAGGAAAAGCGTGTATATGTTGGAGAACTTACCTTTGGTCCGTGGTAGTTAGTCCTTGGTATTTGAACCTATGGTTTTGGACCATGGTACCTCGTTAGACGTGTTGATCCCAAATATTGGGTCCGTGGTATTGTGGAAGGCCTAAAACTATAAAAGAGCAAGGAGATCATGTGGCAAGGGATAATATGAATTATTGTTGAATATCTAATAAAGTGCTAGATCTGGAATACTGGTAATTGGGTTATGGTGCAAATCTGGATTTGAATGAAGGGGGAACCTTAGCAGAAAGAGAAGGATAAGTTCTCTTGATGGATCATAATCTTTAAGCTTGAATGACAGTATCTTTGTATGATTTTGATTTGTTACATGTGGTGCTTGCTTGATCTATAAAACTGATAATATGGGTTAATTGGTGTTTGAATATCTAAAAGAGTGAATTTTTTTTTATAGATCTGTATGCAGATTCAATGAAGCGAAGGCGCGTATATATGCTGGTTCAGTGAAGGAAAACAATGTATACGCAGGTTGTCCCATACGCAGAGGCGTATGCACGTAGGTTTTAGGTTATTAAAGTAGCGTATATATTTTGAGTTGTGATCTTGCTGCTTTTGTTTATTGCTGCAGTGTTCTAGGTTTAGATTTGGTGTGTGGTTACTGTTACTGTGATCTGGGTACAGTCGTCAGAGAAGTGTTTATTTTGATTCAGTTTTGATGGGTGAAAAGGTGATTGGGTGATGCAGAAATTCTTGATGTTTGATTGATGCTATTTGTGGATCGAGTCTGAAAATTTATGAAACGTGGTCCCTGAAAGAAATAGAAGGTTGTAGCCTTCTGTAGGCTAGCACCTACGTACTAGTATCTTGGCTAGTACAAGAGATAAGGGGGTTCTAGCTCCCTTCCAGGAGAAGCTGGAAAACGAGAGAGAGTTGTAGCTCTCTGCAGGTTGCAGCCTGCGTACTAGTAAAGGACTGCAACAGTACAATTGTAAAAAGAAGTTTCTAATTAAAGAAAAGATAAAGACGAATTACAGCAGGTGGTTTTCACCCACATTGGGTTTCCACCTTATATCTTGTGTTCTTGTGTGTGATTGTCTTTCTTCTTAGTTTTACCATTTCTGGTTACTAGTTAGTTGATTCTTAAATACAGATTAACAATCAACATCGGAAAGATAAAGTAAATTAAAGGGTTTGCATTGTATACACGGGTTTCCTTCTGTATAGTTGTGTATATATGTAGGTTCAATTAACTGAAGTAGCGTATATCATTTGATTTTGAAAAATGAATAATTTACTTGATAGTACTGATTCACTCCCCCTCTCAGTATTATTTCCAGCAATTGGTATCAGAGCAGGTCCTCCAGAAGAAGCTTGATCGCTTGAAGGAAGATCATTCATCATGAGCAACTATGAGAGGGAAGCATCAATCAGGCCACTGATTTTTGATGGGACAAACTTCGTATATTGGAAGGTAAGAGTTACTGCCTATCTTCAATATCTTGGTACAGAAGTCTCGGATATCATAGAAACAGGGTATACTTTTCCATCAACAACTCCTACAGATCCGGCTGAGAAGAAGAAATATGAAACAAATGAAAAGGCGGTCAATACTCTATTAGGATGCCTATCTCAATCGTAATTTGTCAAGGTTATGCAGTTTAAATCCGCAAAAGAAATATGGGACAAGATTGTACTGAGCTATGAAGGAGATGATCAGGTAAAACGAGCAAAACTTCAAACCCTCAGAATTCAGTATGAAAATCTCAGAATGTACAATGATGAAAGTGTGGCTAACTATTTTCTTCGTGTAGATGAGATTCTTAATTGTATGAAAAACTTGGGTGAAGAAATAAAAGAGGTTGTTGTGGTTGAAAAAGTTCTAAGATATTTGTCTCCTAGGTTTGAATCTAAAGTTTCTGCAATAGAAGAAAAAGAGAATCTACAAAACCTTAAAATGTCATAGCTGCATGGAATTCTAACTGCTTATGAAATGAGAAAAGGAGTTCCATCAGACAGGAGGGAAGTTGCCTTCAAGGCTTCCGGCAAAGGAGATTACTATGAGTCGGGACACGTGTCAGAAGAAGAAGAAGAATCAAATTTTGTCAAAAATATTCAATGGGGTGCTAGACGATTCCGAGGTAAGTTACCTTTCAAATGCTTTGCTTGTGGAAGAGTCGGTCACTATGCTGCCAAATGTCCTCATAAGGATAAGATTGACAAGGGGAAGGAACCTATTAGATGGAACAAGAAATAGAATGCAAATAAGAAAAGCTATTACACTCATGAAGATAGTGATGGACTTTCAAATAGTGACGAAGATGAACGAGGTAATGATTATAAACTTTTAATGGCTTTTGAAGATGATGATTACATGGATGCTATAAATGAAGAAGGTTTTTATGAAGAGATTTCTAATCTCAAAATTTGCTTAGAAGAGAAAAATGTGATTATTGATTCTCTGGAATGTCAACTGGCTGAAAGGGAAAAACGTCTTGAAAAATTGGAATGTGAAATTGTTGGTCTTAGAAAAGAGATTGAAAAAACAAAATCTCTTAATCTTAAATTTGTTAAAGGATCTGAAACTCTGGATGAGATCATCAATGTGCAGCGTAATCAAGATAGGTCTGGGATATAATGGAGAAGCATCTCAAGCATCAACCTCCAAAAGTTATCTTGATGTAGCAAGGAGGAGCGAGCAAAGGCCTAATAGAAATCATCAGGTAAATCAGGGAAAATTTACCTCAAGAAGGAACAAAGACTATAAAGAAAATTGGGGGCAAACTACCTTAAGGACAAACAAAAGCTACAAACAACCACAGGTAAAATCTTCCCAATTTGCCTCAAGAATGGATGCTGGTAGAAACTACAATCGGTTGGATGATAGACTTGATAATCGCAAAAGTTTCTTCAATGGGAAATGTTTCTCTTGCCATAACTTTGCTCACAAAGTAGCGCAATGTGTTTCCTATAAGACAATCATGACTAGAGAAGCTCAAAAGCAAAGAAGTATGTCTGGAATCACGAAGAGGAGCTATAACAATTTTTTCGCCCTTGAAAGTGAAATTGAATATTCTATTTGTAATAACTTCGGTCATGAAGAGTCTGAATGCAGGAGCAGGTTTCAGAAGACAACTCAGAAGGAACAAACCCCGAATGCTAGAACATGGAGAATGAGGGAACCACAACCAGAAAGATGTGGGATAGCTTTTTATGCAGAAGGACAGGAAATTCTATGGTACATCGACAGTGGATGTTCGAAGCATATGATAGGTGATAAAGAAAAACTTGAATCATATAGTGTTTTAGAAAAGGGAAAGAAAGACTCTTTTGGAAATGATACCCCTGCAGTCATAAAAGGAAAAGGAACTGCTCATTTGAAAGAAAGGGTCAAAGCTGGAAACGTTTTGTATGTTGATGGCTTGAAGCATAATCTCCTAAGTTTCAGTCAGATGTGCGATCAAGGAACCGAGGTAATATTTCGATCAAATGGATGTAGTGTTCGTGATCTTGATACAGGAAAAACAGTGATCAAAGGCAGAAGAACTCCAAATGACTTATACATATTTCAAGAAGGACAAAAACAATGCTATTTGAGCAAGGATGATGAACACTGGTTATGGGACCAGAGGTTGGGGCATCTAAGCTTTTCACAAATAAGGAAAGCATGCAAATATCAAGCAGTTCGGGGTCTCCTAGATATCAAAATTCTAGACAACACCATATGAAAATCATGTCAGTTTGGTAAGCAAACCAGAACCAACTTCCCTGAGAAGGAAGGCTCAACCAGCAGGCCTCTTGAACTAGTCCATACAGATGTATGTGGTCCATTTAGGACAAGGTCACCTCGAGGAGAAGAATACTTTATATTATTCATTGACGACTTCTCCAGGATGGTTTGGTTAGGACTTATGAAACACAAGGACGAAGCATTCGAAAAATTCAAATCTTTCAAAGCCTTGGCTAAAAATGAATCAGATCACAAAATTAAGTGTCTCAGGTCTGACAGAGGTGGGGAGTTTACCTCAAATGAATTTTTCAATTTCTGCGAGGAACATGGAATAAGAAGCGAATTTTCTACAGCTAGGAATCCTCAGCAAAATGGAGTGGTGGAAAGGATGAACAGAACGGTGCAACAAATGGCTCGTGATATGCTTGATGAATCTGGAACTCCCACAACCTTCTGAGGTGAAGCTGCATTTGTTGTGGTTGTTATTCCCAACAAAACAAATGTCTGAGTGAACAACACTCAAACTCCTCATGAGCTTTGGTATGGTGAGACTCCTTCGGTAAAGCATTTCAAAATTTTTGGAAGCAAATGCTATATTAAGAAAAATGATGAACAACTTGGCAAACTTGAACCTAGCGCAGATGAAGGCATTCTCCTTGGTTATTCTCCCCACAGCAAGGCATATAAGTGTTACAATAAAAGACTTGGAAGAATTGTTGACAACATTGATGTAGTGGTTGATGAAAAAGGATACATTCCTAGGCAAGTAAATTATGAAAATATATAAGAGGATGAAGACAACTCTCCAAATCAGGCTGATGATGAAGAAGAACCTCAAGAGGCATCAGAGGAACAGATAAGGATAGAAGAAAATACTGCATCCAAATACGTTCAGAAGAATCATCCAAAATCTCAGTTTTGGGGCAGAAAGAGGCAGGTGTACAAACAAGAAGAACAATTGTAGAAGCCTCAAGCTATTTGGCATTGCTCTCCTCCACTGAGCCACAAAATGTAAAAGAGGCATGCAAAGATGAATGTTGGGTTAAGGCAATGGATGAAGAACTTTAGCAGATCGAAAAGAACAACACATGGGAGTTGGTTCCTAGACCAAAAGATAAGAATGTCATAGGGACAAAATGGATCTTTAAAAATAAGTTGAATGAAAATGGATAAGTAATCAGAAACAAGGCTAGACTTGTGTGTAAAGGGTATGCTCAACAAGAAGGAATAGACTTTGAAGAAACTTTTGCTCCTGTTGCAAGACTTGAGGCCATCCGAATGTTCCTTGCTCTCTCAAGCTTTCAGAAGTTCAAAGTATTTCAAATGGACGTGAAATCAACCTTTCTGAATGGAGATTTAGAAGAAGAAGTATACATTGAGCAGCCAGATGGTTTCATTCTTGGGAATGATCCAAATCTTGTATGCAAACTGAAAAAGGCACTCTATGGTCTTAAACAGGCTCCAAGGGCTTGGTACTACCATTTGGACAAATACCTTCATCAACAAGGTTTTTCAAAAGGATCAACAGATAGCAATCTTTATATAAAAATTGAAAATGACAAATTGCTAATACTTGTTGTGTACGTAGATGATATTATCTTTGGCAGCAATGAAGAATCTATGAGTCAAATCTTTGCCTTGGTGATGCAGAAAGAATTCAAAATGTCTTTGCTTGGAGAACTGGCATACTTTCTTGGATTGCAAATCCAACAAAATGGAGGTGGTATCTTCTTGTCTCAAACCAAGTACCTCAAGCATATTCTGAAGAAGTATGGCATGGAAGATTCGAAACCAGTATGTACTCCTATGGTTACAGGATGCAGTCTCAGTGCAAAGGATGAATCAGCAGTAGTACATCAACCAACCTATAGATCTATGATTGGAAGTCTACTTTATTTGACAGGTACCCGACCAGACATCATGCATGCAGTGGGAATAGTTGGAAGATTTCAGGAAAATCCAAAGGAAACTCATCTTCAGGCAGTGAAGAGAATTTTCAAGTATCTTCAAGGAACTCAAAACTATGGCTTATGGTATCTTAGAGATACAGATCTCACTCTTCATGCTTTTACAGATGCAGATTGGGCTGGAAGCGTGGATGACAGGAAGAGCACAAGTGGTGGTGCATTCTTTATGGGTTCCAGATTAGTATCTTGGTTCAACAAGAAACAAAGTTCGATTTCTTTATCTACAGCTGAAGCGGAATATGTGGCTGCTGCATCTTGTTGCACTCAACTTCTTTGGATGATGCAAACCTTGCGGGATTTTCAAATCACTTGTACACCACCTATCTCCATCTTGTGTGATAATACAATTGCAATCAACATTTCAAAGAACCCAGTCATGCATTTAAAGACCAAGCACATACCAATCAAGTATCACTTTCTCTGGGAACAAGTGTTGGAACAAAATGTCAAATTGGAGTATGTTCCTTCTAAGGAACAAGTTGTTGATATTCTCACCAAACCACTGCCCAGAGAGACATTTGAATACCTCAGACAGAAGCTGGGAGTAGTTGATGCATCATCTTGTTGTTAAAACTCATCTGTTTTAGAGAAAAATGGGTGTACATGAGTTTCCTGAGGAGGATCCACGTACATACGCCGGTTTGTGCAGAGACAGTGGCGTATATGGAGGTTTGATGGATATCACTAGGGATAGGCTCTAGTTGAAGATATTCTGATATGGGTCTAACAGAGACCATCCGGTGCAGGTTCAGGGGGAGTAGATAACCTTCTAATAATGCATTGTTGGGATTATCTTAGAAGCTTTTGGTTCTAGTTCACAACTGTGTTGGAAATAATACTGAGAGGGGGGGTGAATCAGTATTATCAGATCAATAAAACCTTTTCAATTTCACACTCAGAAACATATACGCGACTTCAGTTAAGTGAATCCGCGTGTACACGCGACTGTGTCTAAAGCAACTAGCGTATATGCAGATATCTTATGATTCAGTTAATCTTATCTTCAGTAAATGCATCAGAACATTATTAAGCAATTTAACAGTAAACAGGTGCAGTATAACAGAACAGAACATCACACAAGAGCCACACACATGAACACCATGATATAAGGTGGAAACCCAATGTGGGTGAAAACCACCTTCTGCAATTCGTCTCTTTCTTCTTTAATGAGAAACTTCTTTTACAATATACTGGTGCAGTCCTTTACCAATATGCAGGCTACAACCTGCAGAGGGCTACAACCCTCTCTTTCGTTTTCCAACTACTTCTGGAAGGGAGCTACAACCCCCTCAGCTCTTGTACTAGCTGATCCATTTACTAGTACGTAGGTGCTGACCCTACAACCTTCAGGGACCACGTTTCATCAATTTTCAGACTGAAATATCAACCCTTATCATGCATACGCTACTTCACTGTACCAAAACCGCGTGTATACGCGCTTTCTCCAAAGGCAACCCGCGTGCAGATCTAGAAATGATTACTTCTGCCTTTGCTGTCAGATCCGACCCTTGCCAAGCGTCCCGAACAGATAACCAGCAATACCAGATCCTCTCACTGCGTCAGACACCCACACACATATCTTTGCCTAGTGATCTTCTCCTTATATAGCCTTAGGCCTTGTTCAATACCAAGAGCCAAAACCATAGAAACACAATACCATCAACTTCAAAACTAGGGATCGACACGCCCGTCGAGACACAATGGTCCGAAACCATAGGCACAACTTCCAAGGACTAACCGCCATGGACCAAAGGTACTTTTCCACATACACGCGCTTTTTCTGAAGCCAACCTGCGTGTACACGCGACTTGGGCTTAACAAACCTGCGTGTATGAACTTCCTTGGTAAGCTGTACTAGGATCTGTCTTCTGATTAAGTTGCCATTACCTGTACCAACTTCTGAGCATCTGTACCAACCTCTGAGTGAGTTGCCATCAAGGACAACACTTGAATCATAATGCCAACAATCTCCCCCTTTGGACTTGATGGCAACCACTACACCAAGTCACTCCCCCCCTTTGACATCAAGGGCAAAGGGCGGACCAAGATATTCTCTTCTTTGGTATACCTTCTGCTGTCCATACTCCCCCTGAGTACTTGCTGAAATCTCCAACTGTGCTCCCCCTTTGTGTATGCCAAAGTGTACCAATCTATCCATCCTGCTCTTGCTGAATTGTGCTGTTCATGCTCCCCTTGACTGTAGGCAAGATCTGCAAAAGATGTTCTTCAAGAAGAACAAGGACTTATACATCATAGAAGACCTTCCTATCACCAAAAGACTCAACATACATTCATCATTCATCCCAGGCATAGTGGGGAAACCAACATAGGCCGTTACATGACCTTGACACCATAAAAAGAGATATCACAAGAGATACATGACATAGAGACGAAATATCTAGACCAAGACTTATGAAAGCCACCAACAGCATCATGATCTGTACCATAAGCATCAGCCTGCAATCCCATTCCTAAACAGTAAGATGTATCATTTAGCTTCATAGACTTTATCAACAACTTCTAACCATAATGCCAACAATGCATTATTTGAAGAATATTCTCCCCCTGAGTGTGAGCCAACCATGTCTGAACCATTTCCTGAGTCTGTTCTGCTCCCCCTGAGCCTGAGCCAACCATGACTGAACCTGGGTCTGTTCTGCTGCCCTTTCTCCATATACGCGACTTTGCAGCCTGTAACTCGCGTATATACGCGACTTGTCTTCATTATCTCAGCGTATGCAGGATGGAATACTGAATCTCATCACTTTCAGATTCCCCTGTGTCTGTTATGTCAGCTGACTGAGTTGTCCCACACCTTTCTGTCTCTGTCTTCTTCAATTCCTGCAACTGTGATGATGTATGGTCCCCTTGTCTTGAATTTTGAAATCTGCTCCTGCATTCCCTTGCTTTATGCCCATAGTTGTTGCATGTATAACACCTTATATTTTTCATGTTCCTTCTATCACAATCAATTGCTTTGTGTCCATATGCATTGCAGGCAAAGCAATACCCTCTGAAATACTTGGGATGCGATGATCTTTCTTGAACCATTCTACTTCTGCATCTGGCTGCAACATGTCCAAGATTATGACATACATAACATTCAACATTATTCAGCGGAGGAAATAATCGTCTATCACGTCCATAGTTAGGAGTAAAGGATCTTCCTTGAGGAATTTCTTTCCTTGGTTGTTCCTTGAGCATTTCAGATTTCTCATTAGAGTTTCTTGCCTCACCTTGTGAACTAGATTCACCTTCACCATATTCATGAAAACCAAGACCAGTCTTGATAGCAGGAGATCTTTGACTATTAAGAATATCATCCAAGACTTTAGAACTATCTTGAAATCGTAAGAGCTTATCCTTTTCTTCTAGTTTACCTTTCAAGATATTTACCTCAACCTGATGTTGTTCTTCCTTTTTCAGATACTGCTTCCTTAGGTCTTCTTCAACTTTTCTCCCTTCTTCCACTTGTCGCTTTAGTTTGATCACTTCATGTTCTTGATCTTCAAGATCTTCTTTTAGAGAGAGGATCTTTGATTCAAGTCTCTGAATAGTTGTGCTCTGATCTTTTGCTATATCCTGCAATCTCTCCCTTACCCTGGTTTCTGTTTCCAATAGTTCTTTTAATTTGGCAGCTTCTTCAGTTTCTGCATTCTTCTCTTCATGTGCCATGAGACTTTTAATATCCTCGCTATTATTGGATGAAGCATTCTTCTTCTTGTGCGCCATGAGACTTCTAATATCTTCACTATCATTTAATGAACTTTTAATATGGGAATAATAGCTTCTACCATCTTCTTCATATATCCTTTCTTTGTTATGAGGACATCTAGCAGCATAGTGACCAACTCTACCACATAGAAAACATTTGAAAGGCAGCTTATCTTTGAACTGTCCAGTTCCCCGTTCAAGATTCTTGACAAAATTTACCTCATCTTCTTCCTCTGACACTTCGAATGCGGCCTCTGGTGGTACCTCTTGTCGCATTTCAAAAGCAGTTAAGATCCCGTGAAGCTGTGACATGGTAATTTTCCGCACATTCTCCTTTTCTTCTATGGCAGATACTTTAGAATCAAATTTAGTAGACAGAGATCTCAAAACCTTTTGAACTAAGACAACTTCCTCAAATTCTTCACCCAGATCCCTCATACAGTTCACAATCTCATCCATACGCAGGAAATAATTAGCTACGCTTTCATTACTTCGCATCTTAAGAGTTTCATACCGGATTCTGAGAGTTTGAAGCTTCGCTATTTTTACCTGATCATCTCCTTCGTAGCTTGTAACGATTTTGTCCCATATTTCCTTAGCTGATTTGAGATGCATGATCTTCATAAATTCTGATTGAGTCAAAGTACTCAATAGGACATTAACTACTTTGGCATTGAGCTCATATTGCTTTTTCTCTGCTGGATCTGTAGGAGTTGCTGATGGGAATTTGTATCCTCCTTCTACGAGTCCCCAAACTTCTGCTCCAAGAGACTGTAGATATGCAGTGGTTCTTATCTTCCAGTGAGTAAAATTGTTCCCGTCAAAGACTGGTGGCCTGATGTGTGCCTCTCTTTCTGGATTAGCCATTTTGATGGATCTTTTCCTTCAAGCGATCAAGCTTCCTCTGAAGGACCCGCTATGATACCAATTGTTGGAAATAATACTGAGAGGGGGGGTGAATCAGTATTATCAGATCAATAAAACCTTTTCAATTTCACACTCAGAAACATATACGCGACTTCAGTTAAGTGAATCCGCGTGTACACGCGACTGTGTCTAAAGCAACTAGCGTATATGCAGATATCTTATGATTCAGTTAATCTTATCTTCAGTAAATGCATCAGAACATTATTAAGCAATTTAACAGTAAACAGGTGCAGTATAACAGAACAGAACATCACACAAGAGCCACACACATGAACACCATGATATAAGGTGGAAACCCAATGTGGGTGAAAACCACCTGCTGCAATTCGTCTCTTTCTTCTTTAATGAGAAACTTCTTTTACAATATACTGGTGCAGTCCTTTACCAGTATGCAGGCTACAACCTGCAGAGGGCTACAACCCTCTCTTTCGTTTTCCAACTACTTCTGGAAGGGAGCTACAACCCCCTCAGCTCTTGTACTAGCTGATCCATTTACTAGTACGTAGGTGCTGACCCTACAACCTTCAGGGACCACGTTTCATCAATTTTCAGACTGAAATATCAACCCTTATCATGCATACGCTACTTCACTGTACCAAAACCGCGTGTATACGCGCTTTCTCCAAAGGCAACCCGCGTGCAGATCTAGAAATGATTACTTCTGCCTTTGCTGTCAGATCCGACCCTTGCCAAGCGTCCCGAACAGATAACCAGCAATACCAGATCCTCTCACTGCGTCAGAAACCCACACACATATCTTTGCCTAGTGATCTTCTCCTTATATAGCCTTAGGCCTTGTTCAATACCAAGAGCCAAAACCATAGAAACACAATACCATCAACTTCAAAACTAGGGATCGACACGCCCGTCGAGACACAATGGTCCGAAACCATAGGCACAACTTCCAAGGACTAACCGCCATGGACCAAAGGTACTTTTCCACATACACGCGCTTTTTCTGAAGCCAACCTGCATGTACACGCGACTTGGGCTTAACAAACCTGCGTGTATGAACTTCCTTGGTAAGCTGTACTAGGATCTGTCTTCTGATTAAGTTGCCATTACCTGTACCAACTTCTGAGCATCTGTACCAACCTCTGAGTGAGTTGCCATCAAGGACAACACTTGAATCATAATGCCAACAAACTGTTGTTGGTTTCAGATGGAACAGAGGTAGAGGGAGAACAGAAGGAAATCTTGGTTATTGATCTGAATGGTGATTGACAGATGCTGCTGCTATCAGTTATTGGTGACTTTCATAAGTCTTGTTCTAGATATTTCATCTCTATGTCATGTATCTCTTTTATGGTGTCAAGGTCATGTAACGGCCTATTTTGGTTTCCCCACTATGCCTGGGATGAACATGTAATGATCTTGGTTGTCATATGTAAATTTCTGATGTATCCCCACTTGGTTGGGTGATGGATGTATGTATTGAGTCTTTTGGTGATAGGAAGGTCTTTTATGATGCTTAAGTCATGGTTCTTCTTGAAGAACATCTTTTACAGATCTTGCCTACAGTCAGGGGGAGCATGGTCAGCACAGCAGGGCAGAAATTTCAGCATGTACTCAGGAGCACAACCCTTTGCCCTTGATGACAAAGGGGGAGAATGACTTTGAGGATTTTGGGTTGCCATCAAGTCCAAAGGGGGAGATTGTTGGCATTATGGCAGCAGGTTTGGAGCTATGGCACAGGTGTTGTCCTTGATGGCAACTCTCTTTGGTAACAGATCTCAGTGCAGGCTTTCAGAATGAAGGAAAAGACATATACACAGGTTCATCTAGACGAAGACGCGTATACACGCGGGTTAGACGTTTCAAATACGCGTATGCGTATACACGCACTTTCATGCAAGGAAAAGTGTGTATATGTTGGAGAAATTACCTTTGGTACGTGGTAGTTAGTCCTTGGTATTTGAACCTATGGTTTTGGACCATGGTACCTCGTCAGACGTGTTGATCCCAAATATTGGGTCCGTGGTATTGGTTTATTATGGTTTTGGACTGTGGTATTGTGGAAGGCCTAAAACTATAAAAGATGGAGGAGATCATGTGGCAAGGGATGATCTGAATTATTGTTGAATATCTAATAAAGTGCTAGATCTGGAATATTGGTAATTGGGTTATGGTGCAGATCTGGATCTTAATGAAGGAGGAACCTTAGCACAAAGAGAAGGATAATTTCTCTTGATGGATCATAATCTTTAAGCTTGAATGATAGTATCTCTGTATGATTTTGATCTGTTACATGTGGCGCTTGCTTGATTTATAAAACTGATAATCTGGGTTAATTAGTGTTTGAATATCTGAAAGAGCGAATTACTTTTTATAGATCTGTACATAGGTTCAGTGAAGCGAAGGCGCGTATATACACTAGTTCAGTGAAGGAAAACAACGTATACGCAGGTTGTTCCATACACAGAGGCGTATGCATGCAGGTTTCAGGTTATTAAAGTAGCGTATATATTTTGAGTTGTGATCTTGCTGCTTCTGTTTATTGCTGCAGTGTTCTAGGTTCAGATTTGGTGTGTGGTTACTGTTACTGTGATCTGGGTACAGTCATCAGAGAAGTGTTTATTTTGATTTAGTTTTGATGGGTGAAAAGGTGATTGGGTGATGCAGAAATTCTTGATGTTTGATTGATGCTATTTGTGGATCTAGTCTGAAAATTTATGAAACGTGGTCCCTGAAAGAAATAGAAGGTTGTAGCCTTCTGTAGGCCAGCACCTACGTACTAGTATCTTGGATAGTGCAAGAGCTAAGGGGGTTGTATCTCCCTTCCAGAAGAAGCTGGAAAATGAGAGAGAGTTGTAGCTCTCTACAGGGTGCAGCCTGCGTACTGGTAAAGGACTGCACCAGTGCAATTGTAAAAAGAAGTTTCTAATTATGAAAAGATAGAGATGAATTGCAGCAGGTGGTTTTCACCCACATTGGGTTTCCACCTTATGTCTTGTGTTCTTATGTGCGATTGTCTTTCTTCTTTGTTTTACTATTTCTGGTTACTGGTTAGTTGATGCTTAAATACAAATTAACAATCAACATCAGAAAGATAAAGTAAATTAAAGGGTTTACATTGTATACGTGGGTTTCCTTCTTCATAGTTGTGCATATACGCAGGTTCAATTAATTGAAGTAGCATATATCATTTGATTTTGAAAAAGGAATAACTGACTTGATAATACTGATTCACCCCCCCCCCCCCTCTCAGTATTATTTCCAACATACATCAATTCTCCTAAGGCAACTGTATTTTTGACATTTCTCTAAAACAATGACACCTGTGTAAAAAGTGAAGGAGTTTTTTATTCCTTGGCTTATTTTGGACAAAAACCTCCCTCAACTTTTCCAAATTCATTTTTTGTTGCTCAGAAAAATCATTTGAGTAAAACCTATCCCGATGTGTGGAACAAGGGATTTGTAGAAATTAAGAGAAATGAAGGGGATAAGGAACTTATAAATTCTTGAGAAAAATTTATAAATAGGCATGGATGTTAGGAAATAGGTGAAAGTGTAATTTCAAAGATTGAGTGAGGGGAATGGGTTCAAAAGGGTAGAACACAGGCCTAGCCTAGAAAATTGTCAAATTGTGGCAAGAAGCTAGGGTTTGTGGGAAAATGAGGAATTTGAAGGATATCAGTGAATGGAAGTGTTTAATAAGGTACATTAAGGATAGGGGAAGGTGTATGAGCGTCAAGATGCAATCTTTGTTGATAATTTGACCATACAAGATAAATTACCTTCAAAACCCTAGGAGAGGGAAATGAGTCTTACCCAAGCACAACTGAAACATGAACAAGGTGTAAAATGACCCATTAGAACTTGAAATGATGATGGAAACTCTCTAAATGATGGTACACTCATCTGAATGGTGATATGGACTGACATTTGGACAACTTTGAAAGAAGTGAAAACAAATCCTAGACCTAATACCTAATGACCAAATTTGAGTTGAAGACTCACTGAAATGATAGAATTTGACTTTGACATTAAATCATTTTGTAAGAGCATGTTTGATCACTAGAGGAAGGCTTCAAAGGCTGACACTAACACCTCCAATAATTTCTTCCAAAAGGGAAGAGAGTTCTAGACTTAATCATCAAAATGGTTAGAAAGATAATGAGGATGTATATAATACTTTTTGAAATTGATTTTCATGTTTATGACATTGCAAAAAGGTCTAGCATGCCTTTTAGGGAGTCTAGGTTCCCAAACAACCCTTGAGAAAAATAGAACATGTCATTATGAACAAGATATGAGAAATACATTATTTAGTTGGTACCTTCATGTCAAAAAATACCCCTCTTTTACTAGCATCACTAGTTAGCTTACTAAGTGCCTTAGCCAACAAAAGGGAAAGAAAGGGAGAAAGAGGAAATACTTAATGGAGTCCCTTAGAAGCTCAAAACAAATCTAGGGTGGTCTCCATTGATTATAATTGTGACAGAAACTAATTGAAAGAAACCCATGATCAAATAATGCTAATGAGAACCATGCCCAAATTTAAAATACATAGACATTGAAAGGTCCAACTAGGTTTGTTTTAGGCTAGTGATAAATCTCATTTGAGGATAAGCATCAACTAATCTTAATGCTTTATGAAATGAATAAATTCTTGAGACGATACGAGTACATAATGAATTTTTCTTTGATGAAGGAATCGAAATCACCTCTCCAAGATGATATCAATTGCTAGCTGTCAGGCGGAAAGAGTCAATTGTGCGGACACAACCAACCTCCCTAGGAGCCTAAGACTCTCTAGTGACAAACAAGACAAACAAGAGCAATCCTTCTCTAAACATGCATTTACTATATAAGAAATCAAGTGTTTAGATCCTACCTGTAGTCCAACGTTGTTGTAGCAGTCCAGCTCCGCTGATCCGGATGAGCTCCTCCTTCACTTTGAAACCTGCATCCACTAACAACCAAACGATTAAATAGCACTTGATAATCTCATAGAATAAAACATATTTAACACATAGACCAAGGAGTACATGAAACATCTCATAAATAACAAGTTATTGAGAAGAATGGACTCATTTGAATTAATAGGAAACAAAAGGAACAATTACAACCTGAGCCTTGGTGTTGTGCAAGTTCCTCCCAGGGTCCATCAAGAGTTCTCCTTTACTTTGACAAAGCTCACCCACTTCCAAATAGAACAAGCAAAGATGGCAATCTCTCCTCACAAGCTTCTAAATGGGAGTCCTAATTCCTGCAGCATCTACCCTTAGAAATGTTTAGCTTCCAACCTCCCCTCCTTCTGGCCCAATGCCTGTATTTATAGTTTTCAAGAGGAAGTTAATCAGGTCCACCATCAATGGGATAATCCCCTCTTTGGATGGGATAGCTCCCTTATTGATGGGATAAGTTCCTCTTTGGTAGGGGTACATGAACCATCTGGAGGCGCTCAATACACATCGAACAACCTTCTAGAATGCTCTAGAAATGACCACAAGTAACTTTTTAAAGATGAAACTTGCGCATTTTGACCTTTATAGGGGGACGCACTTGCCCTTTTACATACAGAGCGTCCAAGGACGCAGCTTTTGTGAACATTGGGTGTGTACTCGCAGGTAAGGTTGAGAGAACCTGCGTACCCAGAGATAAATACATTTATAAAGACTTTCTCTCTTTTTGGAGTTTGACATGGAGAGCAGAGGCATAAGACTTGCCTAAGAGGATAGCATGACTGTTGATAGAGCCATACTAACTGTAAATAGCCATGGTGACATTTTTTAGTGTAACAGATTGCCCCCTAAAGTGCGAAGCCTGTAATAGATTAGGGTTTTGTATTATCTAGGAAGGGTGAAGCGCTTTATAATTTCAAGGATTATCTCGTGGAGAGCCTGGTCAGAACCTGCAATTTTCAACACAAAATACATGTATAAGATTATATCATCACTGAGGTAGGCATTCCCATACTCAGATCCAAACTTTAACTAACAGACTAACTACTCTGATACAGGAATGATCTTGCAGTACATCATAATCATAGACTTTTGTAGACACAGTATGGGCGCAGCCATCTGTTTATGATTAGTCTACTTAGATAATGAATACAAAACTCCTCGCAGCCTGGATGGTGGAAACTAGATCCAGGGTCTTCATTTCTACTTCCCGAATTGGTACGATTCTAGCCATGCGAATAAATGAGTTGATGTCGAACATGGTAGAAACCACTTGATTACCAGTCGATGATGTAAACTGTTAACAAGTGTGAGAGAGACCACCAGTAATGTCAATGGTTCTCAAAGTACCCAGTACAATCCATGAGATGTGAATGAATGAGTTGATGTCGAACATTTCACGGAATCCTTTGATCGAAAGTCAATGATGTAAACTGACGTCAAAGGCGAGAAACCTGCCATTGATGCATGCAGACTTCAAGGTACTGACGATTTCTAAGTCATCTCTCTAGATAATGTGTTGATGTCGATAGAAAGCGACCCGTTGCAGGCAAGCCCACAACACGAAATCATTGTTCAAGTTGAAGAAATGTTGCTGTAAGGACTGACTCAGGGATGGTCAAATGGATGACAAGTATTTTGCAGATGAAAGTTTTGCTTGCAGACCTCTTGAACACATAACGACACGACAGATGGTTTGGTGATGAATGACTCAAAGTTAATCCCCGGAACCCGGCTGAAGACTTTCAAAGTGGTTTGATCAACTGTGAGGTAAAGGATTTCCCAACCCAGGTGAATGAAAAGTGTCGTGTCCAAGAGTGGTAATAAAGTTTCTTCTGAGACAAAGGATAACAAATAGGCTCATTCTTCTCTCTTTTCCCCCACCATTTCTGGCAAGTACCTCTTTATTTTTAACAAGCTTGAGGAGGATAACATATGCTTGATTATAAGCTCATCCTTCGGATGAGTCCAACCTAGTTTTGATTCGAACCCTAGGAAGGAGTGGTTCGTTCCTGTTTGTAATTGAACAGGTCCTTTACTGTGAAATGTTTAACGAGCCCAGTATAGGAGAAACTCGGCGTTTTTCAATTTTAGAGAGTCTGAAAAACTTAAGAAGACTCCAAGTTGAACTTTTTCGTAGATTTGTGTCCCTCAAGCCCGAAAAAGTATAAAATAATACCTGGGGGAACCGCTTGATCTTGCGACCAAGGAGTACTTTCATAATTAGTGCCACTGACCTGAAAAGTAAAAAGCGATCAAGGACACGTCGTTTTATTTCGTATCGAGTTTGAAACGACAAAAACCCGGCAATCTTTTCCTGATTTTACGGTCAGAAAAGAGCTATAAGGGGACCGTCTTTTAATTCCGTTTTAACGAGTGTAAAAGAAACGCTCGGCAATCTTTTCATATTTTAGGAGTCAGAAAAGGGCTTAAAAGATGACTCTGATATTTTGGTTCGTGAAAAATGACAATTTTCCCTCTAAATCCCTTTGTCCTGCACAAAAACGACACATTACTCATACCTGTTTAAGATAGGCAAAAATACATTGAAAAATATCCTTCCATGGTGAAAAATAAACAAACCTAGCATTCATTCATCCAAAAAACCTATAAAAAGACTTTTTACCATGTCATTTTTACCATTTTACTGTTGAGGTTGAGAAAAGGGCTTTTGGCAAGAAACTTCCCGTGGTCATTGCGGAGAATCCGACCGTCAGAATCGAACGCCGTCTCTTCCAGGTATTTCACAACATCCTCCTCTTCAATTTCATCCGATTAAAATTGTGTTTTAGGTTTTAGTTTTGGTTTTTGGGGGGTTTTAGGTTTCAAAAATCGCTCTGCGGGGTACGCAGGTGCCCTAAGGGTGACCTGCGTCCCCCGACTTTTTCCCACACAGGAAAAAGGTCGGGGGACGCAGCCCACCTTCAGGCCAGCTGCGTCCCGACGCTCTGTGTTCTAAACGCGGGGTGCGTCCCCCGTGAAAGGCGGAAATTGAAACCCCAAACCCCAAAAATAACCATCTGAATTTTCCCAAACTAATTCTAATCTTTGTTTCTTGGTGTGTAGGGCACTCACCATGTTGGATTGGAGAGAAAGAGAGCACGAGGACGTTGATTTAGCCGCAATTAATCATCAACCTTCCATTGATGCCCTAAAAGCATGCGGAATATATAAATACTGGGCCATACCTGGCATGAGGGCTCAGGTGAGATTCTTGGAGTGGCTGGTTGAGAGATGGAACATTCATGAGCAATGCTTTTACATCAGAGGGCACCAGCTCGAGATAGAGCCCTCTGACATATACTTTCTCACTGGCTTGCCAAATAGGGGCGAGCAACTCAATCTAGCCGGGACTAGGCCGGGTGGCCAATCCCTTGCTAGTCTCCGGGCAGATTGGTGCATACCCAATGCACACCATGCGAAAGGCGTAGAAATCAAACACATCTCTCTGCGTGAACTCAAGGTTATAGCTTTCACGGTTACCAGAATTTGCGGTGCAGCCGCTTTACATATTGCCACCGGTCCCAAATGCGGATGGCGATTGACTGTTTCCAAGGCACCATTTTCAACTGGTGTGATGCTGTGTCGGCCAATATGAAGGGCCAACTGACTAGGGCAAAGAACGGACAACTGAAGACCTTTGGATATGGGCCTCTAGTTGTGAGCTTTGCCTTAGAGAGAGTTCCGATGCTGATCCCTCAGCAACTCACTGTTGATATCTTGGGTCCTCGGGAGCCAAAGCTGATACGATGGGTTACGGTGATGGCCCGGCATCCTGACGAGGGCGCGGCGGTTGTTCGATTCCCTGATAGTTATTTTCACTGGTTAGAGGACCAGGTTTTTTCGATCCAGGACTTTCCGTATGCCGGAGTAGATTTTCGAGGTGATCCGGACATGGTTCTTCCACAGGGAGAACAATGGGACGACAGAGGTACTTTATTTTTCACAAGTTTTCAAATTATATATTTTTTTTGTTTTTTTTTTTATATATATCGTCTCAAAACTGACAGTAAAAATTTTCAAAATGCAGATGTTGGTCCACAGCGCCCAGCCAACCTCCGGCCTTTTGAGAGGAGACATCCAGTTGCACCGGTACCGGCCCCACAGGACGCGGCTGCAGAGTCGCTAGCTGAGTTGGAGCAGGATCTAGAGCGTCTGACGGTGGATATACCTGAGACTACCATAGATGATATTCCTATCAGACTTCAGCGCTATGTAGTCGCAGTCCCTGGACCGTTTAGGAGGTTTTTGTGTAAGGTAGCCCGTGCAGTGGTGTCGTATAGAGAGCACCACCAGTGATTGGCTAGTCACTTTTGTAGACACATATGACATTTTTGGCTTTTTGTACTTATCATTTTTGCCGATCATAAGGTGTTTTTCAACCTATGATCGAAGACGATGTATATTTTTGACACACTCCTATCTATATATATATATCATTATTACCGGCTTATCTTGTTTAACATATGTGATGAAATGTTTTTAAATTTACTTGCATGATTATCGTAAATGTCTGTCCAACATTCGAGAAGCAATTGCATCTGCTAATGTATTTAAAGACCTTGGAATATGCTGATATTCAATGTAATCAAATTCACGTTCCAAGAGACGCACTCTCAAAAACAACCTTAATAACACAGGATTTCTAATGGCATATACTCTATTAAGCTGTAATACAACAAGTTCAGAATCTAACCTCACTATCAAACGTCGAATTCCAAATGAAATAGATTCAGATAATAATTCAACCACTGCACTGTATTCTGCAATGTTGTTCGTTGTTTGACCGAGGCTTACCCCATGCATAGAAACTAACTCGTCAGAGGGCGAATAGATAACCCAAGCTGCGGAAGAGATATTCCGTGTACTACGACAAGCACCATCAGCAAATCCAATGTATGTTTGGAGAGGCGTCGACATCTGCAATATCAAGAGTAAAACCAAGATAAGCCAGAATAACGACGAAAAACACACTCTCTAAGCTAAGCACACTAACTAACAAACACACTAGCTAGAAAGAAAACCTAACCTAACTAAAAATTCTCCATACCCACCATTTAAGCATAATACCTCTTTAGGTAAAGTCCATTTCTGGGTTTACCCAAAGAGTCCCCATCAAAATCTACCAGCTCATAAGCCCCTTTTGCTAGCTTTCGCTTTACAATGTAGGGTCCATGCCACATAGGAACGAATTTTCCAGCACCTAGCTTATCGTTAGCTTGATCATATAATAGCACTAGGTCTCCCTCCGAAAAACTTCGAGGGGTCACATTTCTATCATACTGAGCTTTCATTCGCTTCGCGTGAGTCTCGATTGCCAATGCAGCGTCACGTCGAGTCTCATCTAATTTAGCTAAGTATAATAAACGTTTCTCCTCTTCGGAAGTAGCTGGAAGTAATTCGACAGCCATTTGAAGTGATGGGATTTCGCATTCAATGGGTAACACAGCTTCCAAGCCATAAACTAGCTGGAAAGGAGTGAACCCTGTTGAAGTTTTCACTGAGGTTCGGTATGCCCATAGCGCTGAAAATAACATGTTGTGCCAATTCGACCGATGAATACCAATGGTTCGTCGGATCATGATAACCAGAACTTTGTTGATAGACTCAACCAAACCGTTGGCTTGCGGATAATAAGGAGTAGAGCTATCGTGGCGCAAACCAAGCTGGCTTGTAAGCTCAGTCATCATGATGTTTCGAAAATGGCTCCCATGGTCAGTAATGATTGCTTGTGGGACACCAAACCTAGTTATAATATGATTGAATACGAAAACTGCAGCTGTTTTGCCGCTTGCGTCGAATGTAGGCATCGCCTCGGCCCATTTAGTAAAATAATCAACCGCGAGGATGATATACGCATGCCCCCCGGCCGAGTGAGGGTTACAAGTAATAAAATCGATACCCCATTTGGCGAATGGACCAACGGCAATTATAGGGTGGAGAGGAGCAGGTGGTGCGCGCATCTTGCGATCAAACACTTGACAGTTGTGGCACTTCCGGACTGCAATGATACAATCTTTAAACATGGATGGCCAGAAGTAGCCAGCGCGCAACACCTTCTGAGCTGTGGCATACCC
Source organism: Pinus tabuliformis (assembly GCA_031772625.1). NCBI lineage: Eukaryota > Viridiplantae > Streptophyta > Pinopsida > Pinales > Pinaceae > Pinus > Pinus tabuliformis. Next base: position 964,329,918 of record CM062811.1, read on the forward strand.
AGACATATGACCGCCACATGCTCCAGAGTGACAATCATTCAAAACCCTCTCAGCCTCTTCGTGAGTTAAACAACGTCGAAAAACTAAGTCTGCCCCCCGGCGATAAAGTGTATCTCCAATAATTTGTATTGCTGGGATTGAAACCGAATTTTTCGACGTTCCGACTTTGAAGCTTCAGGCCGAAAGGTTTGGGTTTGGAGATAGATGATTATATCCCCGTACCACGGATCTAAAGTACTGATAAGAAACAAAGATTCGTCCGCAATGGACTCCTCTGCCACAGTTTCTGTGTCAGCACGCGGGAAATCACACATCAATTCCGCAAAAACTAAGGATTTCTTAGACTTGGACTTCTCGAACTCCAAGTCGAACTCTTGCAGGATAACGATCCATTTAGAGTACTTGCCCCCTAGCAGTTGTTTTGTCAAAATATAAATCATAGGGTTGCAATCCGAAATAACTGTAGTTTTACGGAGAAGAATGTAGTGACGAAAACGCTGGACAGCTTGAACGGCTGCCAGGGCCAATTTCTCCACATGCGAATATTTTAGCTCAGTGGGGTTTAATGTCCTACTAAGATAATATATCACATGTTCCGCTCCGAATTCATCTTCTTGAACTAACACCATTCCAATGGTGGAATGCGAAGCTGCGAGGTATAAGAAGTAGTCCTGGTTGTAGTTGGGAGGATGCAACAACGGTGCATGGGTCAACGCGTGTTTAAGTGCATCAAAAGATTGTTGGGCAATCTCGTCCCAAAAGAATTGAGCGTTCTGTTTCAACAACCGTGTAAAACCTTTAGTGACCTCGGCGTAGTTTGGAATGAATCGGCGTAAAAAGTTTGCTTTCCCTTGCAAACTTTGGAGTTGGCGCAAACTCGAAGGAGGAGGCAATTTGATGATAGCTTCGACCTTCGAGGGATCGACGCGAATGCCGGCTTTTGAAACAACAAATCCCAGCAATCGACCCGTCTCTATACAGAAAACACACTTGTGGGGATTCAACCGAATTCGATAATGCCTACACCTCATAAAGATTGCTCGTAAGTGGACAAGGTGATCAGCTCGATGTAAAGAATGAGCAGGCAAATCATCGAAGTACGGTTGCACAATGTGCTTGATGTCATGAAATGCATAAGACATCGCCCGTTGAAAAGTGGCCCCGGCATTCTTAAGCCCAAAAGGTAATTTGCAATAAGCAAATGTCCCCCATGGACAAATGAATGCCGTTTTTGGTTGGTCGGCAGGTAGAATATTGATTTGATTATAGCCCGAAAAACCATCCATAAAGGAAAACATTTCACTTCCGGCACAATCATCAATAATTTGATCGATATAAGGCGTAGGATAGTTGTCTTTTGGACAAGCTCGATTTATATCCCTATAGTCGATACAGATTCTTATTGTTCCTTGTTTCTTGTTGACCGGAACAATATTCGATACCCAATCCGTTAACGGGATTGGATAAATGAAACCTGCTTTCAACAGCTTTTCGACTTCTGCTTTAATCGCAGCCGCTTTCCGAGGGTGAATCTGACGCAACCGTTGCCGGACGGGTTTAGCGTCCGGGTAGGTCTTTATTTCATGAACAACAATGGCAGGGTCGATTCCCGGCATTTCCTCGTAAGACCAGGCAAACACATCGCGGAATTCTTGGAATAGGGCCTTGTAAGTTTGGATTTCATCTTCTGTACATGCGGCACCTATATGAATGTTTTCCTCAATTCCGGGCTTCACTGAAATATCAATGGGAATAGTGCGAGAAATATTCCCTAAATTCAACTCTGAATCAGAATGTTTCGTTGGATTCTGAGCGTCTTTGACATATTCAGCGGTAAAGATAGATGAAAAATCATTTTCAAAAGCATCATCCTTAGGTAAAAACGAAGATCTGTGATGGAGATCTTCCCATGGTAGATCGTCTACACTTAGGATTTCGCGAAGTTGCTCGTCAGATGACACGACTTCGGGAAACGCTATCCGTTCTAAGGTTGAGGTGAAAAGTGATTCTTCACTGACCACATTCATTTGGTCGATTTGGGTTGAACGCGAGTCGGTAAAAGACATGACAGCTTCATAAGCAATTTCATATGGACTCAAAGGCATAGCATCACCGAATGAGTCTATCTCAGATTCAGATGGGACAATCCAAGGATCATCATAAATAATATTGTCTGATGTAATCATATGAATTGATGCAAATGAAGGGTCTGCGTTGATTGGAGGGAAAGGAAAAGTTCCCAGTAAACCGGAATCTTTAACTAAACCTACGCCAACGTCCCTATAAGGGATTGTCGTCTTACCGACATGCTGGATACTCTCTGAAGAGGCTGGGTCGGATGAAAAGTATGTCAGCTGATCAATGGTCACGATCTTACCGTTATATGGAAACTTTATTACTCTGAAGACCGATGAAACGACTGCTGTCATAGCATATGACCAACTTCGACCCAAAAGAAGGTTGTAGTCTAGAGGGGCATCAACCACTTCCACATCCAGACTAACGGTTTTACCTTCTACCCCTATAGGCAATTCCTGTAGAATACCAAACGGACGGAACCCACGGCCATCAAAGGCCTTAAGGATGGTCGGGGATTGGTTCAACGAAGGAGAACCAAGCGATCTCCAACATTGAATCGACATAATACACGTAGAAGCTCCCTCATCAATCACAGTCCGATGAATAGGCCTGTTTTTGACTATCACTGGAATTTGGAAAGCCATTTGATGGGGTAGACGCGGTGTACTATTTTCTAGATCGAAGATTATTAGGTTCGGGTCCTGAACATCAACAGCTCCGATAGCCGACAAAAGTAATTTTCGTTGTGCTGGGCATGATTGCAGCACTTCTAAAGCCGACATTGCTGAGGGTGAAACAGCTAAGTCCTCAACAATGTTGTAATTCTGGGCCGCTCTCGCATGTGGATTGAAAGCAGACCTTCGAAGTACACCCTTGGCGGGCGGTTTAATTACTAGGTCCGGGTTAGGTTTCTCGATCTGTAGTGGATCGGAACCAGGAGCTGAGGTTGATGGGTTAGAGTGAGAAGATTCTGCTTCTTTACCATCAACAGGATTCTTACTACCATAATCTTGCGATCGAGTCGCAATCCTCACATGAGACATCATCAAAATGGGTTCTTCACTGGCAGTCGAGGAAGAACCTATCATCTTACTTTCCTGCTTTGGAAATGGATCTTTTAACACAGCAGGAGTGGGAGAACCTTTGACTATTTTCACAACCTCGGCCCGATGAGGGCAATCTCTCGTAAAATGATCCTCTTCACAAATAAGACAAGGATATCGAGGTTTGCGCTTTTCGTCATTGGTTTCCGACTTTTCCGTTTTCTCCTTCGGAGCCTTGTCTGCTTTAGCCTTCTTCTTTCCTTTCTTCTTTCCACCGTTTTTTGATTTGGCCGTAGATGACTCTACAGCGTGAATATCGGCGGAAAGTTCAGGAGAAGACTCTCCTGTCGGGGAATCAGGCAAAGTGATAATAGGAGTAGTTGAAGCCTTGGAAGACTTCTTCTTGCTCTTTGTATTCACGATACCAATCATACCATCAGCGGCATGAGATCCCGAAGGAGCAGCAGCGATTTGATTCGACTTTGGAAGATCTGGAATCTTCTCGTGTAACGTACCCGACTGAGTGTAAACTAAGTCAAGGTATTGCGCCTGAGCAATGACTTGCTCCTCAGTAACTACTCCGGCCTTAGCTACATCTTCAGTAATCTTCGGTAATAATGATTTAACAAACCATTCAGCTAAGATTTGGTCCGGGATAAAAACTTTCACTAGCCTTCTTCGACGTCTCCACTCATGAATGTGATCAGAAATATACGTGGACGTTGATTGTTTTAGTGAAGTTAATAACTCCGTGCCGTTATCGTATCTGACCGGCAACTGAAAGTGAGTTAAGAACGAGGTAGCTAACTGGCTGAAATTGTAAAAAGAGGCCCGTGGTAACTCAATGTACCACTTGGCCGCGAGACCAATGAGTGTACGCTGGAAAAGACGTAAGCGGATCGAATCATCCGAGATAGAATTTGAAGCACACCAGAGGTGGTAAGTCATCACATGATTGGACGGATCCTCTCCAGACTTACCTTCGAACTTGGGTATATCACTGGGCAACTTATTTGGCATTGGCGGCCAGAACTGAAGATATTGAATTGGATCGTTCGTTAGGCGCGTCAAGTCTGGTAAATCCAAAGTTGCGATAAACGGTAATTGCCGGTTAGGATCTCTAAAACTCTGGGTCACAAGACCAGTCCCAGGAGGAGGATATCCAGGATAACTAGGAACAGGAGTCGCATTAGGGATATTATATCCTCCTGGAAAACCAGGATTAACCGGACCGTACTGGGGTTGTTGAGGTTGTTGATAAGTGTACCCAGGATACGGTTGATACTGGTAAACCGGCTGTTGGACAGCTTGCCCAGGTTGGTACTGTCCCTGGTACGGTTGATGAACAAATTGAGGTTGAGTAGTGACAACCGTACTTATACCAGGCTGACCTGTAGGCATCTGGACCGTGGTTTGAATCGTAGATCCAGACAACGGTAAAGATGTCTGAGGAGTGGTTGCAGAGACAGTAGAAACCGGAGCTGTCGATACTCCAGAAGTAAGTGCGGTAGATGTGGCGGTAGTTGCAGCAGCCGTTTGAGATGGAGTACTAGGTGCAATTGGCGGCTGAGTAACTACCGAAGTTACAGAAGTTTGAACATTTGACTGGACAGGTTGCGGTTGCTGGGGTGGACCAGAAACTACGGGTTGTCCAGCTTGAGGTACCAACTGTGAACTTGGCTGCAACACCTGTTGACCCTGTGATGGATCCCACACTAACATTCCGGGGTATTGACCCGTAACAGGTTGAGGATACTGAGATCCATAACCGAATTGAGGATAGGATTGATAATTGAAAGGTGCAGTTCCCATACCTGGAACATATGACTGACCTTGAGGTGGTTGATAACCTTGACTCGAGTATTGACCTTGAGGTTGATAACCTTGAGGTAAATACGGATACTGGGGTTGACCTTGACCTTGAGGTTGATACCCTTGAGGTTGATACCCTTGGGGTTGATACCCTTGAGGTTGCCATCCTTGAGGTTGCCATCCTTGAGGTTGATATTGATACTGAGGTTGACCCTGGGGTACATATTGAGGCTGGGGTTGACCTTGAGGCATGTATTGCACCATAGGTGCATACTGACCTTGAGGTTGCCCCCCAGACATGATTTGTGTACCTTGAGGTTGCCCCCCAGGCGTTAACTGAGGCTGCCCCCCAGGCGGTAATTGGCCACCTTGAGGTTGGGAAACGGGAACTGAACCTGACATCATGTAAATGTCTCCTACACCCAATGGTATATTACCATTGTTTCCAGCTAATAACCCATGATCAACGGGTTGAGGAGATGCCCCCGCAAAGGTACCAGAAAGTGATTGATACCCGGTGGGAACAGAAGGACCGCCGTGTAAGAAAGATTCAGGACTTTGAGTAAACACGGACGACTGACCAGACATATTTACAGGAGTATAAATACCTCCAGGTGGAAAAGGAGTACGAGGTGTAGAAAAACCTACCCCTGAGTTGTCTAAATAATTGGTTAACGAAAGGTACCAAGTAGTACTTCTAGGAGGACTGTAAAAGATAGATTCACGCTCCCTTAGATCAATAGTAAGTTGATCTTCAAGGTTAGAGACGCCTATTTCTTCCTCTGGAGCAAGTTCTTCAATAGCAATCAGACCAGTAGGAAGATTTTCGGTGATAACTCGTTCTATTCTCGGTGAATCTGGAACACTAGAAGTCGGAGTAACAGGTTCAGATATTTCAGGTTCTTCGCCTGTATCACTAGCAGACGAAAAACTACCAACAAGCTCAGAAACTGTAACAGCTTCGGGATTATAACCTGTCTCTAGACTTTGGTAATCTGGATGGACTACCAAGGAAGATTCTCCTTCTTCAGGTGAACCTACTCTACTGCCACTAGGAGGAGTTACAAGGACCTTCAACCCTTCGTACTGACTCGGAACGTCTTCAGGAGATCCACCCCGCGATCTACGGAGTTTCCTCAACAAATCTGTTCCGGTAACAATCTCAGGTGACTTGCCCCGAAGTCTACGGGACTGTCTCGGTAATTCCGCCACAGTTAAAAACTTTTAACTACTACACACGAAAACAAAGTAAAATCTCAAATCAAACCACCTAAAGTCTCTAAAGAACCAAACAAATTTGAATCACACGCCTAAAGAATCTAGGGCGTCAAACCAAGCACAAACAGTAGCCTTCCAGACCGAAAATGCTAGTTGGAGATGAAACCCAACATCGCCGGATTCAGTACAGAAGTGGCGGGTGGAACAGTTACCCCGGCAACCTGCTTAATGAATAGACCGGCACAAGTTCCTCCACTTTAACCGTCTCGAGTGAAGTGAACCCCCCGAAAATCCAAGTGAGTCTAGCCGACGTCTGCTCCAGGTACAGTGGGATCTTCCCTCCACCGTCACCTCGGTAGAATCCTAAAGATAATGGTCACTAAGGTTACCAACCGCAACAAATGCACCTGGGGGAACAGTCTACACTCCGACAGCACGCAAGGGCAGAGTATCAAGCTCAATCCCCTTGCCGGTTCCTTGACAATAATCCAAGGTTTACCGACAAGTGACCCCTGGCTCCTCGACAATGGTTAATCCGAGGTTTACCGTTTGTAATACGTGCGTGTCTGGCGTCGTTCCCAACGAGGGGGGATTGATCCCCTCACTGGTTCGGACACGAGCTCGTGCTTCTCCTTTAAGAGGAGCTTTCCCAGAGTACAAATGAGACAATTGGATTTATTCTATCACAAGATAAGCTACTTGTTTGGTTTTGTTGTCTTGGAGAGTTAATTACTCACCTACTCCAAGACACTAGCCTGATCTAAATTGGTGTTTCAGAGCCCTAGTAAATAAAAGTTACTACGTTGATTTTACTTTAAGCGTTAATTTTATGGTTTTTCTTAAAGACAAAAGGTAGCGGAAGTGAAACCAATGGTGTGTAGACTCGACTCAAACCACTACAAAGATGCACCTAAGATGATTTACGCTACTTTCCTCTTTCAATGAAATTCCTAACTAAGAGAGTTGAGAGATGCAAATTTTATAGAAAACAACTTTCTTAGTAAAGACAATCAAAGAAACAATTCTCTTTATCTTTTCAAGCATACAAACATGACCACTCCTTACGTGCACGAAAAACTCTTTTTCTTTCAAAATGCCTCAAAGCTACTTGAAACAAAACTTTTCAAAGGAGATGTTTTTGTATTTTCTCTTATTTAATAAAGCATATAAATCTATTTTAACAAAAATCAATCTCAAAAGCTATAAAATCTATGAAAACTTGACTCACAAGCAAATCAAAAAGAAATTTACTCTAAGCAAACCTAACGAGGCAAAAGCCTACAAAGATGATTCTAGGTTGTTTTACTTGACCACAATCAAGTCAAGGACCAGCTAATGCAGAATCAAAAGACCAGTCAAAACAAAACTCAAATCTTTTTGTTCTTTTTGTAAAATGGAATTCAATACTCAATCAACAAGCACTTCGAAATTTGCCAAAGAGACAACTCAAAGGTAAGTTTCTCTCACAGGTAGACTTTATGACAGGTCTGACTTCTAAGAATGCTGACAAAACCAAAGAGATCTAAGGCTTGACAACTTCTACCGCCAAAGTCACTACAAGACCTACTCAAAAATCAAACCCTAGGGCTTAAACTTCTATGAAATCCACTAAAACACTCAATGCTATCGAAACAAGTTCAGGTGAAGATCTTTGACAAGAGACTAATGGATCTGGGCAGTAAAAACTAAGAAAAAGCAAAATCTAAGAGAAAAAATGCAAAAAATGGAATTTTCTTAAATTTTAGCAGGGGACGCAGGCAACTGGTTAAGCCAGGTGCGGGCCCGCTCTGTGCACACAGCGACAGTGCGTCCAGGGACGCACTGTGCAATACTCAGAGGGTGCGTCCTACTGGAAAATTCAAGAAAAACTAAAATGAATTTAACCCTAAGCTAACCCACCCAAAAACAAAGTCACAGAGCCAAAATCCAGAAAAGAAATGACTTTTCTCAGAGCAAAGTTGCATACAAAGGAAAAGACTTTCACATTAACGGAGTCCCCAGTATGGTCGCCAATTTGTCAGGCGGAAAGAGTCAATTGTGCGGACACAACCAAACTCCCTAGGAGCCTAAGACTCTCTAGTGAAAAACAAGACAAACAAGAGCAATCCTTCTCTAAACATGAATTTACTATATAAGAAATCAAGTGTTTAGATCCTACCTGTAGTCCAACGCTGTTGTAGCAGTCCAGCTCCGCTGATCTAGATGAGCTCCTCCTTCACTTTGAAACCTGCATCCACTAACAATCAAACGATTAAATAACACTTGATAATCTCATAGAATAAAAAATATTTAACACATAGACCAAGGAGTACATGAAACAACTCATAAATAACAAGTTATTGAGAAGAATGGACTCATTTGAATTAATAGGAAACAAAAGGAACAATTACAACCTGAGCCTTGGTGTTGTGAAAGTTCCTCCCAGGGTCCATCAAGAGTTCTCCTTTACTTTGACAAAGCTCACCCACTTCCAAATAGAACAAGCAAAGATGGCAATCTCTCCTCACAAGCTTCTAAATGGGAGTCCTAATTCCTGCAGCATCTACCCTTAGAAATGTTTAGCTTCCAACCTCCCCTCCTTCTGGCCCAATGCCTATATTTATAGTGTTTAAGAGGAAGTTAATCAGGTCCACCATCAATGGGATAATCTCCTCTTTGGATGGGATAGCTCCCTTATTGATGGGATAAGTTCCTCTTTGGTAGGGGTACATGAACCATCTGGAGGCGTTCAATACACGTCGAACAACCTTCTAGAATGCTCTAGAAATGACCACAAGTAACTTTTTAAAGATGAAACTTGAGCATTTTGACCTTTACAGGGGGACGCACTTTCCCTTTTACATACAGAGCGTCCAAGGACGCAGCTTTTGTGAACGTTGGGTGCGTACCTGCAAGTAAGGTTGAGAGAACCTGCGTACCCAGAGACAAATACATTTATAAAGACTTTCTCTCTTTTTGGAGTTTGACATGGAGAGCAGAGGCATAAGACTTGCCTAAGAGGATAGCATGACTGTTGATAGAGCCATACTAACTGTAAATAGCCATGGTGACATTTTTTAGTGTAACACTAGCATGCACATATCACATATTATCACTTATACACATATACAAATATACACTTATATGATCACTTATACAAATACTACCCATGGACCTTTCTAACTTATCTCGTTGCAGTATTTACAATGAACATCTTGCTGAAAAGAAAACCAACATGAAAAACATAGAAACATAACAACATGACAACCATACCACTTATTGGAGCTTTATAACATAACTCATCAAGGTATTTACATCCATATACATATATACATATACAAAAAAACCACATAAAAGCATATACCAAAGGACATCTAGTTATTGGGATTCTGAATTTCGATATTCCACAGTTTTCATTTTTACTTTATCCATGTTTCGAGTTTATGGGGCCCCCAAAATTCATAAAACAGATGCCCCCCTAAGACCTATACTATCGAAGCACCCACATACGAATTAGAAAAGTATGTCGCCAACACTTTAGCACCTCTAGTTGGTAAAAGCAGCTCTTACATCAAAGACTCTAACCAATATGTTGAGTTCATTAAGCACGCTAAGCTAGATCCAGGCGACAAAATTGTCAGTTTTGATGTGGTCCAACTCTTCACCAATATTCCCTTAGATGAAGCAATCCAAGTTGTAAAAGAAGTGGCAGACCCCCAAACTGCAAAGTTGGTTGAAATATGTCTCCATTCTAATTTCTTCACCTTCCAAGGGGAAATCTTTGAGCAAACTTCAAGAGTGGCTATGGGATCACCTCTTTCACCTATGGTAGCCAATCTCTTCATGTAAAAATTTTAAAATAAGGTTCTTGACACCTACCCATTAAAACCTAAGTTTTGGATTAGGTTTATGGTTGACACCAGTGTTGATTGGCCTCATGGGGATGATGAACTTAAAAAAAAATTAAACCATCTCAATAGCATGTCTGATGACATCAAGTTAACAATGGAGGTTGAGGAGAATAATTTCATCCCATTCCTTGATATTCTCCTCATAAGAAAAAAACATGGTTCCATAGGACACAAAGTGTTTAGAAAGAAGGTGCACACTGATAATTATCTTCATGCTGATTCACACCACCACCCAGCTCAAAAATGGGTGTTCTCCAAACCCTCTTCACTAGAGCATGTAGAATATCATATGAGATCCACACTGAAGAGGAGATTACCTACTTAAAAATAATATTTAAAATCTTGGGATACAATAATAAGGACATCTTTGAGGTCATTCAGAAAGCCAAATCCAGTAACAAAAAAGATAAATCAAATAACCCCCCGACCACTAGTGCCTACCTTCCGTATATTCGTAGAGTCACTGACAAGCTATCTAAAGTTCTCATGAAGAAGGATATCAAAACTTCATTCAAACCCATGACTACTATTAAACAATGAATGAAATATGTCAAGGACAACCAAGAGTAACTCCAGCAGAAAGGTGTTTATATGATAAATTGTTCTTGTGGAGAACACTATATTGGGGAAATAGGCAGGTCAGTCAAGATCAGGTTCAAAGAGCATGGTGTAGATATCTGTAATGAGAGAACTCATTCTTCAGCTTTAGCTGAGCATGCAGGCAAGACAAACCACCATATATTCCTGGAAGACACAAAGGTCATTTCCAATGAAAAACATCATTTTAAGCATAAGTTTTGTGAGGCACTTGAGATCATAAAACACCCGCATAACCTCAATAGGGATGGAGGCTTGGAAGTGAGCAGAAATTGGATCTCCCTTCTCACCCCCATTGATTAAAATGACCCTCCATTTCGCATCACCCTTACCATTCTTCGTCTTTCCCACCCTCTATTCCCCCTACCCCTCACAATTAACCCCTTATCACACTCACCCCTCCTCTTAAATATATTTAATCATGCTCTTCCCCTTAGAATCTTAACCCTCTCCCCCTTTTTTGATCCCTTCCTTTCATTAACCCTACACTAGGTCAAACCATCTCCTCTCCTAACCATAGAAATAATATGAAGCATTATAAAGAAAGAATACATTTACAATATAGAAACTAGACTTCATATTAAATATGATTAAGATTCAATTCATAATACATTAACAATAAGCTAATAACAATAGACATATGATGGTAGAATCCAAATGTTAGTATAATACCCTATAAATTAACTATTAAAATTAATTAAAATATAATAAAATTTTGGGAAATAAAAACATATTACAATAATTTATAAAGGACCTAAAAACATAATAATTTTAACAAAAACCTAGAAACAAGCAAATTACATAAACTTAAATTAATCAATAACCAAAAAATATTAAGATAAGCTATTTACTAAACACCTCTCCTTTAAACAAAAATTTAATTAGAATAAACTAAAAATAAAAAGGCAATTTATTAAAGTAACCAAGCTTATTACATTAGGTTGAAAAGAAATCTATTAACATAAACCTAATATTAATCAATAATCAAATTATTATGAAAATCAATTTATTAACATAAATAATTGTATCTTAATTAGAATAAATTAAAAAAAAAAAACTTTGTATTAAAGAATCTAAACTTATTTCAATAAGATGAAAACATAAAAGGTAAATATAATCAAATATGAACGCAATATCCCATTAATAAGCATTATTAAAACAGATTAAGTATTATAAAGAAATTTATATAAATTAATAATTTATTAACAATAAGATAATAATAATGAATTGAAATAGAAATCATTTATCCTGAGCTGGTCGGCTACCTATCTTGATAACTCACCTAATCATATTCATAGCTCACGCTCCTCTTCTTTGTAATCAGTGTTGATGATGAGTCTTTGTCTAGACTTGAAACGTAGATAAAGTAAAAATGAAGACTGTGGAATATCCGAATTCAGAATCCCAAAAACCGCACCACAGAAATTTGCAAACCATTATTGACTTCTGGTTAACCAGTGAATAGAGAAGGATACATAGCCTACATATGAGCATCCATCTCCAATGTAGCACCATTTGGCCCAAAGTGATTCCATTTCACTTTAACTTGCTCGACTTCTCGATTCTGGAGCATGAGAATATTTCTTTGCAAAGTGCACTGAGGTTTTAGCTGGAATTCGACTTCAGGCTCCACCTCGAATAGAGACTAGTCAATCTCATGATCAACATATATAACATACTTCTTAAGAATTGAAACATGGAAAATATCATGGAATTTCACTATCAGAGGTAATACAAGTCGATAGGCTACTAGCCCAATCCTCTCAAGAATCTTGAAAGGTCTATAAAATTGAGGTGCTAGCTTGGCACATGATATGATCCTTAATGAGCTCATCTTGGGATTGATGCACAAGTGCACTCATTCCCCAACTTGAAACTCCTTAAACATGATGTTCTGATATGCATAACTCTTATGTCTATCCTGTGATACCTTTAGATTCTTCTTGATTACCTACATTTTATGATCAATCTCTTTCAACATATCTGACCCTATCAATACCCTATTCACTAGATCACTCCAACTGATAGGAGTACTACAACTCCACCCATACAATGCCTCAAATGGACTCATCCTTAGCGACTCCTCATAACCATTGTTGTAAGAAAACTCTACCAGTGGAAGATACTCTTCCTGCTTATTTTGTTGATGCATCACATATATCCTCAACATGTCCTCCATGATATTGTTGACCCTCTCTGTTTGTCCATTTTTCTGTGGATGATAAGTTGTAATGAATGCAAACTTTGTACCCAAACTTGCAAACAACTCTTTCCAAAACATACAAGTGAACTTGGAATCCCTGTCTGGCACATTATTGTTTTGAGCACCATGCAACCTCATTACATCTCATATGAAGATATGTGCTACATCATTAGTTGAATAAGTAGACTTCATGGAATGAAGTGTGCTACAATTTTCAACCTGTCCACCACAACCATGATAGAATCATGTTGTCTAGATGTCCTCAAAAAACCTGTAATAAAATCCATGTAAACAACCTCCCATTTCCACTCTCGAATCATAATTGGTTGTAGTAATCTACCTAGATTCGTACACTCTGTATTTACCTGTTGACAATTTAAGAATTTAGCCACAAACTATACCACCTCTTTCTTCAGGTTCAACCAATAGTAGAACTTCTTAACTGCTGCCAATATCTTCTGATACCTTGGGTGACGTGAATACAACTTAGCATGAAATTCCCTTAGGATAATATTCTTGAGCTCACTGTTTTCTGGCACATAGATCATATCCCTAAATATGACCAAACCATCTGTCACGAGATGATAGTCCACATCCTAATCACCTGCACCCCATTGTAACATGTTCATAAGCTCCATATACCTATCATCTTGTTGTCTTACCTACAAGATCCGATCTTGTAAATATGTCCCATAGAATCTCATAGTTTCTATGTGATTTACCTGAACTCTCCAGATAAGAGCATTTGCAACGATGTTCTCTTTACCTTTAAAGTACTTGATCTCAAATTTGACCTCATTGATCGTGGCTAAGCATCTATATTCTTTGGAATTCATATTCAAATGTTAAAAGAAGTGTCTAATTACACTATCATCACTCATTAATAAAAACCTCCTTCCAATAATATAGTGCCTCCACATCTTCAATGCATGGATGATCGCTTCCAACTCAAGATCATGTGTAACATAATTATGTTCGTGTTCATCAAATTTCCTTGATTCATAGCACACTACCTATCCTTCTTGCATTAGGACTCCACCAATTCCTCTTTTTAAGCATATGTACATACCATATACCCTTTGTCTGGATTTGCAATCTTTAGGACTAGATCATTTGTCAACAATTGCTTAAACTGCTCAAAATTAGCTGCACATTCCTCTGTCCATTCAAATTTCTTACCTTTCCTCTGCAATGTTGTAAATCATTCAAATTTCTTACCTTTACCTATCCATTCAAATTTTTTATCATTCAATTGTATTTTTAATGATATTTTCTCTTTTTTGGAAACGTTGACCTACGACAATGCAATTATTGTAATTTTGTAAATCCATTATTCATCGAAAAATTTACATATATCTTATAAGAATATTTATATAAATTAAAATTTTATTAGTGTATTTATATATGGTGTTTGGATTAATTTGTTATATTATCATATTTCACATCTCTTCATTATAATATTTAAGTATCCATATATTTAATCATTGGTGTAACATTTCATAGGGACATTAGATAACATAGTAGAATAAATTAAAATGTTTTTTATTATATATCAATAAGAGACTCTTTGTCATAAAAAATGGGATTGTTATTGGTAACCCTTTGTCTTTCAATTGAGACACTATGCCCATTACACTAAACAAAATCTCTGATTTTCATATACAATTATTTCAAAAAATATAATAGGTTGCATTAATATCCAAATTGATTAGCATTCTTTGTTGAAACTGTTGTTAGTGCTTGAGCTACTTCCATTACTTGGGTTATTTGGAGGAATGTTTTGTTGATTGCATCTATTTTTTTTGTCTTCTTGATCTTGCAATTTCATTTGCAAACATAAAAATAAAGTGTAATGAGTGTATCTACATTGGGGATAATAATGAAAAATGAAATAAATAATATACATCAATGTAAATCAAATAACAATGTACCATAGAAAGGAATGACTCATAAACTGTGTACATAGTTTTAAAACCAAGTCTCATGCTTTGTTGAAACAAGTCTTCTGCTAGTGTAGTTCCATGCTTTCTTTCCTGCATGTTTTGAATCCTATTATAAATCAGAGATTTAATATAAAGGAATTTTTTGTTCTATTAATTATAAACTTGGAGAAGTAAAACAACATAGATATTTACCAATTCCATAATTAATTTTTGATATGCCAACATATACTCACAACCCTTATTTAACCCAATGTCAACCAATTCTTCTAATGTCTCTTCTTTGTATGTTAGCACCTATTTATATACATTCAAGGATGCTTGTTGTATAACAACTTAAAATATACAAAAATGAAACCTTCAGTTGTTATAAGGAAATATTAAAAATTACTCACAAACTTTGAAATTAACACTTTTCTTCACTAACATCTTGTTTTATGTGTTGAATAAGTTCCATCTTGTTTTCTTTTATACAAGAAAATACTTGAAAATTATATTTAATGCTATATTATTTTTCTATATGTACAAATTCAATCATGATTACATACATTTGAAGAAAGTTGTTGTTGAGATGGCTCCTGTGATGTAATTATGTACATTTCTTTAACCATCTTCTTATACACTTTTTTGGACATTCCTACTGGCATGTTTTGCATATCAGTGCGTTGATCATTTGATATTTTCATAATATTCCTAAAAAAGTAATAAACTATTTTTATAATGATATATGAAAACTAAATATAATAAAATCAATATCAATAAATGAATGGTTTGTAGTAATATATACATATAATTATTTAAAATAATTTTATACAACTAGGAATATTACCTTTTGAATGATTCTCGTTTTGTTGTTGTATGTTTTTTCTATTGCAAGTATGACATGTCTCATTAACTGTTTATCTGGAAACAATTCTTATAGCTTAGATATAATTTGGTTCTTAGAATAATTGAATTCATTTTTGTATTGTAAGTGGAAAGTAGGTCTATACGTTCGTTCCACTAGATCTCTCATAGATTTGTAAAATTCTTCCTCCTTTCATTAACCTCTGGAACCACTCTAGATGAGCTAAGGACCAATTAATCGTCATTTACATGTTCTGCATTTTTTCTTTTCTTGGAATGGCATTGATCTTTTGCTTCATTGTTGTTCCCCGGAGAACATTAAACATATATGAATTAATATATTGTTTGTAACATGTTATCCAATATTCTTAAGTATATTATTAATGTAAATTAATCCCCAAGGGTTAGCTCAATTGGTCAAGTCCTCATTGTTATGTACCTCACCGATCAGAAGGTCACAAGGTCAATTCTCCTTGACGCCCTTGGGGTTAGGCCTTGCTAGTCTAGCCGACAGGATTAAAATATTCCCTTTGGGGTTGATCTTCCCAGATTTTTCTAAGGGGAAAAAATGTTAAAAAAAAAATCCTATTGAATAGTATTTTTTCATTCACGTGATTCATCATTCTAAAATTTTTCTATCAGGCTTTTATGCTCTTCTTCACTTATATTACAAATAGTCTTATCGTCCTTGTTCATTTTTTGGCTTTGCATGTGATGCGGGAGCATCCAGCCCAAAAAGGAAATTATTGTAAATAATAGACATAGGGTTCATACAGTTGTGGAATTAGTTTAATATTTAGGCTTTTATTAGATATTTTCAAAATAAATAAATAAAACTAGGAGAGCTTTTAGGCACAAAAGGAATGGATATGGACCATTAAGTGATAAGGAAAGCTTTTCTATTTTAGAACAGGAAAAAAGACGGAATAAAGATGAGGAGATGCTTTTGCCATATGTATGCATTGCATGAGCTTTAGTTGAGTGATTTTAGGATTTTTAGATCATGCTAAGTTTAATAAATTATGGAGCTCAAAGGCATTGAGTAAGGAGTGTGTGTGAGGAGTGAGTGTGTGGAGTGAGCAGGGTTCTCCTTGGGAGCCTTTGGGCAGTTTGTAAAAGGGCCATAGATTTGTATATCTGGCAATAAATAGAACTTTTGTGAATGCTTATTTATATGTAAATCCGAGATATGGTTCTACGTATGGTGGCAGAAATTGATGTTTGGTAACATTGAATTTGCACGAAGTGGTAATGGTTCTTATTTTTCCTATGCGCTATAATCCTGTATATTAATCGTTGAAGGTACCTTTCTTTTCATTCACAGTCATATTTCTTTGACTCTTATTTTACTGTGGCGCATATATTCTTGGTATAGCAAGAACTCTTGTAAATTTTTAAATGGATGTGGCATCGTTGATAATTCATAACTGAAAGTGCTGACCATATCGGCGTCGAAAGGGTTTTTTGGAACTGTTCCTTGGCTTATATGTGGGTTTTCAAAGCCTTCTGTCCGGACGGAGACATATTGTGACAGAGGGCGAGTTTTGAATGTAGCTGTTGGAAAGATTTAGTTTGTTGTGCATATAGAGTCCGAGGTTCGGTAAATTGGAATCTAGCAAGTCCTTGTTGGCAAATGCGATTTATGTATATGTGTTGACCGAAACGGTATGGAGGAGCTGAAGGATATATACGCCTTATCCAAGGTAAGACGATGCGACTTATAGTTATGAGCACTGGACAGTATAGGAAACGGAGGACAGCGGATCTTGTTTGGTGATAGCGACGTATATTTGTGTTGATCGAACTGTATAAAGGCTAAAATACATATTTGTCTATCCGTAATAGCAACGTATACATATGTACGAGTCTGTCTATGGTAAAGCGATGCCATATATACATACGAGACCGTGTGTATAATAAGAACCAGCCTATACCAGCGTGATACTAAAGAAAGGGGAAGACTGTTGCCGATATGCGTAAGTAAATACATATATGCGCATGTCCATTCTTAAATGGTGCGCAAGTCCACATATTGTATGCTTCTTTTAAAGAATTGCATGAAGAGTACCGAGTGTTAAAAGGTATGGTTTTCATAGTATTGTGTGTTAATTCCAAACATGGGCTTTATAAATCGTAAGATTACACAAGATTTTATATGCATGGTGGTCGGAGGATCCTGGTAGGAGTGGCCTGGGAGCGGCCTGGGCTGCATCAGGTGGTATCAGAGCTAGAATGCTCAACTGAAGATGTTTGTTTTTTTTGAGAACTGAAGTGGGATGAATGATTTTTAATCTGATATGCAAACTACACAAGTGAACAGGATTGCGGAAGAGGAAAGAAGACAAGATCATGCAAGATCTTAAGAGGTGAGATTATTTTTCTGATTTGAAATTTATAAATGAAGTTTATGGTTGCAGAGACGGTGGCAGTGAACCTGGCATTCAGCTGAAGGCTGGATAGGGAGGACAATTGCAGTGAAGAAGAAGAAGAAGGTGAGTTGAAGAGATAGCCTAGAGAGAGCAGAGGAGTGCTCAAGAGGTTCCAGAGGCAGTGAACCAATACTTACCAAAAGACTGAGTGAGGAGAGCTCAGTGAGGTAAGTTGCAGCAAGAGAGGTTGCTGTTGCAGAGGCTAGTACAACTCATGGTGAATAGAAAACTTACGAGGAAGCTGTCTACCATAGGTAGAGAGAGTTTTTCTAGAGGAAGAAGAGGTTCAGAGAAATGCCACAGAGATGAAATCACTGCAGAGGTTCGAAAAAGAGAGATTGCAGAGATAAAGGTACAATTGCAGGTACTAGAAAAATGGCTACAAGAGCGGGGAAATCGGAAAGGAAAATGGATCTTTCCACTGAAGGGAAAGAGAGTGATTTGGCGATAGTTGCAGAGGAGGCTGAGGCAAATTGTGATTGCCTTGTTGAAAAAGGGACTTAGAGTTCTTGCGCCAGAGTTGGAGTTTGAAATTCCCACATGCAGATATATTAAAAGAAAAATGTTGAAGGAAGCAGTCAAGACTGAAATGTATTGTGGTTTTAAAACTAATGAATTGTGTATGTTTGCAGATACAATACATGAAGATGAGCAAATTTTGAAGTTTGTTCAAGAATAGTTGAATCTGAAGACTGTTCAGATCAATGCTGAGATAACAAGGTCACAGGAGGAAATGAAGGCAGAGGAGAAGATCATTGATGATTTCTTGAGTTATTGGACAAATCCAGATCAGATGGATAATGTAAAACCATGTATTTTTTTAGCTGACAATTGTGATGTGATTACAGGTTTTACTGAGGAGGATGTGCAACCTTGTGCGACTATTACAGCACAAGAGGAAGCTCGTATGGATGCAGAAGAAGTGGATCAGTCTGTAGCACGGATAAGTGAAGCAACAGTTGAGTCTGTTAAAACTGGAAGTTTATGTATGAATGCAGGTGATGATGATATGCTTCAGCAATGCTACAGAGAAATTGCATTGTTAGAGTACTGGTTGGAGAATCCAAGATATGACAGAGAGATTGCAAGTGAAAGATTTCAGTACAGGGGACAAGAACAAGAAGGCATCATGGATAGTGTCATGAATTTTGCTAAGAATTCGGATCAGAATGCTGATATGCTGACAGAAGAGAAGGAGAAAACAGAGCAACCATTTGAATTATTGCCAAAAGGAGATAAGGCACAATAGCCTTATGTTTTTAATTTTAACATGTGTTCTGTGAATGCAGGTATGGTCGCCGGTGCTGAGAAACATTTGACTCAGCTCAACAGTCAATTGAAGGGAAAATAAGTTCTCTGTTCCAGAAGGCAAGAGGGGGTGGATGATCGGGTGGCAGTCAGAATAGAGACCAGCATAGAAGCAAGAAATCAGCAGCTTGAAGATTTATTGGACAAGGAAATTGAATTAATCAGAAGAATCATGCTGAAAGTGTCTCAGAAAAAGACATCAGCAAAGAAGAGAAGTAGCAGAAGAAGCAAGATGAAGACAACAGAAGATTGCAAGAGTACAGCTAGTGGAGCAAAGCAGCATAACGTGTGGAGACCTGGAGAAGAACAACAGACAAAAGCAGTGGCAAATGCAAAGTTACAATACAAGATATGGGATCCAGGCAAACATAGATCTGAACACATGATCAGGAGATCATGAAAATTTTCTACCTTGGGAGTATGATGCGGGAGCATCCAGCCCAAAAAGGAAATTATTGTAAATAATAGACATAGGGTTCATACAGTTGTGGAAATAGTTTAATATTTAGGCTTTTATTAGATATTTTCAAAATAAATAAATAAAACTAGGAGAGCTTTTAGGCACAAAAGGAATGGATATGGACCATTAAGTGATAAGGAAAGCTTTTCTATTTTAGAATAGGGAAAAAGACGGAATAAAGCTGAGGAGATGCTTTTGCCATATGTATGCATTGCATGAGCTTTAGTTGAGTGATTTTAGGATTTTTAGATCATGCTAAGTTTAATAAATTATGGAGCTCAAAGGCATTGAGTAAGAAGTGTGTGTGAGGAATGAGTGTGAGAAGTGAGCAGGGTTCTCCTTGGGAGCCTTCGGGCAGTTTGTAAAAGGGCCATAGATTTGTATATCTGGCCATAAATAGAACTTTTGTGAATGCTTATTTTTATGTAAATCCGAGATATGGTTCTGCGTATGGTGGCAGAAATTGATGTTCGGTAACATTGAATTTGCACGAAGTGGTAATGGTTCTTATTTTTTCTATGCGCTATAATCCTGTATATTAATCGTTGAAGGTACCTTTCTTTTCATTCACAGTCATATTGCTTTGACTCTTATTTTACTGTGGCGCATATATTCTTGGTATAGCAAGAACTCTTGTAAATTTTTAAATGGATGTGGCATCGTTGATAATTCATAACTGAAAGTGCTGACCATATCAGCGTCGAAAGGGTTTTTTGGAATTGTTCCTTGGCTTATATGCGGGTTTTCAAAGCCTTCCGTCTGGACAGAGCCATATTGTGACAGCGAGCGAGTTCTGAATGTAGCTGTCAGAAAGATTTAGTTTGTTGTGCATATAGAGTCCGAGGTTCGATGAATTGGAATATAGCAAGTCCTTGTTGGCAAAATGCGATTTATGTATATGTGTTGACCGAAATGGTATGGAGGAGCTGAAGGATATATACGCCTTATCCAAGGTAGGACGATGCGACTTATAGTTATGAGCACTGGACAGTATAGGAAACGGAGGACAACAGATCTTGTTTGGTGATAGCGACGTATATTTGTGTTGATCGAATTGTATAAAGGCTAAAATACATAGTTGTCTATCCGTAATAGCAACGTATACATCTATACGAGTCTGTCTATGGTAAAGCGATGCCATATATACATACGAGACCGTGTGTATAATAAGAACCAGCCTATACCAGCGTGATACTAAAGAAAGGGGAAGATTGCTGCCGATATGCGTAATTAAATACATATATGTGCATGTCCATTCTTAAATGGTGCGCAAGTCCACATATTGTATGCTTCTTTTAAAGAATTGCATGAAGAGTACCGAGTGTTAAAAGGTATGGTTTTCATAGTATTGTGTGTTAATGCCAAACATGGGTTTTATAAATCGTAAGATTACACAAGCTTTTATATGCATGGTGGTCGGAGGATCCTGGTAGGAGCGGCCTGGGAGCGGCCTGGGCTGCATCAGCATGACACCCACAAACCAATACATATTATTTAAACTTACATATAGTCCAAAAATATTAATTTTATAAAGAATTTACAAATAAATTGTCTTCATTACTTTTTTTATGTGCTATAATTGTGTCGATCAGTATTTTTGTTACTTGATACCTTTGGAGACATTTTTTAATCAATACACAACCTATAGAATTCAATATAGAAGCCATTAAATATACTTTACAAATAAATAAAATAATTTTCAACCCAAAAAGCTTTGGTAACCATTTCATTTAGAACATTAAATGCACTAGGTGTTTAATTGTTGAGCACTATCATGGAAATTTAATTTATAAAATCAGTTTTAAATTATTATTGTGCAATTTGTAAGGATAAACACACAGAAATGATTTAATGGTTCTATTTGGAGGATGCACACGAGTGCATTATATTACACTGGGAGGAACAATTAATAGACTGAACATAATAGAGAGTGTTATAATATATCAGTGTGTTTTACTACATAGGGAGCACTGACAGATTATATTACAAAGGGTGCACCACAGAAGATATAGTCATTTAAAAAAAAACAGACATGGCCGACGGGGTTTGGATCTAATTCAATAATTGGTTTCCCTACTTTACATGTCAAATGCCCTATATATAGTAAGTACACAAACCCATTAAATCTAAAATTCCTAAATTGAAAAACTCTAATTGTGAAGTGGTAGAGGAAGTTATACCCTAAGGTTAAATTTTGTAGGAATAAACAGAGGTTTAAGGTAAGTATTGATTATTTTTTCTTTTTGTCTAAATTTTAATTGAATTTAAATAGGAAAGAAGATCGTAAAAACTTTTGCTAGTGAAATCTATTGTAAATATTTTATTGTACAGGGTTTTTAATTTTTTTTATGAATTGTGATTAAATCTAACGAAACTTGTAAACTATTTCAACAGTAAAATTTAAGATTTTCGTTATCTAGGGTTTTGAGCGAATCACCATACCTTTCAACTTATGATGTTTTGGTGGATCCAAAATATTTTGTAGCTCCAGGGTGCTCTCAGATGTCTCTCTTGCAAATGATCTCTCTTTTAACTAAACCTTAAAAAAAATTGTAAATTTTTTTATTAGTAAAATAAACAATAAAATTTGAAAAATTTACTATCCAGGTTTTTCAGTGAATCACCATACTTTTAAGCTTATGATATTCTCAATATCTCTACTACCCCAAAGTATTATGCTGCTACACAATGCTCTTTGTATGTCTCTCTTGCAAATCACTCACTTGAAAATTTGGGTAAAATAATGAAATGGTGAATAACTTTTTACTATTTAAAATACTTTATGAAATTATATTTCGAAAAATCAATTACCGCTCATTTTTTAATTTTAAAAAAGAAAAAAGTCACGTTTTTGTTTCAATTTATCTTGACATTGGTGCGTTCTATAGTCAAGTGCATCGTTGCGTTTATAAAACAAGTGCACTGACATTACCATGGTGCGAAAAAAATTTAACGCACTGACACAATACACTTTTTTTCCTTTTTTTCTTTGAGATCCCAAAACGGTGTGATTAATTTTGTTAAAGCAATTACGTGGTTTCTATTTAAAAGCATCGATTCTCTAATTGTTATAAGAGCACCAAGTTGGTTGAATCCGTTTCTACTTTTTGAAATCGGGAAAGAGGTGCATAGTGGTGCTATTTTTTTTTTTAACCCATCAGTGCATTTTTGTAGAAGAACGTTGATATGATAACATAGTTTTTTTCAGAATGTCAGAAACCAATGCAGGTATTATTTGAATGTCCCAGTGTTGTTAATTTTTTAAATGCATCGGTGCACTTTTTTATGATAAGTGCACCATTTGGGTTTAAAAGCTATCTGAAATTTTAATTTCACATAAAATGGCATATTAATCTCAAATTATCCTTTAGGATGCATCCACATGAATTACAGTAGTTCATAGTATTCTTACATTTTCCACTTAAAGTCACCTTATTATTGAAGAATGGCCTGAAAACTATATTGAAATTCATATTGTTGTTATATGGTTGTCGAGATTAATTTTCAAAATTCCCACAAATTTTATTTCTGATTTTTCTCAGATGCAAAGACAAAATCCCAATAATATCAAATGATCTATTCTTCAAATTCCATCTTGTTCCATATTTTTTTATCAAATTGCTTCACGTTGTTCTCCCTTTCCATCTCTAGTAAGTTGAGATTTTATTTATCTTTTGATTATATAATTGAATTTATTATCTTTTATCCATTTCAATTTGAATAAAAATTTATCCAAATTTGTAGGAACTCGATTCATAATCGAGTTAAGAAGCGTTAAATATTAATCCATATTTCAAAAGCATCGGAAGCTCTTACCAGGAGTAGTATATCATAAGAATTTAGTAGATGAAAATGGATAGCCTCTTCACCCTACCAATTGGAACATGGCATCTTCCATCCGCAATCCTCGATCAATGATGGTAATGATTTTTTGGTATAATGTAATTTTAGAAAACTAATTGCACTGACATGATTACTAATATCATTGGTATTGTACTAATGATGTTCAATATTTTTTGAATTTAGGATTCTAGTGATGATCAACGGCCCACCTATCATCTTCTCGAGCACCCCACTACAATCTCAACTCAAGAGAAGGTTGCATTAAAAGCAAGAATCAAAGAGAAATCATGCAAAGAATGGTTGAATCAACCACCTATTCAATTCCCGCTATGTCGAGATTCACCAATTAGGAATGACTACAAAAATAGTAGTCCTTCATCACAAGATGGCAATGGAGGCAATCAAATGGAGGTTGGTATGGATGATTACTTATAGGATATGACTACCATGGAGGAAATGTTGTTATATGCATTCTAGAACAATGAGCTACGAAATGATGCTCATATCATTGATTCTTAATTCGAAAGCCTGAAATATGTTTCCATCAACCCTCTCTTTGGACCTGGCGGCTTGTCAAAGTCTACTCAGTTGGGGAAAATGATGTTGTTGTACAATATAGAATAAAACTTTGGCATGTCAAATGGATGTTTCTCAGTAATATTGAGGTAATTGACTTACATGATTGATCAAGTTCCTTATATTTTGTCACACAATAAAGTTTAAAAATGGTTTATTTTGTGAATGTTAAATATTAATATTGTACAATTATATTTTTCACCAACTATAGGATATTAAGGGATAAGGTTATTCCAATGATAATGTCTTGTTGGACAGATATGAATAGGAAAAGCAGTTGTTGAAAACGTTGGGTGTTGATTACATATCATATCGTGCATGTACAAATGATTGTATTCTATATAGATGAGATTATAGAGAGAAAGAGATATGTCTAAAATGTGGGCATGACAGGAACTGCCATTCAAAAAAAAGTAGGTAAATCATGTGGTCCTCTTCATATCATATTCAAGCACATGCCTATAATCCCAAGGATTCAAATACTCTTTCGTTGCAAAGAATTAGTTATGTTGTAGGCATGGCATGCCTCACATAGAAGTGAGTCAAGAGTTATGTGAATCCCAACAGATTCAATACCCATGAAGCATATAGAGGATACATGGCCTGAAGAATTCAAGGATGAAGTATGAGTTATATGACTCATATTCCCTCAAAAACACCAACTATTCTTCTTGTCCTTTATTAGTGATCAATAACAATATCCTCCCATGGTTGTCTGTGAAGAATGAAAATCTTATGTTGGCTCTCATAGTCCATGATAGAAGAAAAGTGAAGAATATGGATGTCTACTTACAACCATTGGTAGATGAATTGAAGGAATTATTGGATGGGATACATGTGCGATGTATCAAGACCCATAATAACAAAGAGGAGTTTTATGTTGTATGGCATATGTACTTACACCATACATTATTGTCTAGGCTTAGGAGTTTTCTCTGGTAAATTACATTCTTATTTATTTTTTAGTAACAATATTGTTTCACATATTAATTTAATTCATTGAAATTTTTCAAATTTTCATGGTCGCTAAGGTGCCATCCTGTATAAAATAATTTCGTAGGTCTTGTAACAAAAGGGTATCATGGATGTAAATGTTGTGGACCTTATATAAATGTTAGGTGGTCTGACCACCTATGAAATCTACTATATGACTGCTCCAGGGTATTCCTCCTAGAATAAAACCCTTACACAAGAGAAACATCCACTTTCAATGGTAAAACAGAGAGAACCCAAAGGTCTACAATAATGACACGAGCTGGATGACTTAGAGAATATGATAAAGAGAAGGAGAAGGAGTTTGCAGAAATGTTTTATTCAAATGGGGATCCTATGTTCAATGATCCAAAATTATTCGATACCTATGTTGAGAAATTTCCCATTAGGATGAAAAGGAAATAAGTCTTTTATGAGCTCCAATATTGGGAGCTTCCTAATATTTCCCACTTACTAGATCCAGTACATATATTTAAAAATGTTTCATATTCTTATGGAGGCACATATCATCAAATGAAAGTGACACATTGGTTGTTAGGAGAGATATTATTTCTTAAAAAACTAAAAAGCAATATTGCCCAAGACACGAAACTAGAGGGGAGGTTGGTCCCTCTTGGTCTTTCAAAGAAGTTGATGTCCCATGGATTTTAAAGAAAGATGATATTTCTTTGGCAAAGGTGTTATAATAAGTGTGAGGATGCCTTTTTTATATGGGTCTTCACTATGGTGTTGCTTCACTGTGGAAGATTGTTTCTCATGATTGAAATCGAATGACCATTTGAACCTTCTAAGAACATGTATGTCAAAAATATGATTTTATTATTTTTATGTAATGAGATATTTTATCATTAATTTTTGTATAATGTACTATTTATTATGCAATTTCATTATCCTCTACTCGTGTGTGGGTGTGTGAACCTTGACTTCCCCTAATACCTATGATGTTCCATATCTTAATTATCTACATTTGTATAATGGATCACATCAAAGGAGATTCATATGGCTAGCATTCCATGGTGGCTTCAAGAGATAGCTAAGATTGTTTGGATGTTTGAGAAGGATTTGTTGATGAGCTTCATGGACTTGCATGTTCATCTTTTAATTCACTTAGTAGATGAGGTTTAATTAGTTGGGGTCGTTTTTTGTTGTTGGATGTTCTTCTTAGAGAGGTACATCAAGAAGATAGACAACACACCAAGTGTGATGATTTGGGATGACGAAAGGATGAAGACGAAAGTGAGGGGGAGCTTCTCAAAATGAATGGAAAGAGACACACAATAAAGAGTAAGTGCATGTTTATCATTTGTCAAATTACTACACAGTGCATATTTTGATCTCATATATATATATATATATATATATATATATATATATATATAGATATATGTTGGTTTGATTTGATCATTAAAGAATTCAGAAATTGAAGCCATCAACAAATTAATTCTTTACAATATGGAAGCAACACAACCGTGGATGCATTGTACGAAGAGAAGAGGAGGAAATTAGACAGTGACAAGAAAGAATTCAAATAGTTGATGGTGGAAGTGTGCCTTATCTTGATAATTTAAAAGAAAATATGCTAATGACATGCCCTAGCAGTTGGGTTCTTGATCAAGTCAGAGACAAATATGGTGCATATGGTTATTACCCACGTGCTGAAGAGGATGTGCAAAACGTAGGGATTGGGTGCAACAACTCAGTAATTATATTCTCTTTCTGTATAATTTTAACTTCATACTACACCTTTGAATTGTAACATCTATATATAATTTTTATTTTTACTTATGTTCGGGTTATTATACACATGGCACTATGATTTTTTCACTTTTTTATAGGTGAATTTGTTCCCATATATGTGGGCATATGGAAATTATTTTCTCACAGATGATGTTGATGATGGATGCATGACACAAGACTATGGAGTGTAAGACAAGTTTTACCAATCTAGTCATCCTAGCCACCATGATCAAAATGTAATGCAGGAGACATTAGGTTACGTTGGAAAGATACAACAGATCATTCAAGTGGGCTTCTCTTCATTTCAATATGTTATTTTCAGGTGTAAGTCGTCGGACACCTTTGATTGGAATAATATAAAGGAAGATTGTGATATTGGGATGATATCTATCACTCTAGAAAGTTGAGGCATGAAGTTAGGGAGCCTTATGTTTTCCCAAAACACTGCAACTAGATGTTTTTTACCCATATGTGTTGGATAGGGATTGGTGGTTCATATAAACACATGACCATAGATTAAAACATATTTTCGAGAACAACAATGTTATCATGCCAAGCAAGGAAGATAATTAGGGAGATGACAATGGAAAGTGATATGTAGTTGTGTTATTTCATCATTTATACTAAGTATTTCCAATTTTGTATATTATCAATGATAATAAGGATTCAAGGTCACAACCCTTCTCAAATAGGAACATATCAAGCACGCTGAATGTGTGATGGTGCTTAAGAGGCATTTGTTTGAATTTCATTTTTTTTTATGTATTTATAACTAACTTATTCAAAGTAGACATGTATTTATCATTTTCAACATGATGTAATATTAGCTAGGAGAAATGTGAAAAAACATGAATTTTAGTTACTAACTCGTGATAAGTATGTGGAAAAAATATTTTTTTTGAGTTGTTCGTTGAAAGATAATCAAATATATTACTTGTCAAAAGTTTAAATCTAATTTATTATCATTTTTACATTATTTAAATCATATTTATTATTAAAAAGAGTTAAATTTAAACTAGTACAACAGAAAATAAAGAACCAAAATAGCATCAAAATGTTATATCTTTATTACTGGAAAAAAATTCACTTGCCTCTTTAAGGGATAACTTCCAATCGAGCAAATCTCCAACTACAAGTAACTTCACATGAAGCCTTATCATGTTACATTTCGTTATCCTCATCTTTAGAGAGATAAATTTCTGATTTAAATTGGTAAGAGTTGCTATAAATATTAGATTTAAATTGCTTGAAAATATCATAACTTTAGCAATAAATTAACTTTTATAAAAATTGAATTTTTTAAGTTATATCAAATCTAATTTAATTGGGCCTAGAGGCACTTTATGGCTAAGTGTGGGAGAGATGTTGTCACGTAACAACTACATTTAAAAATAGTAAAATAATAATTTAAAGTAACAAACTAAAATGGGTTCACAAAAGTTTCCAATTGCAAAAAGACCCACAAAAAACCCTCTTCATCAGTCAAAAACCCATCATCAATACCTCCATGCCATCAACAAGTAACAGCTTTGAAACTCTGCTCCAACCAGAGGTTCATATCTTAGATAACCCGGAACAACTTGAAGCCATTCCTAAGACTACCCCCCATTCTGCTCCCTCAAGCTCAAAGAAAGCCCTCATTTCTAAGCAACCCTCAGATCTCAAATCACCCTCTCCTAGTAACCTGCCAAAAAGGAATGTTCAAGTAATGGAGGTAGATAGCACGCAGATGCAACTCACGATTGTAGATGATACAGAGGCAGAGCAGGAAGCATTTCAGCACATGGAAGAGGAACTGGAGAGCTTCGACATCCGACACCTAGATATACTGGGACTTGAACAGGCATGTAAGAAAAAGGAATATGACAAGATCCCTGAGCGACAGCTAGAGAACTTAGAAGTAATTCTCTCAAGAGCACAGAAGCAAATATCGTTAGGTATCCAAACTGGCAGTCAATGGGATGGAAAAAATATCTTCAAAGACAATAAGAAATGAGGAAGGAAAATAGATCTTCAGAGAACCATCCACATATGGGAGATGCTGGTGGAATCTGGAAGATACTCCAAGCTTACCAAATATTATAATCCCCTTACCAATCGTGTATCATGAAGCTTATCTCATGGAACATTAGAGGGCTCAACAGCTCGGGAAAGTGTCAACTGATAAGAAACATGTTACAATAGGAAAAGCCTCAAGTTCTCTTCCTACAGGAGACCAAGTGTAACTCCACAACATTGGACCAGATCCTTGCCAAAGCATGGCCAGGAAGGAAAGAAGTTTCTTTGGAAGCCATAAGAGCCTTAGGAGGGCTATCCATAGTTCAGGATGAAAGAGCTATAATACTTACTAACATACATGCTAGTAAGCACTTTATTCAAGCCATGTTCCATATAACAGGGACAAACGTTCATGGACACTTAACCAATGTCTACTTTCCCCAAGAGGCAATAAACAAGGTAGACATACTGAACACTTTAACTCAGATCAACTCAGAAAGATCCCACCCACTTTGGATCATAGGAGGGGACTTCAACATGATAACAAAATTGAAGGAAAAAAGAGGAGGACAGGTCAAGCTGGACTTTGAAAGCACTCACTTCAAAAACTACATCCATGACAACAAGCTCATAGATATGGAATTCAATAATGGCGTATACACATGGAACAACAAACATGTAGATGCCCACCAAATAACCTCTCGATTAGACAAATTCCTGCTCTCTGACAATCCAATACATCTTGGAGGGGACCTCTCAGCCTCTATCTTGACACTCTCTGGCAAAGACACTGGCCTTTTAGACTTCAATGGCAAAGACCAGGAGACAATGTTCGCAGGCCCTTTCACTTTGAAGCTTTCTGGCTGAATGACCCAAACTTTCACAACCTGATTACAGAGGTATGGAAAAACTTCAATCCATCGGAAGGCACAAAAATGTATCAGCTCCAACAAAAACTAAAAAATCTCAAGAAAAACATAAAATAGTGGAATCACTTTACCTTCGGCAATATCTTCCAAGCACAAGATGCTCTTGAACAAGAAATGCAAAAATTACAGCAGAGAATCATAGCTGAAGGCAGATCTGAAGCCCTAGTAGAATAGGAACGCCACCTACAAACGCAAATCTCAGAAAGAGAAAAGCAGGCAGAGATACTTTGGAAACAAAAGTCGAGATCAGATGGCTTAAAGAGGGTGAACGCAATACAAAGTTCTTCCACCGCACCACTATCCAAAGGAGAATGCACAACAACATTACTCACCTCCAAAATCGACAAGGGGAACAACTAGAAAAGCATGAGGATATAGAACAGGAACTCCTCGCCCACTTTTGAATGGTGCATCAAGAACCGCAGATTGATCGGTTGCTAGCTATAGAGAAAATCACTAAGAATATTCCTAAGATCATAACTGAGGAACACAATCAAATCCTTCTCAGGCCTATATCTTTACAGGAAGTGGAGACAGCTATGCGACAGCTCAAAGTAGGGAAAGCGCCTAGACCAGATGGCTTCACTTCAGACTTCTTTCACAACTTCTGGGATCTAATCAAGGAGGAGGTTTGGAAAGTAGTCGAGGAATCTAGAGTAAGCAGATGGATGCTTCCATCCTTGAATGCCACCTTCATCGCCCTCATCCCTAAGGAGGAGCATAGCCAGACCCTGGACAAATTCCGACCTATTGCATTATGCAATGTCATATATAAAATTGTTTCCAAAGTTATTGCCACATGCCTCAAGCCCTTGCTTCCTTTACTTATATCACCGGAGCAATCAGGATATGTGGAAGGAAGGCAGATCATGAATGGCATTATTCTCACTCATGAGATCATTCACTCCTTAAAGCAGTCCAAAAAGGCAGGTATGCTCCTAAAAATCAACCTCTCAAAAGCTTTCGATACTTTAAGCTGGAAATATATTCAAAAAATACTGCTCGCCTTTGGCTTCACCCCCCCATGGGTTAGGTGGATTATGAGTCTCATCACCTCAACCTTCTTCTCAATTCTAGTCAATGGTATCCCATCCACCCCCTTCCACCCTTCCAGAGGTATCCGACAAGGTGACCCTCTCTCACCCTTTCTGTGCGTTATAATGCCAGAAGGTCTCGGATGCATCAAAGATGCCCTTCATACCTAGCAATTGTGTGCCCTTTCTTTTCCATATACCCCTGCTTTCACCCACCAGAAATTCATAGATGAAAATATGTTAATTGGTCATCCTTCGGTCCAAGAAGCCCTCAAACTGAAGTCCATTTTACCTGATTTTTCAGACGCCTCCGGCGCCTGCATTAACAAAGCAAAATCCCTAGTTTTTTTCTTTCACACACCTTACATCACTCAATCCTCCATAGCCAAAATTTTAGGCCCAAATAGCTCGGTGCTCTAATGACAGCCTCTGACTTAAAGCAATCATCCTTGAAAGTACTCTTAGAAAAATTGGAAGCCCATATCTCTTCATGGACCTTCAGAGCTCTTAACATGGCGAGCCGCCTATTACTAATCAAAGCAGTGCAAAAATCTATGCCGCTCTACCTTTTCTCAGTACTGGCAGCACCCAAATGGGTTCTCAAAGCAATCAAAAATCTTAAATGGGATTTTTTATGGGGAAATAAGAAAAAAAAGAGAAAATGGGCTCTGATAAAGTGGGAAACAATTTCCCACCCAAAAACTTCTGGAGGCACGGGATTACGTGATCCTCAGCATAGCAACGAAGTCATGGGAGCACACATCTGGTGGAAAAGGATCTCGAACCCACATACTCCATGGGCAATCCTCTGAACAGCAAAATATCCTAATAATAGACCAGTAGATGATTTAATTCGGCTCAAATAAGTTGGCTCAGGCTCTCTAATTTGGAATGCTACTAAACAGCATAAAGATATAATTCAACAACACAGCTTTTGGGAAATCGGGAATGGAGATAATGCGAGGTTTTGGGAGGACTCTGTTGAGTCTTGAAAATGTCATTCATTTCCATTACACTTTCACTATTATGTCCATTATATCACCTCCATTTCACTACTATGTCACTACATTCATCCCACTTTCATTATCATTGGGCCACATTTATGTTTTTCCAAACTTTATTAATTCTTAGCCTTTTTTTATTTTGTGGTTAAAAATTAGGAAATAATGTGCATATGCTTATACCTAACAAGTGGGTTGAGATTGTTGACATGTGTAGGTCAAAAGGAGGCTTCTAGAAGACCCTTATGTGGCACTCTAAAGCCAAATTCGAATTTGAGTGGAAAGAATCATGGGATCATGAGGATATGTGTCACATCTCCTAATTGCATTGTAACTCTAAGAAGACATGTGTCTTATCAGTTCCTATTTTGATTAGGACTCTAGAGGTAGAGGGAGAGATTCATGGACTCTCATTAATGAGATGGCTTCTCATCTTTTTGTATAAGTAGGAGATCTCTCTCCTTCATTTTTTAGCTTTTTAGCTTGTGAGTCTTAGCTTGTTAGCTTGTGAGATGGCTTTGGAAAGCTTTAGTGAGCTTTATTGTACTTTGTAATTTTGAAGAATTTGAATAAAGCTTTGATGTTCTCAACATAGAAGGAGATGTGAAGTAGATGTCATGGAGCATATTAGAATGTAAGGTAGAGTAGATTTCATTTTGTAATTTTGCTTTGATTTTATTATGTCATTTGATTGCTTTCAAGTTTGATATATTAGATTTTCCATTTATGAAATTTCAATTCATGTAAGTGTATTCAACTGGTTGATTGTAGATTAGTTTTTCTTTACATGTTTTTGCATCAACTAGTGATATGAGATTAACCTCTCAGCTGACTTTGCTTTTCTTAGTTTTTTTTTTAATTCCAGTTATGTTTTGATTTCAATGTTCTTTACTTGCTTTGTTAGTTAGTTTAGAAATCAACTTTCTCATATCATTGACAGTTACCTCTGAAATCCATAGTTGGACTACTGGCGAGGGATTGAATCATGAATGTGTAATTTGATTTTAGTTTTACTTTTCTGCAAATAGATATTAAATTGCTCATATCATTGACAGTTACCTCCGAAAGCCATAGCTGGACTACTGGCGAGGGATTGAATCATGGATGTGTAATTTGATTTTAGTTTTACTTTTCTGCAATTAGATATTAAATTGCTCATATCATTGACAGTTACCTCCGAAAGCCATAGCTGGACTACTGGCGAGGGATTGAATTATGGATGTGTAATTTGATTTTAGTTTTACTTTTTTGCAATTAGATATCAGATTGCTCATGACATTGATGATTACCTCCGAAATCCATAGCTGGACTACTGGTGAGGGATCGAATCATGAATGTGTAATTTGATTTTAGTTTTACTTTCCTTGCAATTTTTGATTTCTTTGAGTGCAATAGCTTAAATCACTTTTCTGTATTTAGACAGTAGCAGAGATAATAGTTTCATGATCAGTAGTTCATTATTTACTTATTTTAAATAGCAGCACATTTTCCATTCTTGTTCAAGAATTACTGTCATCACTAGTACATTATAAGACCTTCTGAAGTGTTAAGTTTTGGAAATCATTATAGAGGACATAATTTCCTTAGAATCTGTATCCATAGTTGCCTTCTAGAGACTTAGGAATAGGATTTCCATTTGAATTAGACACTTTAGGAGATCAACAAGAACAAAACAAAATACTACAAAAAAACGAAGTAAGAAAAAGGTTAACTAAGCACATATGGTGCACCACTCTTCATCAGTTTACGATACCTGGATTGATAATTTATGTAGAGAAATTTAAGACATTAAATTGACTAGACAGACTCCTGGCAGCAAAGACCCAAATTGAAGGACCTAATCACACCCCACTAGCTTCAGGATTGGGTAGAGCAACCGATGATTAAAGTAAATCAACTTTGGAAGGCCACTCACACCCAAGGTTACAGACAATGGCTAAGCTCGAACCTCATTCTTGGGCAAGGCACGCAGTCCATCAAAGATAGCCTGGAAACAAAACTCTCAAACAAGAAAATACGCCACTCTAATAAGAAAGATATCATTAGATGGGGTTATGAAACGAGAGGAACCTTCACATCCCAAGAAGCATATCATATAATACTAAGGGACCATACAGTCAAGGATAGCCTCTGGAACAAAGTATGGGATCCCCCAATTTGGCCAAAAATCTTCGCCTTCCTTTGGTTGCTGTGCCAAAACAAAATCCTTACTTGGGATAATCTGAGGAAACAGAGTTTTCACGGACCTTCCATCTACCCAAATTGTAAATAGGAAGAAGAAACTATGGAACATCTCCTAAACTCATGTCTGTTAGCAACCTGACTTTGGGAGAAAGTCAGCTTCAGATGTCAAAGAGATGGATGAAATAAGGAGAATTCCACCAGCACTATTTGCTCTTGGGCATCTCATCCTTACAAAAGCAAAATATTAAATGCCTTATGGAAGCTAATACCAAGTTTCCTCATGTGGAAAATCTGGAAAAAGAGAAATAGTCACATCTTCAAGGACCACTCCTCTCCCATAGAATTTCTACGAAACAACATATGTAAAAGCATATGAGAAACATTGATGCTCCAAACTTGGCTTGATGATGATTTCCCCTCCACTCCACAGGAACAAAATATATGGGTGAATTGGAACCTTTAGTGGAACCACAAGCAGGCACACCAAGGAAAAATCTCTCCATCTGGAGCAACACCTGACAGATGGACTCCACCCCCACCACCCATGGTACAACTCAACTTTGACGGAGCGTCAAAAGGAAATCCAGGTAAAGCAGGATTTGGAGGAATATTCAGAAATCACAAGGGCAATGTTCTCCAAACATTTATGGGGTCAATTGGTTGGGATACAAACAACTCGGCTGAATTAGAAGGAATATGGCAAGGACTTCTCCTTGCTCAGAGCAATGGATTCTTCCTACTCATCATTGAAGGGGACTCTCAAATTTTAATTAACATGGTCAACCAGATCTTACAGGGAACTCCAACACACAAAGTGGGTAGCAGTTGGAGATTGGCGGAAAGGTTGGAATAGATTGAACAGTGGCTATTCATTCATCAAGCAGTAACCATTAGGCACATTCATTGGAATGGTAACAAAGTAGCAGACTTCTTAGCAAACATCGACATTGATAGTGGTAGGACTCTTCATGTGGGAACTCTTAGCACTATAGCCAACACACATCAATTGCAGGATTTCAATGATCTAGTGCAAAAGGAAAGTGCTAATGGAGAGAAAATGCACCTGGATGCGGGTGTCAATAGTGGTAATTAAGGTGACAAGACGGATCGCCAGTGGAATGGAGAGCCATCTGGCTACCTGCTTCGTCCCAAGAGCTCACCTTAGATGAATTCATAACACATTGCAGGCGATAATTAATGACCCCGAAAGTTGTGACAAATTAACCTCCCTCCTAGCCATGGCCCCTACAGATCGTTTTGCTAATCCTCCTCTTCTCCATGGCATCTGCTCTCCGCAAGCCACTGAACCGTGTATTCGCACTGCAACAAGCAGTCGCTGCATGATTGTTCCTTGCCTGGATCTTGGTAATGGTTTCCATTTTTCTCATTCCAATCACTGTATTTTAAACCGAGGCCCAACGTCCCCTGCTCACCCTCAGCGTCGCCATACATCCAACTCCTCTATTGTGGATTGCCTCATCGTCAATATAACTTACAATTTTGATATGTCTCGCCTCATGCATCGCATGTGTAGTAGACATGGAGGAACTTGTGGAGGATTTATCTGCTCGTAGGATTCAACTAGCTCTGCCTCTGATTCCCTGAACTCAACCACTAAGATGCCCAATCTGCTCATTTACCCCACTCATCACTACCCGAATACCCGAAGTGGCAGAGGAAGGAGGGACAATGTTGTTCGCTCTATGGATTTGCCACTTCCTCCTTATCTGACCCCTCACAACACTCAATTTCACTTGCGTAGTTCCTTAAATAGGCCTATTATCACTGCGACTATCACAATTTCCTTCGAGGAAGAGTATGAGACGCAATCCTCTATTTAGTCGCAGCGACAAGTATAGTAGGGAGGTGCCTGGTAGTCGAGGGATCAGCATCCCGGGCAACAAGCGACAAAGTGAAAGCAGAAAGGCTCGGCATGGCAAGGCTAATGCTGATGACTCTTTAGCTGAGGATTACAAGCATAACAACATGAAAGCATCAGGCAGCAGGCAGAACGACACTTGTGAGAGGCAGATGGACGTAGGAGGCACTGAGGAGCTTCCACTAGCTTAGGGTTGAGGCATGTCTGAAGAGGATGATGACTGGTATCAATTTTCTAGCCGAATTGAAGAGGAGCCAGCACCTGAGGAGCCACCAGCTTAACACGTGGCCTTTTGCAAATGCGTCCTGCTTCCAGGTGGATGTGTCTCAGTCTTTTGGTTGAGTCTTTGCCAGGTGGATTTGTCTCTGTCTTTTGGATATTTCTCTGTCTTATGGTTCTAGAAATGCATTCTCTCTTTATTTTTCAGGAAAACCAAGGTCTACTCCACTATAGTTTCTTTTCCAGTTCAATGGGTTGGTTTCCCCCATCACGGGGGCAGTGTTTAAGGCTTCTTGGATTGGTTTCCCCTATGTCGGGGCAGTCCAAAACAAACAGTTTCAATTTTTGATGATGACAGATGATCAACAACTCTAAGGCCAGGCCTCTCTGTAACCTTTTTTGTACCATATCAATAGATCAATATTACTTAGAAAAAAGAAAACTTTAAAACATGGTTAATAATTATTATAAATAAAAAAAAAAAAAAGAATTAATTAAAAATAAAAACAAAAATATAAAAATTTTAAAGCCGACCTCATCTCCTTACAAAATATCTTAACACTATTTATCTCCTCACTGAGCTCTTCTTCTATCATCATTCAGCAATTGTCCTGATGATGGATCCCTGTTGGGATTTGAAACATTGACAAGTATGAATATTATTGTGGATACTCTGAGATTCAACTTAAAATTATTAGTCATATTACATTATGTGTAATTCATTCTATGTTCCATTTATATTTGTGTTATGCAACCAGCTCACAAAAGGATAGATCAATGACTTGAAAATTATCCTCTTCGAGGGGGAAACCTCCTTCACATTACATAACTCAACAATTCTTGGATACAAATGAAAAGACCTTATTTCTATATATAGGACTCTTATAAGGGGTCACAATATAATCAAAGCCTACATAACAATAATAATATAATGGAACAACAATAACAATAATGGGCCTCTATGGGGGAACAATAACAACCACATGGGGAATACATGGGCACAACAATAAAAATAAAGGGGGCTACACTAACAATAACAATAAGGGGCTGCACTAGTATTATAGGGATCTAACATGCCCCTCTCCTTCAAAAACGTGTTGTCCTCAATGTTTGAGTAGTTCTGGATTCTTCTGTATAAAATTCGCATCCTCCCATGTGGAGTCCTCAGCGGGTATGTTATTCCACTTGATGAGATACTTTGAAATTGATCGATTTTGTAGTCGTTGGGTTCTTTTTTCCATGAGTGCTTCAGGTTCCAATATGATTTTTCCTTCCTTGTCAAGTTCTGGTGATATTGTTTGAACTAGGATCTTGTCACGTATAACCTTCTTCAAGCATGAAACATGGAAAACTAAGTGCACTCAAGAAGATGCAGGAAGGTCTAATTTATATGCCATAGTACCAATCTTTTGCAACACCTTGTAAGGACCATAGTACTTTGGTGATAATTTATTATGCTTCTTAGCTTGCTTGAGGGGAATTTTTTTGTATGGTTTTTGTCGTAAGAAAATCCAGTTGCCTACATCAAAAATTATTTAGCTACAATGTTGATCGACCTGTTGTTTCATTCTATTTTAGGCTAAAGTGAGGGTATCCTTTAAGAGTTGGAGAACTTGTTATTGATGCTCGATGTGACCTTAAAATTTTCTCTTAAAGATGATGTGATGGATGGTGGATGATATCCATAAAGTGCCACAAATGTGGTAATTTTTGTTGCAGTATGGAAGGAAGTGTTATACCACCATTCAGCCAAAGGTACCACTTTACCCATTTTGTTTGTTTATCGTATACATTAAAGCAACAAAGATATCCTTCCAAACATTTTTTCACTACATCATTTTTCCCACCAGATTGAGGATGATAAGATGAGCTATGAGAGAATTGAGTATCCAGAAAAGAAAATAATTTCTTCCAAAAATTTCCAGTGAAAATGGGATCTTTGTTGCTTACAATAATGTTTGTGTTTCCATGTAGCTTTTGAATTGTTTTCATAAATGCAATGGCAACTGTACTAGTTTTAAATGAATGATATAATGCACAAAATTGTTCACACTTGGTAAGTCTATCGACTACTACTATGATAACACTCTTTCCTTCGGAATTGGGTAAACCTGTGATAAAATCCATTGAGACCTCCTCCCAATGTTGTCTTGGAATTGCTAAAGGCTATAACAGGACTGGGATCTTAATCGTCTCAACTTTATTTTTTTTGGTAAACCAAGCATTCAACCACAAAATTTTGAATATCAGATTTAAGGCCATCCCAAAAAAATTCCTTCTTGACCTTGTGGTAAGCTTTTAAAATTACTAAGTTCCCTCCTAAGGGAGAAGTGTGCAATTCCAAAAGAATATTTTGTTTGAGTTGGGAATTCTTACAAATATATAAGTGTTCTTTGTACTATAATCAATCATTTTTCCAGCTAAATGTATTAGATATATTGCGATCTTGCTGCAACTTTTGAATGACTTTCCACACCACTTCATCATTCTTCCATTCATCCCTTGCTTTGGTTGTCCAATATGGTTTGATAATATAAATTTCACAAAGAAATGCTTCCACATACTCATACTTTTTTGAGAGTGCATCTGCAATAACATTTTGCTTCCCTTTTTTGTAGATTATTTCAAAGTCATAACATAGCATATTTGTAACCCATTTTTGTTGCTCTTATGAAGATAATATTTGTTTCAAAAGGTATTTAAGACTAACAATGATCTGTTTTACCTTGAAGTGCCTTCCCATTAGGTAAGGTCTCCATTTCTTTAGTGCATGTAGTATTTCCAACATTTCCTTCTCATAAATAGGTTTGTGTACATACTTTCTGTTGATGGGACATATTTTAAAAGAAATGGGACTTCCTTCTTGCATTAAAATACCAATTCAATTTCCTAAGGAATCACATTCCACAATAAAAAAAATTGTGAAGTCTGGCGTAGCTAAGACCGGTGCTTGGCACATTGCCTCTTTAAGATATTCAAAGGTCTTACTTGCTTCTGCAGTCCAAGAAAATGCATCTTTCTTTAGTAATGGTGTTAGAGGTGATGTTATTCTCCCATAGTTCCTAAGAAAATTTTGATAATACCGTGTCAACCCAAGAAATCTTCGAAGATGCTTTATGTTTATGGGGATTTTCTATTCCTTAATTGCTTTAATTTGTTAGGGTCTATCTTAACACCCGCGTGCAATGACCCATATATTCCACCTCCTACACTCCATCGAAACATTTTGAGGTTGTTGCATATAATTCTTTCTCCTACATTAGTTTGAGTGCCTTGTCAACATGTTGAATATGATCCTTCCAAGACTTTTTGTAGATTAGTGTAGCATCAAAAAATAATAACACAAATTTTCTAAGGAAGGGTTTGAAAATGGAATTCATCAAACCTTGAAATGTGGAAGGTGCATTGGTAAGGCCAAAATGCATGACCAAAAATTCATAATGAACCTCATGAGTTATAAATGTTGTTTTTAGAATGTCTTCACTCTTCATTCTAATTTGATGATATCCCAAATAAAGATACAACTTTGTGAAGTAAAGTGTTCCATGTAATTCATCCAACAATTCATCAATGAAAAGAATGAGAAGTTTATATTTAATTGTGAGATTTTTGACCTCCCTATAATCTGGACACATGCACTATGATCCATCCTTCTTATGCACCAATACTGTTGGAGCAGAGAAATAAATTTGACTAGGTTAAATCATACTAACTATTTGGCCTCAAAATATGCCCATTTTTCCAACGTATATTACCAGTATTCATAACCTAAATTCCTATATTTTTAATTCATCTCATACCATAATTCCACAACTTGTTTCCAATTCATACCTTACATCCGTGGTTGATTATCATTCGTTTTATTAACTTTTAAATGATTAGATATGACTTTGTTATGATTTTTTAATGATGTCTTTTCCAAGTTTATTTGTTGCATGGATTCATTACCGAAATTCTTCATAAGTCAATTAAACTAGTTGCTACTGGTTAAGTACAAAATGGTTATAGATTAAAATCTCAATTTATGATCAAATGAAGAAGAATATTGTGATTTAAAGACATGGATCTTCTTCAAAGTACCCTCATTCAGGTAACCCATAAACCGTTTGTCAAACATCATCATGAAGAAGTCATGGTTAGCGCAATTTTTAAGTACATGTTGTAGCAGTTGCAACACCCTCCAAAATTTTCGCTTGCATCCAATTTCAAAGCCCCTTTTGAGATTCTTGCTTGATAACTACATGCACTCGAGTTCACTCCATGACCTTATGTGAGTCTTCGCACCCACCTTGCTTGATCATTCCGTTGACAACTTTTTCATGTTGATGTCAATGCCATGCTTGCGTCCATGTTCTGGTCATATTCAAGGTCTTCGCTTCATGTGTACATGTTGTGTTTGGTATGTAAAAATATGTCACACTCACACATGGAGTCATATTCACTGTCATGCAAGTGTCATCGTGGTAGTCCAATGATCAATCACAAGCGTTTCCCTTGTCACTCACACCATCAATCAGTCATGTTGAGCATATGTGTTTGGATGGTTTGATTTGTCTCGTCGTCAAGTCATGTAACTGTGTGTTTGCAAGATCACGTATACACATTTCCAATCACAAACTTAGTCATTTTGTTGAAGTTCTTATAGTCAGATTCCCCTTTGACAATCAGACCTTCATCCCGCCATGGACTCAATCAATTGTCACCGAGAACAGCGCAAAAGCTCCAAGCAAGCCATTTCAAGCTGCGTTGCCCACAAGCAGATCAATCAACCTGTTGTAAATAATACTGAGAGGGGGGCTGAATCAGTATTATCAGATCAATAATTTAATTTTCAAAATTGATTTGTATACGCTACTTCAGCTTAGTGAACTAGTGTGTATACACAATTATACTTAATGAAACCAGCGTATATGCAGAGATCTTTTGATTTACCCAAATTATCATGTATTGAAATTTCAATGTATCAATAATTCATTAGACAGTGCAGTAAAAGCAGAATAAAGCATCACACATAAGCAACAACATGAACACCAGGATATAAGGTGGAAACCCAATGTGGGTGAAAACCACCTACTACTGTCATCTCTGTTTTTTTTTTAATAATAAGAAAATTATGTTTACAATTTTTGTACTGGTGTAGTCTTGTACCAGTACACAGGCTTCTACCTATAGAAGGCTACAACCTTCTCTCATTCTCCAGCTTCTACTGGAAGGGATCTACAATCCCCTAGCTAGTGTACTAGCTGATATGTTTTCTAGTACGAAGGCGCTGCCATACAGAAGGCTACGACCTTCTTTCATCCTTCAGGGACCTCGTTTTATAAATTTTCAGAATGGATCCATCAACGACATCATTCAATAATCAAATATATCTGCATCAACCAATATCCTTTTGAACCAACCACAACTGAATCAATCAATCACTTTGACAACCCATCAATTTGATCATTTATAATGTTGTCACTAGAATACAATAACCAGAACCCAAGCCAGAACCTATAACACTGCAACAACAAATAAAAGCAACTAAAACATATTTATAAGGTATACACTACTTCCATGTGTCAAAACTACGTGTATACATGCTTTCCTCAAATCCAACTAGCATATATATCTGCAAATATAAATTCAGAATTCTGTAGCTATTCCAAACTTTAGTTATACCTAGATCATATTATTTACAGAATAATATATGCGTCTGAATTTAGATCTAGAATATACATGAGCAAAAACACCTAATGATAATTCATTTTACGCCTTAAGATCATAATCTATCATTAGATCTAAGCCCTCATCATCAGCTAAGGTTCATCCTTGGTTCAAATCCAACAAGGCACCATAACCCAATAACTTGCATACTAGATCTCACACATCATCAGATATTCGATACTTTGCACACATTGGCCTAAAGATATTCTCCTCCTTCTCTAGTTTTATGCCTTTCTCAATATGATGGACCAAAACCACTTAGGACCAATACCTTAGACACAATACCTAGGGTCAATACCTTAGACCAGATACCTTGGACCAATACCATGGATTAAAATACCATGGACCAAATACTTCAGACCAAAAATTTATTTTTTCAAGGTATACATGCTTTTCCTTCTTTGAAAGTGCATGTGTATGCATACGTGACTTGTATACAGTGAACCTGCATGTATACGCAACTTGGTCAACGATGAACCTGTGTATACCTCCATTTCTTCATTCTGTAATTCTTTTTTGTTTACCTGCTATACTGTGATCTTTCATCTCAGTGAGCTGCCTTTTGAGCTGATTCCTTGAAGTTTCCCTGCATTTCATCACATCTATAAACACTATTGTCACGCATTCTATCACATCTGATATCTCTTCTGTAGATTCATTTAGTTACCATATACAAGTGAGTTGTTCTGCTACAAGTGGGTTTCCATCAAGTACAACACATACATCATAATGCCAACAATCTCCCCCTTTGGACTTGATGGCAACGACAACCACACCAAGTCACTCTCCCCCTTTGACATCAAGGGCAAAGGATCATGCTCCCCCTGAGTGCATGTTGAATTCTCTGATATGCTGAAATGTGCTGATTGAGCTCCCATGATCAAGTCCATGCTCCCCCTAAGCATAAGCAAAGTCTGCAAAAAGATGTTCTAAAAGAAGAACATGACTTTATACATACATCACAAATGACCTTCCTATCACCAATGATTCATACATGCATCCATCCCCCAACTAAGTGGGGATATACCATTTGTTTATACATGTCAAAAACAAGAAACATTACATCATCCATCCCATGCATAGTGGGGTTACAAATTAGGTCTTTCCGTGACCTTTACAAATAGAGACCAAATATTTTAAACAAGACCATGCTAGTCATCAACAACTATGATATGGTCTGCACCATCAACAACATTATCTAGACCAGCAAACTGTATATGTCCATTATTAGTTCTCAAAATATCATCAACCATGTTCTCCCCTAAACCCGTTCCACTTGTTCACTGTCAAATCTAATCATTGCATATGTCAGTAAGAGATATCAAAGCATCATCATCAATTAGATATATATCAAGTGATCAACAACTTTATAAGGACCAATATATCAACAGATTGAAACCATCATCAAAACAGAGCAGATAATTGACAGAATCACAGTAGACCCATTTTTCCTGAGTTTGGCCCACTGATTTTCTTCAAACCAACATATACGTGACTGTGCCCATAGAAACTCATGTATGTACACAACTATGCTTCACGAAACTCACGTATAACCACCTTTCTCTGAAAAATAGGATTTAACAGCAGGATGATGCAGAAACTACTCCCAACTTTTGTCTGAGATATTCAAATGTCTCTCTAGGAAATGGTTTAGTGAATATATTGGCAACCTATTCTTTGGAGGGAACATACTCCAATTTGACCTTTTTTTCAAGCACTTGTTCACGTAGGAAATGATATTTGATGGGTATGTGCTTGGTCTTGCAATGCATGACTAGATTCTTTGAAATACTGATGGCACTTGTATTATCACATAGAACGGAGATGGGTAGGGTACATGTGATCTAAATATCATGCAAGGTTTGCATCATCCAAAGTAGTCGTGTGCAGCAAGATGCAGCAGCCACGTATTCTTCTTCAACTGTAGATAATGCAATTGAACTTCGTTTCTTTTTGAACCAAGACACTAACCTAGAACCCATATAGAATGCACCACCACTAGTGCTTTTTCTGTTATCAACACTTCCTGCCCAATCTACATCTGTATATGCATGAAGTGTAAGATTTGTATCTCTAGGATACCATAAACCAAAGTTTTGTGTTCCTTGAAGATATCTGAAAATCCTTTTGACTGCCTGAAGGTGTGATTCCTTTGGATTTGCTTGGAATCTTCCATCTATTCCCACTGCATGCATGATGTGCGGTAGGGTACCTGTTAGATAAAGTAGACTGCCAATCATGGATCTATAAGTTGGTTGATGTACTGTTGCTGATTCATCATTTGAGCTAAGACTGCATCCTGTTACCATTGGGGTACATACTAGTTTAGAATCTTCCATGTTGTACTTTTTCAGGATATGTTTGAGATATTTGGTTTGTGAGAGAAAAATACCATCTTTATTTTGTTGAACTTGTAGACCAAGAAAATAGGTAAGCTCACCAAGCAAGGACATCTCAAATTCTTGCTGCATTACTGAAGCAAAATTCTAACTCATGGATTCTTCATTGCTACCAAAAATGATATCATCAACATAAACAACAATTATTAGCAATTTACCAATGTTAATCTTTGTATACAGATTGCTATCTGCTGACCCCTTTGAAAAACCCTGTTGGTGGAGATATTTGTCAAGAAGGTAATACCAAGCCCTTGGAGCCTATTTTAGACCATAGAGAGCCTTTCTTATTTTGCATACAAGTT
The DNA here is from genome assembly GCA_031772625.1 of Pinus tabuliformis. NCBI lineage: Eukaryota > Viridiplantae > Streptophyta > Pinopsida > Pinales > Pinaceae > Pinus > Pinus tabuliformis. Next base: position 964,374,546 of record CM062811.1, read on the forward strand.
TTGCATCATTTCCAAGAATAAATCCTTCTGGTTGTTCAATATAGACTTCTTCTTCTAAGTATCCATTAAGAAAGGAAGATTTTACATCCATTTGGTATACTTTGAATTTATGAAAACTAGAAAGACCAAGAAACATTCTAATGGCTTCAAGTCTAGCAACAGGTGCAAAAGTTTCTTCAAAATCTATACCTTCTTGTTGAGCATATCCTTTACAAACAAGTCTGGCCTTATTTCTAATAACTTCTCCATTTTCATTCAGCTTGTTTTTGAATATCCATTTAGTTCCTATGATATTCTTATCATGAGGTCTAGGAACTAATTCCCAAGTATTATTCTTTTCAATTTGCTCAAGTTCTTCATTCATGGCCTTGACCCAACATTCATCTCTGCATGCTTCATTTACATTTTGAGGTTCAGTGGAAGATAATAATGCTAGATAGCTTGAGGCTTTGGTAATAGTTATTCTTGTCTGCACACCTGCCCCTTTTGCCCCTTGAATTTGAGTTTCTAGATGATTTTTCTGAACATACCTGGATGGAGTCTTTTCTTTTACCGTTATCTCTTCTTCTAGTGCTTCATTGGTTTCTTCTTCAGAATCAGTGTGATTTGATGTGGGAAAATTATCCTCATCTTCTTCATTGTCATAATCTTTGGTTTTTATCTGTTTTGGATTTTTGCATGCTTCATCAACCACAACATCAATACTTTCAATAATTTTCCAAGTCTTTTATTATAACATTTATATCCTTTACTTCGGGAAGAGTAGCCAAGAAGAATACCTTCATCTGCTCTATGTTCAAACTTACCAACTTTTTCATCAGTCCTTTTGATGTAGCATTTGCTTCTAAAAACTTTGAAGTATTTTACATTAGGAGTCTTACCATACCAAATTTCATGTGGAGTTTGAGTGTTGTTTACCCGAACATTTGCTTGGTTGAGAATAGTGATGGCGGCGAATGCAGCTTCACCCCAGAAGGTTGCAGGAGTTCCAGATTCATCTAGCATAGCACGAGCCATTTGTTGAACAGTTCTGTTCATCCTTTCTACCACTCCATTTTGCTGAGGAGTCCTTGCAGTGGAGAACTGTCTTTTTATTCCATGTTGTTCACAAAAGTCAAGGAATTCATCTGAGGTAAATTCCCTTCCTTGATCAGATCTAAGGCATTTGATTTTGCGATCTGATTCATTTTCAACCAAAGCTTTGAAGGCTTTGAAATTTTCAAATGCTTCATCTTTATGCTTTAGAAGACCTATCCAACACATTCAGGAAAAATCATCAATGAACAATATAAAGTATTCTTCTCCATGAGGTGGCTTTTTCCTTGATGGTCCACATAAATCAGTATGAACAAGTTCAAGAGGCTTACTAGCTGACCCTTCCTTTTCGATGAAGTGAGATCTGGTTTGCTTACCGAATTGACATGATTTGCATATAGTATTTTCAGGAATGTTGATATCTGGAAGATCACGAATAGCCTAGAATCTGCATGCTTTTCTTATTTGAGAAAAGCTTAGATGTCCCAATCTTCTGTGCCATATCTAGTTTTCATCATTTTTGCTTGGATAGCATTGTTTTTGTCCTCCCTTGAGTATGTATATGTTGTTTGGATTTCTTGTACCTTTGATCACGGTTTCTCCTGTATCAAGCTCACGAAAAACAAGTTATGCTTTAAGCCGTCAACATACATAACATTCCCAGCTTTAACTTTTTCTTTCAAGAAAATAGAGCCTTTACCTTTTATGACATCAGGAGTGTTGTTTCCAAATGAGACACTCTTTTCCTTTTCTAAGGCATTATATGAGTGTAGTTTTTCTTTGTCACTTGTCATGTGTTTTGAGCATCTACTTTCAATGTACCATTGGTTTTCTTGTCCTTTTGCATAAAAGGCTATACAACATCTTTCTGTTTGTGGTTCTTTCTTTCTCCATATTTTTGGATTTAATGGAGTTTTCTCCTTTTGAGATATTTGCCAAAATTTACTCCTGCATTCAAATTCTTCATGGCCAAATTTGTTATAGATTTAGCATTCTATTTCATTTTCAAGAAGAGAAAAGTTATTATAGGAACTTTTCTTGATCCCTGTCACATTCCTTTGATTTCGTGCTTCTCTAGTCATGATGGTTTTGTAAGAAACACATTGAGCAGCTTTTTGTTCAAAATTATGACATGAGAAACATTGACCATTAAAGAAGTTCCTGCGATTGTCGAATCTACTGACTAGGTCGTTGTAGTTTCTATTGATATTTATCTTTGAAGAAAATTGAGTACGATTTACCTGAGGTTGATTGTAGATTTTGTTCATCCTTGAAGTAAATTGAGCTTGATCTACCTGGTGATCTGCTTTATCCCTTTTCTAATGATTTTCAAACTGTTCACTACTCTTTGTTGCATCAAGATAGCTTTTAATCGAGGTTGATGGCTTCTGTGATTGAGATGCTTCTTCAGTATATACAAGACCTGTGTTTATCAGACAAGAACACTGCACTTTGATAACTTCGTTTAAGTTTTCTAATCCTTTAGCAAATCTAAGATTGAGAGCTTTTGTTTTCTCAAGATCCTTTCTTAGACCCATAATTTCACATTCTAGTTTTTCATTATGTTTTTCTCTTTCAGCAAGTTGGTATGTCAAGGTACCTATAATCATCTTCTTTACTTCTAAATAGATTTTGAGCTTAGAGATTTCTTCATAAATTTCATATTCATCTAAAGCATCCAAAAAATCATCATCTTCATAAGTCATCAGAAGTCTATAGTCATTACTATTTTCATCTTCATCACTATTTGATAAACCATTGCTATCTTCTTGAGAATAGTAGCTCTTTTACTTACACTTTGTTTTCTATTCCATTTTGTAGATTCGTTCCCTTTATCACATTTATATTTACGAAGACATTTGGCAGCATAATGACTGACTCTACCACAGGCAAAACATTTGAATGGTAGTTTACCTCTGAATCTTCCAAAACCCCATTGAAGCTTCTTGACAAAGTTTACTTCTTCTTCCTCTTCTTAAATATGTCCTGATTCATTGAGTTCTTCTTTTCCTTTTGCTGGAGCTTTAAATGTGGCTTCTCTCATATCTAATGGACCTCCTTTTCTCATCTTAAAGGCATTTAAGATTCGGTGAAGTTGTGTCATAGTAATAGTCTGTAGATTCTGCGTTTCTTCTATGGCATATACTTTTGATTCAAATTTAGCAGATAAGGATCTTAAAACTTTTTCAACTAAGGTAACTTCCTTTATCTCTTCACCCAGATTCTTCATGAAATTAACAACCTCATCTATACGTAAGAAGTAACTAGCTATACTTTCATCATTGTGCATCTTGAGAGTTTCATATTGAATTCTGAGAGTTTGCAGTTTAGCATGTTTTACCTGAGAGTCTCCTTCGTAGCTTAGAACGATTTTGTCCCATATTTCTTTGGCTGATTTGAGCTGCATGACTTTGACAAATGCTGATTGTGATAGACTTCCCAATAATGTATTGACAGCCTTGGCATTGGTTTCATATTTCTTTTTACCTGCCGTATCTGTAGGAATTGCTGATGGAAATGTATATCCTCCTTCCACGATTTCCCAAACATCTGTTCCAAGAGATTGAAGATAGGTTGTGGTTCTTACCTTCCAATAAACAAATTTGATAGCATAAAATATTGGTAGTCTGATGGATCCCCCGCTTTCATGATTACTCATGATGATGGATCTTCCTTCAAGCTTCCTCTGAAGGACTTGCTCTGATACCAATTGTTGTGAATAATACTGAGAGGGGGGGTGAATCAGTATTATCACATTAATAATTTAATTTTCAAAACTGATTTGTATACAATACTTCAACTCAGTGAACTAGCATGTATACGCAACTGTACTTAATGAAACCAGCTTATATGTAGAAATCTTTTGATTTACCCTAATTATCATGTATTGAATTTTAATCGGTATATTAGGAATTCATTAGACAGTATAGTAAAAGAAGAATAAAGCATCACACATAATCAACACACATGGACACCAAGATATAAGGTGAAACCTAATGTGGTTGAAAACCACCTGCTGTTGTTGTCTCTGTCTTCTTTTAATAATAAGAAAATTATGTTTACAATTTTTGTACTGGTGCAGTCTTATACCAGTACGTAGGCTTCTACCTGTAGAAGGCTACAACCTTCTCTCATTCTCTAGCTTCTACTAGAAGGGGGCTACAACCCCCTAGCTCTTGTGCTAGTTGATATCTTTGCTAGTACGAAGGTGCCGACCTATAGAAGGCTATGACCTTCTTTCTTCCTTCAAGGACCTCATTTCATAAATTTTCAGACTGGATCCATCAACAACATCATTCAATCATCAAATATATCTACATCAACCAATCTTCTTTTCAACCAACCACAACCAAATCAATCAATCACTTTGACAACCCATCAATTTGATCATTCAGAATGTTGTCACCAGAATATAGTAACCAGAACCCAAGCCATAACCCAGAACACTGCAACAGCAAACAAAAGCAACTAAAAAATATTTTATAAGGTATACGCTACTCCCATGTATCGAAACCGCGTCTATACGTGCTTTCCTCAAAGCTAACCATCGTATATATCTGCAAATATAAATTCAGAATTCTGCAGCTATTCCAAACTTTAGTTATAGCTAGATCATATCATTTACAGAATAATATATCCGTCAGAATTCAGATCTAGAATATACATGAGAAAAAACACCTAATGATAATTCATTTTATGCCTTAAGATCCTGATCTATCATTAGATCTTATCCCTCATGATCAGCTAAGGTTCATCCTTGGTTTAGATCCAACAAGGCACCATAACCCAATAACTTGCATACTGGATCTCACACTTCATCAGATATTTGATACTTACACACATTGGCCTAATGATCTTCTCCTCCTTTTATAGTTTTAGGCCTTTCTCAATACCATTGACAAAAACCACTTAGGACCAATACCTTTGACCCAATACATGGGGTCAATACCTCAGACCAGATACCTTGGACCAATACCATGGATCAAAATACCATGGACCGAATACTTTGGACCAAAAATTTAGTTTTCCAAGTTATACGCACTTTTCCTTCTATGGAAGTGCGTGTGTACATATATGCGACTTTTGTATAGTGAACCCGCATGTACATGCCGCTTGGTCAATGGTGAACGTGCATATACCTCTCTTTCTTCATTCTGTAATTCTTTGTTTCTTACCTACTATAATGTGATCTTTCATCTGAGTGAGTTGCCTTCTGAACTGATTCCTTGAAGTTGCCCTGCATTTCATCACATCTGTGAACACTACTGTAATGCATTCTGTCACATCTAATATCCCTTCTATAGATTCATTTAGTTACCATATACAAGTGAGTTTCTCTGCTACAAGTGGGTTTCCATCAAGTACAACACATACATCATAATGCCAACACAACCTTCATGTTGGTCAACCATAGAGTTTGACCCGGCAGTCACCCTGGGACAGACTCACCTCAAACAATTGTGGAGAGGCTGCAGACCTTCTAGCTCCGCTAACTGAGAAAATTGTACAGATAGGCAAGAAAAACTCCTAGTGCTTATCCTTGTGTCCCTCAAAAAATTGTGTAGTTTTTTTAGCCAGCCCTCCAGTCAGTCGACCGGATGCTCACCCAGAAAACTGCGTAGTTTTCATGAGCAAGACCTCTTCTACCCAGTAGTCCACTCATCTCAGATACTATGTAGAGGTGATCAGTAGGCCAACCTCCCAGCATTAGTGCAATTTTTCCCGCCAGCAACTCCCGGCATCGGACTACCAGTTCCCTCCAGGAATTGCATAGTTTTTGCTGCCAAGATCCCGACAAATGACTACGAGTTCCCCTTAGGAATGGAACATTTTTTGATGCCAATGACCCAATAGCTAGCTTCCATTTCCCTCGAGGAATTGCGCAGTTATGGCTTCGAAGCTCCTGGTACCCACTCCTTCCTAGAATTGCACAAATTTTTCCTGCCTAGCCTTCTCGCAACCCGGACTGTTCCTCTCAAAAAATGCATAGTTTCATCCTTCAACTGAGCCAGACCAAATGGATAGTCAATGCCGTTCCAGATTGCCCATCTCCATCACCAAGTGACTACTGCGTAGTTTTCATCAGCAATTCCTAGAGCCTCCATCCCAGCTCAGAACCTTGTCTCCTCTCCTGGTCACCTGCATTCGAAATGATCATGCAACATGGTACACTAGGAGGTTTATGGATTTGATGTTGTCTTGTTATGAGTGACTGCAGATATAGGTACACAAACAAACATGGCGTGACGACGGATGGGATGAACAAACGGAGTACATGAGGAAGGACATGTTCACCAATGGACGAACAAACGATGCATGCAAAGGGATGTGCTCATGAACAGACGATCATGAAAAGATGTGTTCACGAACTGGTGGATAGGAAAACATGTAAGATGTGCTCACGGACAAATGAACGAACAAAAATACACTTTTTGTGAATGGATGAACCTGTCAAGATTACCAACGTAGATGCAAGGAGCAATGTTCGAATGCAACATCAAGTGAACCAACAACCATTGAAGACTTTGTGCACTTTGCCATGCGGAGGTGGAGTTGTGACACACCATGAGGACATCCATCACCCAGCAACACTGCAATGTGAAATCCGCACCAGCATCAACACAAATGTTCCAACACTGTAGTGTCAAGCCTTGTCATGATTCATGTCATCCACATCTATACTCTGGGCCATACTATCAATCAATGTAATGTAACGTGGAAGTACATGAGACCCACTTGTTGTATGAAGACTCATCTAAAATCAAAAAGTCATGTAATTCAAACAATCATGAGGGTAGTCGAATAACCACAAACGTCAGTTTCACCGTTGGCTATAGATACCCCCTCATTTGTACATGAAAAGGACTTTTCACCTCAGCTCCTCCCACATGGCCTTGAGAGTCTGTAATCTTTTCTTTGAGGAGTAAGTAGTGGCTCCAACGCCCCACCCACGGGGTTAGTGATGTATGGTGTAACGATGTGTCTTGGAACTTTCTCTTAATTCAGAACCCTAATAACATGCCAACACGTTTTCACACATGTATTGTAACTATTGTAAGACTAATCTTGAACACTTGTAATGCATGTTGCTTTAACCTTTGTTTAACACTTGAACTCATTCCTTATTTAAACACATATATATTAATGAAAATGTGATGGATGTGTTGTTAACGTTGTCCTGCCCATGTTGGTTACCTCCTCGGACATCAGACAAACCTTTCACATAAACTTGCTATAACAATTCTTTCACTCGCATGGACTCATCTGTTGAGTGTCTTACATTTTATTTTCCCTTGTGTGTTATGACTTCCACATCCGTGTCGACTGTTCTTCCAGAAGTTGTGCAAATCCTGTTGTGTTGTGTGTTCTAAAGAGAGTTGGGGCTTCCTCCCAGCCTACTTGGGACTCACGCCCACCCTATCCCTCTACAGTGAAAGAACCATTGACACAAGTAACACTAGAAATAACCATGCACGCGAACCTCACTACTCGAAGACAAAGAAGACCAATCTCTTGCGCTGACAAGCAAGAGTTGAGGAAAATATTTAAGTTAATGGAAACCGGGCCATCATATTGGATGGGACTCTCATACCAAACGTTGTGAGGTCGAGTTGGGACTTCATACCAAGGTGATCCCCTGAATGTTGGCAACTCTAGCACTGTCAACATTTTTGGCACTAGAAGGAGGAAAGCCAATTGTATATGATTGAACATCCTCTCACACTCACTCATCAACCATCTGGTAAGGGAGGTAAATCGCACTGCCTCTCACCTACGTGTGACTCTGCAGTTGGTTACTTCTCACCTCCCAGGACTAAACACGAAATTCCATATCATCACCTTTGCTCTGTTCATGAAAGCAGTCAAACTGATCCCAAGCATACAACACCTTCCATATGCATCAAGGAAGCCAAAAGCCACTCCCAGAGGGGTTGTTGTATCATTAGTGGGAGAAGCATTTCTTGCCACACTTGAAGGTTTGACAGAAGCTATTGAAGATCAATAGGAACCTTCACTCTTCTGACAAGTGGAACAAGACACCCTTGTGATCTTGGGATTAGACTCCGGTACGAGAGATAGAGGGGAAGGCAACAAAGGAGGCGAAGGAGGAGACGAACCAACAGACTTAGAGCCGGAACCATCAGATTCTAAAGGAGAGGAGGAGGACGAAGAAGAAGAAGAGGAGACTGACCAAAATCTGGAATGCATGACTGAGGGACCTATTGACCTACTGACGCTGGTTCAGCCCCTTCATCCAACTCGTCTGCTAACATGCGCATGGTCTTCTTGGCTGCGGATGAACCAGCAACACACTGATGCATAATGTCCATGCTGATCTTCAAGTGTGTGTTGGTGGTCATGTGCATCAACTTACTGAAGTACGTGTTCAGCTCGAGTTGGAATTGCTTCTTATCTTCACCTTGGTGAGTGTGTTGAATGGGTTGGATTACATGTGTGTGCTCAATGACATGCATGATGTTGAATCTCTTGCATGCGTTAAACAACACTGCTCACCATGTCTACTCCGTGTCAGCTACTGGGATGGATCTTTAACTTTTACGAGCATAGTTTGATATGTGAGTGCATGTTGCATTCACTGTTGTTCATGTTCCTACTGCGACTCATTCATCTGTCTATACAGCTTCATGTTCTTCCTAACTTGCTGCTTCATCACATGCAACTCCTTATTTGTTCCATTTTTTGCATGATCTTCATGTCAGGCTGTCACCTCATAGTTGGATTCTCCATGTTTCTTTCATCATCAATGGATATGCTTGAGATTGCAACCTTGTTCCATCTCCGTGTTGTCAACAACCCTCCTCTTGCATTCGTTGCATTTCGTATGTTGTCTTCAGTTTTTGTTTATGATGCTGCTTGTTGTGATGCTTCTATTGTCATACCTTGATGTCCTTGTCTACGAACAACTTGATGTCTTCGTCGGTAGGTAAGTCCATAGACACTTGATCGACGAAACCCCAAATGTGCTCTGAACGGTGTCTTCGTCTCTGCTCTCCTGGAAACCATTGTACCTGTATTGCTAAGAGGTATATGAACACCTGCGATACCTGGAGACATGGAAACACTCATGGCAACCAATCTATTAATAAAAAACCAAAATGAACATGAGAACTGACTTGCAACATACCTGGGTGAATGATCATGAAGGTTGTGCAATTTCGGTCAGTTGTTCAGGAGACCGACTTCCAAGACTGCACAAGGCACAGTATGGGCTATTGGGAGACTGATTGACTGTTGGAACTGTGCAATGCATAGTCTAGTTTGGGTGCTGACTATTGGGATTGTGCAATGCACACTCCATTCTAGCTGCTGACTGTTGGGATTGTGCAATGCACAATTTCAATTGGAAAGGACTATTGGCCGAGGGACATATTTGTGCAATTTCTTGGGCCAAGTAGGCATTGTCCTCCAGAAATGCACAAGACAGTCCTAGCGGCTAGTGTTGGACAGGAATGCACAAATCTATAGAGGAAGGTGAGCCCTCCTTCCCTAGATTGCGCAATGCAGCCTTGGTGAAGATAGAGTCCAAGCCAAGGTTGGCCTGACTCGCCGATGGGAAACTTAAAGAAACTAAGACAGTAAATGCATGGTGACACTAAGTGATAGCAGAAGTGATTGACAGCGCATGCAAAACATGAATGAAAGATTCAACAATGAGATCAATATGCATGTTGGTGAGGTAGTTTGCCAGTTGCGCAAACATCCGTGCAAAAAAGTTTCATGCATGGACAACAATGAGATAGCAATGAAAACTGAAACAGAGCTAGAACAAGCTAGTATACACCTAAATGATAGCAAGCATTCAAATAAATCATGCAAACAATACTCTCAAAAGAAAAAACACAAAAAATGACAGAAATTCGGCACAATGCATGGGAAGTAGGCTTACTGCAAAACAACAGAGTTGAATGTGTCGACTGCTGCTAGATGTGATGTGGGATGTCAGCGATACAAGGTTGATGTGAAGAATGAGCTCTGTAGTGTCTGGTTGATGATTTTTGATAACATCGAGGTTGTGACGCGCATGCCACAAATCTAGGGAAATCGACACTTGGTGGGAGGTTTCTGAATTGCTCCTTGCATGTAACGTGCAACTTCTAAGCATAGATCCCTAAGACAAGGGACGACTTTGCATGTTGCCTTAGGAGGAGCAGCCTATACATGCAAGTCTTATTTGCTCGGTCTGAGAAGGAACCAGTCGAGTCAACTATACATGCAAGAGGTTGTTCGACTACTTGAAGGAAATGCACATATCTGGTTGGGTGTTGGGATGACTGCCCAAGAGATTTGCACAATCTCTGGGGAGAGCAACTGACTGCTACCCAGATTTGTGCAAATTATAGGCTGAGCAGCCTTGCTAGGGATATTTGTGCAAATCCTGGTGAGATTGTTGGCAGGGAGGATTGCACAATCCTAGAGCTCTGTAGGTTGCCAGAGAGGATTGCGCAATTTATGGAGGGAAGATTGGTTGCCCTCCAGAAATGCAAAATTTTCAATGGGAAGTTTCTCAGCCTGCAGCTAGACCAAGTTCGGTGAATAGCCTGTGAGGGGAATGGATCAAGTTGTGACTGACATGCTGCCTTTGTGCAAGAAGGACATTGAAGCTTGTGAACTTGACGAAGCAAGGCAAGCTACTGTGAAGGTTGGAAGGGAGGCTCCAAAACGAGGGTAAGGAAAAATTTTGGAGGGTGGTTGTAGCCGCTAGAACACTTGGTGACACGCTGGTAGAACTCCAGCTCTCTCAATGGACCTTGTTCATGAAAAGCAAGTCTAACACCTCTTGAGGTATTTTTTAGTTCTCAGCTCATCTTGGTTTCACACTAACTTGTTTGAAAGTTGTAGCATATACCAAACCCTTGGTCAATTGCAACAAAATTGTTTCAATTGGGGTTGAGGGGTATACATGTGCAGAAAAAGTATAGTCGTCAGAGTCTTATTTTTCTCTCTGGTGTTGCTCCACTGCTAGCAGGCCTGGACAGTACCCTAGTGGAGTCACAGAAGAACACAATTACGGCTCTCCTTCCAGCGAGCCTGGTTAGTAACCCAGAGGAGTTATTTTCATCCCCTCCTGTTGTCGTAAAACACAACCCCCCCATTTCTGATTTGTTTACTTCAAATAATGGGGACCTATTTGATGAGCCCCAAATTTGGTAACATTTTGGGCTCATTTGGCCTCACTACCCTTGCTCAACCCTTCATTTTTCATGAATTATGCATCATTTTTTAGTATATTTATGTTATTTGTACGAATGAAGGGCAGTCACTATTCCTAGGTGTCTAATACATGTTTATTTCAGGTTTTTTGACATTAAATGGAGCAAAACCATGCAGATGAAGGCTAGGGGACAACCAAGGTGGCATTGAGGTTTTGTAGGAAGGTTGTTCACGGCATTGAATGGCCATCCTCGTGATCTCCACCCACAACTCCGAGCTCCAACAACTATCACCACCGAGCTAGAAGGCAGCCAACGGATTCTAAGGGAACAACAGTTTACTTTTAGTTGGTCAGCCAAGCCCCACTAATTTAGGAGGCCAGCTTGGCCCTCATAATGTATAAATATTGAGGTTGTAGCCTTTGAGAAAAGACTTTTGAAACTTTGTTGCAGATTCTTAATTACGAGCTATAGCCCTGTTTTGCTCTTTGTAAGCCATTTTTGGCATGTTATCAGACTTTTGACTATTATCTTTTAATGAATAAGCAGGCAGATTTGAGGCAGCTCTGAGTTCTTAAAGGAGCTTAAGCTCTCAGGGTTGGGCCCAACCTGAGAGCCGAAGGCTTCCTTCCTTTGTATTGTTACTTTTCTTTCAGCATTGTATTTCTTTCCCTTTACATGCATTTGGAAACACAGTTTGCTGAGTTGAATTTCTTGAGGTGATTAAGCAGGTTAGTTTTATGAACAAAGTGCTTTCAGTAGTTTAGATTAGAGTAAGGAGATTAGAGTTAAGCGGAGCTCCAAAAAGGGTTGATTGCACACTCACTTCCACCTTTGTTTGGGGATTGGGAGTGCAGACCGTGCCAACTACCAGAAACACAGTTTTACATGTTCATGCAAGCTTTAACGTAATATTTCCGTTTGTAGAAGTGTCCATGCATTTAGATCTTGAGCAATAACTCTTTGTTTCAACACCATGCACGATTTTCCCTTAAAAACGACATTGATGTTCTTTGGTTTCTAATAAAACAGTTAGAGTAGGTTGATGACATTTCGGTTATACGCAAGACAGGGGTGATTTGTTCCATTTACACTGCGCAGCACCACTCCATCGTTTCCTTATCCTTCTAAGTCGTGCCTAGGCCATCTACTTATCTCCCAGTTAGATCATTTTCCTCCCAACTCTTCTATCATCCACGTTGTTTTATCTTTTCGGCCTTCCATTGCCTCTACCCTCCTCTAGACCAACCAGCTTTACACACCCCCTCTCCATCTCATCTCTCTGTCTATAAGCCATCACAAGCTCCCCTCCTACCTCCCTATCCACCCATACAGCTCATTCACTCATCCATCACCCAAAACTCCGATTGCAGAACATCCTGTAGAAATTACGGGACTTCCTGTAGAAATCCTGAACTTCCTATAGAACCCCCTGCAGACATCCTGTAGAAGCTTGCAAACAAGGTTGCCAGGCATCTGAACTTTGTGAACTTCTGTGGAATGATGTTAGGGATCCCTTGGACCCTCTCAAAGTCCTCTTGACCTTTTCC